>CM076570.1:1538760084-1539109623 GCA_034641835.2 Pinus albicaulis | reverse complement strand
TCTGAAATGTGGTACCAGTAGATATCGAACAGATCAACTAACCAAAAATGTGCCTCAAAAGGTTCTTCGTCATATTCCCATAATTCCACGTTTGCAGCGAATGTTTAGGTGTAACAACATAGCACAGTTTATGGATTACCATTCAAAGAATAGAAGTGGAGATGGTGTTCTTCGAATGCCTGCAGATGGTTCTGCATTTAGAGAAATCGAGGAAAAATATGTAGATTTTAAAAATGAACCTCGTAATGTCAGGCTTTCATTGGCAGCTGATGGTGTTAATCCATTGGGAGAGATTAGATCTACTTACTCAGTGTGGCATATTTTCTTTATCAACAATAACATTCCTCCTTGGATGTCAATAAAGAGGGAGCACATAATGTTTACTATGATTATTCCAGGTATTTGATACATTATTTTTTTGAATGTAACATTTTCATTTCTCTCGTTATTCACATAAATATATATTTTATTTATTTACTTACTTATATATACATATATCATGGTAGTAATTATTATGTACCATAATTTTGAACAATTAGGTAAGTACCAGGTCAAAGATATGAATGTATATATTGAGCCTCTTATCGATGAGCTAATACAGTTATGGCGTGGCATCACTATGTATGACATCACTAAACCAATCAAGCAGAAGAGATTTCAATGTCGTGGAATGCTTGTATGGACAATTCATGATGCCCCAGGACTAACACACGTTTGTGGTATGTAATATTTCATTGCACTTTAATATAATACATAATTATCTAAATCAGATATACCATATTGCATGTTTTAAAAATGATCTCATAGTATATTAATTGTTATTGATCCATCTATTTTAGGTCTTCAAACAAAGGGTAGATTTGCATGTCCAGTTTGTGGCCCTAAGATGAAGTATCCTCATTCACCAGACTTAAGAAAGATGGTGTTTGATGAGTTTAGGCACTTCCTCCCTAGGAACCATAAGTATCGTACTACTGAAAAACATATTTTCAATGATAAAGAAGAAACTAGATTAAAACCACGAAGAATGACACCTCAGTTGTGGATGTTGGAATATAACAGAATTAATAATCGTTGAGCAGCTGGTACATAATGTGTGTGTGTGTATATATATATATATATATATATATATATATATATAATTTGTTTATGTAATGTTTGGAATTTTTGTTTTAACTAATGAATTTATTTTATTGTATTTTATAATTAATATTGTTCTGATTTATTTTATTCTTTGATATCAAGGTCATCGTCGTGGTGAAGGTACTAATATTGTACTTCCACCTAGAATGAAATGTTATCCTTCTCAATTCGTGAGGTTGCCCTACTATGAGGACCTAAAAATAGCTCATTTGTTTGATACAATGCATGTCGGGAAGAATGTGATAGAAATTTTATGGCGAACCATAGATGGTGCACATGATAGAGATAAAATTGACAAAATTTGTGCTGACATTGAGAAATTGAATCATGCAATGAAAAGTGTGATCTTCGGATCAAATAACAATGGAGGTCGAAATTATAATAATATTCCATGGTTATTAATAGAACAACAAATCAATGATGTAAAAGAGGTCGTTAGAAGAATTAAATTTCCAACAGGTTTTGCTTCAAACATAAATAATATCTTAACGAAGAAAGGTGACTTCAGTGGGGTGAAAACACATGATTGGCATACCTTTGTTAAGGTAATTTTTTTGGTATACGTTTTTGTATGTTATTGCTTGAATACATATTTTAAATTTTCCTTTTATTTGTTTAATTTGGAAAGAAATAACGATTCATTTTTTATTGTTATAGTATGTTCTACCTGTATCTCTCCCAAACGACTTCGACAACAATGTCAAACAAGTTATATATGGTCTTAGTAAATACATGAGGTAAGTAGTTTTGATTTATACGCAAAATATAATTGCTACAATTTCTTTTCGTACTTGATGAAATGATGTATTAATTTACTTGTAATGAAATATATATTATGTTTCATTGAAATAACCTTGCGTAATGATTTTCAGATGGTTGTCATTGAAAGAAATCCATCAAGATGAAATAAAGTATTGGAAGAGAGAAATTTCTCGGCTAATGTGTGAAATGCAAAAGTATCTACCTCCAACATTTTTCAATGCACAAGAACACTACTTGATACACCAAGTTGAGGAGATTGAAATGTGTGGACCAGTACACACAAGGTCAATGTGGATGGTCGAGAGGCACTTGAAATCCTTGAAGGCTTTGGTTAAACAAAGAGCATGACCTGAGGCTTCTATGGTGGAGAGATATGTGGTATATCAATCCATGGTGTATATTAGTCATTATCTTCCTAAATTAGCTACGTCAGCCATGAAGGCGGTGGATTGCATTTGGGATGTGAACTCCATCAAAATTTTTGAAGAGGAGCACCTGTTGGGAAAAGGTAGAATGAAGAAAGTGAGAGGTAAAAGATTTATTATGTATAATACATATAATGTTTCATTTTTTACATCATGTATATGATCATTATATTCATTTAGGTCTTATTATTTATTAGTTTATTAATTAATATAATTTACCATGGTTATAAGTAATATTTATTAATATTGGTGAATTATTGTTTTTTTATTCAGGTGCTCAAGATTATGAGGCACTACTTTTATACATTGCAAACAATCTTGAGTGGATGAGTGAATGGATTGAAACATGTAAATCAGGTAACGACTATAGGTTATCATGGCAACTACTGTCTGAATTGATTAGAGAAGCATATCGTAGTGGAGATGGGAATGTTACAGACAGGGAAATCGATTTAGCATATGGTTTGAAAGATAGAAAGGTAAGCAATTATTTCACCTATTTTATTCATTACTTATTTTATACTATATTTATAATGTGACAAGAAGTTTGATTTTTCAATTAATTTTCATGCTGTGTAAATTATATGTTTAATTATTAATTGAGAATGCATCTTTTTCATGTTTGGCATATTGCAGTTGAAACACCACAAGGCTATGTGGTGCAATGGTCGTCAATTTCGCGTAAAACAGTTGGATGATAACAGGAAAAATTCTGATAGTGGGATAACTGCAGTATTCCAGGTCACTAATGTTTCCTCCAAGAGTGACAGACATCCTCGAGAATCTGAAAATAGATATTATGGGTTCTTAGATGATATAGTTGAGTGTGACTTTAATTCCTTCAAAATAGTTTTTTTCGACGTCAAATGGTATAGGTTACGAATGAATGTACGTGATGATGATAGAACAGTTATTCAACATGAAAATGGATTTCCAATGGTTAAAACATCACAGTTTGAAGCAGAAAAAGATCGCTATGTTTTTCCAAGCCAATGCGAACAAGTCTTTTACTCAGAGGTTCCAAGTGAGAACGAATGGTAGTTTGCTATTAGATGTGATCCAAGAGGAAGGCCAGTAGAGTATATTGTAGAGGAAAAAGATGATATTGATCAAGAAGAAGATGATGCAGTGGTAGATAAGCAGGAAGATGCATTGATAGACGAAGAAGATATCTTAGAAGATGAACCAGGCATAGGAGATGAGGAAACAATTATTGATGATGATGTCGATGAGGATATTATTGAAAATGACATAATTGATGATGATGATGACATGGTCGATCATTTCAACACCATTTTTGAATCAGATGTTGATATAGATGTCGATCAGTTGGATGAAGATCAAGAAGATACAAAAGAAGAATATTGATACAGATGTTATGTTCGAGTATGAGCTGGTATGTTATAACTTTATATTTTAATATGTAGGAATTATTCTCTGTTGGGAAAAATACTGAGAGGGGGGGTAAATCAGTATTTAGGGCTGACTGAAAACTTTTCACCAGAGATCTTATTATGCTGTTAATTATTTACTTAGATTATTGCATCATTCTTTTAGTAAACATGTGAAAAGAAATATCAGAATAAGCCATTACACAAAAGGAACACATATGAACACCAATATTTAAGGTGGAAACCTAATTTGGGAGAAAACCACCATTGCTGTCGTCTCAGTCTTCAATATTTATTATAAAGAAAACATCTTGCAATTTTGTGTTGGCGCAGACTCATACTAGCACGCAGGCACCAACCTACAGAAGGCTTCAACCTTCTCTCGTTCTCCAGCCTCTCCTAGAAGGGAGCTTTGACCTCCTGATTTAACACCAGCTTGAACTGGCAGAAAGCTTCCACTTCTATGCAGAAGACTTCAACCCTCAGATCCACTGAATTTCTTCAATTTCTTCATCAGACTGGCATCAGATCTTTATTATTTCTTCAGATCTTTATTATTTCTTTGCTGATCTTCCTATAGCTTTTTCATTTCCTCGATCAACTCCATAGGTGCATCATGGGTTCATCGTTATCAGACAACAGAGTTCGATCATGCAGATCTCATAAAGAGATTTTTATTTACAATGCCTCTGCATGCACACCTCGTACTATGATTCTCATCACCTTATATAGTTTTCGCCTTTATTGAAACCATGGGTCAAAACCATTCAATTTCTAATGGTATTATTAAAAGTCGAACCAATCCAAATTGAAATCCCGATCTTTGCTCTTCCATGCTCGAATTGTCCCAAAGGTAATCTCTATCTCCGCCAAATAATACTATAGCCAAGGTAAAGTACCAATAACGTGCCGCTGATGGTTTTCTTTCTTTTATTTATCAAATTCGTGGAATTTGATAAATAAATATTATTCACAACCTTTGGAAATTAAATATATAATAGAAATTTATAGTAATAACCAGCGCTTTTATCAAAAGGATTTTAAATAGACCTTTGGTTCCAGCCCCACATACATAATCGATGGCCCAATCAATATAATTTAAAAAACTGGGGCCCATCGCTTATGATCGTTTCCATCCAACGGTGGAGAACACATCGCTCGACATCAGATGATCTGACGGATATCGTTCATTGATGATGCACGGATGATAACGCGCGATGGCGCGTCGTACCTTGGGTAACTTTCGCGCATCTATAGCAAATGAACACCGTCCGATGACCCCTTCCCAGATCAATGGTGCTTATCAATATCGCTAGGCATCCTGGGTCGAGCAATAACGCGCAATGGCGTGTAGTGACAAGCGGTTTTTTGGAGTCGTACAAGGACGTGTGTCGCGCGTTCTATGGAATCGCTCCCAACCTCTTGAAAACTGCTTGCCCGTCGAAGGTGGTGCGATAGAAACCACAAACCACCTTTACTGTTTACTCGGTCACGGTTCCGCTCTTCCACACAAGGTTCCATCGCGCTTCCGTTTGTTATGTTCCACCTCTTTCCTTCCAGGTTCCGTTCATGATTCCAAAAGGTTAGTCTTTGTTCCACCGAAAGTTCAATGCCAAATACTCTGTTTTAGTTCTTTCACATTATAACTGGTTTGCTCTAGCTCCTTGTTCCTTTCTCCATGAAAGCCAGTCAGCTCCTTAATGATAGCGTAGACCCTTCCATCATATATTTAACGAATATATATAACTCCACTGTCTACCAGTTTGGATACACTATCAACCGTATTAACATCGGTTCCTCGATCAACATACAGAGCACAGGGTTTCTTACGGATGTCAATTATCCTTCATCGGGATGCATACATATGTTCACACATGAATTAACTCGTCCTTATTTATATCGATTCTCCATTAAATACAGAGCTTGCCATCAAGGACAATCATATAATAGGATACAGGAAACATATTGCCAACATTGTCTTTAAATAATTTACTAATTATGCAGGTTTGTTGCATGTTGTTTATTATTTCAAACCAATAAATAATGGCCTTACTATTGTTTATTATTTCGCAGGATTCGCAGGATTCATTTGATTCTATGGTCAGGTCTCTGAAAAAACCAATTAAACACTTAAATAGTCAAGATCTGGAAGACGGGCTTTACCCCCACCATAAATTGCTGAAAAACCGGCCTTCAGTTCAGCTTGCTGTGCTGAAGACGAGGGTGGATTTGCATGATCAGTTGAATGAAAATGAATCAGATATTCGGGATGCTTTTGAGGGCAGATCCATAAGCCCCATAGATGAAGATCCCATTGCTGCAGAATTTCTGTCTGCGTTGAAGCACGAGTATAGTGTTGTATCGGAATACAAATTAGAGGACAACTATACCAAGTCTAAATCAACTGAATCCAGTTCTAGTGCTCTTGAACTTACCGAATTAAAGCCAGAAACAGGATTTACAATCTCTAATGGGAATGGGTATGGTAGTTCCAATATTGGATTAGATGTCCGGAGCTCTGCAATAGGCACTGGACCTGATCGTAATGAACCCCAACTAGTTCAATGTGATGAAAATATGGACTTTGATGATGATCAGGAAAACAAGCCAGAGCATTTTGGCAATATTGAAGAAACTGAAGAGGTTTCCTGTGAGCGATTGAATCAACTCGGCCATAAGACATCTACTGCAGGCTGGTTTGTATCAGATGGAGAATCGGTTTTGCTTTCCCATGATGATGGATGCTGCTCTTTTCACGATATAGCAAATTCAGAGGTGTGGAGGTTTTAATTATTGTACTTAATTTTGGGGTTTATGGGTGTTATAATTTATACATTTTGGGATTTTCTATTAGAAATAGGGAAAAGCCTAGGGGTTAGATTATTCTCATGGTTTAAATTTCTATATTTGAAATAAAATTCACCAATTTCTATTTAAAAAAATGTTTTTCCTAAATATTTGATGTAGTTTAAATAGGATGTAGTTCATTTCAAAGACTGTTGAAATTTTCTAGAAACTATGATTGGGATTTCAAGAATATTTATGCACTCTTTAAATTTTCCCTTAACATAAAGGGCAATTGATGTATGAGTAATACTCGGTATTGTTTTTTTCCAATCTCCAGGAGAAGGCTGAATATAAAGCTCCATATGGGCTTACCCCAAACATGTGGGGTGATTGCTGGTTGATCAGAGCAGCTGGTTCAGATGGTCGCTCTGGTAAATATGTTGTGGCAGCATCTGTAGGTTGTACATTGGACTCAGGTTTCTGTTCATGGGACTTTTATAATAAAGACATTATGGAATTCCATACTGAATCAGAGGCCTTCACTTCAACGTTCAGTACCATCTCTCCATTTTTGGCAGAGAGGGATGTCTCAGGGAGAAATTTTGGCTTTGCAAATGTTGTGCCAGAGAATCAACATTGGTGATACAGGCCATGTGGGCCTCTTATGGTATCTACTGCCAGTGCCCAAAAGACGGTTAATATTTATGATATTCGTGATGGAGATCCTGTGATTTCAATGTGTTTGCTTTGAAAGTTTAGGTTTCATAGTAAATCATCAATGGGCTCTAAAATAAGGCCACATTGAAATCTTGGATACATGTTTCATGCCAAAATCAGTTGTATCTTCCATAAATACACAATCTTGGACCACTCTGTATAAATCTGCTTCTCAGACAATATTACATCTCCCTTATTATACAGGTGGTGTTCTTACATGCATAGCAAAGGCATTGTTTTGGAAATCATTTTATAAGTCACTAGATATTGTGGGTACAAGGATCTAGGGTCTCCACATGAAACTGTGTTGCCCAGAGACTCACTCTGCATGTCCTTAAATTTGTAAACATAATAGTATGCCAATGCTTCTTTCATTTTGTATGCATAAGACGATTTTTTGTCAAATTCCATAATTGTTTTTAAGTTTTATCCATCCCAGTTTTGTTGTGAATGCACAGGTTTTTGGCTCAACACATATCTGTTATATCTTTGTACTTTTCCTTTACTAACTATTTGAAATTTCTAGTTATATTTAGAGGTGTCTTTTAAGGGATGAGGGGAATTACTTGGATTTAGTGCTCCCAAGCTTATCATTTATTCTCCAAATGAAGCCATGTAATCTGTAACACTATATGGGCATGCGGCTCACTTGTTAAAATATAGTTGATACAATATGTTGTACATGAAGCCTGGAATTGTGTACATTCCTGGAATATATTAATTTGCAGGCATGCTTAAAAGAGAGATAGGTTTTGATAAAATCAAAAACCCTGAACATGAAGAAAAAAACGAGGCAATTATTTTATACAGATAGACCCAAGACACTATCTCCTCATTAATAACAAAACCTCAGTCCAAAAATCATATGTACAAATTCTAGAAGTCGAAAGTTGAAAATTTCTGAAATGGAACCAGGCCCTTTTCAAAAGAATAAATTTAGTAAAAACGAGGGTGAAGAAAGTTATCTTATCAAAATTTCCACATACCGTGTTAGCAAGGAATGACTTCGAGTTCTGAGCAGTGAGACTGAGGAATTTCTCGTTTGCTGCAGGTTGCAATTCTCTTCTCCAACACGATGAAAAAAAAATTCTTAGCTTTGGAGTCTGAAGCCCGAGTCACAACTTGGAAGTTGGTAAGGAAAATTATCAGGGTTGTTGCCACTTGGCTTGGAGTTCGCAGCCTCATTAATTTTCTTTAATGCATTTCCTTCAATGTTGCAGTTGTCACTGGCCAGCAACCTTTACAATAAAATTTATTAGACCCGTCACACTACGAGGAAAATTTGACGTGATCACTGATCATTGATTTCTTATTGTGATAACAAATATTGGAGATTTACTGTCCTGTTTTAAAGTTTCATTTTTTTTTTTAAATTGAAACCATCGTCGGTATACCGATGCCTTGTAAGCGTCGCTCTTCTAACGTTTTGAACGATTTCCATTTTCGTCGGTCTTGTGACGTCCGTCGATATTGCGACAGCTCTAGAAACGTCGAAAGAGCGACAACACAAAGGCGTCGGAAGGGAGACGTTCAAAATTTTGAACCACATTTCATCGGAATTGCGACAGTTCTTCCTGGCATCGATATTGCAACGCTTCTGGAAAGCGTCGGTCTTGTGATACTTTTGCAATACGTCGGTCTTCTGACACTTTTGTACGGCGTCAGAATTGCAACAGTTTAGACACGTCGGAAGAGTGACAGTATAAATACGTCGGAAGAGTGATGTTCAAAACGTCGGACGACATTTCGTCGGAATGGCGACACTTTACAAACGTCGGAAGAGCGACGTTAAAAACGTCGGACAAAGTTTCGTCGGAATGGCGACACTTTACAAACATCAGTTTGGGAAACGTCGGAAGAGATACGCGTGTTTGGAAGCGACGGAAAAGGTTTCGGTAGTGTGACACTTTGTAAATGCGTCGGAATTGCGACGGCATGACAAACCACATTTTTCCCGTCCTCGAACTGTCGCTCTTGCGACAACTATGTGTCGGAATAGCGACGATTTGGCCGTCGGAAATTGCACCAAATTTTCTAGTGGTTCCCCAAGCATTTAGTTTTAACTAAAATTCCTGAGCCACCTGATTTTAATCTTTTAGGGGAATTGCAAAATCTGTATGTTAAAATTCGACTTTTACAGGCACTGAGAGATGTACAATTTTATGCCAGAACCATGAGATATATTTGTGTAAAGAAACCTGGTATGAAAGCTAAAGATCCCATTACAGTTCATGTTATGGGTGATCTATCTGCATTAACGTCTAGTAAAACTCCTCCAATTAAATATGGTGACCCCAGCCATCCTACTGTGATAGTCCAAATTGGTAAAACAATAATCCCTCAAGTTCTGGTAGATTTAGGTGCTGCTATAAACATTATGACTCTCAAAACTTTACAATTGTTACAGCTAAAGAACACAATTAGAGAAACACCAACCATTCTAGAGTTAGTTGACCATTCTACAATCAAACCAGAAGGATTTTTTGAAGACTTAGTTATCTGGGTTGAATCCTGAAATTACCCAACTAACTTTGTGGTATTACAAACTAAAACAAAGTTGGGGGGACATCCTCTAATTCTAGGAAGGCCTTGGCTAGTCACAGTCGATGCCTTTATCAGCTGTAGATCTGGTTCAATGAAAATTTCCAATGGATATGAAACTAAACAGCTTACTCTTTACCCTCATGCTACACCCATGATTAACAATGAGAATTATGTGTGGATGGATTATGATGATAATTCTATTCAACCTATTTTGACTATCGGACAAGATTTAAGTCTTAAATACAACACAGAGGGTGAAGTGATTAATAATTGCATTTGTGAACCCTCCTCTGTGACTGCTGAAACACACAATCAATTGACTACACTTTTGGAAACAGATACCCAGGAGAAGCTTAAATCCAAAGATTCATCTCAAACATCAACCACCATCTCTTCTAAAAGCATAACAGTAGAAATCGAACCTGGCAAAACACTGAACATAAATCCTGATCTGACAGTTGCTGAAACACATCAATTAATGAAGTTACTATTTGAAAATAAGGAGGCATTCACATGGGACTATACAGATATGAAGAGGATCTCTCTTGAATTATGTACCCACCGGATCTATATTAAGGAAGGTTTTCGACCAGTCTATCAACCCCAAAGACGAATGAACCCTAATTTAAGAGAAATTGTTAAAGAAGAACTTCAGAAATTGCTTGACGTAGGATTCATATACCCTATATCTGACACTGAATGGGTTTCCCCATTGGTAATAGTTCTTAAGAAAAACGGGAAATGGAGAGTGTGTGTAGATTATAGAGCCTTAAATAAAGCCACTAAAAAAGATCACTTTCCTTTACCATTCATTGATCAAGTGTTGGACAGTTTGTCAGGGAAGAAATTCTTCTCCTTTTTAGATGGATTTAGTGGGTATAATAAAATCATAATTACACCCCAAGACCAAGACAAGACCACTTTTACTAGCCCTTGAGGAACTTTTTCCTATAGAGTTTTTCCATTCAGACTATGTAACGCACCAGCAACTTTTCAAAGCGCTGTTATAGGAGTATTTTCTGATATGCTGAATGACTCCATGGAAATATTTATGGATGACTATACCCCTTATGGTGTGTCTTTCGAAGATGCATTACAGAATCTTGAGAAGGAACTTAAACGTTGTATACAAGCTCACCCCTCCCTAAGTACTGAAAAATGTCATATGATGATGAGTGAAGGAGTAGTGCTTGGACATTTTATCTCATCTCAAGGAATTCAGTTAGATCCCTCCAAAATACAAGTCATTCAGAATCTTCCTATTCCTAAAACACAAACTGATGTGAGAAGTATTCTAGGACATGCTAGATATTACAGGATATTTATTAAAAAAATTTCCAAGATAGCTTCTCCTTTATTTGTGTCACTTATGAAAAATGTTGAATTTAAGTGGACTAATCCTTGTCTTCAGCTAATTTCTACAGTTGATGAGATAGTTTAAAGACCGCAGATAATCTATTTTGAAGATTGCGTTGCGGAAATAGTCAACAGGCACGCAAATCCCGTTGCTGAAACATCCCGTGATTTTCGATTTTGAAGGTGTATTTCAAGTATGATGGAAACAAGAAAAAGACAAGCAAGGGAAGCTATTACACAGACCATTCTAAAGCCAGTATTCTTGTATCCATCGTAACAGCATTTTTCTATGGAAGAACAGAAAGACCCTGTTTTAGAACATAAGATCAGATTTGGATAAAAATAGAATTTCTATGATGTAACTGTAATAGATGTCTCCTCTTTAAAAAGAGGAGACATCAGCATTAGAAAGAGAGTTAGAGACTACGGAAGGTACATTTTCCTGAATAGAGAAGGAGCACGACTCTATTGTAATATTTTTCTTTTTGGTAGATGAATAAAAGTTTGTTTTGAGCACTTCAATTTAACTCCTCTCTCTAGGGAATCTTGTGAGAAGGAAAGGGCCTGCCTTCATCACAAGATTCACCCATTTTTTCCTGTAGTCTGTTAACTATTTACGATATTCGCACCTTGATGAAACCCAGTTTGCTGAAGTTACTTATGTAGTTCTGAAATCTCATGTTTATTGTTAGAGCTCTGTTTTCGTTATTTACTACATTGGTTTTATACAATTCATTCTTGAGAAGCTGTGAGTTACTTTACTCAGCAATCTGTTTATGGAATGAGTGTGTGACAATTTGATATTAGGAAATAGGTGCTGAAGATTCCTACTTGGAGGAATAGGGTCTTGTTCTCTGTTATAGTTTAATTGATCTTCCTTTCTCCAGAATGATTTCCTTTCATTATCTTTTCTAGGATTCTTTTAATGAAAGTCTGCAATAGAAGGATTGTCTTTGCTGTAGCAAAAGTAGGCTTCAGATTTGTTAAAGTAAGGTGTGGACAGTGTGGTTAATATAATTAGTGTGATTAATACTACAACATTTCTTTGCTTTTGAAATCGAGCATATATAGTGTGTGATTGCCTTTGGAATAAACAGACCTTCCTGGGTTGACAATTTATGTAGCACTTGAATTGTTAAAACAATTAAAGTGACCAACATTTTGGCGCCGTTGCCGGGGAAGGCAATTATAGATTTCAAAAGCATTGATGTTTTTCTTCTAGATGTGTAGATTGTAAGAGAGGAGCTTAATTATACAGTTACCGAAAAGGAATTTTTAGCAGTAATTTACGCCATTAATAAATT
Organism: Pinus albicaulis; assembly: GCA_034641835.2. NCBI lineage: Eukaryota > Viridiplantae > Streptophyta > Pinopsida > Pinales > Pinaceae > Pinus > Pinus albicaulis. Next base: position 1,539,097,194 of record CM076570.1, on the reverse strand, counting down.
TTGACATTACATTATTGGTTATTCTACTTTTGTCCATACTAATCACTTGGCTATTAAGTATTTAATGAATAAATCTGTCACAAATGCTCAAGTTACCAGATGGTTACTGTGACTGCAGGAGTTTGATATTACAATTGTAGATCGACCAGGTAAAGAAAATGTTGTGGTTGATTTCCTTTCACGGTTAAAAACTGATAATAATATTCTAGTAGATGATTCCTTTCTTGATGAGTATTTATTTGCAGTATCTGCTCACTCACCTTGGTATGGAGACATTGCCAATTATCTGGTTGCAGGAAAGTTACCATCACACCTGTCACATAGAGAAAAGAGAAAAATTATTCAACAAAGTGCCAGGTATAGCCGGATAAGTGGGTGTCTTTTCTACACAGGATTTGATCATGAAATCCGAAGATGCATTAGAGAGGATGAGGTGTATGACATACTAAAAGCTTGTCATGATGGACCTTGTGGAGGGCATTTTGCTGATAAAAGAACGGCACATAAAATTCTGAGGATGGGTTACTATTGGCCCTCACTGTTTAAGGATGCAAAGAAATATGTGCGGGCTTGTGATAGCTATCAGAGAATGGGTCAACCTAATCATAGAGATGAAATGCCATTAAACCCCCAGGTAATACTTGAACCATTTGAAATATGGGCCTTAGATTTTATAGGACCCATTAATCCTCCATCCAATCAAAGGATTTATATATTAGTTTGTACAGATTATATGACCAAATGGGTGGAGGCCAAAGCACTTCTTAGAGCTAATGAAGAAGTTGTCCTAGCTTTCTTATTTGAAGAAATATTTGTTAGATTTGGAATCCTTAGAGAGCTAGTTACAGATGGAGGACCTCCTTTCAATTCTCATGGTTTCAAATCTACCCTTCAGAAATATCATATTCATCATAGAATGACTACACCATACCATCCCCAAGCCAATGGGCAGGTGGAAAGCACAAATAAAGTAATATAATACATTCTAACAAAAAAAATGAAGGATAACTGGAAGGATTGGTCTCAAAAGCTCCCTGAAGCACTATGGGCTTATAGAAATACCTGGAGAAATACTATAGGATTTTCTCCCTATGAATTGGTTTATGGTAAAACTATTGTTTTTCCTGTGGAATTTGAAATTAAAAATTTAAGAACTGCTTTAGCTGTTAACCTTGATTTGACTGATGTGCAGACAGCCAGGTTGCATCAGCTTCTTGAACTGGATGAAAAGAGATTAGATGCCATTCATCAGACAACCATGATCCAACAACAAAGAACAAAGTGGCATGATAAAACCATCAAGCACAAGCAAAACCAAAAAGGTAATTGGGCCTTATTATATGATTCTCTGTTTGAGAACTTTCAAGGCATGCTACATACAAGATGGCTGGGACCTTATGAAGTATATGTTGTTTTTCCCAATGGAACAGTAAGACTTTTAACAATTGATAATTCTAAAACACCTCTACTAGTAAATGGTCATTGGCTTAATTTGTACCAGCGCCCTATTTCTAAAGAAGATTTTAAGGCCACTTGCATAACAGATGCACATTATCTTTTTCTAGGGGAGTCTTCTGCTCCTCACAGCATTTAATTGTTTTCTGCACTATATTTTTAGTATTAGATTATATTTCTTAAAACTAATAATCTCTGTCAAGGGTTGGCATGTTACAATTGTATTTTGCAGATTAAGGAAGAATTTACCAAGGAGGACAATTTCATCACAAGAAGATCTAAGCTTCAATTTGAGAAGCTTTGCTTCCCTTATTTAAATTCATTTCCTCATCTCCCAGTAACATTTCATCACTTATTCCCTCATTCTTTCTTTCCCTTTTCATATCATTTTCCTATTTTTCCCATTTTACCCACTGCTGAAACACCATTCTTCAGCAAGTATTTTCCCTATTCCTTACTGCTGAAATATCATTCCTCAGCAAATACTTCCCCTATTTTCCCATTGCTAAATCGTTACTTTTTAGCAACATTTCCCTTATTTTTCCATTTCTGAAACACCACTTTCAGCATCATGTCATTTATCTTTCCGTTGCTAAAACACTATTTATTTCCCCTAAAAACATGATTATGCAACTTCTTCAGTCCTTCACTTTTATTCTCCATACTCCTTGTGTGAATATTGTCCATTCACTACCTCTCTCTTATGATTAAGCAGACTCTAATATGATCCTCCTTACATTTCAGAGAATTCTAAAGTTCTTCCATCAATATCAAGCTATCATAAACAAGCACTATATATTTCGAATCACAAAGCAAAGGTAAATATAAGGTATGTGAATTTTATGTAATACAATTAAACGATAGTTTAAAGAGAAGATTTCGATCATTATAAGTATAATCTCTGCACACTTAAAAACATCATTTCACCATACATGGGGGGGATTTCGAAATTACAAACAATCATTTCACAGCATGCAAATTACCGTCACTTTTTACACCCATTACTTCGGCCCTTTACCGATACTCCATGTTCTCAGTCACAATGATTACTCTATTCAAAGCCTGGTAATTCTGCTCTCTACCTCTACATTTTACCTAAGCTAGTAACTATGGGAGGACCAGCCATTAGACATGAGCCTAGCACAATAGCTCTCCTTGAATTGTTTCCGAATGCTTATCAGATCTTCCAATAGGCAGGATGGGTGGCATATTTTGAAAGACTTCAAGAATTCGACCCTCAGTAGGTCCTGGAATTTGCATAGAACCTTTAGGAGGACCATTCTACAATTTAGGGGGTCCGAATTCCGGTTTCAGAGGATGACATAGCGCAAGTCTCGGGTTTTCCAGTCACAGGTGCTCAGTGGTTTAGTCGGAAGCACATCATCCTAAACGCGCAACAGGACTTCCTTCTTCTAGGATAACATGTTGAGATTAAAGGCCATGGCATAGGACTGCACTCATTACCTCCTCCATGGCCAAAGGTAGCTGAATTTGTCAAGCATTATTTAACTTGTGAGGGTCGCTATCAGGTAGTTTATCAGCATGACTTTGTTTTAATGAGCCACTTATGACGTGGTAGACTAGTAAACATTCCTTATTATTTGCTTGGATGTATTAGAAATATGTCATATTACTGTAGACGGGTAAAATTTCCACTAATTTCCCTTACTCATCATCGCCTTTGTCAACTATTGATCCAGAGTGGCTTTGCTCAACAAAAGCTCCCTCTAAACAACTTACCTTTACCACCCGAGCAAGCTCCTGAAATTCTCCAAGAAGCTGAAAACCCCCAAGAAATCCCTGAAAGTTCCTACGAGCAGCAATTGGAGAATATCCCAGATCCTCCATCGATCCCATCCTCAGAACCATTCAATCCAGTTGACCTGTCTTCAAGCCCATATCATTTAGCAGAGTCATCCCATCCTACTGTCCACATCCCTAGTGATGACTCTCAGGCTGAAACACCACCATCTCCCCCTATTCATAAAAGAAAGAGGCAAACTACAATCACCTCTGTATCAAAACGGAAAACAAGGGCTGCATCTAAAGCAGCCACCTCCTTCGATAGCCCTTCTCCTAGGGAAAAATCTTCCCATAAAAAGAAAAAGCAAGCTACTGCTTTTTCTGCTTTCCTACCTAGGAGAAAAATGAAAACAACCATTGAATCTAAAACCATTCCCATTACCCCTGACCCTACAACCATTTTGCTAAAACTCCAGTCATCACCACCTTTCCAAATTCCGGAATCATTACCCATCTTGTCCTGTGGCACTGTTCCACAAGAACCAGATGCCCAGGGTAATATGTCATCATTTTCTACACAACCAGTAGCTACTCCACAAGAACCAGCTACTCACTCAGCAAGTGAAACACAAGAACCAGCTGCTGACGTGCAAAAGTTAAACATCCAAGATGCTACTACAAGGAAACCAGCTATAGTTGTAACACGAGAACCATCTACAGCTGAAGAACAACAATCAACTTCAGAAAAAGCAACCGATACACAGGTTCTAGTCACCATGGCCTCTCTTTTAGAGGAAAATGAATTTTTAAAGTCAGAATTAGAAGCCTGCAAGAAAGAACTGGTAATGGCAAGGGAAGCCTTTTACAAGGAACTAAATCTTTATACCTTGGCCCTTACAGCATCCATGCAAGAAAAATATATAGAGAACAATCCCTATAAAGAATACATGTGTTATCTGTGTGGAAACATCTATCAACATGCAGGATACAAGATAGTTAAAGTTCCAATGCCTATAGCATCCACATCATCTGCAATTAAGGAAGAATGCCCTACTGTTACACAAGAACTAGTAGGGCCTTCAAAAACTTTGGAGAAAGAAACTAAGGTACAGGTATCCTGCCCTATATTAACTGATTCTGCTACTCAGACTATGCCTCAGCCCATTACTTATAATGCTGGAACACAAACTCCACCATGGAAAGAATTGGAAATAATGAATAAGTGGAAGAGGCAGTATGCTATTAATCAAGACAAAATTTTACAACAGGATAAATTGACCTGGAAAAATCATATGTATTCCAATTGGGATAACTAGGAGCAGACACTTCAGCAACTTAGAGATTCCAAGAAAGAGAATAAAGAATTAAAAGATAAACTGCTCCTAATGTTTCAACTAATACAAAAAATGTTAGCCACCATGAAACCATCTTTTAACTATTCTTTGTTTCTTTCAGAACGTCTTGTTTATTTCCAGTTGAAAGCAGTTAAGGATGGAAGACCTCATGAGCTGCTCATAGCTGAGCAGTTTATCAAAACATTTGCAGAGGCTTCCACTAGTGATCAACATCTATTATGTGAGTTGTATCTTCATAATGAGGCTATGTCTAAAAACAGAGATATCAATCTTAATCCTATTGTTGGTGATGTATAGATTAGGGCATTTGTTTCCTTTCTTGCCAATCAAATCACATGGCAAACTGCTTTTCTTGCAACTAGGCACAATGAGGATAATCGCCTTCTCTGGATAAGGCCAGAATCTCGAAACCCGGCCATTTTTGTGGTAGAATATCATCAATTTTTACAGAAGCCAGGAATGATTAGACATATACAACGATTGCAAGCCTCAGTACTCCAAGAGTGTCACCAGTTTATCAGGGCCAAAGAAACTACTGCTCTGAGGGCAAACAACATGTTCTGGCAACAATCCTCTAAGGAGAGACAAGAGTATAATCCCTTTAGCCCTATTAACCTTGAAACTGCACTGTCCAGAGTACCAAATTACATCAGATGTGTTCAACAATGTGTTGAGAATTGGATAGGCTATCATTTTCACTTTCCTATTTTATGGATGCCAGCAGAACAATATCAGGCTCATTACAGATTGGCTAACAGGGATGAAGCAACAGCATGGCAGAAATTACAAGGTAACCAGGGATTCAGACCTTTAACAGATACCACCTTCCATAGTTATTGCTTGAGTAATTTGCATGCAAAAAGTCAGTATCCAGACTCTGACTCTGACTAAAAGTTGCCTAAGGACATGCAACCCTTTCAGTTGGGGGGGATGTTAGGACCTCATAATGTACCATTTTGACTACATATTTTGTTACCACTTTACTCTTTCTAGTCCATATTTAAAGCTTACATTATCACTTCCATCCATTTTTCCCAAAGGTATATAATGTTCTTCTCTTTACTATATGTTTAATTTGTTTTGCATATAATTTTACATTACTTTTATATTTAATCATTAATCGAAGGTATATAGTTGTTGAGATAGTTTAAAGACCGCAGATAATCTATTTTGAAGATTACATTACTGAAACAGTCAACAGGCATGCAAATCCCATTGCTGAAACAGCCTGTGATTTGTGATTTTGAAGGTGTATTTCAAGTATGATGGCAACAAGAAAAATACAAGCAAGGGAAGTTGTTACACAGACCATTTTGAAGCCAGTATTATTGTATCCATCGTAACAACTTTCTGATATGGAAGAACAGATAGACCCTGTTTTAGAACAGAAGATCAGATTTGGATAAAAATAACATTTTTATGATATAACTGTAATAGATGTCTCCTCTTTAAAAAGAGGAGACATCAGCATTAGAAAGAGAGTTAGAGACTGCGGGAGGTACATTTTCCTGAACATAGAAGGAGCATGACTCTATTGTAATATGTTGCTTTTTGGCAGATGAATAAAAGTTTGTTTTGAGCACTTCAATTTAACTCCTCTCTATGGGGAATCTTGTGAGAAGGAAAGGGCCCGCCTTCATCACAAGATTCACTCATTTGTTCCTGTATTTTGTTAACTATTTATGATATTCGCACCTTGATGAAACCCTGTTTTCTGAAGTTACTTATGCAGTTCTGAAATCTCGTGTTTATTGTTAGAGCTCTATTTTCGTTATTTACTGCATTGGTTTTATGCAATTCATTCTTGAGAAGCTGTGAGTTACTTTACTCAGCAATCTATTTATGGAATGAGTGTGTGACAGTTTGATATCAGGAAACAGGTGCTGAAGATTCCTACTTGGAGGAATAGGGTCTTGTTCTTTGTTATAGTTTAATTGATCTTCCTTTCTACAGAATGATTTCCTTTCATTATCTTTTCTAGGATTCTTTTAATGAAAGTCTGCAATAGAAGGATTGTCTTTGTTGTAACACAAGTAGGCTTCAGCTTTGTTAATGTAAGGTGTGGACAGTGTGGTTAATATAATTAGTGTGATTAATACTACAACATTTCTTTGCTTTTGAAATTGAGCATATATAGTGTGTGATTGCCTTTGGAATAAACAGACCTTCCTGGGTTAACAATTGATGTAGCACTTGAATTGTTAAAAAAATTAAAGTGACCAAAAATAGCTTATCTCTGAGAAGAGATTTGGTGGCTACATGCTTCTGAACTGTGTTAGAATAAGGCTCAAGGGGCTTTTTATTTCTGAACAACAAAGAAAAATCCTAACCCTAGGAGACAGAACGCCAAGAGTTTTTGGGCCCCATTGGGGTTAGTTGGGCAGCCAAATTTTTGAGGTTGTAACTGCTAAAATTTTAAATGCTGCTACAAAGGGAAACATATGAAACTGACTGGAGGTCTAGGTGGAATAGGTAGGTGGCCACCAAGATCCATCTGGATCAGAATAGTTTAAATTTTATTTCAGCTAATGATATAGTATATTAGAAGTATTTTGATAGAGGTTATTGGTTCATTTGTGTATAGGTAATGAGTTGTAGGAATTGGAACCAAAATATCAGGGGATGTTCTACTCAAGGCCATGTGAGAAAAAATATCTAAAAACGTTTAATGCCATTCTGTCAATCTTATCATATATCTTGTAGATTATTTTTTTTGTCAAATCTAATGGGATATATATCATATTATTGTTTGAACTTCTATTTTCCTCAATTTGTGAGAAAATTTGAGGGAGGGATCACTTATCCACAAGAAGGTCTTCTCCATTAGAATATATGGACAGCTCATAGAGTTTCAGATTTTTTATATTCACCACTAAGTAAATGTACATTTATGGTTTTCGACTAAGTTTATATGCATTATCTCCTAACTTTTCTAATATCTTGAAAGGAAGATATTACATAGCCTTGATTTTAATACCAAGACCCTATAACCTCTCCTTGTTCCACTATAACCATATTTTGTCTCCCATGCTAAATGAGTTCTCTATTTTTTGATGATGATGCCTGCCCTTGTACTTTTCTTGTGACCTTTTCATTTTCTCCTATACTTTAAAATGGATTTTCCTAATCTTCTCAATACTTTGTTCCCCTTAAATCATCCCCCGTGATATGCTCCCTCACTCCTCCTTGCTATCCATTTACTAACTACAAAGGTGAAGGTGTTAAAATATCCAAAACAAGTTTCAAATCGGTACTTACCAGTATAAGTGTGGAATTCTATATTACAAGAGTGTTGTATATATATATATATATATCATATTTTCATCCTAAGGCTTAGGATGCTTCGAATTGTAACTCCTCAAAAGCTACATCGCAGTTTTGTTAACTACTTCTATTTTCCTATCTATATATGGATGGCATGTTCTATACCTATTCAACTTTGTGTCCATCTTCTCCCATATTGTATTTCAATATGCATTGAAAAATATAGCATCCCTACCTGAAACATTTCTCCTTGGTATTGCAATGTGCACCAATAATTGTTCAAAGCGCAATATTGTTGCTACTTTCCCTCATATGGTATTTTTGTAGAGCATGAGAATGCACATATTGTTGAATGTGTCAACTATTATGAATAAATAAGCATACCCCTTTCTTTTTGTTAGTAAACATCCAACAAAGTACATGGATTTTCTTTCTCAAGGATGAGTGGGTATAGGTATTCTAGTACAAATAAGAATACATCCTATCATGAACCTAACGCTATCATGAACCTAACTACATATTCTTGCATTATGAGCTAATACACATACCTCTATAAGTTGGACATTATTTTCCCTGCACCAAAATGACCTACAAAATTGGAGGTGCGAGCCTCTCTAATTGGCCACAATCGCTCACCTTTAGGAACACATAGCTTTTCCAACCTCCAGAGTAACCCATTCTAGACATGATATTCAATTGTGATACATCCATTTTCTACATGAATCTAGCTTTGTAACTTTTGAAACACCTCCTTGAATTTGTCATCCTATATATATATATATATATATATATATATATATATATATATATGCCTATTTTTATGCATCATGGGTTAAAGGATCCATGTGCATCAACATTACAAAGCTATCATTTTTTTATGTGGATGGCATTGAAATAATTTCAAAGAACTTATTTTTTCAACCCTTATTTGCTTGTTCACTAAATGAAACTATTGTAAAAACCCCATCCACTTATAAGTCTTAGTTTTTTGTGACTTACTTTAGGCCTTTAAGATACTATAGTTTTGGTGAATTGTGTGGATGGCTATCTCCTTTCCCATCATATATTGTTTCCATTTTTTGACAACTTGTACCAAGGCATAGAGCTCCTTGTCATAGTTAAGACAATTGAGAAATGCTATATGAAACATTGCAAAGTAGCAACATACATTCCTTCCTCCATGTATCAATACCACACCCATAACATACCCACTCACATATTTATACACTTTAAAGGGTTGTTACAATTTTGGTAATGCAAGAACTAGTACTTCACAGGCTTTCTTCTTCAACTCTTCAAAGAAACTTTATTTACCCTTCCCTCACTAAAAAATCTTGTGAGTAAATAAATTATGGCATGGAGTGGTGCAACTATTGTTGGGAATGAGGCTATTAATTTCCTTAATTAATCTTCTACCCCAATGAAAATCTTGACCTCAAAAACATTTGTAGAAATTAAACACTTCATAATGACCTCCATCTTGGAAATATCTATCTCAAGCTTTGCTCCACCAATCACATAGCCTAAATACACTGTTAGGTCCCTATATTACTAGTATAGTCCCTTATTGTTGTTATTGTAACCCCCTTATTGTTATTATTGTACCCTTGTAACCCCCATATTATTATTATTGTGCCCTTAAATTATTATTGTTAGGTTGGCTAGGATTACATTGTGGCCCCATGGACTCCTATATATAGAAAGGAGGTTTTGTAATTTGAATCATCCAAGAAATGTTCATTCATGTAATGTATTGGATGTTTCCCCCTCTAAGTGGCTTATTTCTAAGGCGTTGATATCTATTTTCTTCTATTTTTGGAGCTGGTTTCACAACATTTGGTATCAGAGCTTTGGATTCTAGGGTTTTCGCTACTCCAAACTGGTCATTGTGGCATTTTCACTATAAATTTCTTTTCTACGAAGGTTCAAAAGCTGATAGTTTTATAGTGTGAAGCTGAAATCCTAAGGAACATCTTCGCAAAATTTCAAAGCTTGGTTTGCAATATTTTTAGAGATATGATCTGTGGAAGTTAGGGGTTTTTGCAAGCTCCTGAATTTAACCTAAACAAGTCATCACGGAATTTGCGCTATAAATTTGTTTATACAAAGTTTCAAAAGCTGAAATTTTTAGAGAGTGAAGATGAAATCCTGAGGAACATTGTCACAAATTTTCAGAGCTTGGTTCGCTATATTTTTGGAGATATGATTTGTGGAAGTTAGGTCTTTTTCAAACTCCTGAATTGCATCTCAAAGAGGTTATCGTGGGAAAATCTTCATAACTCTCTCTCTGAGCATCAGATTGGAATGCTGTAAAAATTTCCCATAAGTGCACGGAATGGAGTTTCTTTTCTATCAATTTCAAAGCCAAAGGACGAAAAAAGTGACACGAGGAATTCGTAAAAGTTCGCTCTATTGAACTAGTCCATAATTGGGTCATTGTGGGAGATTGGACATAACTTTTCCTTGAAGAGTCCAAATTAGGTCAGACCTGTGGCTTTTGAAAGAAGCTTCAGAGGGATACTACAAGGCCAAATTTTAGATATTGAGGATCTACAATTATAGAGATAATTCAATTTTAATATAGAGCTGCTCAAAAGCAAGTAAAAGGTGTGTATTTTGTTTTTCCTGAATTGCATAAGTCTTGTTTGAAGAATCAATTTGAATTGATTCCAAGGGCATATTGTAGAATATATATCAGTATTAGATTCTAAAATGGCCCCTAAAAATAATTCAACACCCATTAAGCCTTTAGAAGGCTCTACAATGACTCATGAAGATGAATAATGGCAACATGACATATCAAATTTACAAGAGAAAGTACAACAAATTTCACTCTCGCAAAGAGCAACAAAAAATGACATGGAAGTTTTGAAGAAAGGCGTGGAAACTAAGATGGATGGTTTGAAGAAAGGCGTGGAATCTAAGACGGATGGTTTGAAGAATGCCATGGAAACTAAGATAGATGGCATGGAAGCTGGCATGGAATCTAAGATGGATGACATGGAAGCTAAGATTGATGAAAAAATGGAGAACATGAAGAATTATCTAAAAGCAGACATGGAAGGTTTGACAAAGTTTATGCAACAAATGTTTCTTAATGGTGAAAATATATTAGAGGAAGCTCATGATGAGAGAAAAATAAATGATAATCCTGATTTCATAAACTCTAATGTTTTCAGGAAGAACCACCATATTCCAAAAATGGATATGAGGAAGTTTGATGGAAAGGATCCTGTAACATGGATACTACAGATGGAGAATTATTTTGATCTCAATAATGTGCAAAACAGACGAAAGTTACGCATTGCAACTTCACATTTAGAACAAAATACATTTGTATGGTATCGATGACTTTGCTCTCGTAAAAAAATTGTCACTTGGTCAATTTTTATGGAGGAAATGATAGCACATTATGAGGATACAAAGAGCAACACCTTCTTTAGCCAATTGATAAATCTCAAACAAAAGGGTTTAGTGGGGGAGCACATTGAGGACTTCCAAAAATTGAATATAAGGGTAACTAATATTCCAGAGAAACACAAAATTTATCTCTTCATAAGTACTTTAAAGGATAACATCCAACATGAAGTTTGCGTTTTGGAACCTGATTCATTGGAGAAGGCATTCAGGTTGGCAAGAAAAATTGAATGTAAAATTATGGCGACAAGGAAGCCTACCACTCACTTCTATAAAGAGGGAAGTGTTGCTACTCCTAGATTTCAACAACCTACAAGGTTAACACCACAAAAATTGGAAGAAAAAAGAGCAAAAGGTCTTTGCTACAGTTGTGATAGCAAATACACTAAAGGTCATAAGTGTGCTGAGAAGAAATTATTTTACATAGATTGTGAAGAGGAAGAAGAAAATGAACAAGAAGAGGATAAACACTAGGAACCAACACTAGAAGAGGAAGAAATGAGTCTGACCATATCATGTAATGCATTGGTAGGAATTACCACTCCTCAAACTATCAATATAGAAGGACATATCAAGAAGAAAAAGGTAATAGTGTTGATTGATTCAGGTAGTACCCATAATTTTATTTATTGTAAGGTAACCAAGGAATTGAATTTTTTCCTATACACAGCACTAGAATGTCAAGTGATGGTTGCAAATGGAGGAACTATAAAATTCTCTGCAAAATTCCATAATATCAAGCTAACCATGGGGGAATATGTATTGAATGGTCCAATTATTTCCATTCCTATGGGAGGTGCTGATGTTTTACTAGGAGTACAATGGTTACAATCTTTGGGGACATTAGCTTTTAATTTTCAAGAACTTTTCTTGAAATTTTTTTCAGAAGGAAAGGAAGTCGAATTACAAGGTATTGCAGGGAATCCGAGAAAGATAATAAGCTCTAATTTCATGGCAAAGCTTCTAATGAAAGAACAATGAGGCATAACTGCACAATTATGCTCACTAGAAGTTCCAACATCAAAATCATCTATGCTCACTAGAAACTAAACACTTCATAATGACCTTCATCTTGGAAATATCTATCTCAAGCTTCGCTTCACCAATCACATAGCCTAAATACACCATATACATCTCTGCAAACTCACATTTCTTGAGATTTTTGAATAACGATGCTTCTTCAAAGTCTCTAATACGTACATCAAGTGTGATACTTTCTCTTCCAAGGTAGCACAATAAACTATGATATCATCCAAATAAATAGTAACAAATGAATCTAGCACATTATGAGGATACAAAGAGCAACACCTTCTTTAGCCAATTGATAAATCTCAAACAAAAGGGTTTAGTGGGGGAGCACATTGAGGACTTCCAAAAATTGAATATAAGGGTAACTAATATTCCAGAGGAACACAAAATTTATCTCTTCATAAGTACTCTAAAGGATAACATCCAACATGAAGTTCGCGTTTTGGAACCTGATTCATTGGAGAAGGCATTCAGGTTGGCAAGAAAAAATGAATGTAAAATTATGGCGACATGGAAGCCTACCACTCACTTCTATAAAGAGGGAAGTGTTGCTACTCCTAGATTTCAACAACCTACAAGGTTGACACCACAACAATTGGAAGAAAAAAGAGCAAAAGGTCTTTGCTATAGTTGTGATAGAAAATACACTAAAGGTCATAAGTGTGCTGAGAAGAAATTATTTTACATAGATTGTGAAGAGGAAGAAGAAAATGAACAAGAAGAGGATAAACACTAGGAACCAACACTAGAAGAGGAAGAAATGAGTCTGACCATATCATGTAATGCATTGGTAGGAATTACCACTCCTCAAACTCTCAATATAGAAGGACATATCAAGAAGAAAAAGGTAATAGTGTTGATTGATTCAGGTAGTACCCCTAATTTTATTCATTGTAAGGTAACCAAGGAATTGAATTGTTTCCTATACACAGCACTAGAATTTCAAGTGATGGTTGCAAATGGAGGAACTATAAAATTCTCTGCAAAATGCCATAATATCAAGCTAACCATGGGGGAATATGTATTGAATAGTCCAATTCTTTCCATTCCTATGGGAGGTGTTGATGTTGTACTAGGAGTACAATGGTTACAACCTTTGGGGACAGTAGCTTTTAATTTTCAAGAACTTTTCTTGAAATTTTTTTCAGAAGGAAAGGAAGTCGAATTACAGGGTATTGAAGGGAAGCCAGGAAGGATAATAAGCTCTAATGTCATGACAAAGCCAATGAAAGAACAAAGAGACACCATGCACAATTATGCTCACTAGAAGTTCCAACATCAAAATCATCTATGCTCACTAGAAACTAAACACTTCATAATGACCTTCATCTTGGAAATATCTATCTCAAGCTTCGCTTTACCAATCACATAGCCTAAATACACCATATACATCTCTGCAAACTCACATTTCTTGAGATTTTCGAATAACGATGCTTCTTCAAAGTCTCTAATACGTACATCAAGTGTGATACTTTCTCTTCCAAGTTAGCACAATAAACTATGATATCATCCAAATAAATAGTAACAAATGAATCTAGAAATATGCATTATACACCATTCATTAATTTGATGAATGTAGTTGGTACATTGCATAGACCCAATCGTATAGAAAACCACTCATACAAACCTTTTCTAGTTTTGAAGGTTGTCTTCCAAGTGTCTTCTTCCTTAACTCTCACCTGGTGGTACCCTAAGTTTAAATCTAGCTTGGTTAAGTGTTTTTTTTGTTGCTACTATTCCAACAAACAAATCATAAATCTTAGGTAGGGGGTACCCTTTATTAAGCTTATTTTTGTTTAACACCCTATAATCAATGCACATTCACTAAGTCATATCCTTTTTTGACACAACTATGATGGGTGACCCAAAAGTGAGGTACTTGGATGAATCACACAATGCTCAAGTAACTAATGCAACTACTTCTTCACTTCGCTTGCAGCTAGAATGTATTATCTATACATCCAAATCTTTTGTAATAGGGAATCCAATAAAACTTGGATTTCATGCACCACTTCATTGTTAGGTGTTATCCCTTCAGGCTCTTAGAATACTCCCTTATATCCTTGTTACAACTCTTCTAATTTTTTTATTTATTCCTCAATACCCCTCTCTAGGGATTCCTTTGTATTTATTGAATCATCATTAGACTAATTTTTTCCTAAAAATAGTAAGAAATATTTTTTCTAGAACTGACCAATTTTTGAGCCTGTGAAGTGAACAAACTTCCTTCTCAAGTTAAATACTCCAGAAAACTTGGAATACAAAGATATCCATTGAGGATACAAATATTATATTAAAATGTATGATGAATGAGATATGAGATAGATGATTGAGTGTTACAAATGAGTCCTGCTTATATACCTATGTGAGTGCCTCTTCACAAAAGGTCATGTCTTATCAGGCATGGCCTTTCAACCTAATTACTAATTAACTCATTAATCACTATTTAAATTATTTTATTCATTACATTTCCTTCCCCTCAAAAAGCTTTGTCCTCAAAGCTTGTCGATGAAAGGCCTACATTTATTTTCCTACTACGAACATCTTCTCGTCTCAGGGCAGTTATCCTTGTTGATACAAGTTGATAGGATCCTATAAGTGACAAACAAAACTATCGCACTGAGAATGGGTCGAACCATCCTAAATCGATCTTCTATGTAATCTTACGTTGCCTGGAAACTTGTGATGACTTGTTATCACATGATCGGACTGTACTGACATGAGACTTCTTCAAAACATTAGCCTGTTGTTTTTGTTTTGAGTACGTATCTTGGTTGAGTTGTCTACTCCCGTGATTTGGATGTTGATAAGGAAATTTTTTGGTTTGAATTCTTTTCTTTTTTTATGGCGAGGACGTTAATGAGTTGGTTACAAAACCTTCACTTAGAACATTCCTCGTCTGAACTGAAACATCTAGGTTTGCATTTTCTGCAACTTGCTTGTCTTCTTCCTGAGTTGTGACACTTACTATATCAATTTTCGTTTTTTCCTTAACTTGAACTTCTATATTTGAAGATTTCGATGCTTCATTTTCGACAAGTTGTTGCACCTTGTTTTCCAGTGACTTCTTGTCTTTCTTCAACTTCTTAATTTGCGTTAGTAATTTATTTTTGTGATCCTTGAGGCAAGCAACCTCTTCATTCTTGTTAGTGGTGAATTTTTCAATTTCCTTCTACATATTTTGTATCACCTTTTTACCTTCTTGAGAAATTACTTTTGAAATTTCTTGAATGTCTTCAGGCGTCACTGAATTTGGCTTCAA
Source organism: Pinus albicaulis (assembly GCA_034641835.2). Lineage (NCBI taxonomy): Eukaryota > Viridiplantae > Streptophyta > Pinopsida > Pinales > Pinaceae > Pinus > Pinus albicaulis. The sequence goes on along the minus strand of CM076570.1, from coordinate 1,539,081,669 downwards.
GTTAACGTCTTGTAGCGTTATTTTCTTCTTTTTGTAGGTGAATGTCAAAAACTTATTTTTCGTATTGAGGATGAATGACCTTAGTGATTCCATCCAAAGCGAACCTAGAACTATATCACTAGTGTTGCAAAATAAGGTTTTAACAGTGAATTGCGAGACAAAGGAATAATCCCCAATACTTAGGTGTAAATTTCCTATGTCGTATTGTTTTTCATTTATGTAAAATGAATTTGTTTCAGTTATATTTGATTCAGGGATCACTAATTGGTTAGCACATTCATTACTAACATAATTATTCTCTTGAGTAGGATCGATAGAGATGATAACCTCATTTTCAGCAAGTGACCCTTTGATTTTAAATAACACACAGAGAAAGATGCTATAATTTTTAGGAAATATTCCTTCTTCCATTTCTGATTTAGATTCAATTTCCTTTTCATCAATGATTGATTCCATTTTGTCTGTTGAATTGAGCTTTAGGGTTTTTAAGGTAACCCTTCCTAACTTTTCTTTTCAAGACACTTTAAATATGCTTTGATTTCGGAAATACCTTCACATTTCCCTTATTATATTTTAGATAATGGCTATAACCTTCAAACTTTTATTACTCCTTTAATATTTGATAATGAATCCTTCATTAATGTTCCTTCAATCTTTGGTAATGAATCCTTCACTAATATTCTTTTTTAAAAGAGGCTCAAATACTTTTATATATGTATATATTCCTTTTTTAAATAAAATATTTAGAATATAATGATTTATCTCCTTTTCAACTTTTCCAATACTTAAACCTTTAATAACCTCTACCTTCCAAATTTAATAATGATTCCTTTATATTTTAATAAATCCTTAATAATATTTTTCCTTTCGTTTTTTTGAAAATTACTTCCTTTATATAACCTTAAATATAGTCTTCCTTTAGTGATGAGTTCTTTGACTAAGTAAATTCTAGTTTTATTTATTTATTTTGATTTATAATTTTTTTTTTTTAACAATTGATTTTTTTTTTTTTACTCTTTTTGTTTTTTGTTTTGAAAAGTTACAACCCTAGTGAACGTGGCTATTCACCTATATTCACCTATAAAATATATGTCTACTTATATGTATTTGACTCGGTTAATTCTCTCCACGTAAAAGTAAACTTACCATTCACACAGATATTTTTAATTCCTTTTGTTCTTATTTTACCTTGCAATTACCATGGGCTTCTAAAACCACGAGCTTGTAAATTACTTAAAGAATAATCAAAATAACCTTACCTACTCTTCCTTCTTTTTTTTCCTTTTTATTTTTAAATTGTCTTGGTATGTATGTATATGTATTTCCTTATATATATCTTTTTTTGTTTATTTTTTACTTATATGTATATATATATATATATATATATATATATATTGCTTTTGCTTCTTCTTTTTTTCAAAAATTTCCCTTTTTTTTTCTTTAAATTTTTAATTTTGGCCAAAGGCCTACTGGTGAAAATGGAGAAACTCCAAGACTCATAGCGAAATGCTTCAACGACAACAATGTTGACGAAATTTTGATGGCCAAAGGACTGGACCGAGGAGCGTATCTCTGTGCAGTGATGAGCGGCCAGAAGGTCGAACTGCTTTGATACCAAATGAAGCGAACAAAGTTCCTTCTCAAGTTAAATACTCCAGAAAACTTGGAATACAAAGATATCCATTGAGGATACAAATATTATATTAAAATGTATGATGAATGAGATATGAGATAGATGATTGAGTGTTACAAATTATTCCTTCTTATATACCTACACAGGTGCCTCTTCACGAAAGTTCATGTATTATCAGACATGCCCTTTCAACCTAATTACTAATTAACTAATTAATCATTATTTACATTAGTTTATTCATTACAGCTTGATTTCCAACTTATCAATGAAATATTTTATTTCCCCTTGTGCACGTTGAAGATGAAGGATTTCCCATCCTTGATGAGGTAGTACTAGTTAACTCTCTACATGAATATTGCATCCTAAATGTGCATATAAGGGATCCCAAACAAAAATACACATAAATCAAGTTTAACTACATTCATTTCTACTTCATCAATAAAATAAATGCTAATAAAAAATTTATGTTTTCATTGTTTGCTTGCATTTATCTTTGTATCCTTGTTGACCCACCTCAAACAAATATGGGATATGATGGTTATGAAGCTCCAAACCTTGTTTGTTTACCATATACACTCCTATGAGATTTCCCTATGAACATTAGTTGAGCAGAGAATCAATATGTATTCTTAACCTGTATCTTTATATGGAACATTTTGGTCATCCCATTCTCTGCTTATTGTTCAAGGCTACTGGTATACATCCCCTTCAGCGAGAATGTGCAAATAATATTCTCATCCATGTCTAAGCTACTTTCTAGCTTATTTATCAAATCTATGGCTATGAGATATTTCGTCTTTGTATCATTCTTACCCTTCTTCAAATTGCAATGTAGATGTAATTTATAGCACTTCGATGCATGCCTACCAATTTTATAGTGGTTTCTAGGATATTTTCATTTCTTTTGTGGTTTTTGTCTTCTTTCCCTTCCCCTCTTTCCACTTCTATGTCCCCTCCTTAGAAGCTTCTTAGTTTTCCTTTTTAATTGAACCACTTGATTTATCTTTATTCTAGCATATTATTTATAGGTATTTCACCAACAAAAAAATCTCATCCATCATTCTAGGTTTGAATAACATCACTTGCTTTTGTAGATGGTATGTAGACCCGCCAGATACTTAAGGAGTAAATTTGGGTTCTTGGGAGATATACCCAGCATTATGTCCATCTTACTAAATTTTATGGTGTAATCTAGTACATTCTGCCCCTATCTCTGCCTGAAGTAATGACACCAAATCCACTAGTCCTCTACATACCCAATAAAGTAGAACTGGGACTTTACAAGAGTTTCCAAATCCTCCCACCTACTTTCTAGAAGAACCCCCTCTAGCCTAAGGGTTTCCCACCAAGTCAGGTAATGACCCTCTAAATTTAAATATGAAAATAATTATTTTTATTCCTCATCTATGTGGTGAACACTAAAGTAAACATCTAACTACTACAACTAGTGATTTAATTTTGAAGGATTGATCTCATCTTGATATAACTTGATATCCAAATTTGCTTCCATATTGAAGAGGAAAATGAATGCTTCATGGTGCTTGAAATTGGCTGCTCTTTTTTTTGTTCCTTATTGGACTTCTTCTCAGGATATTCCTTATTCTCCACATTTCCTTATAATTTTACCTTTATGTTGGACCTCCATCTTCTCCAATTCCAAACTTGTTTGCTAGAGCCGCCATAAGGATGTTTATATTATGATTGATCTCACTGAATTGCACTTCCAACCTTGATAATATATCCTCTATCATATATAAATGGTTATTATAAATAGATTTGTTGGCCATGATTAGGGTTTTATGGATTCTTCTTCAAACTATTTTCCTAGATCTCTTGTAGCTTCCCACAAAATTTCCAATGAAACCTATGTAGGTTTTAACCTTGTACATAAATTATCTACAAACGAATCTTTAAAACAAAAAATAAACAATAGAGAAAGCATAAAACTTAAAACATAAAACATATATACACAGAGATTTTCCCCTAGATCCCAAATCAAGACAACCAACTTGATTTTTCATTATATTCCTTTTAGTGTTACAACACATATATACATTTCGAAGCATACATAAACCCCAATCCATTAACCCTAGATTAGAACATAACTGTAGTTCCCTTGACTGGATCTACAAAATAGCAGGGGATGAAAACCATCATGCTCGAAAACCATGTGCAAACCCATGCACAAAACCATGGGTGGGTCCACCCACCGAAAAATAAGACCCAAATTTTTTTCCCCGGGGTGCTGCTGCCCCCCTGTAACCCCCCTTCTGCGCCCGGCGCAACATACAGGGGGTGCTAACACCCCCCCTGTGACCCCCCCCCCCCCCCCCTGCGTGTGACTAGTCGTGGAAAGAATATAACACATACCCAACATTCTCCCACTTGTTGTTTTCTTTCCGCAGGGGGCCATAGGAGAGCTTAGTCATTAGCCCAGCTCTGCAACACCCATTGTTTCTATACACCAAGAGAACTTCTGAGTGCTCACAGACTTCGTCAATGCATATGCAACATTCTTCAAGGTGTCCACCTTTACCAAAAATACTCTTTTAGCCTCAAACATATCTCTCACAAAGTGATATTGAACATCAGTGTGCTTTCTCTGTGAATGATAAACACAGTTCTTAGCTAAGAAAATTTCACTTTAGCTATCACAGTCTATCCTTATAGCTTGCTGCACCAACCCCATAATTGAACACAATCTCTGTAACCAAAATTCTTCTTTGCTTGCATGAGTGCCTGCTATGTATTATGCCTCTGTAGTTGAAAGAGCCACTACAGACTGTCTTTTACTCATCCAATTGATTGCACCTCCAAATAGGTTAAACACATACCTAGTTGTAGATCTTCTTCATTCCAGATCTCCAGCCCAGTCTGCATCAACAAAACCATGAATGTCCAACACTCTTTCCAATCCCAGTCTTCCCTAGTAGCATAAGCCATAATCACTAGTGCCATGCAAATATCTGAAAACCCGTTTCACTGTTGTCCAATGCTCCTTCCCTGGGTTTCACATAAACATGTTCAATACTCCCACTTCATGTGAAATTTCTGGTCTATTACAGACCATTGCATACATCAGGCTACCCACTGCACTTACATATGGAACACGGGACATATCCTCCTCTTCTTCTTGTGTCTTGGGAAACTGTTCAGCAGATAGCTTTGTACCTACAGGAATCGGTACATTCACCAGTTTACTATCCTACGTATTGAGCCTCTACAATATAGTATTGACATACTTCTTATGTTTTAACCAGAGCTTCCTCTTTTCCCGATCTCTCTTAATTTCCATGCCCAAAATATAGTTTGCAGCACCAATATCCTTGATGTCGAATTTGGAGAACAGTTGGGTCTTCAAATCTTGGATAATTTCTTTGTCATTTCCAATCAACAACATATCATTCACATGCAAGACCAAATAAATAACACAGTCACCAATTAATTTAAAATAAACACAGTGATCCTCCTTGCTTCTGGTGAAGCCAAGTCCCCGTATATAGGTATCAAATTTCTGATACCACATCCTTGGTGACTGTTTTAACCCATACAGAGACTTCTTTAACCTGCATACCAATTCTTTCTTCCCCTTCACCATAAAGCCTTCAGGTTGTTTCATTTATATCTCCTCTTTGAGATCCCCATGAAGAAATGTTATCTTCACATCCATCTGTTCTACCTCAAAATCAAATGCAGCAACAACAAATAAAAGTAATCTAATAGAAGTAGCTTTGGCAACGAGAGAAAAAATATCACCAAAATCAATTCCTGGCACCTGGGAATAACCTTTTGCTACCAACCGAGCTTTGTATTTCTCTAGCTTGCCTTCTACATTCATCTTCTTCTTAAACACCCATTTTCTCCCAATGGGCTTCCTTCCAGCTGGCAACTCCACCAGATCCCATGCCTCATTTTTATGCAAGGATGCCATTTCATCAACCATGTCCTCCTTCTAGAGTTTTACATCCTGTTGTACCTTAAGAGACAATCCCTTAGCTGTGATAAGGAATCACTGCTTAAGACATTTATATGATTATGTCACAAAAATATCTGTCTATGTTTTAATCACCTTTAAGTATTTACAATTAAAACTTTAGATATCAAACACAATGAATGTCTCACAATGCTATTATTTGCTGATGTTGAATGAAATGACCAGAAGAAAATGAAAGAAGAAAGTCCAAACTGATATGCTGTCACACATAATATATCATCTCAAACTTCTGAAGAATTTATGAAAGAAGTGTTTAAAACAAAGGGGTGCCAATTAAGGATTTTAACTCTTGATTACATAGGTAAAAAGAGACCTGCTACTCAGTACTTTTTCTTATTCAAAGAAAGAAAACATAGAATGTGAACTTAGATACATATCAACATAAACAGATGCCGGAAACTTGCTTACTCATTCATTAATCATTGAAATCTCTGAATACAAAATAATAATCTGAAGGTTCAAAACTCATAACCTTTCTTCCTCTTGAAAATTACATTAAATACAGTAAAAAAAATAGTTTGGAACTGTTGTAACCATTTCTAACTTCCACAACTACTTAGGACTTCGGAGGCTATCTATTACATGCCTTGAAAATGTCTTATTACAATTACATTGTCCTAGAAAAAGTAATATAATGTAGACATATACATCCTAATCTATAGGAATTGCTGATGATGTTGCTGCATTTCCTTGGTCCACTGATTTGTCTTTCTTTGATGCTGAAAACCCTTTTGGCAAGTCTATTTTCCAAGCTCTACACTTTTTCCATATCTCTATCTTAGTCGTGGGCGAATGTGTTAGATTGTGATACTCCAATCTGAATGCAGTAATTCGATTATAAGATGGTCCTTCTATGAAAATATTTTTTACCAACCACAGTAGCCAGAAATGTTTCTGCAGAAAGTTGACCATTGTTTCCCCTTTAAGCACCTGAGTTTTTTCATGCCTATTATCACCTTTAATTTTTGCCATAACTAGAAAATTCTCATAAGAATCCCATGGTAAAAGATTTTCTTTATCTCCCCAACATGATGGCAGACCTATTCTTGTTAATTTGTCAAATAACTTATCAAATTGACTTACTTCCTCTTTAATTTCCATCAGTTTCTTTTTTGTAGCTTTTCTGTGATCATTTCTGACAATCATCTTATTGATCTCCACTGCATATAAGGTCTTGTCTTTAATGTCATTCTCTTCTAATTCTTGATCTATTTTAGAATTAATAAAATCAATGAACCTTCTAGCCCAGATAGCTCTGTTAATTACCTTATGTTTATCTGTCATGACTGGTTCTTCACATTCCCTGATAAGACTTTTTTCCTCTGCAACTATCTTCAAACAACTCCAAATTCTAAAATGATATCATTCCAAATGATATCTTTGGCTTGTATCAGTGAAATTTTTTCTTTTAGTCTTTCTTTGAGATTTTTAATCTCAGCATTAGCATTCTAAATATCCATTTTGTACTTGTCAGCTTCATTCTCTATGACATGAATAAGATTTGTTGTAGTCTTCAAATCTGCTTGAGCCTTTTTCCGATCTCTTTCCCCCATCTGCAACTCAGTATTCAATTGAAAAATCTGTGCTTTTGGATCTTCATTACCTGTAGGAAAAAAAAAAGTACAACTATGGTTATCAATATGATTTTGCAGTGATATTGCAATTTGCTTTATTTTGGAAATTTCTTCATCTTTTTGCATTAGTTGCTGTAAAAGCTTTTCCTTTTCCTTCTCCACCTCTGCAACTTCTGCAGCCATAGAATGTTCTCCTGTAGGCAATTTTAGCTTTTTCCTCAATGTGGATATTTCTACTTCAGCACTCTGCATAAATTTCTGTAAAACAGTCTTGTCACTAGGGTCCACTCCAATCTTTACAATGATTTCTTTAGCTCATCATTCTGAACTATTAAAGCTCTAGCATTAGATTTCTATAACTTTAATTGCTTAAGTACCTTTCCCAAAATATTTTCTTCCTTCATTTCCATTGCATTGGTCTTCGTCAGGTCATTCACAATCAACTGACCATTTTTCATATGCAAATTCATCTTATCCATCAAGGGAATCTTCTTCACATCTGCAGTCACATTTACAGTATTGAAATTCTTAGAAGAACCTATTGACATGTCTATAGGATGAGACAGGGAAATTCTGAATTGATCTTTTTCAAGGTCCATGACAGTCAAAAGTCTTTTTTGATCCGGAGAAACTTGATATTCAGCTTGGGCCTCCATGTTGGCCTTCATCTTTTGATTCCTTTCTTCAATTTGTGTAAACATCTGTTTGATCATAGGTACTTTTTCATGAGAGATTTCATGACTCCTGGGTGAAGCAGGAACATTTTTTTCTTCTCCCAGATGTAAAGAAAAACCAGGTGGGTTAAATGTAAATTCTTCAGTAAACTTTGTCATCTTCTCAGCTCCCTGCTCCTCATCATCTAAATCAATCACTATTTCTTTGCTTCTTTTGTTTAATTTCTATGATATTATAGGGGTCTGAATGTTTGAACCTACTAAACTTATCACACCTTTACTTGCTATCTTCTCCAAATCTAGCCTGCTTTCATGAATGAAAGTTGAATACCCATTCTCAATTCTTCTATTCGAAATTACACTGTGAGGGTCATAAGCCAAACTTTCCCCTAACAACATATGCATCTCATCTAAAATGTTAGTAACCTCCTCAAATTCCTGTCTCATATTGACTATGAAAGGGCCTACATTCATGGGTAGTTTGTACATATGCCCCTTTTTCATGGGCACAAAGTGAACCTGATCAACATTTAGGCTTTGTCGAATAAATTCCAAGGCAAATAGCCTCATCGGTACAAACGTTGGAAGTCTGTAAGGCTCAACACTTGCTCCATATAGCCTAATTTCGGAATAATCCTAAAAAACAAACCAATCTCCAAATTTTCAAGTTACTCCTAGATGTAAATATTCCTGACATTTAGGTAAAAAACAAGGAGGAGGAACTCCATTCAAGATTTTGTATGCAACTGACATGAAATAACTGGAGAAATCAAACAATCCAGCTTCATTTTTCTCTCTTCTTACTACATCTGCCCAGAACACTACTGATTTCCTTTTATTGTTTATATCCATAATATTTAGACCTAAATGCATGAACTCTTCCACATTTTGATATAAGAACAAGTAGACAATAAATGAAGGAAATTTAAAAGAACCTGTTAATGAAAGGCTCATTAGCTGTGAATTAACTGCCTCCTACCAACATGATGGAATATCCAACACTGTTCTTGGCTTCATCATCATGGAAAACATCCCTAAGACTAATTATCCACTATATTGTCATCATCTTTACCTAGAATTTTCGCAATGCTGCTTAATACTAGTCGAATTTGTGCATCAAAAATATCCATAGCAAATTCTTTGCTGTCTGGTTGAAATTGCTTCATGTTTGGCTTCAAAAAGTATATGAACTGATTAAACTCTTCACCTGCAAGATTATCATAATAGGTTACCAGGGAATCATCGAAGAACTGAACGGATGACTCTAACTCAGGATAGCAAAGGGCTTGATAGATTAGCTGGGTAGACACTTACAAAAAATCCTCTCCCTGACAATTCATAACAAAGCATTTCCCAGGGTACATGACTGACACCAACCAATAGATAAATTCAGGAAAAGGGTGGGTTTTTGGGATACATGTAGAAATTACTCCAGATTTGACCATGGCAGTAAAAATAGGGGAGGTTTTGTCATTCAGGATGACTTGCTGATAAAATGGAAGATGAATTATAGAACAAAGAGTATCTTGAATATTCCCCTCGGTGTCCATGAGATGGATATGACTAGCCGAACCCGACAAAGATGAACGCTTCGCCATGACTGAAAATTACCACAAAGAACAACTCATAGGGTGGTCAATTCTACTAGGGTGACAGGAAACTGAAACAGGACGTAGTGCAAACTAATCACAAAATATTTGAAAAACAATGCTAATTTTGTTTAAATAGGTGGCGCGGCTACAAAATTTAATGCTGACATAACACGCTAACAAACCGTTGATCCGACGTGGAAGAGAGCTGTGTACAACTCAGTGCCCTACGTCACTACGAGGGCTCTCGAGGTATGGGGGAAAATTTTGGTTGGTGCTCCCACAATGAATCTCCATCGTTCATCTTTGTTGTCCTCGCAGTCAACTGAGTTAACTGCAGAGGCACTCATTTTATTATCTTGTGCACTGATTGTGCCCGTGGGTTGGTCCTTTTGTTGAAAATTCAAACCGTCAACGCTTTTTGCCCAACAAATTGATCGATGCTTAAACATAAATGCGGAACCCACTTTCATAATGTTTAAAGTGTTTAAACTTATGTGAATGATCCATAATACATACTCTGAATCTACTACCTCCCTGACATTTCTGGGATCATCATCAGTTATAGTTAAAGCAAAATTTGAACATAAAGAAGATGCACTATACCTTTCTAGTTGTCTTCTTTCCCGAAATGATCTTCTCACAGTTGGAGTTTGTGGTTCTTCCTCTTCTGAGTCTTCTCCTGTAGATTTTGATTCATCCTCCTTTAGCTCAAAATCTATATTCTCAGGTTCCTTTGGTAGGACTTCATGTTTAACAACATCTTTCACCTCTCTAAACACCACATCTCGGTTGTACACAACCTTCCTTGTTTCTGGGTTCCAAAGCTTGTAACCCTTTAAACCATTTTTATACCCAATAAAGATGCACCTTTTAGATTTATTATCCAACTTGGTCCTTTTCCCCTTTGGAACATATACATATGCATCACATCCAAATACCCTCAGATGTGAAAGAGAGGGTTTCTTACCAGTCCATACCTCATGTGGAGTCTTATCCTCCAACGCTGATGAAGGTGATCTATTAACCAAGTAACATGCAGTCTCCACTGCCTCAGCCCAAAATTCTTGTCCTAACCTAGTACCACTGAGCATGCTTCTTGCCTTTTCCATCAGCATTTTGTTCATTATTTTTGCAAATCCATTTTGTTGAGGTGTGTATGGAGTAGTCTTATGCCGTGCTATAACACACTTCTTACAGAACTCTTCAAATTCCTTCTTGCAGAGATTCCCACCATTATCTGTCCTCAGCACCTTTATCTTCTTCTCTATCTGGCCTAAATTATTTAAATCTGTCAAAGACTTCAGATTTCTTCCTCAAGAAATATATCGATGCATTCCTTGAGAACTCATCTGTGAATGAAACATAGTACACAGACTTACCTAGTGATGGAACTGACACAGGTCCAAACACATCACTGTGCACAAGTTATAATATCTTGTTTGCCCTCTTAGCACCAGAAGGAAAACTCACCCGATTCTTCTTCCCATATACACAATGTTCACAGAAATCGAAATCCAGAGAGAAATTAGACATACCTTCTACCATACCATTTCCATACAGTATCCAAAGGCCCTTCTCTCCAATATTTCCAAGCCATTGATGCCATAGCATGGTCTTTTCTCCAGAGACCGCTAGGCTTTCCGCTCCACATTTGGGAACCACAGAACTATTGCACCCATCAATAACAGTGATGCCCTAAAGCTTGTATAGAGTTCTAATCTAAACTCCCCGCATTAATACCAGTGCTCCTTGAACCATCTTACATGTATCTTTCTCGAACACTATTTTTACACCTGCATCATCCATCTTGCTTATAAAAATCATATTTCTGGCCAATCTAGGAATGTGTAGAAAACCAGGTAGTGTTCTAATCCTTCCACCTTGCAGCTTCATCTTGAATTTTTCACGTCTGACTATTTTGACCTTCCTATCATCACCTAAGAAGACATCATTTCCATCATATTTCTCATACTCACAGAACCACTCCCTATGGGGAGTGAAGTGAAAGGATGCACCTGAGTCAATCAACAATGACTCATGATCTACATGTGTATTTGAAGAAGAAGCCAAATACACATCCCCACCTTCATCCGAGGTGGTTTTTGCCTCTGCAAAAGGAGCATGATCGGATCCCTTTCCTTTCTCAGGAGATTTAGATCTACAGTCCCTTTTGTAGTGCCCTTCCTTTCCGCATTTCTAACACACCTTTACAAACTTTCCAGGAGATTTAGATCTCCCTCTAGATTTAGATCTTCCACTCGAAACCTTATTCTTGTTTCTATTCTAGGACCTTCCTCATACATATAAGGCATCTCCATTCTAACCCTCCATATTTCTCCGTCTCATTTCCTCTGACAGCAAGGCTAAGACAATGTCATCAAAATTCAAGGTAGTTGTATTACTACCTATTGTAATAACTAGACTCTCCCACGAGTCTGGTAGAGAACACAACAAACTGATGCACTTATCTTCATCTGAGATTTTAATATCAACAGATGACAATTGACTTACCACAATTTTGAAGGCGTCCAGATGCTCTGTTACCGATTCTCCATCCTTCATCCTCAGGTTATACAACTTTTTCCACAGGAACAATTTATTCACCAAAGACTTAGATTGGTACAAATTCCCAAGTTTGTCCCACAAATTCTTCGTCGTAGCTTCCCCAGATACATTCAACAATACTAAATCAGAGACACACAACCGTATTGTGAACTTCGTCTTCCAATCCAACTTCTTCCATTCTTAATCTTACATTGTCGTTGGTTTAGTACCTGGATCTACCACGATCCACTAGTCTTTATCCACCAGCAGATCCTCCATCTTGAGCTTCCACAACTCAAAAATCTGACCATTAAATTTCTCAATCTCTATCTTTCCACTACTCGCCATCTTCTTTCACCACCTGAATCAATCCCGCAGATCTCCCACTGAATAGGGTCTACCTCAGGCCTGAGCAAAAATCCCCTCAGCAGAAAAGGCGTCCCCTTGAAGCTGTAACTACTCTGATACCAAATGTAGGTTTTAACCCTGTACAGAAATTATCTACAAACGAATCTTTAAAACATAAAATAAACAATAGTGAGAGCATAAAACATAAAAAATATATACACAGAGATTTCCCCTAGATCCAAAATCGGGACGACCAGCTTGATTTTTCATTATATTCCTTTTAGTGTTACAACACATATATATACATGTCGAATCATACATGAACCCCAATCCCATTAACCCTGGATTAGAACATAACCATAGTTCCCTTGACCGGATCTACAAAATACTAGAGGCCAAAAACCATTATGCCCCAAAACCATGTGCAAAACCATGGGCGAGTCTGCCCACCAAAAAACAAGGCCCAATTGTTTTTTTCCCGGGGCGCTGCCCCCAACCCCGAACAGGGGGGGCTGCGCCCGATGCAACATACAAGGGGGGCTGACGCCCCCCCTGTGACCACCCCCCCCCCCCCCCCCACGCGTGACTAGTCGTGGAAAGAATGTAACACATACCCAAGAACCTACTATGGTACGAATATGATCCATCAAATTCCATGGATATTCCATTAGATAGTTTGGCACAAAAAATCTAATAAAAATAGTCTGAAATATATTCTAAGATAGTTAATTTCCTTATATGCTAAGATAGTTTCCTTAATAAATAAAATACGAAAAAATATAGAACAATAAATACAGTTGCACACTAACCATAATAAACAGAAGATATACCCTAAGAAACCCTTACAAAATAAAACATAATTGGAAGGTGAGGGTACTCCACTCTCTCTTTATTTGGAATGAAAATAATGTCAATACAAAGGAGAAGTCAATGTTTGTGGAGTTACCTATGACTTGTGGCTTCATAGGTTACTACAAAAAATAAAGCCCTTGATTATGCTTTCTCATTGCCACTTTTTTGCTCCTCTTTAATATGGATGAATATATACTCTAAATGAATGGAACGCATTTTCCTCCTAATGGCATAGTTATAAGACGACCCAATAGCCAACTAGGGGTTAAGTTTACTCAACTCTCAACTAGAGCTACAATTTTGAACCTTCAAGATTATTATTCATAGTTTCCACATGCCTATACCATTTCCTTGAGTAACGGTGGTAACATAACATCCTCTTGAATTTTTGTGGTCAATCATGATAAAAAAAATTCCAAGAGGCATAACATTTGCATTTAAACTCTAATTTACATGAGTTTTACACCATTGGAAATTTTTTTGAGTGTAGAATAACATCACTAGGTTCAACATTTGAGAGGGAATTTTTTACCCCAAAACACATCATTTAAGGCCTCAAACCAACCTCATAAGATTTTAGATTCTAATTCTTCAAACTATATCTAACCGATAAAACTACTTCCATAAGTTGATTCCTTCAAATTTCCACTTTTAAAGCTAATAAATTATATAATGATCTGATCTAGACCATATCCAAGATGACTTGAATTTCCTAGGCGAGTGAACTATTCCTCTTTCCCTACCCTGGAAAATGTGACATGATGCCTCCTAGAGCATAAATAAACATAAATTTTGAGACTGTCATGAAGAATGATGACCATGGACATAGAGGTGTACATACATAAGATATTATCCATGAGGGGAATAAAATATAGGTGCACTAAGAAAATAATGAGGTGGTTGTTTCCACCCATACATAATGTGATCAAATTTATACGAATCATACAACAAGTGTTCATTTAAGCCACATGTCCTTATAGATCCACCACCATGATGCCCAAATACTACCTTAGATATAAGCATGTCCATCAAGACACAAAATCACCACCCAACACCCAATGGGGGGAATTAGAAAGGCCATAAAACCAAGCAACATGAAGATGAGATTAAGAGGATTGGTCACAACTGTTCACCTATGGTGGACTAGGATACATTTTTTATACTTCATCCCATAGGCATATAGGGCCATAATATTACCCACGTTTGGTCTTAGAAATGGCGTGGTTCTTTATCAAAATATTTTGTGTACCCTTATTGAAAGAGGGGTAATAGTTCCTATTATCCTTTTGTTACTTTACAACTACACTTGCTTATTCTTTATTGCATATTTTTGGATACTATTATGATTCCATTTATTTCATTATTCTTATTGTGAATGAAGTCACTTTTTCACCTTAATAATTCACATATATTGCATCTATTTTTTTAATGTTTATACCTAGAGAAGACACGTTCATGAGTGGACACAAGTTGGCCATACATTTTTTAATCATTGCATAGGATTATTCCATGCACGTGGATGTAATCGCATGTAATTTAGCCACTCAGTTTCTTCATTGTATTATAGTATAATTTTATTCTTTTTCTCATTTTCCCAAACATGAAAATGACAAAAATAGAAAAAGATAAGGGGGGGGGGTGGAGGGATTTCAATATTTGTCGATCCATTTATAGTGGAAATTGTTGATAGTTGTCACCCTTGAAATGGGATTTGCTTGAATTTGTATCATATAATTGGGATTTAGTATTTCCTTAGGAGATGTATCATGGTTTTTAGTTTTTACACCTTTGATTGCTTATTCTTCTAGCCATTATGGGGAATGTATTAATGCTTCCTATGTTTTTTTATTTATATCATTGATCATTTTGGCATTAGTTGTTTCTTAATTCCTCATTATGTCATGTTATATGTTCAAGGGAAATTTGATCCTATAGAGTTGTTATATGTCATGTTATATGTTCAAGGGTCCTAAACTTTTGCAGCCGTTTTGAAGCCCCAAATGGAGATAGTATGCCGAAGTTATGTACCCGGGAAGTTGAAACACCAATTTACCCAAACGGGGCCCATAGTTTTGTCGCTTAATCTCCTAGGGTTAGGTTTTTGGACGTTTAGAGTTCTCCGTTGTTTCTCCATAATAAATAGGCCCTCAAGCCTCATTGTAACACAGTTCAAAGGTCTGTAGTCACCACATCTCTTCTCAGAGATTTGCTACCAGCACCCTAGCTATTTTATTTTTATCATGTTTGTAAGCATATTTTTGTGATTTGATATTAATGAAATGAAGCCTTATTTCTGCTATAATTCTATGTTTATGGTTATTTTTGTATTCTGTTGCATTCCTGCATAAATCTAGATCAGTGGTATCAGAGTAGTCTGCTTTTTCTCTATCCTTCTTTGCATGTCCCCAATGAGGTCGAGGTATAAGGAGTTAGGGCTCAATCTAGTGGAACCTTTGCAAGATCGGCCTTGAAAACCCCAACGGACGCCCATGGGGGATGAAAAGAAAGATGAGGGAGTAGGAGATCCTATCAAAATATTGCTTGAGGAGGCCCTCGAAAAACAAAGGAACGTGATGATGGATAATTTTGCCCAGATCCTTCAACGACTGCCCACCAGCAGTGCATCTGCATCCGGCAGCCACTCTAGAGGCACGACTCCCTTTAAGGTACAAGTAAACTTTGACATTCCCATATTTGAGGGTCAAATAGATGCATATGTCATAGATAGATGGTTGAATCTATTAGAAGGATATTTCTAGGTTCATGACTTTTCTGACCTGGAGAAGATTATTTTTGCACTCCTCAAAGCTACCCCCCATGTCAAGGACTGGTGGGAAACCTACTATGATAAAAATGATGAGACATAACTCTCTCTGTTCTCAGTCGTACCCACTTGTAATTCTTTGCGAGATGTCATCAAGGAACAATACTATCCCATGGGGAGATATGAGGACAAGTACATACAATGGGCAACACTACGACAGGAAAGGGATCAAGATGTGCATGAGCTAATGAATCTATTCCATACCCTACGCATAAAGTTGGGTATCAAAGATTCAGAGAAACATTTGGTGCTAAAGTATCGCAGTTGTCTGCACAGATAAATTCAGGAGGAAATGGAGTTCCTCGACATCTCCTCGCTTGGTACAACATACTGGTATGCTGCCAAGATTGAGCTGAAATTCAAACAGAAGAAGCAAGACTTTGGATCTGCAAATCAAAAGAAAGGGAAAGGTGCCCCTAAACCACAGAACAAAGGACAAAGCCAAGGCATGGCGGCCCAAGACAACCTGTGAAAGACACAAGCAAAGAAGAACACCGTGAAGCCAAACAAGGACACAGGAAAGTGGTGTGAGTTCCATAAGAGCTCCACTCACAACACAAGTGAGTGTCCAGCCAAGCAGTCGCTAGTGGCCAAGATCAGGGCTTCTGAATCATATGCATGCTCTGACTCTGAATCAGTACCTGACAAGGTGAATGAAAAAGGGAAGTAGATTATTGATGTGGAGCCCAACACCATTGTTGCCATTATGAAGATCCAGAAGGAGGAACTATAAGATCCAGAGGAGGTAGAGCGTCTCCTCCACTCCCAGATGTGGGTAAAGGGTTCCTCGCTACGGTTCATTGTCGACAATGGGAGTCAAAAGGACCTCATTTTAGCAGATGTCGTGAAGTGTTTGGGCTTGTCGACCACATCGCACCCACAACCATACACCATCGGGTGGCTTCACCAAGGACGGGATCTCTGCGTCAGCCAGCAGTGCTGCCTTCTCTATAGCATCAAGCCCTTCACAGATGAGGTATTGTGTGACATTGCTCCTATTGATGTTTCTGATGTATTATTAGGCCAACCATACTTGTGGAAGCGACATGTTGTGTATGAGTCCCAGCCTCACGTTGTTATTGTTACTTTGGGAAATAAATTGTGCCAGCCCCAACCACCCTAACAGAGCTTCACAACTTTTTGGGTCTTGCTAATTTCTACCGCAGGTTCGTGTTGGGATTCTCTCATATCACTTGGCCCTTGAGTCAAGTCACCAAGGGAGGAGAAAAAGAAAAATTATATTGGTCAAAATCTCAACAGAAGGCATTCGTAGAATTGAAACGTTGGCTTTGTTTTGCCCCAGTGCTCACATTACCAGACTTGCAACAACCATTTGAGATCAAGACAGATTCCTCTGACTATGCTATTGGGGAAATTATTACTTAACAGGGGCATCCAGTGGCATATCATAGTGAGACGTTATCTGACACAGTTCGAAAGTATCCCACTTTTGACAAAGAAATGTATTCCATTATGCAGGCTTCTCGACAATGGAAGCATTGCATTTTGGGGAAGGAGACAATACATACACAAGGGAAGTTGCAGAACGATCGCCATCAGAAGTGGTCCACATATCTGCAACAATTTAATTTGAACATCAAATACAAGAAGGGTAGCACCAATAATGTTGTAGACTACCTCAACTAACCACCAATCATGGCCATAACCACCGTTCTCAACTCTTGTGGGCATGAGAATTTTGATTGGCCGCTTCTCTATAAGAGCGATCCAGAATTCAGCTACACATACAAGGCACTCTTGGGGGGTATGAAAGTTCCAAAATTTCACCTCCAAGATGCACTATTATGTCACCTAGGACACCTTTGTGTTCCTTCAAGCGAGTGTGCCAAGATGATATGGGAAGCGTACTACAATCGAGTCGCTAGGCATTTTGGGGTCGAGAAAATAGTGGCAGTACTGCATAAGTATTTCTATTAGCCAAACCTTTGACAAGATTTCAGGAAGTACATCAGATCCTGCACTGCTTGCGCCATTGCCAAACCAACCATCAAGAAGCAAGGGCTCTATACTCCGCTACCTACCCTTAGTCGACCCTGGGAATCGATCTCCATGGATTACATGTCAAGTCTTCCTTCTACTAAGCATGGAAATGACTCTATTTTTGTGGTCGTCGACAAATTCTCAAAGATGGCCATTATGGCAGCCTGCAAGAAGAATATCACAGCAGAAGCCATTGCTAAAATCTTCTTTGAATGAGTGTGGGTGCACTTTGGGATCCCACAGTCTATCATATCAGATCACGACAGTAGGTTCCTCAGGACATTTTGGTCCAGCCTCTAGTCAATGTTGGACACCAAGCTCACCAAGTCCACAGCTTTCCATCCCCAAACTGATGGCCAGACAGAGGTCGTCAACAAGATGATTGTACACATTCTACGCATATACAATTCAAAGCATCCACACACATGGGATGAGAGCCTTCCCTATGTACAACACAGTTATAAGCGGGCTCTCCACAGCTCAACCAGCCACAGCCCCTTCCAGGTGGGCTTGGGATTCCAACCACTATGTCCCATTGACATAGCCATGTCATTTGCAGCTACTCAGGCTGATTCAGCTCATGTCCAGTCTAAAGCTGACAAAGCAAACAACTTCATCGAGCATATTCAGTACATCCACCAACAGGTTCATGACACATTGGACAAAGCCAATGCTAAGTACAAGCAACAACACGATCAACATCGGGTGCCACACAACTTCCAGGTGGGCAAAAAAGTGTGGCTACATTTGCAGAAGGAGCGCCTCAATAGACCTCGCCACAAGATTCACCTGCTCCGATATGGGTTGTACACCATCACCAAGGCTGTAGGGAACAATGCCTTCGAGCTCAGTATTCCACCATTCCTTGGTCTGCACCCAGTATTCAATGTAGACCGCCTTCATCACTACTTCCCACCTCTATTAGACACCTCTAACATTACAGAAGAACTCACACCAAAAGAGCTAAACCCAGACAGCATGGAACATGACACCGTAGAAAATATCATGGACATGCAAATCAAGAACAGTCGCTGATAGAAGATCCAATAGTATCAGGTTGTCAAAGCTGGCCAACTTCTGCAGCAAGGCAAGTGGTTCACGAGGGACCAAGTTCAACAGAAGTTTCCTCATCTCATGGAGGAACTCAACGCAATGGGGGCCATTGCTTCCTAAGGGTGGAGGAATGATCCAGGTGTATATTGGTGGCCACCCGCCTTTTCCACTTGGGGCCCCACCATTGTCTCTTTCAGTTTTTTTTTCACAACTTACTATTTTTAGCAGTTTTTTGCGTCTTGAACTTTCGGAGCCATTTTGAAGCCCCAAACGGAGATAGTATGCCGAAGTTATGTCCCTAGGAAGTTGAAACACCAATTTACCCAAACGGGGCCCATAGTTTTGGCACTTCATCTCCTAGGGTTAGGTTTTTGGACGTTTAGAGTTCTCCATTGTTTCTCCATAATAAATAGGCCCTCGAGCCTCATTGTAACACATTTCGAGTCTGTAGCCACCACATCTCTTCTTTCAAGATTGTGCAAACACCTAGCTATTTTATTTCCATCATGTTTGTAAGCATATTTTTGTGATTTGATATTAATGAAATGAAGCCTTATTTCCGCTGTATTTCTATGTTTATGGTTATTTCTGTATTCTGTTGCATTCCTGCATAAATCCAGATCATTCCTTGAGATCTTCGATTTGAAAACCCTTTAAAGGGGCATTTGTGGGTTATTTATTATGAACCAATGACTAGCCATGCATGTTCCTTAGGAAAGCCATGGCAAACCACATTTTTCTTTAGAAACAATCATTACCTGTATTTCCTTCTAAAGGAAATTTGTTTTATAAGATAACTTGTCTTAGCACAAGTATCTGCTTAAGTTCATTATATATTTCTTGGACTAGATTTCTAGACATACATATAAAATATTCCCCCTAATATGTGATCTCAAACTAGGAATGATATCTAAAATAAATTACGAATAATGGATGTTGATGAGTGGGATAAGGTGTTCTACATAGAAATTATTTATAAAGTACATGCATAAAAAAAAACAACCTATTAGATATAAATCATCCCTAAAGTGGGCATACCAATGCTTGGATATAACAACAAACATGATCACCAACTTAATATATTATGGATCCATGAAGTACATAAAATGTAATACCATGACCATCAAATAAGACATATAGTGGATCCATGTCATATATAAGATCATATCCATGAGCAGTTACAAAATGGATTTATGTCACAAAAATACATCAAAAAGACATAACACTAGACGAGGTTAAAACTAATCTTCAAAGAACTCATCAAATAGTGGCACAATCTTATGAAACTAAGGTAGGAAGCAATGGTACAAGGTATTTAATCCAATTTTCATAATTGTATGAATCTACATAGTGCAAGTAAATGAGCTAATGTTGAGCATGGTAGAAACCATTTGATGATTTTTCATTAATGAATATCAATAATTGATGTGAGGTGACCCACAATAATGAATATGGTCTTCAAGGTACTTAGTACAATATAACATGTGTGAAAAATTTATTTTATGTCAAAAAAATTTAGAATAAATCAATCATGGGTCAATGACTTAAGCCCATTAGAAATTACAACGAAACCTATCATTGATGTTTGCAAGTTCAAAGGTATTATCAAGGTTTCTAGACTTACTTCCTATATAATGATTTGGAATCGATAGGAAGTGATGTATTGAATGTATCTCCTATCACACTAAGGAACTAATGCCTAGCTCTCAACAACATTTGCAGCTAATAATTTTCACTAAATTCTTCGAGCATAAGGATACTTCTCATGAGACCCTCATCCATTGGATTTAATTTCTTTATTTATAAATTCTTGAGAATACTATCTTGGATCACTTATTTCCCTTCTCTTTGACCATAGAAATCAGATTTTGAAGAATCAAACTTAGATTATTTCTCCTCTCTTAAGATCTGATAGACCTCATTGATCTTAAATGACAGTAACCACTACCATCATCATCATCATCATTACTATTTCGATATATATATATATAAAATAATCATATAATAATTTTAAATTAATTTCATTTTAATTAATCTTATTTTAATAGTGTTTATTTAATAATTTTTAAGTTAATTATATTTTAACTAATTATGAAATTAGTTTTTCAATATTAATAAATTATTTTACTAAAAATTAGGGGCTATGTTTAGTTTTTATTAAATAATATTATTTTTTTAAATGTTAATTCTGAAACTTAATGTATCTCATGGCCATTTATTTAGTTGGATTGATCTATTTTTTCACCTCCAGCCTGAAAATAAACATGTTAGTAGATTCCAAAAATGAACCAGATAAATGGTGATTGGGGGCTCTTTTAAGACACTCTTTGATGTGAGGGTGCTATATTAAGACACTCCTTAATGTGAAGTCACCTGTTCAAATCTCCCCAATAAAATAATATATTGAACATAATAAAGATGTAATTGTAATCCAAAAAAAATTCTCAAAATTACCTTTTCTCATGGTTGATAAACGACGGTTGATGAGAATAGACTCAATATGGCTTTTCTTTACATTAATCATGGTTGATAAACGACGGTTAATAAAATAGACCCAATATGCCTTTTCCAATAAGATCAAATCAATCATAAAAGCAACTTATAACCTTGAAGTGCATCTGAAGAGACAACCAATAAGTATAGTGCAGAAGCTCACTTGGCCAATATAATTTGCTATGCCATACTATGGTGTAACATTCTAGAATATATTCAATACTATAATATGGCATGACATTCTATATAATATGGTGTAACAGTCTGAAATATATTCAGTTCTGTAGCATGATACGACTTCAGATTTAGTACTGTACTCTGGTGGGACTGTCTAAAATATAAAATATATATAGAAGGATTCTGCATCAAAACATAAAATATGCTTTTTACATTTATTTTTCTTTCTCTCAGAGTTCAATAATATTGTTAAACTATATGCCATGACCTAAAAGCAAGATGCACGCCTCCTAGTGTATCTTGATTACATAAAAAAAAATTGCCAAAAGAATTGGCCACCTGTGTGCATTTTTCTATGCAAGGTTTTGCGTAAGCTGTCGCTGTCTTCCACCTGAAGTTCTAATTCTTCTCCGATATTTAGGATTAACAGGGTGCGAGCACGTCATCTTGATGGGGACAAAGACGCCCATAGCACAGCAAACGAAGTATTCTGTTCCTCTGTTTTTTGGGGACATCAAAGGGGGAAAACTGAACAGACAATACGGGGATTATAGTAAATATTGGACACTGTGATCACATCCCCCTAAACAATGACGCACTTGCAGATGTTTCCACGTCAGTTTGATTTTATAACCATTTCACCCAAGCCTTTATAAGTTAAAAAAATGGATTTTAGAAGTACTTGATTCACTAGGGAATAAAACATTGGACACTGCAGTCAAACAATTTAATTTAATCCTCCCTGGAATTGATAAATCTACGCCTTAAAACAGTAAATTGTATTACATAATATTTTAGTGCAGCAGTATGTTTGCACTTTTATGGTGAAACACTAGTCAGAGAAATCTAGTGCGACAGTTTATTTACTGTGTTTTAGGGTTAGACGGGCAGTCATACGTGATTTGTTTTAATAAATGTAAAGGTTCTTTATCATAATTATTTTTGTTGTAGTTTAATGTAATTTGAAATTGTTGTGATAATAATACGAAATCAATATTTGAGGGTGGCGCAGATGATAGAGTATCAATATTTGACGGTGAGTGTGAGGGTGGTGTAGATGATAGAGTATATTGTTAAGACAGTTTTTGGGATATGGTTGATTAATATTTGGGGTTGGGTGTCTAGTTTTATTGACAATAAAGTATACGCGTAGGGTTTTTGCTTAGAATTCAGTAATGATTTTCAAAAAATTCATCAAAGATTTGTCCAGAATCTTGTTTACAGTCGTTAAACTTCAGTATTTTGAATGCTCTAAAGGTTTTTGATGGTGCTGAATCTATTTTCAGCATCAAAAATGGATTTCAAACACTCCAAGCACTTGATTTTTTGAGTTTTATTTCACGGCCTCCATAGACAACTCCTAAATTATATTGTTAAGATATTTTTTTGGTATTGTTGATCTATATTTAGTGAGATGATATTGTTATCAATATTTAAAAGTGGAGTGGTGTAGATTAATTAAAAATAATGTATATTGTTAAGACACTCTTTATAATATTATCTATTCCAAAGTTTAAATATTCTCATTTAAAACCTTTACATTTAGAAAAAGTTTAATCAAGCATTCATTATTCTAATATTAAAATGTTATTGAGAATAATTTTTGTTGTAATCTAATGGTAATTTGAAATTGTTATTGTGATCAAAATTTCACCAACATAGATCATAACGTATATGGTTAAGACACATCTTATAGAATTGATTCAAATCTCTAAATAACACAAAATATAATTAAACAACATTAAGGAGTTGCAGTGAAGAATTTACTCTGACAGCATGCCAAATTGCTTCGGTGTGGGCATATTATCAGCATTTCTTAAGCGCATTGTTTCTATGCACATATCCACATACTCAGGTTCAGATTATATAGACTTTACAGACAAGCTGCTGCGCAAATAGAAACATTTTGTCATGAAACGCATAATTGTCACAACATAACAGCAAAATACACAAATTTCAAGCAAACTTGGTGATTCTGGGAACTCTATATCCAATCAAATTGACAATGCAACTGAGTATTGAATATTGGCACAACAGCAGTTCTGAGTTCGCTGATAACCACCATAAAACAGGTTAAAGGGACTACATTTTCAAAATGTATAAATAGTCGAGCCAACTTGACGTGTAATCTTTGCAAGGTCGCAATCCTCTCTGTTATATATATGTTTGGCTATTTTTCAAGTTATGGTTTATTTTTTTTTCATGTTAATTAAGAGTGTTTTTTCATGTTGAGAAAATAACATTCTATAGCATTAATGGTTATGAAAATAAAATGGGGTATATTATTAGATTTATGGTTCAAATATTTTTAATTTATATATATTATAAAAATGGAAATTATTTATAGGTAATTTACTTATTATTTTCAAGAAAAAAAGTAGTTATGTTTTTTTTTTTTAATGTTAGTTAAGATTTTTTTTTAATCGTGTTGTGAAAATAACATTCTATAGTATCTTAATTGATAATGGTTGTGAAAATAAAATGTTGTATATCACTAGATTTATGGTTCAAATATTATCAATTTATATACACTATAAAATTGGAAATTATTTATATGTAATTACTTATAAATATGAATTAATGTGATAACAAGAATCTTAATTTAATAGAGATATGTGAATTAGGGATTTTTAGCATATATATAAGTTTGGAATGGTTATGAGAGTGAAAATGATAATATCTATGTATTTAAAAGATCAACATGTCATTTATATGAATTGAATATGGATAGGAAGGATATCTAATCATTACTCCGAATCAACCAAACTTAAACAAAAAGAAATATGAATTTAATTCCTTAATATATAAAACTAAGAAATCAATTTAATGGATAGCAATGAATAAGTGATTTTGAAACAAGAAATGAATAAGAAATGGACAGCTTTGGTAAAAGGGTATCTTTCCTTGTACTTAGCTTGGTTAGATGAAGTTCTTATGTTTAAAGTTTGACCACTTTGTAGTGTTATTTTAATAAATAAATGACATTTTCACTATGCAAAGAGGTGTTTTGATAACCTTATGTCTAAGATGTGCCAACACCCGTTTGGTTCGACCTTGAAGAGTGTGTTGTTAAGACACTAGGGATGAAAGGTCACCCATTCCAATCCCTAATCAAGGATACCTAATCATTTCTCAGAATCAACCAAACTTAAACAAAAAGAAATTTGAATTTAATTCCTTAATATATAAAAATAAGAAATCAATTTAATGGACAACAATGGATAAGTTATTTTGAAACAAGAAATGGGTAGCTTTGGTAAATGAGTATTCTTCCTTGTACGTAGCTTAGCTTGGTTAGATGAAGTGCTTATGTTTAAAGTTTGACCACTTTGTAGAGTTACTTTAATGAATATATGACATTTTCATTATGTATAGAGGTGTTTCGATAACCTTATTTCTAAAATGTGCCAATAGGGGTTTGGTTCAACAATGAAGAGTGTGTTGTTGAGACACTCATGATGAAAGGTCACCGGTTCCAATCCCCTGGAACGCAAAAAAAAATCTAGCCATGATAAGGGTTGGTGTGCCCGAGGCCTGGTGCGATCTCCGAGTGATTTTGACGGCTTAGATGCCCCTCTGTTGTGGTTTCTCAGACCAAAGGTTTGGCGTGCATAATTAAAAAAAAATGAAATTAAAATATCTATTAAGTATAAACAAAATTCATGTGTACACACATATTGGAATATCTTGCAAAGAAATATAAGGAATTCTTTAGAGAAAAATGAAATTAAAATATCAATTAAGTATAAAAAAATATGAATGGAATTATTAATAAACTTGTCCATTTAAATTAGTGCATTTTAACTAGGTAAATTCAAATTAAGAACATGTTGGCATTACATTAGCAAAGTGAAAAACAAAAATGACAATAATAGTTCTTTAATCCATGTTGTTGTTGTTGTATACAAGACATATATACATATTAACACTTTGAAATATATATAAGCTCTCACACATATATATTCCATAGAAAATTTCTTTGGAAAAACCCTCTAGGCACTTCCTCACATTGTGTGAATGTCATTTCTATTAAATTTCAAAAGAGAACAAGTACTCTAGATGGATTTGGCCTCATGACCTCTTTAGCCATCACAACTTCAAAAGAAGTATCAAACCTCTTGAATTAACCTTGGAGTTTCATTTTGTGTTTGCCTATATATGTATGTCTACCATTTTTTTCAAAATAAAACCTCCCATAAAAACTCAAAAATAATTTTCTAAATTCATAAATGGTATACCTAACAAACCCATTAAACATACACTAGTGCACCTAGACTAAAATTATTTGAATCAAAACCTACTAATATAGAATTAGCTCAACCCCTAACAACATTTAAAAAAAAATAAAAAAATCATTTAAACTAATCATATAAATTTAATACAAGTATGTACTCATACATGCA
Source organism: Pinus albicaulis (assembly GCA_034641835.2). Classification (NCBI taxonomy): domain Eukaryota; kingdom Viridiplantae; phylum Streptophyta; class Pinopsida; order Pinales; family Pinaceae; genus Pinus; species Pinus albicaulis. Next base: position 1,539,055,507 of record CM076570.1, on the reverse strand, counting down.
CACTAATCGTGATCCAGAGATACTTTACTGAAAGAAAACCCTCGACATGTCATCAATAATCAATCTTCACATTAACATTAATTTGTTATTATGGATTAAGATAACTCAGTTTCATGATTGAGAAATACTAGATTTCAGTCACTAAAATAAGTACACTACTTACACTTTAAATTTTTTAGGGGATGTCATCGATAATATTAAGACGCCGAGCTTCCTTGAAAAAAAATTAATGTTTCAGAAGTTAAAAAACTAACAAATTCTCAACCGGCCCTAAACTTTTTCGTTGGGCACAAGAACACAAAGTTCAGGGTTTTAAAGTCTTTGCAGTGTACGGATATTTGCAGCGATTGTGTGAACTTTCTACAACCTGATGATGATGACATTAAATGGAAAAGTTCAGACGTGGTTTTTATATAAGTTAGAATTTAGATGTGTTTTTTCCAAATATTTAATCAGTGAAAAAATTTCTGGTCTGGTCTGCTGTGCTTTTCGTTCTTTCTTATTAATTTCCGACATTTCAGTCACGCAGTCACTCTATCAAAATATAAAAGACAGGCATGGAATTACAAGTCAATGCAGTAGTTTACTAATAATTTGTAATAATCTGAAATAATTATTGGAGAGAGGGTTTAATAATTAGTTATTTTTAGTGATATTTTTTTAAGGTGTTTTTTGGATTTTTTTTTCAAATGTCTTTAAAATCTAGTAAAAATTTATTAAAAACAGACGTTTGATGGTAATCTTGCACAATAGAAGTGTTTTGGGGTTTTTTTGAAGATGCTAAATAGATATATACAGTAAAAAAAAACAATTTAAATAACAGAAATCAAGATTAGATATCAAAAAAATTTCTCCACAAAAAAATCCAAAAAATCTCATTAAAAACAACTCCTTTTAATAACATCCACCACCATGTCAAGTGCTAAATTATTCTTGTTAAGCATTAACTTAGGGAACCTTTATTTTAAACAAAAACACCCATCTCTAAATTATTATAAATTTATTAAGACTTCCTAATAAAATTCAAAAAACAATTCTGGTTTAAAATAGTTAAAATTACAGTGATTTATAAATTTGGAAGAGCACACAATAAATAATTTCGGAAATAGGTATAATTGCAACACAATAAATCTGTGAAAATTGCCATCCAAATTACTATGATTTATAGATTTTGAAGAGCACACAATAATATACTTTAGTTCAGGAAAATGCATAATTACAACACAATAAATCCTTTAAGATTCATGTGTTGGATCACCATTATGTGAATGACCTCACAGAACAAAAACAAAAATGGATAGTATATGTTTTTTCTTTTTTTGATTTAGGAAGCTTTTTCTGAGCCAAGTCAAGGTTCAAATTTAACTGGCTGTCACCATAAATCTAGGCTAAGTGCAACAGTCTTGAAGCCCTACTATGGCATTTAACTTATGTCTTAACAAGAACCGAGACGTCCACTATGAAATCGCCTACTCTTCTAGCGAAGGCACAATAAGCATATATCTCCACAAAAGTTTGATCATGAATAAATCAGGTCAAAGTCAAATGCCTTCAGCCCTTATACCTTAGCTTCACCGACAAAATGGTGGATAGTATATGTTAATATAGTTCGTTAATTTCCGAGACAAACACTGTATTGTCATATTAATGGAAAGTCAAATCCTTCAATACGAAATTAAATCTTTTCGTTTAAGGTTGGGCAGATTGTTATGCTGGGGTTTTTAGGTCAAATTATTATTATTATTTTTGTGATAAATCTTGTTATATATAGGAGTTGTGTTAGTGAGATTTTTTTTGGTTTTTTCTCGTGTATTTTTTTTAAAATCTTGCTAAAATTTATTGAAATCACAAGTTTGATGGTAATACTTATACAATCAAAGTGTCCTAAGACTTTTCAGAGTATTGAATCCATATATTCAGTCAAATAACACAAATAAAATTTTCACCAAAATTCAAACATCCTAAAATTCAAAAAATCACACTAAACACAACTTATATATATATATATATATATATATATATATATATATATATATATATATATATATATATATATATATACTTTTCTATTTAATGAAACTTATTCAATGTTTTTTACCATATTTAAAATATTAAATTTATATAAATTAAATAATTCTTTATTTTTTTAAATTAAAATTGATTTATATATTTAAAATTACATTTTAAACTTAAAAATATAAATAAATAAAATAAAATTTTATTATTCTAAGAACTCAAAGTTGTGGTTTTGTTGACTAAAATTTTGTGCACCTTACTTAACAAGGGAAAAACTACCTAAAATGGAACTCTTCAAATAGCTTTAGTTATTTGGTGTGGTCACCCTCAACCGGTTTTAAGGCTGGTCAGTTTTTGGATTCTTCCTCTTGCGAAGAAGAACAAGAGAGAAAAACTATTCATAACCTATATTACCTAGTAAGCTAAAACTAATGTTAGATGTGGCTAAAACTACTCGTTATAATTAACGTAGAAATAAAGCTAACACTAATGTTAGATGTGGCTAAAACTACTCGTTATTATTAACGTAGAATTTATGGGTTAATAACTATTAAAAATAAATCAAATTTAAACTAAGAATTATGCAAAGAAACATAACGGTTAGAAAAAATAAGTGTTTATGAAATATTAAAAAAAAAAAATGACTACTCGAATAATAATAGAAATAAATTTTGTACAAATAATATTATAATACTACAAAGTAAAGACTTGTAACTTGTAACTGGTAAAAAAAAAAAAAAACAAAGAAAGTAAGAATATAATTTTTAATTTTAATTTATATATGAAATTATAAATTAAAATAAAAACTAGAAAGTAATTTTTAATGCGGAAGAAAAGACAAATAATTCATAAAATACAAGTTTTTTATTTTTTAATGTGGAGGAAAAAAATAGTAATAGATTATATTACGAAAACCAATACAGTACATAAACAAATTTTCGGATTGTAAAACTTAAAACATACAAAATACCATATGGTTCATCATCTATCAACAAGATGCTGGAATTGTTTAGAAGATAAGTACTACAAAACTATGTACACATTGTAAGTGTTGCCAATAAAAAACATAGAGACCCAAACAAACAAAAACAAGAATCCACCTAGCAAAAACAAAAAAGAAATTTGGCATCCCAGCCGAGTGTTCACAATAGTAAATATAAACCATATGTCGAAAGCAAAAGATAGCCTTCATTTCCAGAAAGTGAGCTTCCCTCCTAAGGAATTTGTAAGTTGATGGAAGAAGATAGTTGACCTTTCGTGTAATGTTGAACCCCAACGAACCCAAACGGTAGGAGTAAGCCCTGATTTGAAAGAGTGTATGCTTTTGAGTTTGCTTCCCGAAAGATATGGTGGATAGAAGGGTCATGAATACAGTGGCAGAGGTATTGAGCCCTGCAAAACCATGAACTTAGTTCAGGTGCTTAGAAGTTGTTGTGACCCAAGATTTCGTTGATCACAGTTTTTAAATCATCTTAGATGTGCAAATTCCATACTTGAAGATTATATGCCACCCAAAGAAGACTCCAGAGTGCCAGGAGTTCTGCCCTCATGTTAGAACCAGGGCCACCACTCCAGCAGATGTAATACTTTTCATTATGACCCAAATTGATCCAAGCTTCACATCCACAGTTGCCTTGATGTTGTGCTCCATCGAAGTAACCCGTCGGGATGGAGACATTCTGAGGCCGGAGGCGGATGGAGAGGTCACAAATCCTAGAAGTCTTCTGAGGGAAAGTGTCGAGCCACTTGAGAATGGAAAAGTAGATTTTGTGTTGAAGGAAATGTTGACCATCAAATATGTACTTGTTTCTGGCAAGCCACACTTCCAAGAAAAGAAATAAAGTTAAGGATCATGCCCCAGATGCCAAGGATCCCCAAGGTTCGATACACTATTGAAAGGAGAGGGGCCTCCAATCCTGAACCTGCAAATGATTTGAAAATAGAGACAATATTTCCAACACAAAAGGAGAATGAAAGAGCAAGTGCAATACCGATTCACACGGAAGCCTACAGAAAATACAACAGTATACTACTAGTCAAACTATATTGATGCTTATGATTAGCATCAAGATTCAATGCAAAAGAGTCTAATTAATGCACTCTACTTCCTATTACTCGAGCAAGATTTAGAGGGTTACAATAAAAATCTCATAAAAGAAATATTCATGTAATTAATTGCACTGACACTTAATCGTTGGGATTAGGAAATTCTTGTAGATATTGTAAATAAGAAAATAAAGAAGACGAAGAGACATTGGAATAAGAATTCCAATGGTCTCCCTCTCCTTGTATTTTTCATGATTTTCTTAATGCAAATAACAATTCTTGGAGTTACCCAGACCTAGCCTAACATGGTATCAAAGTTATAGGTCCAAATTTAGCTTTCTTTTATGTAACTCCTGCTATTCTTTGTCATTATCCTTTGTCCCTATTTTCTATGAGTTTGATAACGGGTCACACTTATATGTGTGTTTGTTATATCTCAAAATATTCCTTCTTTGCATTGAATGGTGCAATCAGTCCCTTTTCTGCGTTAATTAAAACACTCTTGTGCAAGTTAGTGATGAATCTGTGTGTTCAAGTCTCCTCTTTAGGGTATATATTATATTTGTGTCAAAGACTATGAACTATGCACTTGGTCGAAATTCCTACAATGAGTAGTGATTTATGGTATGTGTGATGGTCATTGAGTTTTGTATGTTGGTTTGTTAAAGAATTACTTTTTATATGTGAGCTACTAACTCTTGCATTTGGTGAATGTTGTATGGTGGTAACCCATGTTTCATTTCAATGGTGAATATTGTGTGTTGGTAAGTCATGTTTCATTTCAATGGTGAATGTTGTGCATTGAATATTTTTTGAAGACTGTATATCATATGCGATGACACATATATTATGTTTGTGCATTGAATTTTTGAGTTTTTGGTTGATTTGGTTCATTTATTCAACCTTGGTTTAAATTATATATATAATATATATATATATATATATATATATATATATATATATATATATATATATATATATATATATATATATATACACACACACACATAGTTGAGCTTTGAATTCCTTTTGGTTAATATTTGAAAGTGATAAAAATATGACAAGTCTTGGTTAAGATATTTTTTCTCAAGAATTTTATCTAGTCAAGGTTCAGCTCAAACGTTTTTCAGAAATGCATTCACTCATCTCCATAGTAGGAGTAGTTCTCTCTAGTAAATATCACTACCATGAATGGTCCAGGAAGATAAAGCATACCCTTATTTTTAATGAAATTTGGAAAGGAGTTTGCAAAGGATAAGATGTAAATCCTCCAGTGTTAGGTCTCTATATTACTAGTGTAGTCCCTTATTGTTGTTAGTTTGTCCCCCTTATTTTTATTGTTTTACCCCTATAACCCCCACATTTTTATTATTGTGCACTTACATTAGTATTGTTAGGTCATCTAGGATTATATTGTGACCCCATGGAATCCTATATATAGAAAGGAGGTTTTGTCATTTGGAGCATCCAATAATTGTTCATTTATGTAATGTAAAGGAGGTTGCCCCCTCGAAGTGGTTGATTTCTAAGGCGTTGATCTCTCTTTTCTTCTATTTTTGGATCTGGTTTTATAACATTTGGTATAAGAGCTTTGGATTCTAGGGTTTCCCTGCTCCAAACAGGTCATCATGGAATTTTCGCTATAACATTTTTTCTACGAAGGTTCAAAAGCTGAAATGTTTACCACATGAAGCTGAAATGTTTACCACATGAAGCTGAAATCTGGAGGAACTTCATGTAGCAATTTCATATCTTGGTTCACAACATTTTTAGAGATACGATCTATAGAACTTAGGGTTTTTGCAGGTTCCTGAATTTCATCTAATAGAGGTGACATTGGGAAAATTGTCATAACCCTCTCTCTGAACATTGGATTGGAATTCTGTAAAACCTAACCAAAATTAAATGGAATTTAGTTTCCTTTGTATCAATTTTAGAGGTGAAGGAGGAAATAGTGATGCGTGGCACGCCGTACAAGTTCGATCTATTGAACTAGTCCATAATTAGGTCATTGTGGGAGACTGGGAATAACTTTGTCTTGAAGCATCCAAATCAGGTTAGACCTATGGAATTAGAAATAATCTTCAGAGGTCTACTACAGGACCAAATTTCAGATATTGAAGATATGAAATGACAAAGATAATTCAATTCCAGTATCAAGCTCCTCAAAAGAAAGAAAAAGGTGTATTCTTTTTTTCAAATTGTGTAAGTCTTGTTTGAAGTGATTCCAAGGACATATTGAAGCATAGATATCAGTATTAGGTTGTAAAATTCCCCCTAAAAGGAATTCAACCCCCATTACGCCCTCAAAATACTCTACTATGAATCATGAAGAGGAAGAAGTGCAACATGATATATCAAAATTACAATAGAAAGTGCACCAAATTTTTCCCTCGCAAAGAGCATCAAAAAATGAAATGGAAGATTTGAAGAAAGGCGTGGTTTTGAAGGAAGGTATGGAAGCTAAGATTAATGGCATGGAAGCTAAGATGAATGACATCGAAGCTAAGATGGATGACATCGAAGAAAAAATGAAAGACAACATGGAAGACATGAAGAATGATATAAAATCATACATGGAAGGTTTGAAAAATTTTATACAATAAATGATTCCTAATGGAGAAAAGATAGTAGAAGAAACTCATGACGAGAACAAAATAAATGTTAATCATGATTTCATAAACCCTAATGTTGGATGGAAGACCCACCATATTCCAAATATGGATATGAGGAAGTTTGATGGCAAGGATCCTGTAACATGGATACTACATAATTAGCAATATTTTTATCTTGATAATGTGAAAAACACAAAAAAGTTACGCAATGCAACTTTAAATTTAGAACAAAATACATTTGTATGGTATCGATGGCTTTTCTCTAGTAAAAAAATGTCACTTGGTCAATTTTTACGGAGGAAATGATAACACATTATGAGGATACAAAGAGAAACACTATCTTTATCCAACTGATAAATATCAAACAAAACAGTTCAATGGTGGAGAGAATTGAGGACTTCCAAAAATTGAATATAAGGGTAGCTGATATTCTAGAGGAACACAAGATTGATGTCTTCATTGTGACTTTAAAGGATAACATCCAAGGTGAGGTTCACCTTTGGGAACCTGATTCATTACAAAAGGCATTCAGGTTGGCAAGAAAAAATGAATGTAAAATTATGGCAATAAGGAAGCCTACCACTCACATCTATAAAGATGGAAGTGCTGCTAATCCTAGACTTCCACAACCTAAAAGGTTGACACCACGACATTTGGAAGAAAAAAGAGCAAAATGGCTTTGCTATATTTTTTATAGCAAATACACTAAAGGTCATAAGTGTGCTGAGTAGAAATTATTTTACGTATATTGTGAAGAGGATGAAGAAAATGAACAAGAAACTTCAAACGAAGAGGATATACACCAGAAAACATCCCTAGAGAAAGAAGAAACGAGTCTCACCATATCTTGTAATGCATTGGCAGGAATTACCACTCCTCAAACTCTCAAGATAGAAGGACATATCAAGAAGAAATAGGTAATAGTGTTGATTTACTTGGGTAGTACCCATAATTTTATTCATTGTAAGGTAGAAAAGGAATTGAATTGCTTCCTATACCCAGCATGAGAATGTCAAGTAATGGTTGAAAATGGAGGAACTATAAATTTCTTTGGAAAATTCCATAATATCAATCAAACCATGGGGGAATATGTATTGAATATTCCAATGCTTTCCATTCCAATGGGAGGTGATGATGTTGTACTAGGAGTACAATGGTTACAATATTTGGGGACAATAGATTTTAATTTTGAAGAACTTTTCTTGAATTTTTTTTCGGAAGGAAAGGAAGTTGAATTACGGGTCATCACGGGGAATCTAGGAAAGATAATAAGCTCTAATGTCATGACAAAGCTTCTGAAAAAATAACAATGAGGCGTAATTTCACAATTATGCTCACTAGAAGTTCCAACATCAAAATAATTTATTTCTCCAGACCTCCAAAAAGTCTTAGACAATCATTCCAAGGTGTTTGAAACTCCCAAGGGACTCCTAACTATTCGTGATCATGATCATGCTATTCATTTGATTCCAAGAAGTGTTCCTCCAAACTGTTGGGTAAAATTAATCTCTTAATAAAAACAACTAATCACCTAATCATTAATTATCAACCAAGGAACGTCTTTTTATTTCAAGGAAACCGAAAAAATATATGCATAGAAAATACCAAAAACTAACACTGGTTCTACATGATTATGTTCTACACTATCAAGCTCATTCGAATAGAAATAAAATGCAAGACTTGAAAAATAATACTAAATCTCAAAAACAGAAAGTAAATGACAGGAAAATAATTATGCTAATCACACGACTTCAATCAATACTAAATTAAACCACACATTTTTGAATTTTAATTTTAACCTATTACACCCAAAATAATTCAAATGTTAATCTAGAACAATAAATTAAATGAAATCTAGAAATTGTAGGAAACAACAAATATGGAAAATGCAACAAACAACAAATTACTTTAAAAAAAATGAAATCTACTTTAAAGAAAAATAATTGAAATGCAAATAAACAAGCACACAAAGAAACTACTTGAGATGTTTAAGGCAACACCTCATCCAAGGTAGTGGGCCCAACTGCCCAAGAGTCAGTTCTGACTTGAGAAATAATTCAGATTAGATTACAAGTAACAGATATAGAACTCAATGGATAACTTACTTCATTGAAATATATGAGAGAAATAATTACATCAGAATGAAGCTCTGGGCTTTGTCTCAAGTTCAGCAATTATTCATCTCATATTCAGCAATTATTCATCCATTCATCCAATAATTGTTCATATGTTCCTTTCCTCTCTTTTATCTTTGTTTTCATTTAAATACACAGAGATCAAAGGGAAATTACAACTAACTTGATTACAAAATGATTTACCGTTAAAATTGGAGATTATCTACAACAAATTGATCACCAAGATCAGATCTGAAATATCATGACTCAGCTGGAACAAGTCGAATCTAGTATTGCAATTGGAAGAATTTGGAAAACGGCCATAACAACAAATCATAGAAAATCACCTGCATAGAACCTTCTATTTCTCTCAATACAAACCTAATTTTGGAAACCTGCTCATTGAAAAACTGAATTGGTTCGTTCTACACAAAACCCATGTCTCAGATTTTCATGGTTCATCTTCACTTGTCTGATTTAGCCAACGTAAAACTGTCACTTTTTATCTCAGCGAATTTATGAGTTGGAATAGTTGGAGATCAAATTTCCAATCTGGAATAGATCTTGGAGGCTAAAAACGTGAGTGATTTTATAACAAATTAATAAAACATATTTGAAAAAATCATGCATAATAATGATCAATTTATTAAAAATAAAGGAGAATACATATTACTTATCCATAAGAGCATAAATTATAAATTATGATAAAAAATGTGATAAAGAATGGTAGAAATGGATGAAATAGACGTTAGAAAGTGGTAATAATAATGCCAATTTAGTGGCCCAACATACCCCCAAACTGAATATTTTGCATGTCCTCATGCAACCCAAAGCCTCTGTTTTAACCAAGCTATAACACAATAATCAAAATGTTCACCCCAAGTCATTATATTGATGGAACAAATGACTTTTTCCTCAAATATAAACATTCAACTTTAGTGATGTTGGTGAAGGCATAAAAATTTTCACATCGACTTTCAACCATATGTAGATCAAGTTACAACAAAATAGGATATAAGGAACTACAAACTTCATTAACCATTTTCTCAAAAACTACAAACCAGATTTTGTTGAAATTTTGCAATTATATTAATGCTTCTCTAATCCAAAAATCAGATCATTTTGATGCATGGATCATGAGATATAAACAAAATGGCTGTAGGTGACAGCGCATGATTTCTGAAATTTTACAAACTAATTTGGCTTAAAATTTTCTGGGTTTGTGTATTTTAAAGATACCTATTTGTTGTCCAAAAATCACAAGAATTAAGTTCATAGTTTTAAAGATATGCACAAATCAATTTCAGCACTGTACAAAAATGAAATTGTATGCCTTATATGAGAAAGAAAGTAGAAAATGTCCATCATGTGTAGCAATTTTGCCCTCAAACTGGATAATTATCATTCCCTCATGCTATACTAGAAAACAGATTGAGGTAGTTGCTACAATCATTATGCTTGGTGTACAACAACATGGAATAAGGGAGGTTTTGAGAATGAATAAGGAGATCGATGGATGATGGCATGCTCATAATAAAGAAATGAAGAAAAGTAACACTCCCCAAAATTGAAAGCTCTTGTGTCTTTGAAAAATGGGAAGTGGTAAAGAAGTGGAACGAATGAAGACAAATAATGCTGAATGGATTCTCATGAAATTCTCCTAAATTTTTAATGAATCAGAAACTTATGCTATGTTACCTCAAGTTTTACCTCCATAGTAATGTGGAATGGCATGTATGGGCTGGCATTTGTTGAAGCTGATGTAGGTTTAGTTGATGCTGAAAGTGATGAAAAAGGTGGAATTCATGCAAGCTAAAAGTAAGTACAAATCGTGGCATGTTTTTGTTCCCCCAGGTGTCCACAACCATAAAGCACAGGAAAAGAGGAAAGGACATTGTGGATTCATAAATGTGGCAGAAAAATAATGAGAGTAGCGTACATATGATAGAAACGGCCAGAGTAGTAGAAATCGTAAAGATGATTAGGAATTGACCAAAAAGACTAAAACAAAAATTTAAGCATTATGAGAAAATATTTTTCCTTTGGTGGCAAGATATGATAAAATCATGACAGGAAATGTATGATGACGACTAGTGATATCATTTGATTAGATGGTTTTTAATATAATTCATATAAAAGTATAGTTTACCATGCACATTGGTTAATATAGATATAAACGTTTTTCAAATGGTAAATTCATCTTTGGAAATGAGTCAATGGGAAATATTGGGATATAGAATAATTGGCAATGTAACATATAACTTCAATACCATAAGCAGAGCCACTGCTTCCAGCAGGCGTCCATAGCCTCGACAGGGTTACTTTTTAACCCAAAAATAAGTCAGAATCCTCTATTTAGTTATTAGATAATTGTTTATTTTTATAAAGAGATCATTATGCTGGCATGGTAACGAGATAATCACATTGCCATGCACTAGGATATAACAAAGTGATCAGGTCAGCTTATGATGAGAGCTCCTGTCCTTCTGATAGTTTTGACTATCTAGAAGGCCATTACACTGGTGTGGTGGCCATAATGGGAATTCTACTTGCTACATCCTTATGATCATGGTAGGTTGGCTCGTGCCGAGACCCCCTATCCTCTCTAAGAAAATTTATATTATATTTTCATATTTTTATTATAAATGGAGGGAGGCTCATTAACTCCTTAAGAGCTAGGGATGGCGTGAGAAGTAAAATAATGCCAATGAAAGTTATACTTTTATCCCCATATCATCTTACCAAAGGGAATTATCGATTGAAAGTGTGAAATATAAACCAACATGGTATTGAGATAGTGAATCATTTTATGATATGTCAAAAGAGAAGATATTCAAAAAGTCATTATATAGATGAACCATGTAAGTTTCAGAATAAAGATAACCATCAATGTTTTTAAAAGTCATAATGTTGTTAATAGCATTGTTTTTCATTTATATTGGGTACAAATTTCCAATAAAAAAGATGGTTTTCATGGAAAAATGTATGAAGGAAAAAGGTTATTTGATTGAGATCAAATGAAAACAAAAATCACAAAAGTTCATTTTATTGAACAACAGTTGTTCAATCTGTTGAACCCTTAGTTAAACTAAGATAGGGGGGGGGGGTGAATCAGTTTAACACATTCATGGACTTTTAAACTGACCTTTAAACTTATTTACAACTTAATTTCAGGATCAACTTTATATGTGAGCAGCAAGTATTAAGATAATGTGACAGTAGACTTAATGTGAGAGCAGCAAGTATTAAGCAGATTGGATAAACCATATCAACACATAAACATCACACACAGAGACATCAGATATAAGTGGAAACCCATAAAGGGAGAAAACCACATTTTATTATTGTTGTGATGCAAAGGCAAGCTTCAACTCCCTCTCACCACTGATTTTCTGTATTCACCAACCTAGAGGAGGCTCCTACCTTAATTCTGCAAGCTAAAACTTACAAGGAAGCTCCAACTCCCATCAATTTTCTGCAGGCACCAACCTACAGGAGGCTCCAACCTCAGTCAGCTACAACTGACATCTATCAAGCTACAACTTGATAGAGAAGCTCCAACTTCCTCACTCTTTCACAAGAAAAACACTTGCTGATTTACCTTGGATATCAGCTCTGTTCTGTACCTTCTTCACTGCTGTCCTCTAGCTTTCTTATATGTCTTATATCATCTCTGACTCTTCATAGTTTCTCTTTCATATCCTCCTTCTTCTTATCTTCTTTGCCTCAATTTTGCATTCTCTAACCTCTAAGCATATAAATTTGATATCATTTATAGAGTTCACCTCATGACTGTTTGCATTCTACAGAGAATTTGGAGTGAACAGCCATGACTCTTTGACTTCTTCCTTCTCATTCCTTTATCCAGCTCATTCAGAAAATATAACAATACGCACAAATTACAATATTACAGTGGGATATTTCTTTTCCTCCGGAGACTTGCCTTTGCATCACAAACAATATAAAAACAATTAAAACATTTACATTTTCAGTTACAATCATAATTTCAGTTCAATCCATTCATTTTTTGGCTCACTGTGAGTTTGTCTTTTCTGTTGCTGTAGTGTAATTGTTTTGCATATTCTCCTGCATTTTGTGTATAAACACCTGTCAAAACCACATTTTCATTCCTGTGCATATTGACCTGTTCACTACAGTTGTGTTTCTACTGCATATATACCTTTCAATTCTTAACACAATGATCAGACTCTCAATAGTCAAATAACGTTGGTCTTCATATACGGAGGTTCCAACATTTAATTCATTTCCACCTGAAAGAACTTTTTAATAGTCTTATAATAAAACGTTTGGAGTAATTAACTTTCGACATTGTATTGTAACTTAGGTTTTAATAAATTAAATCCAATGGTTATAATAGTCTGTTTAAACAATGGTCTAAACCCACTTCATGAATTCATATGCGGACTTCTCTCTTTGATTAAATAACCAACCTGCAGTTATATGAACCCTCGCCACGGTTTACCATTCATATATATAATATATCAACATCAATAATGTAAATATTACACAATGGTGCATATATACAAAGCAAGGGCTAACGGGGTCCAATACTTTGCTTATAAGTTTAATTACGTATATTCATATGCCCATCAACCTTTAATCAAACGAACTCTAGCCCACTTTGTTGCCCTTAAAGCCGGAACTCAACCACATAAAAATCACGGTTCATAACATATCAGGTCTGCATTCTTTATCACGATCGCAATATCGCAATCGCATCCTCCAACAATTTGGTGCCATGAACAAAGGGTCCCGCTAGCGTATTAACTTTGGTTTAAGTTCATTGGTTGAATTTGTTAAAACAACACACTAATGCATATATCAACAGGGATTTTTGGGCCACAACTATACACACTTTACCTTTGTTATTAAACCCTTATGTAAGGGGCTCAACATATCAATCACGGTTATATAACCCCTTTCCTTTGGTTTAAAGCCTCGGCATATCATAACACTTCACATTATATGAAATACTCTTGGAACTTACCTTTAATAACCTTCGAATATGCGTTCACACCCGCATATCATAACACTCGAGCCCACACCATATCTCAACATATATTAATATATATTATGCCCTCTATTCAAATGTTAAGAGTCATTATAAATAAACCCTTGGCTTTGGATTTATATCCCAACACTAATACATATGAACCCATGTGACCATAGTATTTTAAAGTTTGATTTCAACACATGTTAAAATGACCTTCTAGGACCCACTGACCAACTTACCTCGTTTATCTTCCCTGCAACTTCACTTCTGATCCGATGGTCAATCCACTCTCGCGCTCCAACTGAAATTTGGGCACACTTCCGATGGATGACGTGCAATATCATGCAAATTAACTGCATGGCAGATAATCCTCCGAAATCGCGCGATATAAGTGATTTTTCCAAACCACTTATGGACACGTGTCCAACAACTAATGGAATCGCGTTTTTTTCACAATAATTCTTTACCACTTTTACCAAGCACAATACTGCCGATTTTGGACTCAAACACTGCTTTCACTATTCACTGGCTCATGGTTCCGTTTAGCACATGGTTCCGCTTCCTTCCGCATCATCGAAATTTCCTATATTCTTATTGAAACCTTCACACATTATTTAATGCCACCACATATGAATCTTCATCCATATATAACCTGGGCTTTAATAAAAGACAAACGCCAACATATAATCATGTTTGGGCCCCATCAATTAACTCGCCTTGCCATTTCTTTCACTGTTCATTACATCAGAGTTCCATTTCTCAGGGTTCCGTCTTCTCCTTTGTTTTATATCCAATTTTAACACAATCCACACAGAAGGTAGTTCATTTTACAATTCTCTGCCTGTGACTTGACTACCACACTACCATTCCAACCCTATACGGCATGACCGTTTCTCTGCATTCAGTTACTGTGCATGACAGTGCACAAGCAGTGCATGTCAGTATATTCTCTGTTTCTCTGTATATTCTGCTGCCTGGGCTGCTTCTTTTTACTTCCCTGTTTCTTCAAATGGACCTATCTCTGCTAAGCTACTTCTTCAAATGACCCTTTTCACAGCTGCTCAACCCTCTCTAGCTCTATGCAAGTCTCTGCTGCCTCTCTGCTACCTCTCTACATCTTTGCTGCCTCTTTTCTATCTCTCTGCTTCTATGCTGCTCTCTTTTCCATCTCCTTTGCCATCAATGACAACATTTCCAACAGTCTCCCCCTTTGGCATTGATGGCAATACACTCCCTCTGCTTGCCTTTTAGAATACCCTTTCTTCCGATGCTTGATTTTCCTCCCCCTTTGACATCAATGGCAAAGGGTTGCCCATTTCCTGGTGTGGTTTTCAACTATTGTCCATAAAACTCTGATCTTGAGGACCTGTTCCATGCACTTCTCACTAGCTCTAGCTCTTTTGTGAAATTTTTTTGACTGATCTCCCCTTGGAATGATGTTTTCTTTTCTGCTCTCCCCGTGGAATGGTTCTTTCTTTTCATGTCAGAGAGTAACATCGGCAGATACTACCCCTAGTTTGTCTCTTAGGTATTCAAATGGCTCTTTAGCAAGAGGTTTTGTGAATATGTCTGATGTGTGTTCCTTAGTTGGTACATATTCCAACTTTACTACTTTTTGTGCTACTTGTTCTCTGAGGAAGTGGTACTTTATTAGGATGTGCTTTGTTTTTTAATGAAGTACATGATTTTTTGATATACTTATTGCACTTGTATTGTCACATTTGATAGAAATAGGTTCATTAATGCTTACCTTCATGTCTTGGAGAGTTTGTTTCATCCACATTACTTGTGTGCAACAAGCTGCTGCTACTATGTATTATGCTTCTGCTGTAGATAGAGAGATGGAAGTTTTCTTCTTTCTTATCCAAGCCACCAGACTTTTTCCCAAATAGAATTCTCCTCCACTTGTGCTTTTCCTGTCATCCACACAGTTGTCCCAATCTGCATCTGTATATGCTGTCAAGGTGAAGTTTTTTCCTTTTGGATACCATAGCCCATGATGTGCAGTTCCTTGTAGATATTTGAATATTCTCTTGATTGCTAGTAAGTGATTTTGTTTTGGTGCTGCTTGATATCTTTCCACAAGTCCTACAGCCAGCACAATGTCTGGTCTAGAAGCTTTTAGGTATAGCAGACTTCCAACCATGGATCTGTAAAGTTTTTGATCTACATCTGTTGATCCATCATCTACACAAAGTTTGCATCTAGTGATCATGGGAGTTGACACAGGTTTGCAGTCTTCCATTTTGAATCTTTTCAGCATCTCTCTTAAGTATTTTTCTTGTGAGATGAATGTGCCTGTGTTCTTTTGTTGAATTTGAAGTCCTAAATAGAAGGTGAGCTCTCCAATCATAGACATCTCAAATTCTGATTTTATTTCTTCAGCAACCCCTTTTTCTAACTCATATTTGTTGCTTCCAAACATGATGTCATATACATACACTACTACAATTAAGAGTTCATTTTCATTAGCCTTTATGTACAAATTGTTGTCTACTCCTCCTTTCTTGAATCCTTGTTTTTGTAAGTATTTTTCCAGCCTTGAATACCATGTTCTAGGGGCTTGTTTCAGACCATACAAGGCTTTCTTTAATCTGCACACATAGTCATGTTTATCTGTTAAAGAGAATCCTTCAAGTTGTTCCATGTAGACTTCTTCCTCTAGATCTCCATTTAGGAAGGCAAACTTCACATCCATTTGATATAATTTGAAATCATGACAACATGCAAAGGCCAGAAACATTCTGATTGCTTCCATTCTGGCTACAGGGGCAAAGGTTTCATCATAATCAAGACCTTCAATTTGTGAATATCCCTTGCATACAAGTCTGGCTTTATTTCTAATTACCTGCCCTTTTTCATTCATCTTGTTCTTGAATATCCATTTTGTGCCAATGAAATTTTTCCCACTCGGTTTGGAACTAATTCCCAGGTATTGTTCTTCTCAATTTGGTCCAATTCTTCATTCATAGCATTCACCCAATATTTGTCTTTTCTAGCTTCTTCAAACTTCTTTGGCTCTATTTGAGATAGCATGGCTAGGTATACTTCTTCTGTCTGTTCAGCTAGTTGTCTTCTTGTCTGGACTCCCACACTCTTTTTCCCAATGATTTGATCTTCTGGATGATTCTTTTGAGTGTATCTTGAGGGACCTTTTGAGTTTAACTCAGTATCTTTTGTTTTCTTGCTTAGTTCATCATCATCTTGGTTCTCTTCTTCATGATATTCTGGAGGATTGCTGCAACCTGTACTTCTTGTCTTGTTTGGTAGTTCTTCATCAAATCTTACATCAATGCTTTCCAAAATTTTGTGAAGTGTTTTTTTGTAGCATCTGTAACCCTTACTCTTGGATGCATATCCTAAAAATATTCCTTCATTTTCTCTTGCATCAAACTTTCCCATATTTTCATCATTATTTTTTATGAAGCACTTGCTTCCAAAGACTCTAAAGTGCTTGATTGCTGCTGGTTTACCATGCCATAGTTCATAAGGAGTCTTGTCATAGTTTGGTCTTAGATGAGCTTTGTTAAGAATGTGAACAACTGTGTGTACTGCTTCTGACGAGAACGTTTGAGGAATATTACTTTCTTGCATCATAGCTCTGGAAATCTGTTGTACTGACATGTTTTGTCTCTCTACCACTCCATTCTGTTGAGGTGTTCCTGCAATAGTAAACTGTTGTTTTATCCCATGCTCATTGCATAGGTCTGCAAAATCATAGTCTGTGAATTCACCTCCTCTGTCTAATTTGATGCACTTCAGCTTGCATCCTGTTTGATTTTCTGCCAATGCCTTGAATATCTTGAATTTATCAAGTGCTTCTGATTTATATTTGAGAAATGCTACCCATGTCATTCTTGAAAAATCATCTATTATCAGCATGAAATAGGATTCTCCACTTGGTGCTTTAGTTCTTGAAGGTCCACACAAGTCCATGTGAACAAGTTGAAGTAGCCTACTTGTCGATAGCTCATCTTTGGTCTTAAAGGATGTGCGGGTCTGTTTTCCCAATTAGCAATATTTACATATGGTGTTTGAAGATTTCTTTATTGCTGACATATCTCTGACTAATTTCTTTTTGCTCAGACTGATGATATGGTCGAAGTTAAGGTGTCCCAATATTCTATGCCATAACCATGACTCGTCAAGTTTGCTTAGGTGGCATGCTTCATTCTCTTCTTTCACTATGTAGACATTACTTTTTGTTCGAACACCTTTGATCAGGGTCTTTCCTGTGGTGCTTGATCTTACTTCACAGTCTTGTGCTCTAAAAATGAATTCACAGCCTTTATCACACATTTGACTGAAACTCAGCAGATTTGATTTCAACCCATCCACAAATAGTACATCTTGGGCCTTTCCTCTACCATTATCCAGACTGACTGAGCCTTTTCCTTTGATTTTCCCTGCTTTATCATTGCCAAAAGTAACATTTCTAGATTTATTTTCATCAAAGGTTATAAACTTGCTTCTATCTCTAGTCATATGCTTTGAGCATCCACTGTCAAAATACCATTGGCTTTTCAAGTCTTGAGCTGTTAGATCCAGGTCACATTTATTCACCTTCTTTATCCACTGCATGCATTCTTTTGTTTGGTACCTTTTCTGAGATGATGGACCACATTCTTTGAGAGGACATTTGGAAGACATATGTCTAATTTTATGGCATACACAACATTTGATCATATTTTTAGCAGAATTATGAGTACGAGTAAACTCTCCATCATTCATAAACCTCCTTGAGGTTTTGAACATCAGTCTTTGTCCATATGTTCTGCATTTTATGATTTTATGGCCAAATTACATACAGTAAAAACAGTATCCATAAAAACAATTTGCATACCTGATGAAGGGTTGTCTTCTCCATTTGTTTGCTTGAGGTAATCTTTTCATTGTTTGCATCCTTTGATGGTTTGAATCGATTCTCCTTATATGACAGTATGCAACAATATGTCCCAGTTTGTGGCAGACATAACAGATGCCATTATTCATAGGGGGGAAGAATTTCCTTTGATGGCTTCCAAATTTGACATATTCAGGAGTATATGAGCCTTTTTCAGTTGACTGTTTATTCATTTCATTCTTTGTCATTTGAGGTTCCTTCTGGTTTTTGTTTACTTCATTGTAGGTTTCTTCTTATGTAGGAACCTTCTGAGCTGCTTTATTATCCTTATCTACTTTTATAAAAACGATATTTCTATTTTCCTTTTCTTTTCCTTTGCTTGATTCTCCTTCATAGCCTATCCCAGTTTTTATCAGAGGAGATCTTTGAGCATCTATAATTTCATTCAACTTATCAGAGCTTGTCATTTGAGGAGTATTTATTGACACTTTCCTTTGGGAGTTTTCTAATTTCTTCCTCAAGCATACTACTTCTTCTTCCAATTTCTCTTGTTCCTAAATTTTATCCTTAATTTTCTTAAGTAAAAATGTCTTCTACCTTCTTGGCTTCTTCAAGCTTTACTTTCAACTGAATGAGGACTTTTGAATTTTTTTCTTCTCTTACATATTTGAGGATAATATCTTTCTATTTTCTGCACTTCAGTTTGAGTCTGTCAATTTCCTCAGGGTACTTCTTAGCTCCCCCTCAAGATCAACTTCACCTTATTCCTCATCTTCTAGAAGGAATCCTTCAAGTTCTTCTATAGCCATCAATATAAATTCAGAGGTTCCTTCTTCACTTGAG
Organism: Pinus albicaulis; assembly: GCA_034641835.2. Taxonomy (NCBI): domain Eukaryota; kingdom Viridiplantae; phylum Streptophyta; class Pinopsida; order Pinales; family Pinaceae; genus Pinus; species Pinus albicaulis. The sequence goes on along the minus strand of CM076570.1, from coordinate 1,539,036,016 downwards.
GGTTCATCTGAGTATTCTGATGCACTCTTTTCTTGTTGAGCACAAAAAGACTTTCTATTTAATCTCTTCCCTTTCTACCAGTTCTTTGATATGGTTTTCTCTGATTCTTGAGTTTGATTCTTTGTTTTCTTATGAGGACACTTAGCAGCATAGTGTCCAACTCTTCCATAGTTAAAGCATTTAAATGGAAGTTTACCTTTATATTTACTTGAGCCTCTATTCAATTTCCTGACAAATTTGGCCTATTCTTCATCAGAGCAAGAGCATATATCTTCCTTTTCTTCTTTCTTCTTCTCTGTCTTAAAGGTTGCCTCCCTCACATTTGACTTCCTCTGTGGCAATATCATCTCATAGGCTGTTAGATTTACAAGTAATTGGTTCATGGTCAAGGTTTCCCAATCAGTTGTTTCTTCTATGGCAGAAACCTTGGGGTTAAAGCTGGATGGAAGAGATCTTAGAATCTTTTGAACAATTACAACTTATTTTATGTTTTCTCCAAGAGATTTCATGTTATTCAAAATTTATGCAACCCTTAAAAAGAAGCTGAAAATGACTTCATCATCATTCATTTTTATATTTTCAAACTGGGCTCTATAGACTTGAAGTTTGGTTGTCTTCACCTTTTTGTCTCCCTCATGGATGCTTTCTAGTGAATCCCACATTTCTTTGGCAGTCTTACTATGCATTACTTTTACAAATTCTGCCTCACACAGTCCATTTAAGATTGCATTCATGGCCTTTGCATTAGCTACAAAATCTTGTTTGGCTTCTTTCTCTAAGTCAGTCGCCTTTGGGGCATATCCAAATTCCACATCAGCCCAAACTTCTATTCCTAGAGACATTATGTATGTCCTCATTTTGAATTTACAGAAGGCATAATTTGCACCGGTGAAAAAAGGGGCTTTATTTGTTGAGCATCCTTCTTGACTAGCCATCTTGGGGACCTAGGATCTCCTTTCAGTTGTTAAACTGATACAGAAGGAACCTGCTCTCATACCAGTTGTTGAACCCTTACTTAAACTGAGAGCGGGGGGTGAATCAGTTTAACACATTCATGGACTTTTAAACTTACCTTTAAACTGATTTACAACTTAATTTCATGATCAACTTTATATGTGAGCAATCTTAATATGTAAGCAGCAAGTATTAAGATAACGTGACAACAGACTTAATGTGAGAGTAGCAAGTATTAAGCAGATTGGATAAACCATATCAACACATAAACATCACACACAGAGGCTGAAGATATAAGTGGAAACCCATAAAGGGATAAAACCACATCTTATTATTGTTGTGATGCAAAGGCAAGCTCCAACTCCCTCTCACCACTGATTTTCTGTAGGCACCAACCTACAGGAGGCTCCTACCTCAATTCTGCAAGCTACAACTTGCAAGGAAGCTCCAACTACCATCAATTTTCTGTCGGCACCAACCTACAGGAGGCTTCAACCTCAATTAGCTACAACTGACATCTATCAAGCTACAACTTGATAGGGAAGCTCCAACTTCCTCACTCTTTCATAAGAAAAACACTTGCTAATTTACCTTGGATATCAGCTCTGTTTTGTACCTTCTTCACTAATGTCCTCCAACTTTCTTATCTGTATTATATCATCTCTGACTCTTCACAATTTCTCTTTCAGCTCCTCCTTCTTCTTCTCTTCTCTGTCTCAATTCTGCATTCTCTAACCTCTAAGAATATCAACTTGATATCATTTATAGAGTTCACCTCATGATTGTTTGCATTCTACAGAGAATTTGGAGTGAACAACCATGACTCTTTGACTTCTGCCTTCTCATTCCTTTGTCCAACTCATTCAGAAAATATAACAATATGTACAAATTACAATATTATAGTGGGATATTTATTTTCCTCCGGAGACTTTCCTTTGCATCACAAACAATATAAAAACAATTAAAACATTTAAATTTTCAGTTACAATCATAATTTCAGTTCAATCCATTCAATTTTTGGCTCTCTGTGAGTTTGTCTTTTTTGTTGCTGTAGTGTAACTATTTTGCATATTCTCCTACATTTTGTGTATGAAAACCTGTCAAAACCACATTTTCATTCCTGTGCATATTCACCTGTTCACCGCAATTATGTTTCTGCTGCATATATACCTTTCTATTCTTAACACAATGGTCGGACTCTCAACATTCAAATAACGTTGGTCTTCATATACGGAAGCTCCAACTTTTAATTCATTTCCACCTGAAAGAACTTTTTAATAGTCTTATAATAAAACCTTTCGAGTAATTAGATTTCGACATTGTATTGTAACTTAGGTTTTAATAAATTAAATCCAATGGTTATAATAGTCTATTTAAACCATGGTCTAAACCCACTTCATGAATTCATATGTGGACTTCTCTCTTTGATTAAATAACCAACCTGCAGTTATATGAACCTTCGCCATGGTTTACCATTCATAGATATAATATATCAACATCAATAATGTAAATATTACACAATGGTGCATATATACGAAGCAAGGGCTAACAGGGTCCCATACTTTTCTTATAAGTTTAATTACGCATATTCATATGCCCGTCAACCTTTAATCAAATGAACGTTGGCCCACTTTGTTGCCCTTAAAGCCGGAACTCAACCACATAAAAATCACGGTTCATAACATATCGGGTCCGCATTCTTTATCGCGATCACAATATCGCAATCACATCCTCCAACAGTTCGGTGCCATGAACAAAGGGTCCCACTAGCATATTAACTTTGGTTTAAGTTCATTGGTTGACTTTGTTAAACCAACACACTAATGCATATATCAACAGGGATTTTTGGGCCCACAACTATACACACTTTACCTTTGTTATTAAACCCTTATGTAAGGGCCTCAGCATATCATAAAGTTTCACATTATATGCAATACTCTTGGAACATACCTTTAATAACCTTCGAATATGCGTTCACGCTCGCATATCATAACATTCGGGCCCACACCATATCTCAACATATATTAATATATATTACGCCTTCTATTCAAATATTAAGAGTCATTATAAATAAACCCTTGGCTTTGGATTTATATCCTAACACTAATACATATGAACCCATGCGACCATAGTATTTTAAAGTTTGATTTCAGCACATGTCAAAACGACTTTCTCGGGCCCATTGACCAAATTACCTTATTTATCTTCCCCTCAACTTCACTTTTGATCCGATGGTCAATCCACTCTCATGCTCCAACTAAAATTTGGGCGCACATCCGACGGATGACGCGCAATATCACGCAAATTAACTGCACGGCAGATAATCCTTCGAAATCACGTGATATAAGTGGTTTTTCCAAACCACTTATGGACACGCGTCCAACAACTAATGGAATCGCATTTTTTTCACAAAAAATATTTACCATTTTTACCAAGCGTGATACTGCTGGTTTTGGACTCAAACACAACTTTCACTGTTTATTGGCTCATGGTTCCGTTTAGCACATGGTTCTGATTCCTTCCGCATCATCGAAATTGCCTACATTCTTATTGAAACCTTCACACATTACTTAATGCCACCACATATGAATCTTCATCCATATATAACCTGGGCTTTAATAAAAGACAAATGCCAACATATAATCATGTTTGGGCCCTAGCGATTAAATCGCCTCGCCGTTTCTTTCACTGTTCATTACATTAGAGTTCCATTTCTCAGGGTTTCGTCTTTGCCTTTGTTTTATATCCAATTTTAACAAAATCCACATAGAAGGCAGTTCATTTTACAATTCTCTTCCTGTGACTTGAATACCACACTACCATTCCAACCCTATTCGACATGACCATTTCTCTGCATTCAGTTATTGTGAATGACAGTGCACAGGCAGTGCATGTTAGTATATTCTCTATATATTCTCTGTATATTCTGCTGCCTGGGCTGCTTCTTTTTGCTGCCCTGTTTCTTCAAATGGCCCTATCTTTGCTGAGCTACTTCTTCAAATGACCCTTTTCACAACTGCTCGACCCTCTCTAGCTCTATTCAAGTCTCTGCTGCCTCTCTGCTACCTCTCTACATCTTTGCTACCTCTTTTCTATCTCTCTGCTTCTATGCTGCTCTTTTTGCCATCTCCTTTTCCATAAATGAAAACATTTCCAACACAATCTATTGAACAAAATTTTTTCAATTGATTGAACAAAACTGTTGAATTAATTGAACAACCAAAACACACCAAAAGAATTGTGGTTGTTCGATTGATTGAACAACGAAAACATACCAAAAAAAAATTGTGGTTGTTCAATTGATTGAACAACAGCTCTTCAATTAATTGAACAACAAAAACACACCGAAAAAATTGTGGTTGTTCAATTGATTGAACAACAAAATCAAACCAAAAAAATTTGCGGTTGTTCAATTGATTGAACAACATCTGTGTAATTGAGTGAACAAAAAAAACACACAAAAAAAAATTGCGGTTGTTCAATTTATTGAACAAAAACATACCAAAAAAATTGTGGTTGCTCAATTGATTGAACAACAAAAACACACCAAAAAAATTGTGTTGGTTCAATTGATTGAACATCAAAAACACATCAAAAAAATTGCGGTTGTTCAATTTATTGAACAGCAAAAACACACCAAAATTTTTTTTGGTTGTTCAATTGAAGTAACAGCAATTTTTCAATTGTTTGAACAACAAAAACACACCAAAAAAATTGCGAATGTTCAATTGAATGAACAAAAACTATTCAATTGATTGAACAAAAAAACAAGCCAAAAAAATTGTGGTTGTTCATTTTTATGAACAATAGTTGTTCAAATGATTGAACAATAGATGTTCAATTAGTTGAAAAACAATTATCAAACACATAAAAGAAAAGAAAACACAGTCGTTCATTTTTTTGAACAACACCATTCAATTGAACAATAATTGTTCAATCGATTGAACATCAATTATTAAACACACGCAAAAGAAACACGGTTGTCCATTTAATTGAACAACAACTATTCAATTGAATGAAAAACATTTATTCAATTTATTGAACAACTGTTATTAAACACACGCAAAATAAATCAAAGCTATTTGTTCTACCGAATAGCATTTACGCAGTCAAAGATGGGACAACAAATGTGTAGTCGGGAATGGAACAACAATTTTTTATTTTATATAACAACAATTGTTCGTTGGACAGAACATCAACTATTCATTTATAGAATCTGTACATTCTTCAATGGAATGAAAACCACGGCTTTGAAGGAAGAAACACCTGAAACACAAAAACATAAGAGAAATCAGAAAAGAAACAACACTTTATTAAAAAGAGTTAATAAATAAATTAATTAATTTACAACAGTTGTGATTTCAATTGTAGTAATGTTGTTTCCTAAGGGAACATCAATATGTTTCCAGGAAAAATAATTTGTCAATGGTAGATGAATGGAAAAAATGATATTTTGAAAAAAAAAAAATTGGTGGAAATGACTTGAATTTTCAATTCTTCATTTTTCCTGTTATGAATCTGTCAAGTAATGAAAATATCTTCACATCGTTTTCTTGTTCGCAGATATTAGCGAGACATTTGTGGCAAGATATTATAAGAAATTTAGATCATGACACATAAAAATACTTAACATCATATGATATTAAACTTCTTAATATATGTTTGGATGGAATTCACTTATTTCATTAACATTGTCTTCAAGAATCAATTTTTCATAAATGGACTTCCTTTACTCTCTTCATACTTGCAAAAAATGAGCATCTACTTGCAATAAAAATAAAATAACGGAAGAAGAGAGGTGTACGTGCTCTCTTAATCCAAGAAATATGAAAAAAATAATAAGTATTTACTTTGTAAAACAAATCCACACAAATATAAATAAAGCAAAATTTATATGTCACATGCGGGAGAGCATTGGTCAACCATACTAACCAACAATGTTTTAATCATAAATTTTTTTTTTCATCCAATTTCAGTGATTCCAAAGCCAAATGAATTTTTTTTTCAAAGATCTATAAAAAATAGAAACAGGTTATAAAAATTCCATGATATGATATGTCAAATTTAATTATAGCAACCTGCATAACAAAGTCATTTTCAATTTCCCAACTTAGTCCAACAGTTGATATTTTAGGCATAAATTTTTCGTTTGATGATGGATTGAATTGAATAAAATTGGAGATTAAATTATTTTCATATATATATATATATATATATCTCCAATAGAAACAAGTTTGAAGGCAAGAATATTTTATAGGTCAAATATGCTAGTGAACAATCGAAAAAACAAATTTTTGAGAATGTTGATTTATGATAGGCAGTCAGTATTTTGGTCATAAATTTCTCATACAATATCGAAATAGAGTGATTCAAATTTACTTGTAAACTAGGTTCATAAGGGAATATAATATAGAAACAGGTTTTCAAGATCTAGTCATTTGGACCTCCAAAAATTGACTGTTCCAATTCTGTTCCTGAGTTGCCTACTAGGCACCCTGTCAATGTTTTGGTTAAAAAAATTTCGTTCCAAATCCAAATGAAATGATTAAAATTTGGTTGTGAATTAGAAATAAATAGCTACTTAATGTAGAAACCATTTTTTAAAATATGCCCATTTGGCCTCTCAAAACATGACTTTTCCAACTGTTTTTCCAAAAATTTCATGAAGCTCGCAAGCCATAAAATATGATAAACAAACATTTTTTTCAAAATGGTGATGGGTGTTTATAGAAATGTGATTTTCAACATAATATGTCTACATACACATATAAATTCAAATATATATCACTAATATCGATTTACATAGCGTGTTGCAGGAAACATAACTCTTTTTACATATAAAGACATTTATTTATTTTATTTTCTACACTAACCTACTTAGTTTGAAAAATATGAAATATCCATATGTAAAAGAGTACTTCCAATGGAATCATTTTCGAAACAAGGCCTCAAATATATACATACCCAAATTAGAAAAATATACATTAATAAATACTAGGGTAGGAGAGACCAAGTTCTCTTGAAAATATGGTGCCAAAAATTGTTGAAGTATGGAGTGATGCTGCAAACAAATGATGGAGTGAAACCAATCTTCAATATAACCTTGACTCTCTTGATTTCTCATTGTTTTCATATCATGAATTTCTTCCATGAATTCTGCAATTTTTCGATTTGAAGCCTTCCCAATCTCAATATAATTTTTCTGCAATAATGCATGTGAGATAAAATGGGTGGGAAGAGTGGGTAAATTTTGCGGTTTAACACTGCAAGCATGTTTTACTAGTTTATTATTGTGAGAGTGTGGAATGGATTGAGTAGGAAATTGTGTAGGGCATGGAGGATTTTTATGATGTAGTTGATTGGGTTGTATGGATGATTTTGATAGACAAGAAAGATGTTGTTGAAAAGATGGTAAAGAATATGGATGATATCTTTTTGCTACATGATGAGGGAGATGAACCCTACCAAAATTGTGCACAAGATTGGTGGTGGTTATGTTGAAATTGACATGGCTGCCCTAACAAAGGAGTATTCCATAATGGATTATGTAAGTAAGAAAATGGAGAGGAAGTGTTTTGAATGATACATGTAGGCTATGGTTTCCATGGTTGTGAGCTTGTAGCTTCTCTATCTATTTGATATGTTACTATCATCCTAGGTAAGAAAGAGAAACTATGCATGGGATACTCCTTTTGGTAATGAGGGAAAAACACTTTTTCAAAATTTTCCTGATTTTTCTTTACCTGCAAAACATGCAATTGTGAATTTAGAGAGATAATAAAATCATTTTTAAAATGTTCAAATAAATCATTGATTTCAGCTCTTATATTTCTTGTCCTTGTAGTAGATTTGAAAATGAAAGAAGAAAATTCTCTAGAATTCTTACCAGTCTTGGAGATTCCTCTTGAATACCTTATGGATAAATCACAAACATCATCATATGATAGCTGAAGAGCATCACCTTTTCCTATCATATTTAAGAGTTCTAAAATTTCATCTTTGATTCCTTTAAGAAGGAGTGTTTTTAAGATCTCTTTTTCCAAATGCTTATGATTTGATTTTTGAAGGTTGTATTGAATCGCTCTACATAGTCCTCCAATATTTCATCTTCCCCTTGTATCATACTAAAAATATCTTCACTGGCCTCACAATAGTCTTGGTACTTCTTCAAGAATACATTATTCATGTCCTCCCATGTTTGAATGCAGTTTCCACGAAGGCTCATGAACCATCGAAGAGATGCTCCCTTTAAAGTAAGAGGAAACACCTTCAACCTTTGATCATTAGTATAACAATCATATCCTCTACAAAGTACTTCAAAATCAAATAAAATATATCTAAATATTCATTTGCCAAACCATGAAATTTTGGTAGAGTAAATGGGGGAATTATGTGCATTTGTGTCACTCCTCCTAGATCTTTGATAGGAAATTCAAAAGTAGCAGTCTATGCGACTTATTCCCAAAATAGAATATGTTCTTCGTGTGCTAATTTGAAGCTCCTCCTTCAAATTTTATTTTCAATAGGTTAGTGAAATGGGTGGTGCTTTCATCACTACTTCAGTGAAATGATAAGATTCATTCAAATTTCTACCTCTAATATTCCTACTTTTAATCATGCATGCTATATGACCTAAGCCTAACTACTAAGGGTAGATCTCACCACAAGTTAGCTAGGGTGCATGCATAGGTTCTTACCTTCCGTTTTCATTATCCAATCCTCTCAGAGTTAGGAATGCATAAATAACCAAATATTAGTGTGGTAATTTTATTTGACTTCCTCCTAAATGTTGGGTAAAATTAATTGCTTAATAAAAACAAATAATCACCTAATAATTAATTATCAACCAAGGAATGTATTTTTTATTTCAAGGCAATCAACAAAATATATGCATAGAAAATACTAATATCTAACATTGGTTCTACCTGATTATGTTCTACACTATCAAGCTCATTTGAAAAGAAATAAAATGCAAGACTTGGAAAGCAATACTAAATCTCAAAAACAAAAAGTAAATGAAAGGAAAATAATTATGCTTATAACACAACTTGAATCAATACTAAATTAAACCACACATTTCTAAATTGTAATTTTAACCTATTACATCCAACATAATTCAAATGTTAATCTAGAACAATAAATTAAATGAAATATATAAATTGTAGGAAGTAACAAATATGAAAAATGCAGCAAACAAAAAATTACTTTTAAAGAAAGGAAATCTACTTTAAGGAAAAATAATTGAAATTCAAATAAACAAGCACACGACTAAACTACTTGAGATGTTCAAGGAAACACCTCGTCCAAGGTAGTGGGCCCAACTGCCCAAGAGTCAGCTCTGCCTTGAGAAATAATTCAGATCAGATTACAAGTAACAGATATAGAACTCAATGCATAAATTCCTTCATGGAAATATATGAGAGAAATAATTACATTAGAATTAAGCTCTTGGCTTTGTCTCAAGTTCAAAAATTATTCTTCTCGTATTCAACAATTGTTCATTCATCCATTTAGAAATTGTTCATATGTTCCTTTCCTCTCTTTGATCTTTGTTTTCATGTAAATACACAGAGAGCAAAGGGAAACTACAACTAACTTGATTACAAAATTATTTACCATTAAAATTGGAGATTGTCTACAACAAATTGATTACCTAGATCAGATCTGAAATATCATGACTCAACTAGAACAAGTCGAATCTGGTATTGCAATTGGAAGAATTTGGAAAACAACCACAACAATAAATCTCAGAAAATCACCTTCAGAGAACCTTCCATTTCTCTCAATCCAATCCTAATTTTGGAAAACTGCTCTTTGAAAAACTGAATTGATTCATTCTACACAAAACCCATGTATTTGAGTTTCATGATTCATCTTCAATTGTCTGAAACAGCCAACGCAAAACCGTCACTTTTTATCCCAACAAATTTCTGAGTTGGAATAGTTGGAGATCTAATTTCCAATCTGGAAGAGATCTTGGAGGCTAAAAATTTGAGTGATGTTATAACAAATTAATAAAACATATTTGACAAAATCATGCATAATAATTATCAATTTATTAAAAATAAAGGAGAATACATATTACCTATCCATAAGAGCATAAATCATTATAAAATGGAATTAAATGATCAATTATGATAAAGAATGCGATAAAGAATGGTAGAAATGGATGAAATAGACATTACAAATGGTAATAATAATGCCAATTTAGTGGCCCAAAAAAAACATGAGGCACTTACAAATATCTTTATGTCCAAAAGAGCGAAACTGAATGTATGATTATAGAAACATTAGAGGTTGCTATAATTATACCGAGCCAAGGTTCTTTCTCTACTCCAGTAGTATTGGTGCACAAGAAGGATGGATCATGGTGCATGTGTCTGGATTATAGGAAGCTCAATAAGCTCACTATTAAAGATAAATTTCCCATTCCTGTGATTGATGAATTATTGGATGAATTACATGAAGCAACTTATTTTACCAAGTTGGATCTTCATTCAGGATATCATCAAATTAGAATGAAGATTGAAGGTATTATGAAAACATCATTTCGAACTCATGAGGGGTCATTATGAATTTTTGGTCATGCCTTTTGGCCTTACCAATGCACCTTGTACATTTCAAGGGTTGATGAATTCCATTTTCAAACCCTTCCTTAGAAAATTTCTGTTAGTATTTTTTAATGATATACTAATCTACAATATGTCTTGGAAGGATCATGTTCAACATGTTGGCAGGGTGCTCAAACTATTGGAGGGGAAACAATTATATGCAAAAACCTCCAAATATTTCTTTGGAGTACAAGAGGTGGAATATCTAGGTCATATTGTATCTCACGAGGGTGTTAAGGTAGACACTAAAAAAATTAAATCCATTAAGGAATGGAAATTCCCCACAATCATAAAGTAGTTGCGAGGATTTCTTAGGTTAATAGGGCATTATCACAAGTTTGTTAAGAATTTGGGGAGAATAGCAGCACCTCTAACAACATTATTGAATAAAGATTCATTTTCATGGACTCCTGAAGCAACTAAGACCTTTGAACATCTTAAAGAGACAATGTGCCTAACACCGGTCTTAGCTACACCAGACTTCACAAAACCCTTTATTGTGGAATGTGATGCCTCAGGAAATGGAATTGGTGTTGTTTTAATGCAAGAAGGAAGACCCATTGCTTTTGAAAGTTGTCCAATTAAAGGAAAGTATTTACAGAAAGCTATTTATGATAAGGAAATGTTGGAAATACTACATGGACTAAAGAAATGGTGACCTTACCTAATGGGAAGACACTTCAAGGTAAAAAATAATAATGATAGTCTTAAATACTTTTTGGAACAAATACTATCTTCAGAAGAGCAACAAAAATGGGTCACAAAGATGTTGGGTTATGACTTTTAAATCATCTACAAAAAATGGAAGCTAAATGTTGTTGCAAATGCATTCTCAAGAAAGAATGAAGAGGTAGAAGAATATCCAACCAGATTGGATAACTAAAGAAAGGGATGAATGGAAAAAGGATGAATAAGTGTGGACATTCATTCAAAATTTGCAGCAAGATCCTAATACATCTGATACATTTAGTTGGAAAAATGATTCATTATGGTACAAAGATCACTTATATATTTGTAAGAATTCCCAACTAAAACAAAATGTTCTTTTGGAATTGCATACTTCTCCCTTAGGAGGACACTCAGGATTTTTAAAAACTTACCACAGGGTGAAGAAATAATTGTTTTGGGATGGCCTTAAATCTGACATTCAAAATTTTGTGGGAGAATGTTTGGTTTGCCAAGAAAATAAAGTTGAGACAATTAAGACCTCGAGTCTTCTACAACCTTTATCCATTCCAAGTTAATGTTGGGAGGAGATTTCAATGGATTTTATCATAGGTTTACCTATGTCTAAAGGAAAGAGTATCATCATGGTGGTAGTTGATAGAATTACCAAGTATGCACACTTTTGTGCATTATCTCATCCATTTAAATAAAGTACAATTGCTACTAAATTTATGGAAACAATTCAAAAGCTACATGGAAACCCAAAGATTATTGTATGCGACAGAGATCCCATTTTCAATGTAAATTTTTGGATGGAATTATTTTCTTGTTTGGGTACTCAACTAGCTTATAGATCATCTTATCATCCTCAATCCAATGGGCAAACTGTGATAGCGAACAAATGTTTGGAAGGATATCTTTGTTTTTTTGTATCTGATAAACAAACACAATGGGTTAAGTGGTTACCTTTTCCTGAATGGTGGCATTACACTTCCTTCCATACTGCAGAACAAATTACCCCAGTTATGGCACTTTATGGATATCATCCACCGTCCATCACATCATCTTTAAGGGAAAATTCTAAGGTTCAAGAAATGTAAGATCACATCGAGCATCAACAAAAAGTTCTCCAACTCTTAAAGGTTATCCTAAATTTGGCACAAAATCAAATGAAACATTGGGCATATCAACATCGCAGCGAGAGAATATTTGATGTAGGAGACTGGGTATTTTTACGGCTACAACCCTACAAACAAATGTCCCTCAAGAAAGTTAAGAAGGATAATAAATTATTGCCAAAGTATTTTCATCCTTACAAGGTGTTGTAAAATATTGGTACTATGGCATACAAATTGGAGCTTCCTACTTCTTCTCGAGTACATCCAATTTTCCAAGTTTCATGCTTAAAGAAGGTTATAGGTGACAAAATTCCAATTCAAATAATATTGCCAGAACTTGATGAGGAAGGAAAACCCATATTGTAACTTGAAGCAGTCATGGAAACAAGAACTCAATAGCTACGAAATCGATCAATTTCAGAGTATCTCATCAAGGGGGATAACCTACCCATTGAAAATTCTACATGGAAGGATGAGAATTTTATACAGAAGCATCCAGAGCTACTCAAGCGCCGAGGACAAAACCTTTTTGAAGGAGTGGGGAATGTTAGGTCCCTATATTACTAGTGTAGTCCCTTATTGTTGTTAGTGTAGCCACCTTATTGTTATTGTTGTACCCCTGTAACCCCCATATTGTTATTATTGTGCCCTTACATTATTATTGTTAGGTCGGATGGGATTATATTGTAACCCCATGGACTCCTATATATAGAAAGGAGGTTTTGTAATTTGGAGCATCCAAGAATTGTTCATTTATGTAATGCAAATGAGTTTTCCCCCTCGAAGTGGCTGATTTATAATGCATTGATATCTCTTTTCTTCTATTTTGGAGTTGGTTTCATAACATCTAGATTATCCCTCTTCAAACAAAGGGCTCTTCATATGGGAGAAAAATACCAACAAGGCCTATGCTTTGACTCCAACATCAACCAATGAAGAGGTGAGTCATCATATTAACCCATTTACAAATTCCTATGAAGCCTTAAAGAAGTTGAAATATTTATATGACTCACACTCTAAGATTGAAGTTGTCAAATTAATGATCAAACTGTTCAATTTAGAATTGAAAGATAATGATCCCCTTGCCTTAGCCTTTGAAATAAGATCCATTATGCATGATATAGAAGCCAACGATGTTAAAATAGATGTTCCTCTCACAAATTTTTTCAAGGCACTATATCCCACTTATTATCATTATCTTTAGTCATTACAAGCTAGTGGAAAACTTAATGATATTTCCTTGGAGTCTATTGTGGAGAAGTTTGCTAAAAGAAATAAATATTTTGGGAATAAGAAGAAAATTTCCTAGTCTTATGAAGAAGTTGTGTGCCTTGCATAGCAAGAGAATAATCAAACACATGATTCTTCTAGAGTAAGAGGTGGTTGAAGAGGACATGGAAAGAAGAATAATAGAGGCAGGGAGGAAAACATTATCAAGGAGGAAGACCAGATATTCACTATATTTGATGCAAAAAAAATATAGATGATGCTTCCACATGTAATATCCCATTGGATAGGATCAGACAGGAAAGGGATGAAGAGAAAGGAAAATCACCAGATCAAGGGAAAGGTAATGCACTCCATTTGTTCATTATGTTGTGGCACATTGCAATATTGGAGTAACTGAAGACTTGTTTAATGCTTCACTTTATTCATGGAAAGATTCATGGTTGCTTGATTTAAGAGAAACTTGCCTCATGAATTTTCGAAGAGATTTCATTGAAGAACTCACTGATAATGTTGATGGAGAAGTCTAATTTGTAGATAATTTGAAACTCAATCCATCAAGGTTTGGTACCATCAGGCTCAAACTTCCTGCTCTCCCAAAATTTCTTCTACATGATGTTCTCTACCTCCCAGAGTTGCAGAGAAATTTTTTGTCTTTGGTTCACATCCACCAACAAGGACACTCCATTCACATGTTTGGTGGCAAGGTTAAGTTAGAAAAGAATCACACTACTCACTTATCATGAATGGGATAGAAGAAGAAAGACTATTGAAACTCTTGGCTTGAGGGGTCTTGACCTAGGTTTGGATTTATTGTGCAAAAAAAAAACCCTCCAACTACTGGCCCTTTCAGAAATGACATGCTTGCGCAGATCAAAGTCTCACCCGAAGCAATATGGGGGGGTGTTGGAACCAGGTTTCCACACCATGAGGAAGAAATTTATGTGATGGCCCTAAAATTTTTAATAATAGAACGTATAATATGCTGAATCTTAAAGTGATAAACACAATCAGATACACAATAATCGGATAACTAAAAGATCAAACACATAACACATTTGATTCTGCTAAAACAATATTTGCATTAATAGACTCAACAGTTCGATACATTCATGCTTCCCTTATAGTTACCCTTCCTCACACACAATCAATAGAGTCTACACACAACCATGACTAGGTCTCCTCGCACAGAGCCAGTAGGATCCTTTCTACCAAACCTAGACTCAGACAGGACACCTTACAAAATTTTCACCAACATAAGCATGAGACTCAAAACTGACTATGACATGAATCGATCTATCTATATTTAAATTACTTAGCGTGCAGGTACTATGGTCTCAAACTATGCTTTGAGGCCCATAGTTTACCCTTAAAACCCATTTACATAAAATAGGTACTTTGACCCACCCCAAAGCCCCTTTTGACTCTTCTGCGTAGCGGGCATAACAAAAATATATACAAAACTTTACCAAATTTTACCCCATGGGACCTCGCTCCAACAAGCCCCCAACACAAATTCATGACTCGTCTTAAGTCACTGTGGGGTGGGCCCCTTAATTTTTTCTTTGAGCATAGAGACAGAGGTTTTCAGTGGTAAAACCACCTCAGGGCCCTACGTAGCATCTCCCTGTGCTTCAGTTACTAGCTTCTCCATTGTTGGTCCTTCAGTTGTAATTCAATACTATGGTGGGTCTTTTTAAGGGACTTTAATGCTCCATAATGTCTAAGACAATTGCAAAGCTTCATTAGGGGAATTTTGAGGTCTAAAATGGGCCTCCTAAGAAAAATTTACAACCAAAATAAACTTTATGAAAACCAATAGGACTCAAGATGATGATGTCAACCATGGGGGATGATTCACCATTTTTGGAGTAAAAAAGTATAAATATTAAAAAATAATAAAATAATAAAACTACTTTTTCAACTTATATCCCTAAGGCTTTAACAAAATTTTGAGTGGGAGTACTCATTGGATGAAAAATATAATTCCTCATCCAAGGAGTACCCATGTTGCATACTTTTGATGGACCTTGCTACATGAAAAATGAGAAATACATGAAAAAATGTGATTGCAATCACATTTTTCATGTATTTCTCATTTTTAGTGTAGCAGAGTCCATCAAAATTATGCAACGTGGGTACTCCTTGGATGTGGAATTAAATTTTGCATCCAACGAGTATTCCTGCTCAAAATTTGAGTTAAACTTTAGGGAGATAAGTTCAAAATACGAGTTGAAAAAATAGTTTTTTCTTTTTCCCCTTTAAAATTTGATGATGTAATCAAACCTTATTTTATTATTTCCACTATTATTTTACAATTTTCTTAGTAGGCCCATTCTAGACCTCAAAATTCCCCTAATGAATTGTCCCATGACAACATTTTTGGTTCCAGTAAGTGCTCCCGATGATGTAGGTATTTTATTTCTATCTGAATAACCCGACCCTCGTGTAGGCAGGCAAGGCGCTGTGTGATCACTAAGGTGGGTGCCACCATCTTCATATCTAAAAATTGTTTCTCCTTGATGCATAATTCATTTCACAACAGCTTCACCATCGGGTCATTTTGGACCGAAGTCCAGACACCCATAACCTCATCCAATAGCTAGCCGCACTCTATAACTGTGGTGACAATGCTTCTGTAGCTATTTTTACTTCTGCAACCCTATGGGCTCTGAATTTAGGAGGGGTTTCGGGCTACAGATTCATCTATATATTTGTGATCTAGTGTTCAAATTCAGCACGAACAGTCTAAATCTTCACACTCGATGCCTTCAACATAGCAGCCAGCCCTTCCAATTTTTATACTGGAGAGACAGAGGCAGGGACTATTGGCACATTGCTACAAACTTAGTCAAGTTTTGTTTCTAAGGCAACACACCGAGCCTCTTCTACATGACAAGCTTCCTCTGTGGTCTACTGCTTCTGCTGACATTCAATGGATTACTATTGTGACTCAGCAGCAACGTGGTGGGATCGAGCTTCTCAGAACTACAGGTCAGCCATAATCATGCTGTGACTCATGTGTAGCTTTCTATGGGTAATACAACTAGATCAACGTTGATGTATCTGCAACCTCTGAGCTACACATGTCGGCTCACCGATTCTACATGGATGGAAATTTTGGGGATCTGGATTAGGGGACTCTCCCCTGTCGCACATAAACTGTGTTGAGCGGCTATGCACTGGTTGCAGGCACGCTCGCTTGCATCTATCTCCCTTTAGCTACGATTGCTTGAACCTTTAACTCCTAAATGCCACTCTATATGTCGTCGAGCACAACCTTGTACTGTGCTTCCATGTCAGTCAACATATCCTCTGTCATAGGCGTGACCGTGTTGGCTATTTCATTAAGGTCATCCTCAGTCAGCATCAACTCTTCCTCTTCGAAAACTTTGGATCCTTTGTGCTTCTTCCTCAGACCTCGCACATCTTGAGATCTGTGCTTTTTCCCCTTGGCTATCTGTAATTCAACTTTCTCAGCAGTGTGACCCTCGGTATCCTTAGGTCCAACACCATTATTTTTAGGCACAGTGTCTGTCTCGATGTCAATTGTCTTGCCGGTTGTGGTCACCGTGGCCTTTTCTCCAGTGCCTTTATATTTCATATGCGTATCTGTGTGGGGCTTGGTGAGCGTCTTGGGAATAGACGTGGATGCACCTCCCATGGTGTGTGACTCCAACCAAGATGGCGGCCACTCTGTAGTGAAACGCACTAAATCATATTCAGTCACTAGATATGGCAGTTCATACCATATGCCCTCCTTAGTGCCTTTTGCGTGGAAATGAATGTTATGGAATGTTTCTTTAGAGTCAGGGATCAACTTGTACTGCTCATACAAGGTTGGAGATAGCCTTGGCTTCGATTCAATCACCTGAAATAGAGCAGCATCAAATAGGACCCAAAATATATTTTTTTATGTGATGCGCGCAGGGACTAAGGAATTACATAGCGTGGCGTACTGCGTGGCTTCACACATTTCAAGTTCGATGTTAGGGAATTGAGTCTCTTTAGACATATTCTAGCCAATGAGCATGATAAAAATCAAGAGCCAAGCATAGTAGAAGTTTTTTCCCTCTTCTTGTGCCTTGCACACATTCTACAAAAATTCTTTGCAAAGATAATGAGCACAATTATATATAACGCCCTTCTCACATTTCCCAATGAGTGCAATGACTTGTGCAGGGACTTCCTTTGGCCTGCACTTCCTCATCATTTTTCACACCAATATGAGGGTTCAAAATTGGATGGCTGGATCGTTAATCTCGCTCACCAAAAATCCTTGGCTATGGCGCGTGGCTTGGTAGGTATTATTGATCTTCTCTGTCACCTTCTTCTAATGGCCTTTGCCTCAAAAATCGGCCATAGGGTCCGTGCCTTCATCAAGCAAGCCGGTGATCCAATGGATCAACGTGGAATCAATAGGGATGTGATCTCCCAGCCAAAAAGTTTCTTCATGCACCAATGCGAGTAACTTCCGCACACAAATGTTATTGATCGGGTTGCACATGAAATATGGAATTTGCAGTAAATTTAACAGTCTTTTCTTGTGTAGGCCCAACACCCAGCACTTTAGCTCAACGTGCACAATACCCCCCTCATGATTCATGTAGTCTAGGTATCTTTTAGGTTCAATCTTGGGAAATGTATATGGGTTTGTGAGGTCCCAGTCCTCCATCTTCAATAGTGGCACTTTGGTGAACATATAGCTTTCCATTGGGACATTTTTTGGGATTAGGGGCATGTTAATGTATGCCCACACTTTGTCTAGGTCCTTCAGGATCTTCACTGATGCTTTGCGTAGTGTGACATAGGTTGGGAACCGTAAGATGGGGGCCACTTTGACCACATCTTCCTCCACCATAATCATCTCAAGCAGCTCGAACATGTGTTTCTTCTATCGCTCAGTCGTAGTGCAACATGGCTTTAGGGTATTCTCCCTTGGGGATCTGCGAGACCCTAAGGTCTGTCCCTTATTTGTCTTAGTGAGCACAAGTGTCTCAGTGATCCTCTTTAGGACACGTGGCTTTCATACTTGGAGGAATAACGTATCCGATACCTCTACGGTGCAACTCCTCCTCAAACACCAGATCCAGACCAGACATAGACAGTGAGTAGGTTTCAAAATGTAAAAAGATTAGGGAAAAAAACTCATATAGAAGGAAAATATAACTAATGCAACCCCATTCAGCCATTTTTATAGCTTAGGCACGTCTTCAACGGTCCCTTGTGCATTAATGTGTTTCCATAAATGACAAAACGGTTCCAAATCTGGTAAAATATCATCATTAAATGCCACTTAGACGCTCCTCCAAATGGTAATAAAACTATCTTCCCCAGTTTTACTATTCCAATGGATATATTCTGGCACTTCTGCGACCCAGTCAACCTCTGCGTGCGTTGCACCTATTTGGGCATCCACCATCCCTTCTGCACACATCCAATACTCCAGTCATATAGTAATTTGGTGCACGCAGGGAGAGGGTCATCCCTGTACGGCTTCAATCGGCTTCCATTGACATCCCTGGGAATTTATTCTATGCTCAACGTGACCAGCTATACTACACCTCCGTCAATGATCTCCTTAACAATATGGCCCTAGCCAATGCATATTGAAATTCCCTATGTGGCATGCAAACTTTCTATCATACAACAATACCAAATCTTCTTCTTTAAATATCTTATGTCTGATATGCCTATCATGCCGTGCATTTTTGTGCCCCTTCTGCACTTGTTGGTGGAAATCAAAAATAAAGCGATCCTCTTCAAGCGCGACCAAATGTGACAATTGTTCCTCCATAATATCCTTTTTTTCCATATTTTTTAATGTTACAACGTGCAGAATGGGAATAATGTACTCCATTGGCAGCACAACTTCTTGCCCATACACCATCCTGAATGGTGTTTTTCCTGTCAACTTCTTTGATGTTGTTCAATATGCCTAAAGAACCTTCAGTATGCCCACATCCCAATCGTTTTGTTTAGCATTGAAAACCTGAGTGAGTGTAGTATCTAATATGTTATTGAAATATTCCACGACACCATTCGCTTGTGGGTGATATGGAGTGCTCCTCTGATGATGAATCTAGAATTCGTCTATCAGCACTTCAATTTTTTCATTCACAAAATGTGAACCTTGATCACTCATTAGAATCTTAGGTCATCCAAACCGAGTCAAAATGTTCTTGAAAATGAAGTGCACATTTTTTTTTCTGGATTACAATAATTTATTGGCTTAGCTTTAGCCCATCTGGTTACATAGTCGGTCGCAGTGATTATGTAATGTGCGCCAACCTTATTTCCTAGAGGGTTAATAGGTCAAACAAAGTCTATGGCCCATTTATCAAATGCTTGTAGCGCCATCTGTGGATGCGAGGGCATATCATCTCTGTGTGATGGATTTCATATCCTTTGGAATACATCGCATGCGCGGAAATACGCGTAGGCGCCATTGTGCAATGTGGGCCACCATAACCCAACTCACAAAATATTTTGCGTGATTTTTTTCCCTACATAGTCACCTCTGAAAACCCCTTCATGAGCCTCATCTAAGATGTCGTGTCTCTCTTACTCCATGACATATCTTCGCAAAACATTTTCTATACCCATCTTGTAGAACTGACCAACAATGATAGTAAAGTTAGTTGCGCGCGCCACAGGATCTTTCTTCTGCTACAATGTATACTCCTCGAGTGCACATCAAGTAGTTAGGAACTGAATATATCAGGGAAATGATCGTCAACTACCTTGATCGCAAACAATTTCATATCTGGTAACCCATCTTCCAAGCTAGTCGGTTCTTCTTCATTCTGAATGAGCGATAGATGGCCTGGTTCAACGTTCAATCTCCCTAGTTTCACAATTATCTCAAAATCATACTCCTAGAATAACAACAACCACCTACAGATCTTCCCCCCCAACAGAAGCTTATTGACCAGGTAATTCAAAGCAGAGTGGTCGGTAAACATCTTGAAGTGTCCCCCTAATAAATATTGGCATAATTTTTGCAACACATACACTATCTAAAATCCTTCTCTTTCTGTAGTTGAGTAATTACGTTCTTCACGAGAGCTTCCTAATTGCATAAGAAATAGGGTGATCGACCTCTCCAGCTCCTGGCTGCGCTAAAATTTCTCTGAGCACGATGCAAGAAGCATCAACATGCACATGAAACACCTTCGACCAATTGGGAAAGATCAATATGGGCACAATGAACATTTTTTCCTTCAAAATTTTAAAATCTTTTGACATTCTTCATCCCAACAAAATGTCGCATCCTTCTTGAGAAATTTCTCCATGGGTGTAGTTATCAGTGCATAAGCCCAAATGAACTTCCAATAATATTCAGTATTCCCTAAGATTGAGTGCATTTTTTTAACATTTGTAGGTACTTCCAAATTAACAATCACTACGATCTTCATGGGATCTACCATCAACCGTTGCTGGCAGACAATGTGACCCAACAATATCCTGAATGGCACACAAAATATGCACTTATTCAAGTTAAGTGAGATCTGGTACTTCCTAAAAGTATCTAGCGTTAGGCGCATACTTGATAAATTCTTTTTGAAAAACCCAAATACAGTCCAATCATCAAAGTATACTTCTATTACTTTGTGGATATACTCCTTGAATGCAACAACTACTACACCTAAGAATATAGCAGGCGTATTCTTCAATCCAAATGGCATGACTATGTGCTAAAAATATCCCCATTCTATTGCAAAGGTGGTCTTACTTCTATCCTTCGGCGCAATCCGGATTTGATGATATCCTAAGAATCCATTTGTCATAGAATAAGCCTCTTGTCCTCCTACATTCTCGAGGATCTCATTAAAAAATGGAGTTAGAAAGGGGTCATGAACTCATGCCTCATTTAGTTTTCACAAGTCCACACAAATCCTTATCTCTCCTTTTGTGTTCTTATCCTGCACCACCATGGGACTCACCCAATCAGATTCCTCCATTGGTTCTATAATGCCTGCAACCACCATTTTATCCAACTCTTCCTTCACTTTCTACTTATATTTTGGATTCAATTGATATGGGCGCTACTTCACAGGTCGCGCATCAGGTTTCAAAGTGATCTTTATGACTCCAAGCTCTCCAATTATCCCTTTCAGCTCTGAGAACTTTGTAAGAAACATGTCTTGATACTCCGTCAAAAGCTCAACAACCTTTCCCACTGTGTCATCATCCTAGTAGTCTCTAATCTTTTCTAACCTCAGTTTCTCTTCAGATCCAAAGTTCACTTGTCGAATCTTTAGAGGCTTCGTGACATCTAACAACGTGATTGAAAGCCCAAAAATTGCACGCTGTCCCTAAGATTCCGAGATTGTGATATTCCTTGGATATTCTTCATTTTCTTCAACTGCCATATTTCTGAAATTGACAAGATCCCTCATCTGCGCATCCCATGTTGGCGAAGTTCACCTTGCCTTTGGTTATGTCGTGTCAAAGATGATTTCTTGAATATCATGCAGTGCTTTACCCAATTTGACAAACCCACCCTCGAAGTTGAATTTTAAAATGAAAATCTCAGTCAGCGCATACCACTCACTAGTACCTCAACGCATCTCCGTCTTTAGGTACCAATCAGTATGCATGTTCCTGAACGTGTGAATGAACATGTGTACCCATTCAGGTCTCGATTCTACGCCCCATACTTCAGTCCATTTAGCCATATGTCTGCATGGATCACCCTTTCTGGAATAGAATTCTTCCATTCTGATAGTTGGACATTCAAAGCACAATCTCATCATTCACATGCATTCTTCCCAGTTGCCCATGTTTTCCTTGTGAGTCTCCCACCATCGTGCTGGAGTAGCACGCATTCCTATATCTAGGGAATGGAATCTTTATCCTTTCAATATATTTCTTTCAAGTTATCCTAAAAATATTTTCACATGATATAAACCATCATAATACGATAATTCTCATACCTCTGATGCTATGCAGCAAAGAGATCTGGTCACGCGGTTGCAGCGTAGTGCATATACCTCATGTAACTGGTTTTGCCAGCTCTCCAATTCTACATCGGAATCTCATAAGAAAGAACTATCCTTTTCCAAATTAAGCCTTCCATCGGATATTGGGTTGATCCAATCCTCATCTTGCACAGTCAACTTATAGATCTGGTAAATATCATCAGCTTGCACAAGCTCTGTGTATATTTCACCTTCTGTCGGATCTGAGGGAATTATGACTTTGGTTCCATTGTTTTCGAATTCCATTCTTATCCTCTTTATATTTATGATGCCATCCATATTAATAGCCCAATCCAAACCCAACCACGCAGGATAAGGATCAGTGTAATCCACAATTTGTATGACTTCGAAATCAGCCAGCACCTTAACTCCTTTAGTATTGACTACCACCTGCAACATTCTTCCTAATGGAACTATTTTCTGCTAGTTCACCACGCGTAGTTAAATAGTAGACGAATCCAACTTAGGCTTTCCCATGTGCTGCCAAGTTTTCTTAGGTAATAAATTTGCATCAGATCCTAAATCCAAAATGACCTGATCCATCTCATAAGCACCGATCTAAGTAGTTAAATGCATCTCTCATCCAGTTCTTTTCTTGTTATTTTTCTTATAGATTGTGTTGACAACTTTTTGTTCCATCTAAGGCTATTCCTTTTATATGCAGTTATCTATCAATGCCTAAAGGTTCTCCACCACCTTTTTTTTGCACGGGAGTTTGATGCAAGCCTGTAAAAATAGCTTGATTTCTTTGTCTACTTTTGCCTCCTTAACAATTCTATCTAATGTCGATGCGCTGGCTTCTGCAAACCCCTTTCTTTCTTTGGAAAAAGTTTATTTTTCACATTTTAAATCAAATTCATCCTTTTTTTTTCAGGTAACTTACGAATCCAAAGTTCAGCATTTGGATCCTTTCCTTATCCTCACCATTAGCTGCACCACTCCTAGTGAAAACATTCATGCTAGGATCTTCTTCGCGCAGTTCTGCCCTGACCATCTAAATATTCTACGTTGGAGTATATGTATTTTTCTCCTACATCTTAGCAATTAAAACAATACAATATTATATTACATGATCAAACTACCTACAGTCACTGCATGATTGTCGTGCATGTTTTGGACAATCACGCTCATAGTGACCAACATCTCTGTAATTGTACAAAATGACCCACCCCATTTCTTGTCCAACCAATCCTCCTCCTTTGAATCTTCCTCTAGTCTAGAAACCACCATGCCTAGACAAGGATGCCGATGAGGTAGGTTTGGCCTGAATTCTATACATCTCAACTTTGTCAATCATCAGATCAAAACTTCAATAGTGTTGTTCACCATGTCCCAATGACGAACAAAATCTACAAAACAACTACTTTAGCTCAGGCGTGCATTTTTCGATCGTTGGACAGAAATCTGTTACATGTAGACTCATAGACTGATAGATCGTACACCATACTGGAGGTTTCCCACTCAGTCCCACTGTGCCCTTCAACGGGCTTGGTCCTCTAGCATGCATATAGTCATTGAAAACTGAACATTGATCCTTATGTTGTCTGACAACGTTACATCATATGCACCATACCTTTGCACAAACCTCCTTGCCCTTATCTTTGTGTGGTATATGAATCTTCAAGTGTATTTCTTCTAATTGACTGTGAATCTTTTGAGTTCCAATCATAGTAGGCACCGACGCAGCTTCTAGTTTCATAGCAATTTCTACAAGTTTAGCCTGCATGGAAATATTTTGTGGACTCAATGGCTGGCAAAGATGCGGGAGAATCATAGAAATAAACCACTCATTGTTTTTGGTTTCATCGATAGTGAATCTACCATCTTTGATAGTGTGTTTCAATCTCTTATCTGCATCCCAGAGATATTCATTTACTTCCTAGTGAATCTCTTTATACTCTGTAAAACACTACGAATATGACTTAGGCTTTTTGATTTTTTCTTTTAGGGCATCCTTCGGATAATTCATAGTAGAAATAGGGTTTGTTTATACATATCTTATATACTAGTCCAACATAGGATCTTGGAAAGCAATGGATAACTACGGTTTCTTGACATCATCATTATTAACCTGTTGTGCTCTCCCTTCAACATCGGTAACAAGCCAAAATTTCTCAGTATCTTCATTTCTATTAACTATGAATGTAGGAAACTTCATAGACATGGCCATATATGTGCTTGGGGGAAGTGGAGGTAGAGGTGGAGTGGATGACTTGTGAGATGAGTGTGGAAGTGGAGTGGATGGGATCTGAACTATGGTTAATACTCCCTAATTTCTTTGATCTTGTGAGACTTCTTCTTCTTCTTCAGAGTGCGCAAATTTACTATAGCTATTGGTATGTAGTTCACCATCACTATCAGATCTACCCTTGAGAGGACTACAAATAAACCCTTCTTCTATGTCTGCGTGGTAAATTCTTCCGCTACGCGTAGTCAGGCCTCTTCGGTACATTCACACAATATGTTCGCATAGAGATCCATTTTCACACAATAGCATCTTAAGAAAAAACTAAAAAGAGCGCATGAACTTACCTCTCAAACCATTGAAAAATCTTTGTTTTGCTTCAGAATAAGACACAAACTGATCAATGGCAAATTCAGTTACAAATCCTCCAAAAACATGATTGATCCAATGATCTATTGTGCGGGTAATAATATTACTTGTCTTTTCTAATTGTTGTACCAAATTTGGAGTCCACTAAGTGATTGCGTCGTCCTTCATACAAGTATTAAATTCAGTCAATGACAACAACCACTCATGCAACTCAGCTCCAAAGGAAGCAAAGAATATCAGGTGAACTTCTGTATAAATATACTTTTGAACTGAATCTTCAGTAGATAATTTATAACTTATATTCTCTTGTATCGAAAATTCATGAATATTTCTATCCAACCAATCTTGCAGTTCGTTCTGCTTGGGATGCCAATACATAAATTTTCCCTCAAAATGATCTCAGTCTTGGCAAATGAACCATTTGTTGGCTTGAAGGGTCCAGACCCGGGTTCAAATTTATTGCGCAACGAGTAAACCCTCCAACTACTGGCCCTTTCGGCAATGACCTGATTAGGGGAGAAATTGATGTGGTGGAACTAAAAATACTATCAAAAAAACTTATTGCAGATTATAAATAGGTGCGCACATAACGAATCACAACTATCAAACCAAATTTTCCATAGATGCACATAAATAGACAACATAATCGCAGATCTTCACAGAGTGTTCTTGCAAACAGTATGTATAGTTCCGCACAATAACGGATATAATTTAAGCATATCTACTCATGACACACTTCATATAATTCATTCTTTCATGCAAATGCATTTGATCATAAACAAAAGAAAAGTGATCTTAAAGTGATAAAAAAAATAAAATACACAATAATCAGATAACTAAGAGATAAAATGCATAACACATTTGATTCTGCCAAAAAAATCTTTATATTAATAGATTCAACAATTAAATACATTCAGACTTCCCTTACAATTATCCTTCCATGCACATAGCCAGCAAAGTCCGCACAGAGCCAAGACTAGGTCTCCACGCACACAACGAGCAGGATCCTTTCTACCCAACCCAGACTTAGACAAGAAACCTTAGAAAATGTTCACTAACATAAGCACAAGACTCAAAAATTACTATGCTTGACTCGATTTATCTATATTTATATTACTTAGCCAACAGACACTATGGTCTCAAACAATGGTTTGAGGCCCATAGTTTACCCTTAAAACCCATTTACATAAAATAGGGACTTTGACCTACCCCAAATCCCCTTTTGACTCTATTGTGTGGTGCGCATAACAAAAATATATACAAAACTTTACCAAAATTTACCCCAGGTGACCTCACTCCAATAGAAGCTACAAGGAACCTTTGCTAGTGCACAAAATTTTGCATTCAATTCTCCATTTGATGAAGGTACAATACCATCCGCTCTCTTATGGCATGCTATATTTAAACATATGAACTATGACAATTTTCATTTATTGAATAGAAATGGTGTTACTGGTTTTCCAACCATTCCTAGGAAACTTAAGCAATGTGATGCTTGTATTTTAGGAGATCACAAAAAATAGTATTTTCATGATTCTCATTTCAGAGCACATAGAAAAATTGAGTTGATATTTTCTAACTTGTGTGGCCTTATGCATTTTCCTTCTGCAATTGGAAATAAATAAATGATGACTACACAAGAATCTGTTAGGTATATCTATTGAAGAAAAAATCTCAAGATTTTGAAACTTTAAAAAACTTTCATGCATGGATTGAAAATTATACACAATCTCATATTCGATTTATTCATACTAATAATGGAAATAAATATACTTCAAATGAAATTGAAAACTATTTTCACTAGCATGGGATCAAACACTAAACAAAATTTCCTTATAATCCTCAACAAAATGTTGTATCTGAAAGAGTGAATAGGATAATCTTAAATATGGTATGTTCAATAATGCTTGGGAAATTGCACTGTATATTAAGAATAAGTGTCCATCTCATGCTCTCAAAAACAAGACTCCTGATGAAATATGGTATGGATGCATTCCTTAGGTGAGGCATCTCAAGGTTTTTGGTTTCACATGTTAAGCCTTGATACCTAAGGAACAAAGAAACACACTTGATGTAAATAGTGGGAAATGTATATTCTTGGGGTACTCAGATACCTACAAAGCATATTGTCTCTATGATAGATTCAAGCAAGCATATTATTTTCAAGAATTTGATAATGAGGTTCCGCATCTTGATGGGGGGATCCATATCTTGGATAAATTTGTGGAATCTCCTTCTGAAGGACTCTCTCCCCCTCACAAATCTCCATCCATTGATCAAGAAGACACTTTGAGTGATATGATTAAGATAATTGGAAGGCTAAATCTTGATTCAGCCCATATCAAGCATCTGAATGACCTGGCCATCTCAATAAGGTCCTCCAAAATGGATCTCCAAGACACTTGAAGTGTTCGTCCTCGGGAGGTTGGAAAGAGAATAGAAATAATCTTTACTAGATAGAATGCAGGTGATGTAGACGATTTCGATTCACCTATTGATATGAATGTTTCTTATGATTGTGAATTAATTTTTTCTACATATCTTGAACCAACTTCCTTCAAAGAATTTTCTTCTCATGATGAATGGAAAGAAGTAATTCAAAAAGGGTATGATGCTCTCATAAAGAATGGCGCCTAGAATCCAGTGGATATTCCATTGGGAATCAAACCAATTGGTTGTAAGTGGACTATACTAGTCATTTGTATCATCTAAGAATTCTTCATTTATGTAATGTATTGGAGGTTGCCCCCTTGAAGTGGCTGATTTATAAGGCATTGATCTCTCTTTTCTTCTATTTTTGGAGCTGGTTTCACAACATGGTTCTTCAATAAAAAATATTAAGCAAATGCTCAATTGAAAAGCATAATTCTAGGTCCATGGTGCAATTTTTTTCAAAACAAAAAAGTTCGATCATGAGGAGACTTTTTCCCCCACAGAAAAATGGGCTACCATCTAGACTCTCTTTTCCTTGACAACTTACAATGGTTGGAAATTCCATCACATGGATATAAAAAAAAAAAATTGAACAATCAATTGAAAGAGAATGTTTTTATGTCTCAACCAAAAGGATTTGTTGTCAAGGGATAGGATCACAAAGTATGTAATTTTTTCAAATGCTTGTATGGCCTCAATCAATCACTGTGAGCTTGGTGCAAGAAATTGACTGAGCATCTTCTTAAACCAAATTTCAAACACTATGATCTTGATGATACAAGCTTGTTTGTGAAGAAAGTTGGAAAAAAAATTGTATATCTTGTGGTGTATGTAGATGATCTATTGATGACAGGGAATAATGGAAATTACATTGCATCCATAAACAAAGAATTTAGGAAAGGTTTTGACATGAAATATTTGGGATATGTTCACTATGATATTGGAATTGGAGTAACCAAACATATGAAGTTTATATTCCTTTCTCAAAATAAGTACATTAGAGATTTGTTGAAAAAAATTGGTATAGATGAGTTTAATCCTTTGATCACTCCAATGAAACAAAATTTAAATCTCACATCCATAGAAGGAAATGAATTTGAGGATACAACAAAGTACAAACAACTTGTAGCAAATCTTAACTACCTCACTACTACTAGGTTAAACATTTCATTTGTTGTTGGAATCCTCTCTGGGTTTATGAGAAATCCTTTTGAGGGTCATTGGTCTACTATAAAATGAGTTCTAAGGTATTTAAATGGAACTCAAGACATTGGACTCAAGTGTACACAAGTGGATGAATTAAACTTTACTGGATACTCTGATTTAGACATTGATGGAGATAAAGAAAATAGAGTGTCTACTTCAGTTTATGTTATGAATCTTGGATCATGATTTGTCTCCTAGAGGTCACACATATAGTCAATTCCAGTAGATTCCATAATTGAGGTGGAATATATGGAAATGTTACACAAATGAGTAGATTGAAGGAAATGATGTGTCTCAAGAAAATTCTAGAAGATTTGCAGGAGAAATAAGTGAATCCTACTCCTCTTTTGATGTGACAACACTTATGAAATAAAATTATCCAAGAACCCAAAGTTCCATGATCGAGCCAATAATATCAATAAAAAGTATAATCTTAGTTAACATCATGTTGAGGCCATGATTAGTCACCTATTCCATTGTTCCAAAAACAATTAGATTGCAAACATATTCACCAAAACGCTTGGAAGAGAAAAGTTTGAAATATTCATAATGATGCTTGGACTCTTCAACGTCCCTTTAGATTAAGGGGGGGAATATTGACAACCAATCTTTGGGATTAGAAAATTCTATAAATATTTTGAATAGTAAAATAGAGAAGATGAAGAGACATTGGAATAAGAATTCCAATAGTCTCCCTCTCCTTGTATATATTCATGATTTTCTTAATGAGAATCACAATTCGTGGAGTTTCTCAAACCTGGCCTAACAACTTCTTTATGAATCAAACCAATAAGAAAATAATTGAAATGAATGTATAAACTTAGAAATCATTACAACGAATTAATTCAATTCATATTATGAAAGTGGCATTATCTAAGATCTAAATTACTAGAATAAAACCGCAGGAACCTATACCAGATAAATGGATAGATCAACTATTGACCTCATGATACAAGTCATCGAAGGGCGTTACTGATCTTATAAGAAGTTATATGAGCTAGATAAATCTATAGCATAAAAGAATTGAAATTACTTGCTAATTTTTTATGGAATAAATTCACACAAAGAGTAACTAATATCTGTTGTATTCCAAGAAGTCAAATTACACATAAAATTGAAGACAATACCAATGACTTATGGAACAATTAAAGGCTCAATAAATAATTAACTGAATAAAATCAAGTCTTAAAAATCATACTGTAATTAAAAAACATTCCACATTCACATATACTTTAACAAACATTCCTTTTCTACAAAATCTCCCTCTGTAATATTATAAGTACCCACTTTCTCTTTGAAAACCAAAGGTTAATATATGAGTCCTTTTACTGACCATGTCTAAACATAAACTTAAAATTGAAACTATCTTTCTACAAAATAATAAACATTGTTTTTTCGGCCTATTGGCCATATCCCATTGGATGAAAGAAAATAAACAAGTAACTAAGAGGAATTATTTGTTGGTATTCACAAAAACTGGAAGTTATCCAAAGCGATCTACTCCATGAAACGAGAGAGATATTTTTCTACCAACACGGAGACCTATTACAAATTAAGAAAAGAATATTACTATTCATCATAATTGAGAAAGAGGGTTGTTATAGAATATTTAATTCTTTAACACCCTTTTTATTTTTCAAATAAAGCCTTAATAATTACATACATTAATATTTTTGAATGCTAGAAGATAGACAAAGATAAAAAATTTATTTAGAATCACTCATATTATCAAGATATATATAAATTATTACTTTGACCCTTGATGACTTAATAATAATATGAATATCAAAAGTCTGTAATTTTCCTTCCATACTGGAGGATTCTTGTTGTTTTATTTTTTCTTTAGTTAGACTAGAGACCCGAGTTGGTTATTTTCCTATACACATTGACTTATATGTTGTTCCACCTGAGGAAAAATTAATAAATATTGTTGATGCCAACACATTTATAGTAGAGTTTCAGAAGTAGCTTTTCCAAAATCATTGTTAACATCAGGTGTATTTTTTTAATTATCAAAAAACTTAAGTTGTCTCAAGTCTCAGGCTTGGTGTTTTTGGGCACAAGATTTATGATTGATTTGAGATCAATAAATATCTCTTTATATAGGAGATTAGTTTTCCTATTTTTCCTCAACCTAGATATTTTTCTCTCTATTTCTTTAGCTTTGACTTTAGACTCAAGATTTTATTAATAACAACCCTATGTTTCTTGGCATTTAGGTTCTGTGTGAAGGTCACTATCTAGATTTTTTAAGTTTCTAACCATTTTTTTAGACGTTGATTTCCATTAAGTATGGTGAAACGAAGTATTGTTGACCCTACTCTAAGTAATATGAACTAGTGCAGCCTAAGGGTTTTGATCCATACCATTAGTAGGATAATCTTAATGTGGTTTGAGACCACAGTGTTCAGAGTTGTTCGCCTCTTGGGCACAATTATAAAATGAATATGAAATTGGAGAGGAACGATTAAGTGAATTTTTTGGTGCAACATCATGCCAAACTGACTCAAGGGTTTCTTGAAAACCATTTTGTAGGAGAAAACTTTCCCATTATTGACCGAATTTATTCAAATGGTGCTTAACCAAGATGCATATAAGGACATGGTGTAAGAGTGAACTATCAGGTTTTTTATGGTCAAAATGATAGGATTTCACCATTTTGGATAAACTCTTGTGCATGAAATAGGGTAAATTAATATCATGATTGAGAAAACCATCAACGGTCATATATGATACAAAAACACCAGTGTGTATAGACCCTAGTAAGTTATGTACCAACGTATAAAATATAATAAACCTCTCTATTTCAGTTTGAGATAGTTCACAGACATACATTTTACGTAGTAACCCCTTTCCTTGTTATCTAAAAACTTCTGCCATGGTATGTATTGAACAAGACAATTCTTGGACCAGTGTTAACCTTTCATGGAGAGGGAAGTAGCTTCGCCAGAAAACCAACATCAACCTCCATTTCCAAGTCTCCAATCTTAGCTCACTTTCCATTAAAAGTGGAAGTGAAATTGTTGACAACACCATCATTAAATCCTTGGAACTATTCTTTAAAGTGTCACTAGTTAACCTACTAGAAGAGGGACTAATATTCTTCATAATTCTCGATAAGGTCACTCCCTACCAATTCCATTCCAATTGCAAGCATGGGTACTATAGAAATTAAATTTTAGCGTGGATTTATCTTGATAGACCTAAAATGAGCATACAAAGGTCAAAATCATGGAAATTCATAGGGAGATTAGGAAAGAAGTGAAGAGAAATCAAACCATAGAATATGTCAAAATTAAAACCCTACATTTGAACTCAAAAGGCCACAATGCACAATTTCAATAATGCACCATAGCTCTGTCATAATAGAAGGGAAGTTTTAATCATTTACAACTTGAGTTATGTCTTTGGGTTATGGTGTATAGAGGGGTCTTGAGGTGGGAACACCAAATGGGAAACACAGTATCAAATGAAAATCATAACCAATCCATATCACACCACCATATATCGTTTGGGATATGGAAATGATAAATGTCAATAGCGTAGGTTTAATTGTGCCAAAACATTATATTATCACATAGATCATACCATAGAGTAGAACGCAATATAACCATAGTTTCGATAAACCCAAATTCATATGTTCTAATGTGTAGTACAAGCCATGACCAACATAATAAGACTTTAATTCATGCATTGAAACAAATACCAATTGAATGAATTGAAAAAAACATGAAGGGAGATATAAAAGTTTTAAAACCATTCGCCAAAACTATCTAATCTAATATCAACATATAGTATGAAATCACCATAATATATAATCAAATTTTGAATCAAATCATAAAATTAATTTTTCTATATGATACTAAGGATCTAGACCAAAATTGGTGAGGGTATTAGGAATAAAATGGCCTCAAAACACACATCACATTTTTTTGTTACAAAACAGAAATAAGAAAAGAAATTACTAGTAAAAAGTATCAAATTTTGACTAAAGCCACATAACTTGATTCGCCATGATCTAGATAATAACCAAAACTAGAAATATTAATTTTTAATAGCCAGAAGAAAATAAAAATGCAAACAAAAGAGAGGGGCCAATATCTTTTCAAAAAATGAGAGGGGAGTTGGTTGGTTTTCCAACAACTAGTGATTCACTGGATGAACCAATTATCTTTGCCTAAAAATAGATTTTGACAAAGGACACAAACAAGATGCTTAAAAAAAAGAATGCCCATAATAACATGAGAATGGTTATTGTAGCCCTACTTAAATACAATTAATTTGTTCATAAAAACCTCTTAAAACAATGATTAGTAAACAAAAAGTTTATAAAAAAATCGATATGAATTGTTAGAGAATCCAAAAACCATTTGAGTGATAAATTGAGTGAGTAAGAAAATTGGTGTTGTAGTTTTGAACTTGATACCATGATCATTGCCTCTGCTTCCCGCACGCGTCCATAACCTCAGCAAGGATATAAGTTTATTCCAACTTAGATGCTAGTATCCCAACAGACTGGTTATAAATTATTGGTTTTGATTTCTGATTTGAATTGTTGGGGAACCAGGATCAAAAACCATTTAAAGGCATGGATGAAATGCATATCTTGAAGAGTTTAATTACATTTCCAGCAAAAATTTAAATTTGGAATTTGAAATTCCATAGATGAAGCCATTGCTTCCGGCTGGTGTCTATAGCCTCACCAAGGGCGTC
Source organism: Pinus albicaulis (assembly GCA_034641835.2). NCBI lineage: Eukaryota > Viridiplantae > Streptophyta > Pinopsida > Pinales > Pinaceae > Pinus > Pinus albicaulis. The sequence continues at coordinate 1,539,002,550 of CM076570.1, read as the reverse complement.
ATTCTTCACCAGGTTTAAGTTGGGCGTCATTCTTATTTTATCTTAGTAAAAAAACACCAGGAAAGTTGAAACTAGGGGAATTTTCTTATTATTCCATTCTAGAATAATCTATCCTAACGGGGACGCAAATCTAAATCTCGTTGATTGATGGAATTGTGTGAAAATTTTTAAAAGTCCCCAACTTCATAGTGATGACACTCATTTGTAAATAAAATTGTTGACATTATCAAGGAATCCCTTAATAACCAGGTTCAGATAACATATAGATTTTATGTAATGTTATTTAAAATGATCAAGAATTTTGAACAAAAAATTCAGCTAAAGATACAAAAAAAACAAATCACATAATTAAGGCATGAATATATAGCATCAATTTTTATATTTCTTTGAAATAATTTTTAGATAGGATTATTGAAATCCATGGTTGTGGAACATATCAAGCGATCCAAAAAAAAACCTGAAAAAGGAACATTGGAAAATGCAAGGTAAAACAATATTTACAAAGCAATAGAATCCCATGAGGGACTCGAGAAAAATACTTCTTCAAACGTTTACCATTAACCAGAAGAGGTTCTACCCAACCTTCCATATTTTGTAGAAGAAACATAATGGATCAATCTTTTTTTGTAAAAATGAATGGTCCTAGCCATAACCTCTAAAACTTGGAATTCTCCCCTTTATCTTCATGGGTCTTGTCCCATTTTAAAACCAAGTCTCCTACTTCTATATTTTTATTAAAGGAAGATCTATTATCAAACCATCATTTAACAGTCTACTGGTGTTGGTGAATTTTATGTTTATACTATTCTCTTTCCTCTTTTAGTTTCAGTAAGGAAAAAATCATGAAGATTTTCCTTTTTGGACCTATTGGGATAGTTGCAGAGAATGAAGGTGTAACACCCCCTCCTAACCCCATAACCATCTTGAGTTATAAGGAGGTAATTACTATACATATCCAAATCCAAAAATACAACTATGGGAATGGGACATAAAAAAATTAACTTGTTCACATCTTCATAAAATTTCAATTAGACACCATCGTTATGTCCGCCATGTCGAGAAAAATCCAACGATGTCAAGATTTCCTTAATCTAACATATGGATTGATATCTATTCCTTCTTAAAGATACACCTTGCTTACCTTCCATGTCACCTTACCTCCATATGGTATTCGTTGAGTAGCCTAGGCATAAGGTGACTGCAGGCGCCACAACCACCATGGACACACCACGTGGCAAGCAAGATATTGACCAGTAAGAAGTTAGCCCTTCCCACCAACACATGCCTTTTCAATTCCATTTCCGGGCTTGACCTCTAACCTCTGACCTAATTCAGGGTCTAACCTCCCCTTGGCACAATAAAATGTTGGGTCAGGATCAACTCTGACCCTTGAACTACTAACTATAGAATTTTTAATGTAGATTCAAAACTACTCATGTAATGTACTAGAACATAAGACTCAAATATAATCTACCAATCTGCGGAATTAAATTCACGATCAAGAATACAAATCAGTAACATGCATCAAGATTCAGCACACATACACAGATATATATCTAAGGGAAAGCAACTGCTCAAAACCACTTATTATCTCTATTGCATTAATCAAATAAAATGGATGAATACAATATGCTCTGCTTAACCTTGAGCTCAACCTGTACCTATATCTTTTATCCTCTGCTTGACTGACTGACTTTGGCCAACATTTGGTCAATGTTCAAGCCCTCCTAGATCATATTTCCTTTCACTCTTTGATAAGGAATTATCCCCTATTAATTAGGGAAATTACTTATTGATAATTGCACAATTCCTTCAGGCCTTCCTTTGAGTACATCCATTACTTGTGCAACTTCGAAATTTCTACAATTGATAGAACAGTTCCCTTGAGCTCCAATATGAACTGGGTAACTCAAATTTCATTTATGCATGAGTTAGTTTAGGTTGATTTTTTAGTTAATTGGTTAAACACTGAATATGCACCCCACTGCTAGACTTCCTACTTGTTCCTCCAACAGTTGGAACTAGTATAACTGACCTTAACTCAATTTAAATGAATTAAATTGTTACAACTGAAATTAACTCACCTAGGCCCCTAAAATTTAGGAATCATTGTACACAACTCAAATTCATCCCCAAACACAAATTAACAAAGCTAACATATTGATAATAACTCATTTAACTCATTCAATTTTTTTACTGATGTGGAATTTCGATTTCTCCTAATTTAATCAAAGGAAAATTTAAATTAGGAATTTATTCTTGCATTTTCAACACTCCCTCTCAGCAAGAAAGAGATTATCAAATATCCCAATTCTACTTCTATGGAACTCGAATTTTCCTCTTGACATATCTTTTGTCAAAATATTTTCATCTTGTTCCTCTATCGAAATGTACTTCATCAACATGATCTGTCTCTGCACACAATATTGTAGATGGTCGTACTAGATATCAATGTCCTTTGATCGATCGTGAAAAACAGGACCTTGGATTCTCATAGAGTTTGATACAACTCTGGTTGTCACAGCGAATCATAGTAAGATCCATCATCTAAAAAAATAACCCGACGATAATATTTCTCATCCATATATTCACAAGATGCTTGACTAGTAGCCATGTACTCTGCTTCTATTGAGATGAGTGCTACTGATCTCTGCTTCCTATCGAGTTGAGTGCAACTGATATATGCTTCCTATTGTACCAAGAATTTTTTGTCGACCCAATGATCTGGATTTATGCAGGAACGCAAAAAAATACAAAAATAACCATAAATGTAGAGATGCAGTGGAAATAAGGCTTCATTTCATTAATATCAAATAACAGAAATGCTTACAAACATAATGGAAATAAAATAGCTAGGGTGTTGGTAGCGAATATATGAGAAAAGATGTGGCAGCTACAGACCTCTGAACTGTGTTACAATGAGGCTCGAGGGCCTATTTATTATTGAGAAACAATGGAAAAACTGAAACGTCAAAAAACCTAACTCTAGGAGATGAAGCGCCAAAACTGTGGGTCCTGTTTGGGTAAATTGGTGTTTGAACTTCCCGAGGACGTAACTTTAGCATCTGATCTCCGTTTGACGCGCTCAATAGCTTATTAGAAAGATCTATCCGAGTAGTATGACTTTCAATGTGAGAAATATCAATCAATGACCACATGTTGCTCCCAGTTTTCCCAGAAAACGTCATTTAGGGCCTCAAAACGGCTCTGGAAGTTCAGGACCCAAAAAACTGCTAAAAATAGTAAGTTGTGTTGCAACTTAAAAATTGAATAAACTAATGGTGGGGGTTCAAATGGAATAGGTGGGTGGCCACCAATATCCACCTAGATCATTAAGGCCCCAAAACGGCTCCGGGAGTGCAGGACCCGAAAACCTGCTAAAAATAGTAAGTGGTGCTAAATGTGAAAAGTTGAAAGAATTGATGGTGTGGATTCAAATGGAATAGGTGGGTGGCCACCGATATCCACCTGGATCATTCCTCCTTCCTTAGGAGGCAATGGTCCCCATTGCATTGAGATCCTCCCTAAGATGAGGCAAATTTTGTTGAACTGGATATTAGATTTGTTGAAGATGTCATGGACCTGTCGATGGACATACTGGATGCGTTTAGTAAATCTGGTTTCTTTATTGGCCTTAGAAAATACATGTGTGGATTCTGTATGTGTATTTGCAGGAGGTATGGAAAAATCGAGCGGCGGTGCGTTGGGGGTCATATCAATGGAGTGCTTGTCCTGAGAGTGTAGAGGAACCTCTGTGAGTGAGGAGAAAATGTCCTTGCATTCCTCCATGAATTTGTCCATCTGCTGCAACCGTGTATGGGTGCCCTGCTTCGAGGTTGTGGCAACAATATTCTTCTTTCCCTGTGAGCAAGTTGTAAGGAAAATAAATTTCCTGGTTTGGGAAACAATCTTACTGCGTTGTTTTGCAGTAGTCAAAGAGATGACAGAAGGCAGTACTACCTCTAGTATCCTGTACAAGTTATTTCCCAAAGTAATAATAACAACACGAGGCCTAGAATCATACACAACATGTCGCCTCCATAAGTATGGTTGGCCCAATAATACATCAGCTACATCAAGAGGAGCAACATCACATAATACCTCATCCATGAATGGCTTGATGTTGTACGGAAAGCGGCACTGTTGGCAGATGTGGATATCTCTCCCTGGGTGAAGCCACCCAATGGTATATGGATGTGGGTGTGCTATGGTCGGTAGGTCGAGCTGCTTCATGACCTCTGCTGAAATGAGGTTCTTTTGGCTTCCATTATCGACAATAAATTGCAGCGGAGAACCCTTCACCCACATCTGCGAATGGAAGAGGCGCTCCCCCTCCTCTAGATCCTCTGGATCCTCCCTCTAGATCTTGGTGGTGGCAACAATGGCACTAGGATCCACATCAATGATCTGCTTCCCTTTGTCATTGCCTTTGTTTGGTTCTAACTCATGATCAGAAAATGCATCTGAATCGAGTGCCCTTAGTTCAGCCACCAATGACTGTTTGGCCCGACACTCGTTTGTGCTGTGAGTGGAGCTATTATGAAATTCACACCACTTCCCTTTGTCCTTCTTTGGATTTGTGGTGTTGTTCTAGGTCGTGTTGTTTTTTCCTTGCCCCTTGTTCTTCGATTCGACGGCTCCTTTCAGATTCGCAGATCCAAAGTCTTGCTTCTTGTACTTAAATTTCTGCTTGATCTTGGCGGCATAACGATATGTTGTGCCAAGTGATGTAATGTCGAGGAACTCCATTTCCTCCTGAATGTTTTTGTGCAGACAGCCGTGGTATTTGGGCACCAAATGTCTCTCTAAATCTTTAATACCCAACTTTGTGTGCAGGGTATGGAACAGATTCATTAGTTCGAGCACATCTTGATCCCTTTGTTGCCACAGTGTGGTCCATTGTATTTATTTGTCCTCATAGCTCCCCATGGGGTAATATTATTCCTTGATGCCATCTTAGAATGAATTCCAAGTGGGTGTGGCCAAGAATAGAGAGGGTTCTCCTTCATCCCCTTGCTCACAGTAGGTTTCCCACCAATATTTGATATGGGGGTAGTTTTGAGGAGTGCAAAAATAATCTTTTCTTGGTAAGAGAAATCATGGACCGAGAAATACCCTTCCAAAAAATTCACTCTTCTATCTACAACTTATGCATCTATTTGGCCTTCAAATATAGGAATGTCAAAGTTTACCTATACCTTGAAGGGAGTGGTGCCTTCAGAGTGGCTGTTGGATGCAGATGCGTCGTAGGTGGGCAGTCGTTGAAGGATCTGAGCAAAGTTATCCATCATCGTGTTCCTTTGTTTCTCGAGGGCCTCCTCGAGCAATATTTTGATCGGATATCTTGCTCCCTCGTCTTTCTTCTCTTTCGCCATGGGAGGTCATCGGGGTTTGCGAGACTGATCTTGCAAGGGTTCAACCATATCGAGCCCTAACTCCTTATACCCTGACCACGTTGGGGACATGCAAAGAAAAATAAAGAAAGAGAAAACCGCTTTGATACCACTGATCCGGATTTATGCAGGAATGCAACAGAATACAAAAATAACCATAAACGTAGAGATGTAGCGGAAATAAGGCTTCATTTCATTAATATCAAATAACATAAATGCTTACAAACATAATGGAAATAAAATGGCTAGGGTGCTGATAGAAAATCTTTGAGAAGAGATGTGGCAGCTACAGACCTCTGAACTATGTTACAATGAGGCTCGAGGGCCTATTTATTATTGAGAAACAATGGAAAAACTGAAACGTCAAAAAACTTAACTCTAGGAGATGAAGCGCCAAAACTGTGGGTCCCGTTTGGGTAAATTGGTGTTTCAACTTCCCCAGGACATAACTTTAGCATCCGATATCTGTTTGATGTGCTCAATAACTCATTAGAAAGATCTATTCGAGGAGTAAAACTTTCGTTGTGAGCAACATTGGTCCATGGTCCCATGTTTCTCTCAGTTTTCCCAAAAAAGGTCATTTAGAGCCTCTAAACGGCTTCGGAAGTTCAAGACTCGAAAAATTGCTAAAAATAGTAAGTTGTGCTGCAACTTAAAAATTGAACAAACTGATGGTGGGGGTTCAAATGGAATAGGTGGGTGGCCACCAATATTCACCTGGATCATCAAGGCCCCAAAATGGCTCAGGGAGTGTAGGACCCGAAAACCTGCTAAAAATAGTAAGTGGTGATGAATGTGAATAGATGCAAGAATTAATGGTGCGGGTCCAAATGGAATAGGTGGGTGGCCATCGATATCCACCTAGATCATTCCTCCCTCCTTAGGAAGCAATTTTCCCCATTGCGTTGATATCCTCCCTGAGATGAGGCAAATTCTATTGAACTGGGTATTAGATTTGTTGAAGATGTCATGGACCAGTGGACGGACATGCTGAATGCATTTAGTAAATTTGGTTTCTTTATCGACCTTAGAGAGTACAAGTGTGGATTCTGTATGTGTATTTGTAGGAGGTATGGAAACATCGGTGCGGCTGTGCATTGGGGGTCAGATCAATGGAGTGCTTGTCCTGACAGTGTAGAGGAACCTCTGTGAGTGAGGAGAAAATGTCCTCGTATTCCTCCATGAATTTTTCCATCTGCTGCAGCCGTGCAGGGGTGCCCTGTTTCGAGGTTGTGGCAACAATATTCTTCTTTCCCTCTGAGCGAGTTGTAAGGAAAATAAATTTCCTATTTTGGCAAACAATCTTACTGCATTGTTTTCCAGTAGTCAAAGAGATGACAGGAGGCAGTACTACCTCCGGTATCCTGTAAAAGCTATTTCCCAAAGTAATAATAACAACACGAGGCCTAGTCTCATACATAGCATTTCACCTCCACAAGTATGGTTGGCCCAATAATACATCAGCTACATCAAGAGGTGCAACATCACATAATACCTCATCCGTGAATGGCTTGATGCTGTACGGAAGGTGGCACTGTTGGCGGATGCGGATATCTCTCCCTGGGTGAAGCCACCCGATGGTATATGGCTATGGGTTTTCTATGGTCGGTAGGCTGAGCTGGTTCACGACCTCTACTAAAACGGGGTTTTTTTGGCTTCCACTATCGACAAGAAATTGCAACAGAGAACCCTTCACCCACATCTGCGAATGGAAGAGGTGCTCCCCCTCCTCTAGATCCTTTGGATCCTCCCTTTGGATTTTGGTGGTGGCAACAATGGCACTGGGATCTGCATCAATGATCTGCTTCCCTTTATCATTGCCTTTGTCTGGTTCTGAATCAAGATCAGAAAATGCATCTGATTCGGGTGCCTTTAGTTCGGCCACTAACGACTGTTTGGCCTGACACTCGTTTGTGCTATGAGTGGGGCTATTATGAAATTCACACCACTTCCCTGTGTCCTTATTTGGATTTGTGTTGTTGTTCTGGGTCGCGTTGTTTTGGCCTTGCCCCTTGTTCTTCGGTTCAGGGGCACCTTTTGGATTCGTAGATCCAAAGTCTTGCTTCTTCTGCTTAAATTTCTTATCGATCTTGGCGGCATAGCGATATGCTGTACCAAGTGATGTAATGTCAAGGAACTCCATTTCCTCCAGAATGTGTTTGTGCAGACAGCCGCGGTACTTGAGCACCAAATTTCTCTCTGAATCTTTAATACCCAACATTGTGCGCAGGGTATGGAACAGATTCATCAGTTCGTGCACATCTTGATCCCTTTGTTGCCGCAGTGTGGTCCATTGTATGTACTTGTCCTTATAGCTCCCCGCGGGGTAATATTGTTCCTTGATGCTATCTCGGAATGAATTCCAAGTGGGTGTGGTCAAGAATAGAGAGGGTTCCCCTTCATCCTCTTGCTCACAGTAGGTTTCCCACCAGTATTTGACATGGGGGGTGGCTTTGAGGATTGAAAAAATAATCTTTCTCGGGCAGAGAAATCATGGACCGAGAAATACCCTTCCAGCAAATTCACCCATCTATCTATGGTGTCTGCATCTATTTTTCCTTCAAATATAGGAATTTCAAATTTTACCTGTACCTTGAAGGGAGTGGCGCCTCTAGATTGGCTGTTGGATGCAGATGCGCCGTAGGTGGGCACTCGTTGAAGGATCTGAGCAAAGTTATCCATCATTGCAGTCCTTTCTTTCTCGAGGGCCTCCTCGAGCAATATTTTGTTAGGATCTCTTGCTCCCTCATATTTCTTCTCTTCCGCCATGGGAGGTCATCAGGGTTTGCGAGGCTGATCTTGCAAGGGTTCAACCAAATCGAGCCCTAACTCCTTATACCCTGACCGCGTTGGGGACATGCAAAGAAAAACAAAGAAAGAGAAAAATGCTTTGATACCACTGATCTGGATTTATGAAGGAATGCAACAGAATACAGAAATAACCATAAACGTAGAGATGCAATGGAAATAAGGCTTCATTTCATTAATATCAAATAACAGAAATGCTTACAAACATAATGGAAATAAAATAGCTAGGGTGCTGGTAGCGAATCTATGAGAAGAGATGTGGTGGCTACAAACCTCTGAACTGTTTTACAATGAGCTTCGAGGGCCTATTTATTATTTAGAAATAATGGAAAAACTAAAATGTCAAAAAACCTAACTCTAGGAGATGAAGCGCCAAAACTGTGGGTCTCGTTTGGGTAAATTGGTGTTTCAACTTCCCGGGGACGTAACTTTAGCATCTGATCTCCGTTTGACGCGCTCAATAGCTCGTTAGAAAGATATATCCGAGGAGTACAAATTTTGATGTGGGGAAAATTTTTATATGGGCCATGTTGGTCTTGGTTTTCCCAAAAATCGTCGTTTAGGGCCTCAAAATGGCTCCATAAGTTCAGGACCCGAAAAACTATTGAAAATAGTAAGTTGTGCTGCAACTTAAAAACTGAACGAACTGATGGTGGGGGTTCAAATGGAATAGGTGGGTGGCCACCAATATTCACCTGGATCATTAAGGCCCCAAAATGACTCTATGAGTGCAGGACCCGAAAACCTGCTAAAAATTGTAAGTGGTGCTGAATGTGAAAAGTTGCAAGAATTGCTGGTGTGGGTCCAAATGGAATAGGTGGGTTGCCACCGATCTCAACCTAGATCACCCAACACTGAAAATTATTCCTAAAGTGCTATTTTGATATGATGGACTTCATACCCAATCTACATCTGTGAAGTCTTGTAGCTTCACTCCCTCCGTCCATCTGTACCAAAGCCCAAACTGAGTGGTTCCCAGGAGGTACCATAGTACATGTTTAGAAACCCTCCAAAATAATCTAGTCACTCAAACCATGGCTTGGCTCAGCTGACTGAATACATAAGACATGCCTGGATGTGGGTTCACCAAACATTAGTGAACTCACCAACTGCCTGTACATGGTAGCATCCACTTCCTCACCTGAAGTGGAATATTATTTCCTCCAGTTGGTCACTAAATGAGTATCCATGGGTTTGCACCTATCCATGTGAAACTTTTGAAGTATATCATTGGCATACTTTCCTTGATAGACAAAAAAAATCCCCTTTTTTCTGCCATACTTACAAACCAAGGAAATAGTGCATCAACCCCATGTCCTTCATTTCGAACTCTCTTGCAAGGTCCTTCGTGCAAGCCCTGATAAGTTTTTCATCACTGGTCAAAATCAATTCATCAACATATAAGACTATAATCAACAATTTATCTTCTACCAAAATGTGGTAAAGGTTTGCATTTTCTTCACCTTTCATGAAGCCCAACCTGGTGAGTTAGCTATCGATCCTAGTGTACTAAGCACGAGGTGCTTGCTTCATCCCATACAATTATCACTTGATTCGACACATGTGTGACTCTCTTTTGAAGGTCTAAAATCTTTCAGAATGTTCAATGTACACCTCCTCCTAAATCACTCCTTTGAGGAATGTCATCTTCACATCCATCTAGTGGATTTTCCACCCCATCTGTGCCACGAGAGCTAGAATTGATCTGATGGAAGAGTACGTTAATACATGATCAAATGTCTCTTCATAATAAATCCCTTTTTCCTGAGAGTACCCCTTTGACATGAATATGTCCTTGTGCTTCTTTATGTTTTCATCTGCACCATGTTTTGCATTGTAAAGCCATGCCAAACCAACCAATGACTTTTTTTTAGGTCTTAGGATCACTTCCCAAACACATTTTATGACAATGGAATCATGTTCCTCTACCATAGCATCAACCCATATCAGTTTCTCTGCTACTTCCTCGAATGAGGATGGTTATGTATTTACTATCTCACTCATCAGAGCCATGTCGCGAGTGTATCGATATGGTGACCTCCTCTGTCCGCGCTGTGATGTGGATTCTCCCAAATTTTCTCTAGTATCTCACAATAATATGTCAACATCCCTAGTCCACTTCCTTCCTTCTATGGATTTATTTGCTTGAGTGATCGTTTCCACTCTTTATTCATCTTCTTGTGGGTACTCCACATCTTCTTTAGGTTCTTCCTTTCGAGTCAAAATATCTTGATATGCATGAAACTGAATCTCCCTCTCAAGGAAACACATCATCTCCTTCTCTTCATTGAACTTCACATCTCTATGAAAAAGTTTCATCCTGAGAGATGGCAGCTACACCCGATAGTTGTGAGGTGTATTAGTGTACCTTACAAATATGCCCAACTCTGTTGTCAGCTATAGGTTTTTCCTTTCTTCCTTCAAAACATGGAAATATACTGATGATCCAAATATTCTAAAGTGTGACACATCTATTTTCTTCTATGAAAAGGAATATTCTGGTGTACTCATCCCGAGAATCCAATGAGGAATCATGTTCTACAGATATATCGTAGTGTTTCATGCTTCGACCCACAAGTGCAAAATTAGGCACTGAGCATGCATCATCGCTCATGTTGCTCCCACAATACTTATGTTCTTCCTCTCACCCACCCCATTTTTTTGTGGGTTATGGGGTGCTATCAACTCCCGTAGAATTCCTTCCTTTGCACAAAATTTTTTAAACTCATTCGACACATATTCACCATTGTTACCAATTTTGAGATCCTTCACTTTAATGCCATTTTATTTCTCAACAAGTGCTTTAAATTCAAAAAATTTGGAGAATATCTGGTCTTTCTTCTGCAAGAAAAAAAATCCAACACTTACATGAGAAATCATCTACAAATATAACATAATACTTGTGCTTGGTCGTGGAGGCTGTCGAGAAACATACACATACATCAGAGTGGATCCTTTAAAGGAATAAATGCACCTTTCTATCCTGATCATTGAAGGTGTATATTGTGTACTTCCCTAAGGTAAACCCTTTGAATTTATTCTTCTACTATAGTGCTCCAATGTGGAGTCCTATGGTGATCTGTTGCATGATATTCAAAGCTCCATGGTGCCAAAGTATTCTATGCCATAATTTTCCATCTCTTCTCCACATTTGTTCTCAAAGAAACACAATCTCCCACATCCAACATATAGACGTTCTTCACATGAACCTCAATATAATTCACTTTTCCTATGGAAATGTGCCTTAGGAATGCCTTTCCTTTGTTTGATATCACATCGTATCCATGATCTTCCAACACTATAATAGAAACCAAATTCTTCTTTAGACCTGAAATAAACATCACATCCTTGAGCCTAAGAGGGTAGCCAAAATCCCTCTGAAAAGTAACTGTACTGATACTTCTCACACTATACCTCCCATCATATCCCATCTCGATGTGAATTTGGAGGTATTTCTCCTCCAAGTCACTGAAGAAATATTTGTTCCCCATTATATGGAATGAGGGAACGTTGTCGATATACCAAACACTTCCCATCACTATGATTTACATGCATGAAATGAGGGTAAAATAAAGCTCAAATTATGAATTTAGAGCTTCACCTGTCACTCTTCATAAGGTCTTCTTTCTTGTTTTCTTGTGTGGGAATTTCTTGGCATAGTGCCCAAATTCATGATAGTGAAAGCAATTTATTTTTTGACAATTCCTTTTTCTTTCCCCCTTGACTAGAATCTCCTTTAGATTGGGATTTATTCCCTTTAACTTTATTTTCCTTTCCAATTAAGGAAAAATTCTCCTCATCATCAACCTTGGATGAGGTCCCATCTTTTTTTCTGTAGCTTATTTCTTCCTACAATAGATTAGACCAAAACCGCTCCCACTATGGTAGTTTCTCTCTACCATTTACCGAATCTTGATAACTGTGAAAGCTCTTAGGTACACCCATCAAAGCTAGAGCTACTAAATCTTCTTCAGGGAAAATAACATCGACCCCACCAAGTTCATCATAACAATGTGTAAAAATTTTCAGGTACTGTGGAATTGTTTCATTCTTTTGCATCTTGATGTTCTGAATCTTTTCCTTGAGTGTCGGCTTCTTGTGGTCACTACTGTTTTGGAAAAAATCTACCAGTGATTTCCACATTGCATACAAAGTATATTTACCATGGATACTAGAGACAATATTGTCTCATACTCCCTCCAAAATGATACTCCTTGTTATATAGAATCTATGACTGCAGACGGAAATATCTTCCCTATATTGGATGGCCTAGTCTAGAAAAACAAACAACAAAGGAGCTAATGTTTTCCTTAAATTAAATGGAAAATTGGATGAAACATACCTAGAATTTATCATAAGCTTCATTCCTATATTAGCTTGTATGCTTCAATCCTAACTTCCATCTCTATAATTAGAACCTACATAATTGAACAATATAAACCAACGATCTACGACATTTATGTAGCATCATCCAATCATTTTGTTCAATGGATCAAGATGGCATCGAAATACATGAAATAATAACATCACATATAATAAAACAATGAATTCTTTGTATTAATATAAATGGAGAGATTTACAACAAAATATAGGAGTTGATCTTGTAGAAGAGCTCCTCCAAGTTGACTTGTCCTTCCTTGCTACAAAGTGTACCTCTATGTCACCATAATGCATGGAATAATGACTCTCATAGAAAAAAAAAGGGTGGGATCTATCTCAAATATCCAACCTCTATCTTGTGGATGGAAGTAAATATATAGGAGAGGATGGTAGGTTAGTATTTTTTATCCATTTACCAATCTAGGATTGATATCCACTCTTGATGGGACGATGAGATCAAGGGATAAGAGGTGAAATATCAAAGGTAGGATATGATAGGCTTCAGGACTATTATCCAAGGTAAATGGTTAGAAAAACTCTTGGAAGCTTCTGGAGGAGGAAGTTTCAGGATTATTTTTATTTTTCCTGAATTTCTATAATAAATTCACCCCAAAAAGGAGAAACTTGTTGGAGATAAAAATAGGTCTAAAGAGGGCCAATGTATTGGTGAACATAGGTCCCTAAAGTTCCACAGTGAATTGGGCCTAAAAAACACTAAAATGAAGTAGTTAAGGTCATAAATTCAGGGTTTTGAGAGATTCTTTCTTAGGGCTTTGTGCAGGGATGATGAAAAAGTGTTCAGGGATGTGAATGATCCTTGATTGAATTCCTATCGACCAGATGTGACAAAATGGCATATAACACTCGTTGACTTAGCAACACACTTCTTCCATTCTGCTAGATTCCAAGCATCAACTCTTGTTGGTTTCGAAAAACATCATTATCAATGTATCCCTTCAACCCATTATCCTTGAGTACTTCCTCCATCTTGTCCTTCTAAGTAAAATAATTCAAGCTTTCCTCAAGGGCATCGTCGAGCCTTAGTCCATTGAAAGTCATATTCCCAATCTTGATGAAATCCTACAACCTGATCTACAACCTCGAACCTCCTGCAATTTCAACTTTGAATTATTTTCTCTACTTTGAATCTAGCTATGATACCATGTAGAATTTTTAATGTAGATTCAAAACTACTCATGTAATGTATTAGAACGTAAGACTCAAATCTACTCTAAAAATCCGCAAAATTAAATTTACGATCGAGAACAAAAATCATTAAAATGCATCAAGATTCAAAACATATGAATTGTCATATATCTAGGGGACTGAAACTAATCAAAACTCCTTATTTCCTGTATTGCATTAATCAAATAATATGGATGAATACAATATTCTTTGTTCAACCTTGAGCCCAACCTTCATGAGTATCTTCTATATTGTGCTTGACTGGCTGAATTTGGGAAAAAATTAGCAAATTTTCAATCCCTCCAAGCTCATATTTCCTTGTGCTATTTTATGAGGAATTAGTGCCTATTAATTAGAGAAACTAATCATTGAGAATTGTGCAATTCCTTTAGGCCTTACTTTGACTACATGCATGACCTATACAACTTGGAAACTTCCAAAATTGATAGTACACTTCCCTTGAACTCCAATCTCAAATGGGTAACTTGAATTTCATGCACACATGAGTTAATTTAGGTTGAATAATTAGTTAATTGGTTTAACACTAAATATGCACCCCATTTCTAGGCCTTCCACTAGTTCCTCCAATAGTTGGAACTAGTTTAACTAACCTTAACTCAATTGAATTGAATTAAATTGTTACAACTCAAATTAACTCAACCTAGGATACTAAAATTTAGGAATCACTATACACAACTCAATTTCATCCCCAAAATCGAATTAACTAACCTAACTGAATGGAAATAACTTAGTTAACTCTTTCAAGATGTCTATTGATGTGGAATTTCTATTTTCTCCTAATTCAATCATAGGAAAAAATAAATTAGGATTTTCTTGCTACATTTTCAACACCGACCTCACTTTTCTTGCACTCGACTTCTGTCAATCACCCCACCAACCCGGCTCAGGTCGGAGTAGAGACCCGCTGAGGTTCAACTAATCTATTTGACCTCCTGACCCCTGACTTGTATGTCCACCTTGTAACTTCAATTCTAAGCCATTTTCAACGTTTTTCAGAGATATATAGGTTTCTTCCTTCATGATTTTTCAGGTTTTTCTCAGGTATTTCAAGTGTCGATAGTAGCACTTCAAGGCCATTGAACTAGAAAGAAAATATTAAGGAAAAAATTATGAGCCTTCCCTAAAAGAAATTCACCAAAACATGACCACTTCCAAGAGGAATTCTTCCTAGGAACACAAATAGAAAAATAACTCTTAAAAAATAGGAAACCTACTTCCTTAACTCTATCAACCCCACCAACTCAAAAGTAATGAACAATGATTCACCATCACTTGCATATAATCATGTTCAAGTAGAAAGGATGCAACTAAGAAAAGTATCCACAACAAGTATCCAAAAATCCATGACAAGGCTTACTCAACTCATAACATTCAATCATCACAAGAAGACAACATCTGACAATGACCATTGACTTCACTCTGCAAAAATTTCACTACTACAATCCTACCGCTTTCAGAAGTCAACAATTCTCTGCAGAAAAATGGTAGTATAAGGCCATTAATCATATGAAACATTCATGCTTATCAATACATCCTCATATGGACCATAACCTACCATTCAAATTGTGTATGCAAGTGAAACAAGGTGTGTCTTTCAAACCAACAACATATCATTCATTCACATGTTAAAATGAAATCCATACAAGATTATGCATAAGAATAACTTATCTTGGAAATTATATTGAAAAAGGCCAACTGAATTCTCAACTACAACTCTCCTCCCAACCATAAACAAGATACAACCAAGCTAGTTGCAATTGTCACTCCTGAGATAGATTCCAGGGATTAAGGTGGTCTTTCTCAAGGAAATAAACACCAACTATCAGCTGAAAAATGGAATCTAGAGGTCCTCCTAGCTCCACCAACTATTTACTCTCCTATTGACCAATGCACAAGGAATCTAGAGGCCAACTGCTTCCACCCTATAGCTATCTAATAGCACAAACACACACACACACACACACACACACACATGCTCCAGGGATTTGATAAGCTTCACCTCCACCCTATCATCATGAAACACAATCCTTCCAACCAATGAATGGAATTGAGAACCCGCTAGTAAATTAGATAATCAAGAAAAGGAGACTCCAGAATTTCCTTTACTAGGTTTTGAAGGGATAAATCTCTACCTCAAGATGTCAAGGGACTTTAAATAATGCCATCTCCACCATACAAGGTCTTGAATCTGGGATATTATTGGCCATCCATATTCAAGGAATCTAAGACTTATGTTAAAAGGTGTGAAAACTACCAAAGAATAGGGAAACCTGTAGTTTTCGATGAAGTGTCATTGAAACCACAAGTATTGATAGAGCCATTTGAACAATGGGCTCTTGAATTTGTGGGTCCTATCAATCCAACCTCTAATGGTAATAAGTATATCCTAGTATGTACTTACTGTTGACCCTCCATTTCGATCAATTTATCTTATTAAAAATGCACCTAATTACCATCATTTTCCACATTATATCATCCAAATATGACTTATTTTGACCTTATTATGCATATCTAGGTAAATAAATTATGTTTTTCAGTTTTTAGATATTTTTGTAAAAATTGGGTTTTAAGAGTATTTTTGGACAGAACTGAAAATTCTCATAATTGCTTCATGAAATTCATATATACAGGACACATGGGCATGACCTGAGCATGGATTTGGAAATATTGGGAACCACGAATGAAAAATCATCTATTTTTTCGATCAAATTGAGCTAAAACAGGCCCGATCAACATTGGTCAAACATGAGCTATTTTTCAGGAATCCCTAGAAAATAGGGAAAAATTAGTAGTTTTTGGATTTTTCTTAGTTTTATGTAACTAAATGGATGAGTTCGACCTAGATGGATGGGATTAGGATAATATAAAGTTCTTATAGTCATTGCAACATAGTTTATTTATCATTTATCTATTTATACCAACCTTATGAATCATTTAAAAATGAAGGATTTGTATAATTTCATATTGAGACTTCTAAAATTTGTGAGTTAATTTGAGGAACCAGTTCCAAATTATATTTTATATTCAATTTTGTGGATGATTGAATGATTTTATAGTAGCTAATAAGTTTTTCAAGTGTGCAAGGCAAGGGTGGAGGGCCCCCACACCAAGCTAAGTACACTTTTTGGTTAATTTACCTTGATTTTCATAAATAGTTTTGCTCCAGATCTGTTCAGTTAATTAGATGAATGATGATTTATTATGATTGATGAGGAATCTTGGCTTACTTATAATCTACATATGAAGGGACAAACCAATGTTTAAGTTAAACTCTCCTTTTATATGATGCAAGAAAAAAAACTAGAGTTCATCTTTCTTTTCCTTGTTGAGTTATTCACGTATGCTTATGAATCTTGGTTTAAATTCTAATATGCATATGTAGGGGCAAACCACTGTTTAATTTAAACTCTCCTTCTATATGATATAAGAGAAATAAAATAAAATTCATTTTCTTTTCCTTGTTTAAAGTAATTTCCTGAAGTTATAAGACTCTTATTCGATACCCTAGGCATAGGCGCAGCCATCTGCCCTCAATCCACAACTTTAGCAAACCCTGTTTCTCGTCTGCGGCCACATGTCCCCTCAGGAGGAAATCCTAGAGGTAGATCCCCCTCCTGTTCATGCCCTAGCTTTCTCGGCACTGATCAACTCTTTGAATCCTCCTCGACAAAGGCCTGCAATCTCAAAGTTCATCAAAAAGTTGGATGGGATTCAGGGAGTCTCTCTCCATCCTACAATCCCTCGAATGACTTCCCTCTCTATTGTTGAGAAAGGCCTCATTAGGCAATTTACTGGTCTTTGGCCCTCACCGAAGACTGTCCAAAAATTGGTAGAGCGCAACTAGTTGGAAAAGATAAATGGGAAAATCTCAATAAGATTATGTGGAAGGGGCTATTATACATTCCATTTTGAGACCAAAGAGGATAAATATCTCATATTCAGAAATGGCCCATACTTCATGGACACTAGAGGGATTTACCTAAATAAATAGACTCCTGATTTCGACCCCGAGCTTGATGTTACCAACACTATTCCTATTTGGGTCTGCCTTCCCCACCTCCCTTTTCAATTCTGGGGAGATGACTTGATAAGATAGATTGTTGGAATAGGGTCTCCTACAAGCTGCGAAACTAATCCATTTTGGATACCTTTTATTAGATTTAGTCTAGCGCAGGGGTTTTGGGGTGGTTCAAAGGCCCAAAAGCATTGTAATGGGTAAAAGGGTAAACCAGGGGTCCGAAAACCACGGTTTGTGGACCATAGAAAAGTCTAGGCTAGATTACTATAAATAGAGGAACATTTTATATTGTAAGGCAGAGAAATGAAGAGCTATTGATGCGAATTGTGGGTTAAGTTGTCTATTTGTGTTTTTGGGGAAAGGACTCCTTCTAGCTGTGTGCACGGAGATCCAAGTCCAGCGATGTACGGACCCTGCTACTGTGTGCGTAGGCTGGGAACAGATTTGTAAGAAGGTATTGAGGAATTGATGAATAAGAAAGGTTGATTAAGAACTGAATCTGTGAGTACTCTTTGTGTGAATCATTGACAATTACTGTATTGTGCATTTTCTGTATTTAAGTTAGGAAGATCTGCGTAAGTGTGTTTTCTGTATCTAGATCTATTCTATTTTGTTCATGCAATAATGTGTTACCATTATAAATACATATAATTATAGATCTAGCGCACATGGATGCAAATAGAGATCTTCTTGGCCCTGCACAGAATAGGGTGATCTGGGTATCACAGGGCCAAACGCATCTCTGCTTGCCTTACCTATACTTTCTGAGGGTGCGGAAACTTGGTTCCAGCACCCACCCATACTACTTCAGGTAAGACTTTGACTTGCACAAGTAGTTCATTGCCGAAAGGTCCAGTAATATAGGGGTTTGTTGGCAAACCTTGCACACCGAACCTAGGTCAGGACCCCTCGAGCCAAGAAATGGTTCTGTTGCCGGGACCTGGAGAATCTTGAGAAAGGGATTGGGTAATGAAAAGGGAATATTGGAAGCCTGAAAGAAAGGAAATTGAAGACTGGTTCAAAAAACAGATCCAGGAATTCACGGTGAAAGAAAATCGCAGCAAAAAATTAACGGTGGAAAGGTGGAAAAATAAATACATTCTTATAGAAAGCTACGAAATATTCTTTGTGACATTCGCGATTGAGCTTCAAGAGTGGCTGGCTAGACTCGTGGAATTCCATAGTTGCTAGAAGGATGAACGAGTCACACAGTGGACCCCAGAGCTGATCTAGCAACTACAAAGGACTGATAATACTATCGCACGCACGGTAGATCATTGGGTGGACAATGTGCTAGGAGGAATTGTGACAGAATTTTCCATTGATCAGTTTGTCTCATACTCTGAGGCCAAACGACAGTTCTTTAAAGGGTTCCGGGGAAAATTTCTAAGGACATTATCATTTCTGATTAAAATATTAGTGTGCGAAAAGACCATTCTGTGTAGTCATACTAACTGAATGACCTCAGATCTAGACGAGAGAACGATGCGCAGCGGTAAATACTATGGGACCAACCTTGACGGGGGGAGATCTGCCTATAATCTGCTGCAAGAACCAGTTGTGCAAGATCCCCCAGCTACACTGCCACCCAGGCTGCACAAAGGCAAGAACTAACCCATACCACCACCCCTGCTAAACAACGATATGGCTGTGCACCTGAAACTACCTACCTTCAAGTGGGTAGGGGATGAGGATATGGAATGGTTTTGGTTTGTTGCAGAATCCATCTGGACTACACAGAATGTAGAAAATGATACGGTAAAAAGGGCACAGCTGTCTTTGGCATTCGAGGACAGGGCCCTGGACTGGTATATGAGATACATTGCCCAGAATGGGAGTGCATCCATTCAAGATATCGAGGACGCTCTGAAGCAACAGTTCTGAAAGCCAAAATCTTACTCTCAGCTAGTGGCGGAAGTAAAGGACTTCAAGCAAGGGGCATCTGAGTCGGCGTGATAGGCTGATCAGCGATTGAAGAGAGCAATCAGGGAAGGAGGATTCGAGTATGACGATATACAACATATGGAATGGTTCATCGCTATGTTTTTACCTCACTTGCACACGCCAATGAGTCACCAAACCTTTGAATCGCAGGAAAAAGTTGTGGAAGTTGCTATGAAACTACAAGTTGCACCCAGAGAAGCCACATTGGTAGGGATACAGCAAATTCAGGAACAAATTGGGGCTATGCATGTGGAAATTCAGAACTTGTGAAAGGAGCAAGGAAAGGATGGCCGCGTAGATCTACGGTGCATACGATGTAGGGTATCTGGCCATACGAAGGATCAGTGCCCTCTGTTGTCAGACTACATGCATGTGGGAGGACCTAGTCTGGTGCACCCAAGAGTAAGGGGGGAACCCATCCTATCATGACCAGGCTCAAACAGACCTACGTTGTGGTGCGATGACTGCCGTGTAGCAGGATTGCATGATATGAACCATTGCCCTCGGCTTGGGGCATACGTCCCAGAACTAAAGCAACAATGGTGCAGGTTCTGCCAATCGGTGGACCACGATGAGAAAAATTTTCATACTTATGACTTGATGATAGATCGTGGGAACTTGTATAGGGTACAAGTAGACCCTTCGTCACCAAGAAATTCTATGCACTTCGGGGGATCCCCAACCAGGGGCAGAGGAGGTTAGGGAGGAAGCACAGGATGGGGGTGGGGGTAGCTGATCTACTATAACTGCGGAGAGGTAGGGCACTTCGCAAGGGATTGCCCAAACCCCACTAGGAAATCCTACAAATATTGCCAGCAGCTAGACCATGATATTGAAGACTGCCAGATCCTGATAGCCAAAATGTAGGAAAAACAGCCCACCCCTATGCAGAATGTGCAAAGAGTTAAAACTAAGCTAAGGAATGCAGATCCAAGTGTAAAAGTCATGACACCCAGTGGGATGGTCACCTAAGGAGCAAAGGAGGAGCTTGCCTCTCGAGAAGTTGTGAATTTCAAAGAACAAGAACCATTGGTAGCCCCTGCGCAGCTGCCGACGCACCTCAAGATAGAGGAAGGGGTTGAGCCCTTTCTGAAGGCATGTCTGAAGCTGCTACGAAACCCGCAAACCATATAAAACCTCCAAGCACTACTAAATATCTATGCATCTCGGCCCAATTTGATTCCCGGGACCAAGGATGTACACAAACTATACAGCTATAAGAAACGCACTGGAAGAGAAATGTGGTTGACTGCGTAGATTGGTGACTACGAGATGGATCAAGTTATCATAGATCTTGGATCCGATGCAAATGTATTACCTAAGCAGACGTGGCAATGAATGGGAGAGCCTAAATTAGAATGTTCTACCATCCAGCAACGAATGGAAAATCAACAAAAATTCATTTCTCTGGGTAGGCTACCAAAATTCATGGTTGATATTGGAGGGGTAAGGGTGCTAGCTGACTTTGAAGTAATAGAAATTGTGGAATATGCGGATCCCTACCCCATACTCCTAGGACTGGACTAGGCTATAGACATGGGGGGTGTCATCAATCTCAAAAAGCACAGCATGGTGTTTGAGAACAATGGTACGCGCGTAATAGTACCACTAGATCCAGCAGAAGGTGCGCGGTATAAAGAGCCAGCCTACAAAAAGGAGGAAATAGATCACATTTACAAAGTGACTGCATGGGACGAAGATCGGGTCAACCCCATGGCCGAAGGGGTACTCTGCTGGGAAAAGGACAGTGAATGTTTCTCCAACTCTGATGAGGAACTGGAAAACTGGCAAGGACGGTTGCACGAGGTTTCGGCGCTATGATGTCTTCGGACCACGAGGAATTTCCGCCGCATATCTACCAAGGTAAGAGACTTGCCCTACCATGATGATGCAGGTAATATTATAAATTTTGTTGAAGAAAAAATTCCTAAGAAATGCAGGCTAGGGGCATTGCCGCTAACCCTGCACAAAGCACCTACGTGTTGGTGGGATACGCAAGGGCTGGTATTCCTCACTTGGGAGGAGTGTTGGAATAGGATGATCTTGTGGTTGGGGACCCCAGTTGATAGATGGGCTCCGAGGTCAGTAGACCTACAAAAATACTTGCTGACATACGAAACTCAAGGATACGATTGACCCCACCCGAACAGGCTCACCTAGTTATCGATGACCTAGGTTTGCATTCGATTACAGAGGTGCACCAACCCACGCGCAATTGGGAGAACTTGCGAACATTTTAGGTGACAGATGGCACAAGGATGATTGACGTAGCCCTGCCGTTTAGGGACATTCCGAACAAGGGAAAAGAACACTTATCGAAAAGTATGGTGGCCAACTTGCTGGACTGGTACTTGAACCATGTTACGAAACAACATGCCTTAATTCGCGGTATGCGCACAACACGCAGGCGTCATCCGAAGTTTGATGATCCATATGAGAGTCTTCAGGTATGAATAATGACCATCAGCCCAACCCACTTTGATAGGAAATGAAACTTACAGTTACTCAAAATGGGCGGTAGGCCATCAATGCGGCCATTTACGGTAGGTTTGATATGAATGATCGATAGTAAGTTTCACGTACAGGTTACTCTGCCATTAAATAGCTCCGGATAGTGTGCAGTTAGCAGGATAACTTCGAAATAGGCTACATATTGTCTCTACACCATGCCCCTGTCATCTGCATACTGGCTTATTGGGATCATTGACATTTTCTAGGACGCCCTTCCTTGTGTTGCTATGGCGGTCCCTAACCCACCAAAGGCTTCGGTCAATGTCCGTTAAGCACCCGCAGACATCATATTGCGAGGGCCTAGGGATGCCAAGTTTGACCAATTGATTGGCTGTTGCACCCCTACGAAGGGAATTGCTTGTGAACCCCGCACAGAGAGGCACCATAGCTACGCGGTAGGAGTTCCTGACCTTCACACCCTGGGGACGACCGCGGGACCCAGCCAGATGGCCTCAGATGGCACAACAGAGGAGGGTACACTACTATCATGGTCCCCCACCAACCGTGTCGTAGTCAGGTCATGACTATTCTTGCGCAAGAAAGGATTAATGAGATATAGGGATATGTTGCAGCTTCTACGTAGCCCCAGCTTACCAACCAGCAGAAGCCATATTTGTTCGCTCCCTCGCACTGTCCTCGTTAACAATCATGCTCCAACAGCTACGAACATACAAATAGATTTGGCGCAGCTACCCCATGAGGCACTATAAGGATTATACACTATTGTGTTGCAAGAGGTCCATCATCGTGACCGGACTGAACGATGGCAGAATGAAATACCTCCAGAAGTTCGGGCACAACGGGCTGCGTTGGTCACAGAAGCAACACATACTATACAGGAGCAGCTTACTTAGGGCTCGCAGTTGGTAAAAATAGCTACACAGTTTTGGACAACAGTCCATTACCATCCTATGCTTCAGTGTATCCAGGAAGACTTATGATAGGCAGAAGCCGCTTCTGATCAGGTCAGAGCTCCCTTTCCCTCTAGCATCTCCGCACAGTGTCTCGCTGTCATGCACATGATTGCGAATCTCTGCCACACCAAGCATGTCATCAGGAAACGATTGAAACTGTGGGGTGATACCACCCTCCAGATCTCCTAGGATGCTTATACTGCTATCGCGTGCCTCCATTGGATGTTAGAACAGGTTACCGTGGCTCCGAACGGCCCTGCCTCCTTGACGCTTCTCAACATTGCACAGCACGTTGCTACCCAAAGTCAAGAAGTGCTCCCTCCGCTCGTCCGTGCGCTTGATACCTTGCGTGCGTAGATCAAGGTTGCACTACTGTAGTGACTCGGGATGAGTCACAAGATTGTGTTGGAGGACTGTTGGAACAGGGTCTCCTACAAGCTGCGAAACTGGTCCATTTTGAATAGTTTTTATTATATTTAGTCTAGTGTAGGGGTTTTGGGGTGGGTCAAAGCCTCGAAAGCATTGTAATGGGTAAAAGGGTAAACCAGGGGTCCAAAAACCACAGTTTGTGGACCATAGAAAAGTCTAGGCTAGATTTATATAAATAGAGGAACATTTTATATTGTAAGGTAGAGAAATGAAGAGCTATTGATGCGAATTGTGGGTTAAGTTGTATGTTTGGGTTTTTGGGGAAAGGACTCCTGCTGGCTGTGTGCGCGGAGATCTAAGTCCAGCTGTGTCCGGACCCTGCTATCGTGTGCACAGGCTGGGAACGGATTTGTAAGAAGGTATTGAGGAATTGATGAATAAGAAAGGTTGATTAAGAACTGAATCTGAGTACTCTTTGTGTGAATCATTGACAATTACTGTATTGTGCATTTTCTGTATTTAAGCTGTGAATATCTGCGTGAGTGTGTTTTCTGTATCTATATATGTTCTGTTCTGTTCATGAAATATTGTGTTACTATTATAAACGCATATAGTTATAGATCTAGCGCACGTGGATGTGAATAGAGACCTTCCTGGCCCTGCGCAGAACAGGGTGATTTAGGTATCACAGGGCCAAACGCAGCTCTGCTTGCCTTACCTATCCTTTCTCAGGGTGTGGAAACCTGGTTCTAGCACCCACCCATAGTACTTCGGGGGAGAATTTGACCTGCGCAAGTAGGTCATTACCAAAAGGGCTAGTAGTATAGGGGTTTTTTGGCAAACCTTGCACATCGAACCTGGGTCGAGACCCCTCGAGCCAACAGAGATTGTAAATGCCGTAGGAAAGCTTATTGACCGAAGCGAGCAGAAGGATAAAATGCAAGACTATGCAAGAATTTGTGTTGAGGTTGATATGGGAAAGGGACTTCCAGAAGAGATCAAGCTAAAAGTGGACAACTAGATGCATATACAACAACTCGAATATGAACAAATCCCCTTCAAGTGTAAGGTATGCCATAAATATGATCATTTTTCTAATAGATGTGAAAAATTTATTGAAGTTGAAAGCACAAATCCTGATACTCAATCAGAAGTCATTAAAAATAAAAATACAACGACAAACTCCAAAAAATCTGGTGCCCAAGCCATCCCACAACACTCTCAATCTACTAACCCCCCCATTCATCCCCATATGGAACCTTCCTCATCCTCTTTTCGTATCCCTGATCCTCCTCCTAACCCTCCCTCAGCCTCTAATCCTCCCTTTACCTCCCCCAACCCTTTCGCATCCCTTTCCTCCTCCGAAGAGGATCCTCTTTAGCCATCCATCCCCTCCCCTCAACCTGACTCCCTTCTTCACATATCTCCCTCCAAGTCTTGTCCCCCATCCCCTTCATCTGAGCCCTCTTCTGCTTGGATTTTCACCCAGAATGTTGCAAAAGAAAAGGGATTTAATTTGGAAATTATTTAGAGAACAGGCTCGAGAAGAAAACCCTCCAAACATCACTGTGAGGAAGCAACTCAAAAGGATATTGCTCTAGGTACTCAACACTGAATAGAATCCTACATTGGAGGACCTACACTTAAAGAAGCCAATCAATATGAATTGGGAGGGAAGACAGGGACACAACCTACATTCCAGAAATAATGAAAGTTCTCACTTGGAACTATAAGGGACTAGGGCACCCCTCTAAAAATTCTACACTAAAAGACCTTTTCAACCAAGAAAATCCAGACATTGCCCTTCTTCAAGAAACAAAACAAGGAGAAACTGAAATGAGAAATATCATTAATAAAATTACGAACTACACGGGAATTCTGGTAGAATCTAGAGGTGCCTCGGGAGGCATAGCAACAATATGGAACCAAAACATTTGGAAAATTACTGCAATTGAAAAGACTCATGATTGGATCAAAGTAATTCTTCAGAACCAACAAGATGATATCAAGACTACTATCTATAAAATTTATGGGCCAAACCACTACAGAGACAGAGAATCTTGTTGGAATACTATTAAAGCTGACATAGACAGTGAGGACAACCCTAATGTAATCATTGGAGGGGATCTAAGTCTGATCTTGCATGCCAATGAAAAAAGAGGAGGCAGTTTCAAACCTGATCCTGCAAGAGAGCAGTTGGAATCCATTATGATTGATCACGATTTGGTGTACATTGTCCCCAAAAATCAAAAATATACTTGGAATAATCGTAGAATTGGGGCTGGAAATATTATGGAGAGGCTCGACCGCTTCCTTGTTGATATTTCCCTCATCTCCAATTTTTCTGTGGCATCCTCTTCCATCCTGACTTGTTTTGCCTCTGATCATTATCCTGTCTCCCTCACATTAGGGGACCAACCTTCCTTCGGACCCCTCCCTTTTCGATATAATCTGCTCTGTTGTGAATTCCCTAAAGCTCAAAATATCGTGATCAGATCTTGGTTGCATCATGTTGAGGGGTCCACTAGTCATATTTGGGAATATAAATTTAAATTGGTGTGCATTACGCTCAAAGAGTGGGTCAAACTCCATTACAGTGAACCTGACATAGTAAAAAATGACATTAAGAGAAAGCTTGAAAGCGTGCAAACTGACATAGACATCCACGAAGTAACCAAATAAAAGGAGGACCATGAAAAAGAGCTATACTGGAATTGGTATAAAGCTAGCAGGAATGAAGAGGAAAAATGGGGACTTAAATCAATAAATCTCTGGTTGTAGGTCGAGGACAAAAACACCTATTTTTTTCACAAGCAGGCCATAGTTAGAACGTCAAGGAATAACCTCACTGAAATCACAGATGATGAAGGATATAAGCACACAGAGTAGGAGGCCATTAAAACAACAACTTATTGTCACTACAAAAATATTTTAACCAAAAATGTAGAGCCGAAGTATTACAATGATTTTTTGATTTATATCCTCAATATTATTACGGAGGAAATCAACATTTATCTCACCAAGGAAATTGAGGAGGCTGAAATTATTAATGCAATTTGGACCCTCCATCCTGAAAAATCTCCTAGCCTAGATGGTTTCTCCATAAGTTTCTACCAGACCTTTTGGGATATCATCAAAAAATACCTCATCAAAATGATTCTTTGGGTCCAAAGAAAAAATAAGGTCGTTTATTCATTAATTCTACTTTCCTTGCCCTCATCCCCAAAGAAAACTACCCCTCCTCCTTTTCCAGATTCAGGCCTATATCCCTCTACAATTCTTCTTATAAAATCATAACCAAAATCCTAGCTACCTGCCTCAAAACCCACCTCATGAATCTCATCTCTAAAAATAAAGGAGGATTTATCTCCCAAAGACAAATAACTGACTCTATCCTTTTGGTCCAAGAAGCCATTCACTCTGGAATTATGAGATCTGATAAAGGATTTATCCTGAAACTTGATTTGGCCATTTCCTTTGATAGATTGTGACACTCCTTCATTCTCATTGTCCTCCAAAAAATGGGATTTAAAGCAGAATTTATATCTCTTATTCAAAGTTGCATATCCAGTCCTTGGATATCCCCCTTAATCAATGGAAGACCAGGGAGCTTCTTCCAATCTTCTTGATGCCTGAGGTAAGACTATCCCTTCTATCCCTTTCTCTTCATTATTATGGCAGAATCTTTCAGCAGGGCTCTGGACCTCAAACGCAGAGTAGGGCTTATCACTGGAATCAAATTTTCCGATGGAGTCAATAATATGAATCACTCTCAGTTTGCTAATGACAGCCTCTTGGTGGGTGGGGCCTCCAACATCATTGCCCAGAGGTTCAAACTGCTTCTTGAAAAATTCATACATTACTATGGAGGACAGATAAACTATCATAAAACTTGCATTTATGGATGGAACGCAACTATCTACACTATCCACAGCATAGCCCAAATTTGTGGGGCCTCCTACCAATGGAATTGGACCCATTTAAATTATCTTGGCATGTCTATCAATGTTGGACAGTTGAAGACAAAGATCTGGAATCTCAACATTGACAAAATGAAAAAGAAAGTGCAGCAAAGGGAATCCTCCTGGCTCAACATGGTTGGCTGCATTATCCTCCTAAAATATGTCCTATCCTCCTCACCCTTGTATGAATTTTCCCTTCTTTAGGCTCCCATCAACATCCAACACAAAATAGAAGCTATCTTAAGACATTTCTTATGGCAAGGAGGGAAAAATGAGAATAAGAAGTTCAATTTGGTCAAATGGAGATAGGTAACGCAAAATCATGCAAATGGAGGACTGGAAATTCACATCCCTACGTTGTTGAACATTTACTTTGGTGGAAAAATTGTATGGCGCCTTATAACGAGAAAACATACTTGGTGGAAGCAAGTGCTAGAGGGTAAATACCTCTCCACATCAAGAAAAAATCTCTTAGATCATACTATTACTCTCAAAACTTGCACTAAAATATGGTCTCTCCGTGAAAAATCTATTCCTTTCATCGTTAATAATACCTCGAAAGTCCCTCATGGAGGATGCAGTGTAAATATTGTGGAAGATAAAATTATGGGGCAACCCCCTATCTCTAACAACCACAGTACTCTGGGAATTCAAAATTATCTCAGAAGCCAAGGGATCAATACTTTGGACCAAGTTTCCAGCTAGGAGGGGAATTCCAACTTATGGAAGGGTTGGACCTTTCCACTTATGCCTCCCCTCCTTGTGAATGATCAAAAAACTCTGAAAGGAATGCTCCATGGTGTTACCCCTCTGAACGAAGGCTGTCAAGACAGCTTCATATGGGATCCATCTAGTTCCCCTTACACAATCAAAGCTTGGTATGAGTTCCTTCTCAAATACCATTACCCCACTCCACCTTGGGCCATCTGGAAGTGAATCTGGAAATCTGAAGTGCTTCCCAGAGTCAAAATCTTCACTTGGATCCTGCTCAAAGGGATGATTCTTACCTCTGAAAACTTAAAAAAAAGAGGTATAAGTTGCACATCAAGATGTCTCCTTTGTCTCAAGGCTGAAGAAACTGCCTTCCATCTCTTTGTTGGATGCCCCTTTGACTCACAATGCTGGCTTACACTAACTGAATACTCCCGGATTGATCTTGGTGAAATCAACTCAATCTCGGATTTGATCATAAATTGAAAAGAAGTTACCCTTGTGGAAAAAAATAAAGTCGTTAACCAAAATATTTTTGGATACTCTCCCCTATGGTTTGCTATGGAACATCTGCTTAACAAGGAACAAGGCTATTTTTCAAGATCAGAGACCCTGCACAAGAAAATTCCAGAGCAAGATCCAGAGCCTTACAATTGAGACAATCCTCTCCAAAAACAATAGCCATCTAAACTTCAGTAGTCTACAAATTGAAGAAAGAAGCTTTCTTGGTAAATCTCTTAAAAATTCCCTGAGGTTTAGCAAAAATATAGTCATCTGTCTTCCACACAATGAGAAGTGGAAGATAAGACTCAAAGAGAAATAATTTATTGAGTGGCTTGACGGGATAAAAAGGCCAATTTTTTTCTTTGATGGTTCTTCAAAATCAAAACCAGGTATTTTGGTGTATGAGGATACATAATGGAAGCACAAGGTGGCATCGTGGCCACCTATGAATGCGAGTTGGGTTGTCTATCCAATAACAGAGAGAAATCCTATGCATGGTTGAAAGGTCTTGATATTATTAAGACTCTCAAAATGGAAAAAATCATTATTTTTAATGACTCTGCAATCATCATAAGCATGATGAAGAATTCTACGCAGACCCCAAATATAGCTCTCAACAGGCTTGTTGATAGATGCCACAACCTATGCAAGGAAATGGAAGACATCTCCTTCTTCCACATTCTCAGAAAAAACAACAAGAAAGCAGACATTTTGGATAATATTGCCTGTAAGAGACCAACCAATCAACTTCTTCTACAAGGAGCCACTTCTTTTTCTCCTTTGCCATGATTTCCTCTCCCCACTCTACCTTTCCCTACCCAAATCTATCCCTTTTCAGGACTCTGTCAGTTCAAGTCTGCTATCATCATTTCCCCCTTAGCGAACTACCTGGGTCTACTCTTTGTTGCCATTTATATCTTCACTCCTTATACCGCATCACAATTCGCTCATCACACCTCTTTCCCTTTCCTATTAAGTCTTCTCGTCACTTCCATCCAATTGTGAACTTCTGATTGTGCTGCATGTCACTTGTCACTTTTCACACTTCGCTCCGTTTACCATTATCCTATAAAAGCTGCCACCATATTTTCCGACTCCGATATTTCGATATCACATACCACAACTTGCACTGTTTACCTCTTTCATTTATCACACTTCACGATCTTCCCTATTTCGCAGCTCACACCCTTTACCTTTTCAGCTTATCGCTCTTCGTGGCTCTTCCTTTTTTGCACTTCGTGACTCTTTCCTTTTCACACTTCGCGGTTCTTTTCACTTCACACTTCACGAATCTTTCCATTTCGCACTTCGCACTTCGCAGTTATTTTCACTTTTCACTTTTCACTTCATGGCTCTTTCCATTGCGCAATTCGTAGCTCTTCGCTTTTGCTTTCCTTTTCTTGCAGACCTTACCCTTTGCATTTTTCTCTTTCTCCCCATTTCCCCTCTTTCTCTCTACAGCATATTCCCAGATACTCCTTCTCTTCCTAGCTACCTTCCCACCCCCTCGTTCTTCAGTTCCTCAATCTCTGCAATAGTCTCTCTACCTCGTCCGCTTAATCATGTAGTCTTGAGAAAAGAAAATTTATTTTTTTGTGCTGAATTTTAAGCCGAAAGGACTACCGAAGAGCTCATCAGAGGGCAACAGAAGCTCATGGAACAAAATCATCACATGGAGATCGCATCCCTCCGGCACCAGGAGAAGCTGAGAAACTCATATAACGATTAATCCGGGAGAAAATCAAGACATCTTCGACCAATCTGCTTTCCTTCTTCTCATTCCTTAGATTATGTCTTTTAAATTTGCTTATATGCTCTCCTAGTTTGTTAGAATTTATCAGGATTTATTCATGCATTATAGTAGTACTAGTAGTCACAAAGGATGCTTGGTATCCTACCACTTAACCCCTCCATGGAATTTTTCTTCAAAACTCGAATGTAACGGGGAATTCTTTCCCCTCTTTTTTGAATACTAAATAGCAACTGGCTCAGTTAAAAAAAAAAAGTAATTTCCTGAATTTGTAGCCTTAAATACAATGGTAACAATGATGAATGAATTTGTGAAGAAGGAAAACATGGACCTCCTCAGTTAGGAGCCTCTTATATTACTCTTTATATATCATAAGATATTTTCATCAGTTAATTTATTTCTCTTCAAGAAAGTAGTATTGTAGGGAAGGTCAAACAGGATCACCTAAGGTAGGAGCCTCTTCCCTCAAATATTACATATTGAGTCATAAATTACTTAGTTAATTTATTTTTAATATGCATTTCTTATATAATTGACTACATATAAAATCCATATATTTTGGACATGCTTCCAAGTTTACAAATCTAAATTTATAATTAAATACTTGTGGTATTTTACTCAGTAAATTGACCCAACATTTTGGCGCCGTTGTCGAGGAAGAATACTTCAATATAGTAAATTATGAAGATTCTAAAAAATAAAAATAAAAACACAACAAAAAAAATTAGTTTTTTTAGTTATGTTTCTTTATTCCTAGAGAAAGAAATTATAAAGGTAGATCCCTAAAGCAAAACCCCCAACAAAAACAAAAAAAAACTAATTAACTACAAAATCCATTTGCAAAACAAGATATACAAACATGATGTTAAGGAAGTCATTTAGCAAAGGAGGGTATTGCACCCCAAGGATCTTCTTAAATCCTTGTCCACAATTTAGAACGGTCACTAGGGATGAATCTTCATTTCAAAAGACAGAAGAGGAACAAATCATCCATGAAGAGGATCCACAAGAAGAGAACTTATAACTTTCTTCTAGCTATATTTGTAAGGAAGCGAATGATTCATGGATCACATGCAATGAAGATCAAACATTAGAGCCAGAAATTGACTAATTTCTAGCATATATATCACAATATCCCTTGTGCATTCAAGATTTTGAAGTGCCACAAAAATAACTTTGTGATATGAAAATTAATGAAATCGAAGCAAACAAAGATCATTTCAAAACTTGGTTCCAACTAGTCATTAGGCCATAACAACACTCCATTTTTCAACATTCTTTAGCATCAAATCTTGATAATCAAATAATTTTTCATGTCCAAGCATTCATTAAAATATATTTTTCAAACTTGGATGTGAGTTTACTTATGATCTTGCTACGCAAATGGATGCATTGGAAATTCTCTTATAATTGAGAGAATTACTTATTTTTCTACAATAGTGTAGGATAGAATAACATAAATAAATAAATAGGTAAAATGATTTCACAATAAGACTTTTACTTTAAACTCTCATGAATAAATATTCACATCCTTGTTAAACACTCATTTGAAAGGATTTCATGACAAAATGCATTAAGGACGATATTATTTTGGGAAACCATATGGGATCATTTAAAAAAATAAAAATTAAACAAGGTATATTTTGAAATTTATTTTTCAAACCATTTTGAATTTTTCAATTTGGATCACAAATAAATAAATAAAAATGATTAAAATAAACACTATATTTTAAGAAAAAATTTAAGGACAGAGTTTGTACAACATTGATTTGAGGGTTCTAATGGAAACATTTTTACATGATATTCATAGGGAATATACTCCATTGGAATCTAGTTTCCAAATAAATTTGAATCCCTAAATCCGACATCATATGAAAAATCTATTCTCAACAAACTAACTTCTTGTCGAACAATCTGCATGGTGAAAATTGTAATTCTTCACTGTTCATTTGCATATTTCACATACTAAATCATCTTATTTTCAAAACCTGTTTCTAAGGGAGATATATATTGAAGTATAGTTTATGAAACAATTTGAATCATCTCATTTGAAGGCCAAGTGAAAACGTTATTCCACATTTAGTGACTGCGTGTCTTAAAGTCAAACTCTCTCTCCTAGGTCTGTTCATCACCAATTTTGTGATATCAAACCTACTAATTTTAAAAACATGTCTCTACTGGATATCCAAAAATGAATCTAATTTAATCTCCAAGTGGAATCACATCGATCCGATCTTTAACGAAAAAGTTACACTCCAAATAGTGATTGTTGGTCTATTCAACAATTCACAAGAAGCTCTATCAAGCATGGTACTTCTCATCATTTTTAGCATATTATTTAAAAAAAAATTAAAAATTGTTTATACTAGAGGTATCCATATGAATTCACTTCAATTTGGCTTTGGAATAACTCTAATTTGACATAAAACATATATTTTTGAACAAAATACCGCTAGGATGTCTAGGTTGGCCACCATTCTTCAAGGGGTAAAAAATGCATTTCCTTTGTATATCATCTTTGGACTTGTTTTCAAACATCGGTTATAATTGTTTTAAATATTTCTTGGAAGAAGAGAGAATGTACACCTCTCTTCCTCCATTTTCTAATATTGTGTTGCAGGGAAATGCTATGTTTTTGCAGGTCATAAGAATATTTAAGTGGAGAAATCCATGAACAAAGGAATTTTCAAAGTAAATTTAAAAAATAAAAAAAATTCATATTTAAGAATATGAATAAAAATGTTCAAGTAAAAGAAAATTTGAATTCACAGGATGTTGGGTTCATCTAATGAAACTCAAAACTCATGAAGCTTGCTTTCAGTTGCTCACCAACAACACCAACAAGCCTACAAGATGATCAATATCGAGGAAAAAGACATGAAGCTAATAATAAGAAGAAGAAGTCAAGTTTTTTACCATGTCAAGTCACATCCATTGTCAAAGAAGCCTTTCATAAGCCATATTGTTCATGATGTCATTCATCTACCATATTTTATGTTAAGTTCTGCAATCATGCATGTTGAAGTCCAAACCTATTTTCTATATATATATATATATATATATATCCATCTACTCTTAGATGAGAACTTCAACCTATCTTACTTTCATAAGCATTCCATACTTCCTGAATCCATTACACCATGTCTCCATCCAAAAAGAAGAAGAAGAAGAAGAAGAAGAAGAAGAAGATAAAAAATAATAAAGGAGATTGGTTGTGCAAATCCAGGAAACTAGCACAATACAAACTCGAATTCATATCAGAAAAAAAAAAAACTTCTTTGGCCAATATGAATTATCTATTTCGTTTTACTCTTACTTCATTTTGATTTTGCAGAAATAATCCTCCAAGAACTCCAAGAATTGAGGACAAGTCTTAACATAAGCAAGGGGGAAGTTCGTAATGAAAGTATGCAAATAATTTGAGAAGCTTCATTGCAGAAGGGACCTGAAACATCATTTACAATATCATTGTAGAAGGGACTTGAATAATATTGCAGAAGGGACCTGAAACATTATTTAAAAATTTTAGAAGGGACCTGAACAACATCAACATTCATTAGAAGGAACCTGAATGAATAAGAAGATGCTAAGAAGAAAATGAAATAACATAATATCAAGAGGTTAAAGTAAGCAATCACAATTGTCTATATTCCATCTGAATTCATTTTTGAAGAACCATAATCATGAGTCAAATATGGGTGAACCAGCAAAAGTCATCCTCAATCAGTATGAACATCATGCTATGTTGCAAAATGAAAAGTACAGTAAGTAAAAAAAATGTTCTTAGAACCTTAGATTTTGAAAAAAATCTCGAGTTGTTAAAACTAATTTAACCTGAGTATGCATTCTATTAAATTTTTTTATCCTACCCTCATTATCCTATTATATCCATTATCCTACAATACCTACACTCATTATTGCATTATCCTACCATACATACACTCATTACCCTACCATATCCATTACCCCACCATATTCAATTTCATACATTCATTCCATATACCCCTACATTGAAAAAAAAACATATACCCCAACATATCTTATAAGCATTTTGATCTAAGATTGAAGACTCGATATTTTTCCCCTTAAGAAATTTCGGTTGACCTACAAAACCACACAAAGGTTAGTGTCATAATGAGAATAATATACTTTTAAAATGACCTATCCTATGTTCATTCTAAAATAAATTAAGAAGAATGCATGTAAATGAAAAAACCTAAGGTATGATATAAAAGAGAAATGTTTAAACATATGACTGCAAAGTATGAAAATGAAAACATAATAATCAAAATGAAATGCAACATACAAACAAGCGGAAGGTTGGAAGGACACAAGAATTATTATGCAAACAAACCAAGGTAAGCATGCAACGTAATCAAGGTAGCCATGAATAAAAAAATGCAACTACAAAGAACGTGGGTGATGCAGTGTTACGGTGATATGATGGGTATGAACACCATGGAAGAAGGACAATATACAAGCTAGAAGAACGCAACCAAAGGGGTATGTAATTCAGAAGGCGAGTTATCATGTGAACGGTAAAACACATTCAAAATGCTGTGTAATTCTGCATTCAAACTTTGTGTGATACTACTGAGTTAAAACCTTCACCATTAAAACAAAAACCGAGTTTTGTGTTAACGCTTTTCTTCCACCATCACAACCATATTCAAGTTCACAAAGAGGAGGAGGACATTCTGAAAACACATGCATGCGTTTAGCACCTCGTGAAAGAAGTAAATAGGAGAGAAAACGCAGAGAAGGGTTGTGTAAAAAAGAGAAGCTTGAACTGAGAATGAGCAGCATAAGAAATAGGAAAGGAAGTTGTGGAGACATAAGAAGGATAGGCATCAATTTTAACAAGAAAATTGAAGGCGAAGATCTCTGGTTTCCAAGTTGACTGAAGTCACCAATAAACTCCAAAAATTCCGCATGAAGAGAAGATAAAAGATCACTGGCGGATTTTTATCAGTAGGTTGAACAGATTTCAGGGGTACTTTAGTTGGGAATAAGTCTGAGATGTGTCATGTTATGAAGAGTGAAACTCTAGTTCTAAAATTGAAATCTTGACACCATTAAAAACACTATGCCACCTGTGTATAAGTGAATCTTTAGAGATGATGGAGAGGAGTTATAACTAAAGTAACCTTGTTTAAAACTTAGGAGCACGATATTAACTTAGAGAAATCTTCGATATTTCTTCCAAATCAGGTAACCAAGTTCAATCCTCCATGCATAAGTTACAAATTTTTCACATGTAAAAAAATAGAGTTCCATATTTGTTTTTACATAATGTGATTTTAATAAAACACAGTGGGCCATTTTTCTTCATTTTTCATACATAATGAGCTAATTTCTTCACTATTATACACACAATGAGGGATTTGTTTTTCATAAAGTGAGAAAGATTTTGCTACTCCTCATATACATAGTGAGAATTATTAAAACAAAGAAGGAGTTTTTGAGGAATTTTTTGGCAAAAATGAGATTGAGACATGAATTATGAAGCAGTGAAACCAGTGTTAAGGAGTTTTTATGACCTTTTCACATAGAGAGCAATGTTTTTTTCAATTTGAAGAATTAGTGGACTCATTTCTAAGGCAGAAAAAATTATTTAAGAAGACTCAAAGCAAGGAAAAAAATTCATATTTTAAGGAGCTTCAAAAGAATAGGTAAGCATGATGATTACCCATGAATACAAATTACATGAATAAAAGAGAGAAGGTAAAGGCCACCATCTATAAAGAAGGAAGGTATGAGGGAATTTTCTGTCTCCTTTAGGTTTCAAAACAGGAAACTACAGGATCAGGTACAGTGAGGACATCATCACTCAAAAGGTCAAAGAGAAGAAAGCAAGCATGAGGACATGCTTGAAGATCAGCAAGGGGGAGACGTTGGACCCCAATTTTGATCAATTTTGCTTATTAAAATACACCTAATTCCAATAATTTTACACATTATATTATCCAAATATAGTTATTTTGACCTTATTATGCATATTCAGGTAAATAAATTATGTTTTTCAATTTTTAGATATTTTTTGTAAACAATGGGTTTTAAGATTACTTTTTGGAAAAAACTGAAAATTCACATAATTGCTTCATGAAAGTCATATATGCAGGACACCTAGGCACGAGCTGTGAATGGATTTAGAAATATTGGGAACCACGGATGAAAAATCATCTATTGGTTTGGCCAAATTGAGCTAAAACAAGGCCGGTCAATGCTAGTCAAACATGACCTATTTTTCAGGAATCCCTAGAAAATAGGGAAGAATTAGTAATTTTTGGGATTTTTCTAGATTTTATGTAACTAAATGGATGAGTTAGACCTAGATGGATGGGATTAGGATAAGATAAGGCTTTTAGAAACATTTTAGCATAATTTTTTTATCATTTATCTATTTATACCAAGCTTATGAACCATTCAAACATGAAGAATTTGTATGATTTCATATTGAGACTTCTGAACTTTGTGAGTTAATTTGAGGAACCAGTTCCAAATTATTATTATTTTTAAGTGTTGTGGATGATTGAATGATTTTTTAGTAGCTGATAAGTTTTTCAACTATGCAAGGCAAGGGTGGTGGGCCCCCACACCAAGCTAAGTACACTTCTTGGTTAATTTAGCTTGATTTTCATAAATAGTTTTGCTTCAAATTTTTTTAGTTAATTAGATGAATGATGATTTATTATGATTGATGATGAATATTGGTTTACTTCTAATCTACATATGAAGGGACAAACTAGTGTTTAAGTTAAACTCTCCTTCTATCTGATTCAAGAACAATAACTGGAATTCATCTTTCTTTTCCTTGTTGAGTTATTCACTTATGCTTATGAATCTTGGTTTAAATTCTAATCTACATATTAAGGGGAAAACCAATGTTTAAGTTAAACTCTCCTTCTATATGATATAAGAGCAATAAACTAAAATTCATTTTCTTTCCCTTATTTAAAGTAATTTCATGAATTTCTAGTCTTAAATACAATGGTAACAATGATTAATGAATTTGTGAAGAAGGACAACATGGACCTCCTCAGTTAGGAGCCTCTTCTATTACTCTTTATGCATCATAAGGTATTTTCATCAGTTAATTGATTTCTCTTCAAGAAAGTAGTACTGTAGGGAAGGTCAAACATGATCACCTATGTTAGGAGCCTCTTCCCTCAAATATTACATATTGAATCAGAAATTACTTCGTTAAATTTTATATTTGTAATATGCATTTCTTCTATAATTGACTTCATCTAAAATCCATATATTTTGGACATGCTTCCAAGTTTACAAACTTAGATTGATAATTAAATACTTTTGTTAGTTTACTCAGTAAATTGACCCAAAACTTACTATGTAACAAAGTGGGTAGAAGAAAAAGCAATATAAAAAGAAACAAAAAAAAGCAATGGTGTCTTTTCTTTTTAAAGAGATATTTGTAAGATTTGGATCTCCAAGGTATATTATCATAGAACAAGGAGTACAATTCACTTCCAATCTTGTCATAGATCTAACAGAGAAATACAAAATTAAGCACGGGAAATAAACTCCCTATCATCCACGAGAAAATGGGCAAGTGGAATCAACAAACAAAGTCTTAGAAAACATCATGAAAAAGACAATGAAGATGCAATGAAATGATTGGTCAAAGAAGTTGAATGAAGCATTATGGTCTTATAGAATAACATGGAATAATAGCACTGTATTTAGCCCTTATCAGCTTGTCTATGGTAAGAAAGTTCTGCTACCAATAGAGTTCGAAATCCATACATATAGACTTGCAGCCAAACTGGGATTGGACCTTTCAGAAGCATAACAGCAAATAATTATGCAGCTAAATGAACTAGATGATATCAGAAAAAAAAAAATTGTAGAACATAAATCACTGGTGCAACAACAAAGAATGAAATGGCATGAAAATTTTATAAAGAAGAATATTTTTCAAATAGGGGACTAGGAACTTCTATTTGATTCAAAGTACAAAGATTTCAAAGAAAATTTTACCACTCATTGGCTAGGCCCATATGAAATATAAGAAATATTTTACAATGGACCAGTGAGACTTAAAATAATAGACGACGTTGCAACACCATTCTTAGTCAATGGGCATAGACTAAAAGTGTTCAATAAACAAGTGAATAAGGATTATTTTCTGAAGAAACTTTCAGCAGAAGAAAACCTACATGTTTTGGAAAATCATGGTCATATGCACTCCTCACTTGCAGAATAAAAATGAATAATATATATATATATATATATATATAGAAAAATATCAAAAATAATAAAAATATTTGGTTGTGGAAATCCATATTTCTCGCACAATACAAATCTGAATTCATATTGGAAAACCAAGTCACTTGGCTAATATGAATTCCTTTGTTTTTAATTAGGTTTTTATTTCATGTTGACATTCAAATTTTCAATCCTCTAACTTTTAGACTTGAGGACAAGTTTACAATTACACAAGGGGGGAATTTAGAATAAAACAAGAACATTTGTTTGAAAAAAAAAATTGAGAAACTCAACATGATAGAATAACTCTGTTCACATGGAAGCAACTCAGAATATGAAAGACTTGTGGAAATTGCAAATTTTACTTCAGAGGGACCTGAAAATTCAAACATCAAAATTTTCAGAAGGGACCTGAATAGGAGAAACATCACATGAACAACATACAAAGTGACCTGAGGATCAACATAGAAATTTTTGTCACAATGAACTCCTATACAAGTTCAACATCATAAGGGACATGTACTCAATCAAGTTCAAATTTAGTATCAAAAGGGACCTGTATTCATTCAAGTTCATTGTTCAAAAAGGGACCTATACAAGACTTACTATTCAAGACTACATCAACTAAAAGAGCGCTACTCAAATAAGGAAGGTACTGTAAGTTACAAATTATTTTTAATACCATTTGATTTTGAAAGAAATGTTAATTTAGAAGACTAAATAAATCTAAATGTATAAGAGAGCAAACCCTTCATTCTATATACATTTTTTTCCCTATAAAAACCCTTCATTCCATGTATATCCTCTCTATCATAAAAAACCCTATATCACTCTTTCATAAAATAAACATACACCATATGACCATATTCAAAGTATTGTATCTTTACCTACAACACAAACAAACATGGGTTAGTGAATGGTGAAATAATATATTTGTTTGATCTACAATGATATGCTTTTACTCTATTTTTGGATTTGAAATGACCTTAAATGGTCATTTCAAAAGAGTCACCTTGAAAGAGTAACAAATGCATCATGCATCAACCCTAAAAGGATAAAGGGTATGAAAAAATTATGACTAAAAGAACTTGAAAATTCATTAAAATGATATGAAATGGAAGAGCATGAAGATAAAATTATTCATGAGCATTTTAAAAAACATTATTAAAAGGGAATATGTATCAAGGAGAATAAATAAAATAATGATAAAGGAAACAATATGATGAAAAGGGGACTAAGAGAAGGACATTTCATTCATAAAAATAATGAGGAATTCAATATGCAATAAGTAAACTATATGCATGAATAAAATATATAAAGTGGAAGAAGGGCATATATATAACCCATGGCAGCACATATGAATGAATATAAGGCACCTAAAAGAACCTTTGAAAAAAACCAACTATTGCGCAAACATTAAAATGCATTTCATAACTCTTGAAATCGATTTCAAAATCGATTTGGAAATATGCATTATGAAAAGAAGAGGTCATAATAAAAAGACAAAGGATGGATAGTGGTTTAGCGCCATGGTGGAAGGCATTCAAACATAGCATCGGTCAACATTCACAAAATACCCAATGTAGAGAATGAGAAGCAATTTTTATAGTAGAAAAACACAAATGTAATTTTTCCGAGGTTGAACACAACACCTTCACACTGGAAGAAGGGAGAAATTCAACCACACAAAGAGGAAACTGGTCAATTCCTTCATGCAAAGAATTACACCATGGTTCAAGTAGGGAAAAAAACCATCTAAAAATGGAAAAAAAAGGATAGGGAATGAACATATTTTTATGCTAGGGAGTAGAAAAAATGTTGAGTTATATTAATAAAAACTCTGCCAAATGAAAAATGGAAATATCCACTCAAAATCCCAAGAATTTCACAATTGAATGAGATCTGGTTAAAACATTTTTTAGTAAACCAAAGTCTGAGATTTGTAAGTGAATGTCATTGTAGGTAACTACCTCCAGTTCACAATCGCATTTGATAAAATCCAGTTACACCAGAAAACGTGGTGACATGTATGAGTTCTTAATTGCACAGTGGCACCACAAGATAATGTTTGAGCTACAGGTGTGTGTGAAATGCATGGTGACCATTTTCCTCATTGAATGATGGTTTTTTTCCTTCCATATTTTGATTCTTTTAAATATGTAGTGAGTGGTGGTTTTATTAGAAACAAAATATTGAAATTGTACATACATGTAGGATGGTTTTTCAAGAAATCGATTTTCAATTAATTCGATGCATGTAGTGGTTAATTTAGAAAATTTTGTTTCCAAGAAGCAGAGATATATTTCAATTTCTGAGATAATGAAACTCTTGTTCATTCCCATAAATATGATTTCAATAAGACAGAGTGGGTAGTAATTTTTCCATAAGTTTGATTTCAAGTCAGAGAGTGTAATGAATTTTTTTGTTCATTTCATTTCGATTTCTAAAGAGAGGGGTAAATGAATTTTTGGTTTGTTCATTTCCAGAATTCATTTTGATTTCTGAGGAGACAGAGAGGAGTAAATGAATTATTTTTTTGTGTTTTCATCTCCAGAATTCAATTTTAGGTGTTTATTTTAAAATTTAAGGGAAAAATCAAACAGGTAGGTGTCCAGAATTCAAAAGTAAACTTTTTTTCAGAAGCAACAGTGATAAGAATACTATTCTCAGAGGCATTTTGACAGAGGCATTTTCTATAAAGGGTGATTTAAAGTTTTAAAGCCTTATCTCCACAATCAATTAAAACAAAGGTTAAATATCACAAGTATTCTCATTCTCTCTCATCACAGAAAGAGTCTAAAAGAACAGATCAAGTCTTGGTAATCGACACAGTGTTATTACTATTATATCATGAGATTATTCATAGTAGAGGGTTATTTAAATTGGTACAGAAACAAAGAGAAAAAAAGATACCCAGATTTCAATGGGGAGTAGGAATGAACCAAATGGATTTTAGGTGGAAAGATGGCACAAAGAAACAATAGAAAAACGTTACCAAAAATGGCTATTAGAATTTCTAAGGAATTTTAATGGACACGATGAAAAAGTTACAAAGGAGTTTGTAGGCGTGGAGTACTAAAAAGGTTTTCTTAAGCACTGTACTACTAGCATTACTCTGACAAATGAGCCTCGGATTGAGTCACTCTTTGTAATGAAAAAACGCTCTCGGGTTGACATATTAATGTGAGGTAATTAGAGGTGAAAGAGACCCTTTTTATAGCTACGGTAGCCAATTTTAACAATGAAAAAACCATAATAGGAGATATTTATGTTCCCATCACTCCAGAATACATAGCCCGATCAAAAAATTTGCCATTGATAGGTGAAGAATATTACAAGGGGAAACACTTTAGGGAGAAAGGATTGAATTTATTTTTAGAAAAACAGAGAGAAGGAACACTCGACAATACTAACAGAATTCCTAGAGATTGGATCAAATAAACTTGGGCATAATTGGCCCTTATTGTTCAAAAATACTTCACATGTGATGGGAGAT
The DNA here is from genome assembly GCA_034641835.2 of Pinus albicaulis. Taxonomy (NCBI): domain Eukaryota; kingdom Viridiplantae; phylum Streptophyta; class Pinopsida; order Pinales; family Pinaceae; genus Pinus; species Pinus albicaulis. The sequence continues at coordinate 1,538,960,355 of CM076570.1, read as the reverse complement.
ATAGTGTTGTACACTTATATCACATTAAGTTTCTTCAACACATTAAACGATATTGCATAGCAAACCTTCCCTACTTCCTTGCAAAAAGTTTGACAAATATGATTGAGGGACTCAAAGGAAAAACAGATGATAGAGAAACTATTTACTACCATCAAGGGATAATTAATATGTTGGCTGAGTATCAATTGGGAAATAAGTAAGAAGCATGGGATAGTTTCTTGAACAAACACCACCTTGCAGAAATACAAAGGGAAGAACAGTTAACCAAAAATGAAGAAACACTTGGGAGATTGCATCTTTCCAAGAATCTTATGCAATCACGCTTGTATCTAAGAACAAGGTCTAAAAAGAAACAAGAAGAAACTTCTACTGAAAAGGAAAGATATTTCATTTCCACTCCAAGGAAGCCAAGGAGGAAAACAATAGAAGAATCATATGAGAATGTTGAAGTGGAGATCCTAGAAGAAGTGTCTCCTAGTATACATGAACAAACACCTCAAGAAATCATTGAGAGACTTGAAAAAGAGGCACAAGAAAAACTTGAAGAGTTGGAGAAGAATTCATACTATGAAAACATTGAAGGAGGATCATCATCATATGAAAAAGAGATTGAAGAAGCTTCCAAGGAAGGTCACAAAATACCGACAAAGGAAATGAAGAAGCTAGTGATACAAAATAATTTGATTTGAAAACAAGCATATAGGGTGTTGAGAGAAAAGAAACTTTGAAAAATAAATATGAAAAAAAAAAGGTGAAGAATTCCATTTATAAAGAGGAAAGAAAAAATACATCAGGGTATTGTCAGTTTTCTATTATTTTGTAGGAATCTCAGTAGGAAGCTTCAACATCAGGGGCTAGAGTCACAAGTACATCAATAGGGAAATCATCATACAGAGGCAGAAGGTCAAAGAGACAAAGGCAAGCATGAGGACATGCTTGAGACTAAGCAAGCCTAGAGATGTTGGCTCTCCATTTTTGGTCTTTTTCCACTTACATTTTCCATATATCCATCATCCTTTTCTATCATATCATGGTCATTTTCCCACATTTTTGCCTCTTATTACACTTTAAATGTAAAAATAGTTATGTCTTTTAAATTTTAGATTTTTTAGTAAAAAATTGGTATTAAAAATTATTTTGACCAGACCAGAATTTCCCGTAATGGCTCATTTGAAGTCGTATGTGTAGGACACCTAGGTGGAAGCTCAAGCTATATTCGAGAAGCTAGGGAAACAAGGATTAAAAAAATCCTATTGACCAATCCACTCAATCTGAGAGGCTTTGGTCAAGACCGGTAAAACATGACCAAATACCCAAAAATCCCTAACTAAAAGGGGCAGCTTTATGATTTATTGGGATTTTATCATCTTTTATGCAACCAAAAGGGGATGATTTCGTCCTGAATAGATGTATTAGGACTCTTATATGTTGTTATATCTATTTTATCTCATTTTGTTATATTTTGTTGGCTTATTTAAACAAAAATTCAACACTTATGAACATGGATTATGACTATTGAGACTACTTTATTTCCTAAGATATTTTGAAGCACTTTTCTTCAACTTCTTGTTGTTCTTTCTCTGGTGGGATGTGATTTATGATCACGTAGTTGATATTCTTCAAGTGTGCTAAGAAAATGTTGAGGGCCCCATTCCAAGTTAAGTACACTACAATGTATTTTTGTGCATAATCGTGAATATTTTACATTGTTAAACATTTCCTTTTCTTTTAAATACTTTTATGAGTAGATTCATTATATGCCATGATTTATTATGTTTATGAAATTATTTCCTTTCAGCAATTGGTTTAATTAGGGAAGGAAAACAAAGGAATATAAGTTAGACCCTCTTCTCTTTGAATTGAACATTGAATTGGAAATTATGTTTATGCATTTACTACTTTCTTAATTTGATTATGTTATGCTTTATAGTGAAATTAATCTTGCTGGAATAAGGATAATGAGGAAGGGAAACCAAGGCATCTAAGTAAGGGCCTCTTTCTTGTTGGCTATGCTCCACAAAGATTCATTGCACTCTTGCTTCTAGATCAGAATTTTAGTGTTTTATTTTCAGAAATCTATATTTGTAATATGCATTTCATTTATCCTCACAAAAATAACTCCTTCGTACAGTAAAATTAATCCAAGATATATATATTTGGGTGCTTCGAAGTTTACAAACCTAGATTGATAAGTAAAATATATGCTCTGATTTAATCCAATAAATTAGACCAACGTCCTCAATCCTCAATTTCTTATGATAAGGTTCCTTTGAATTATTATTTCTCTTCTCGGGATTCAACCCCAATAGTTGATCAAGTGATTTCTTCTATCACTATATGGGACCCCTTGATTCCCTATGCTTCTTAGAATGAATTCTTAACGCAAATGTACGAAAAGAGATCACTTTAGCTGCACATGACATATAACCCAAACAACAAAGATGGTTTTCTAACTTCTTTATATCTGCAATAGATGGTCGAAAAAAATTCAAAACAAACCCATATCTATGTAGTAAAAGAAGCTAAACAGTAAAATGAAATAAGAGTTTCTCCAAATATACAATGGAAAAGACAAGATTTATAAAGAATTTTTAGATTATGTTAACACTTGGGAAGGGAGCAAAGAATGATGTTATCAGTCCCCCTCAATGGGATGGGTTCATGGTTGTCCTCAACACAAGAGCTTCAAAGTTCCTCTCTCTCAATGGTGTAAAGTTCCTCTCTCTCAATGGTGTAGAAAACCCAAGACTTGTTGAACTCAAAGGGAGCTCAATAAGAAAAAAGAAAAGAAAAGCAATCAAAGTATGATAATGATAAGAGGATCAAAGTCTAACCATGATAAAAGGATCAAAGGTCAATAATGAATGGAAAAACCTCTTGTTTGTAACAAAATATTGAGTTATCCTTGATAATGGTGCATAATAATTTATTATTAACCAAGATCTAGATCTAACTGCTTGGAATAGTTTATTATATTTTGTTGGAGGGAAAAGGAATTTAAATTAGTTAAATCCCTTTATTTAGAAATAATGAAAAAATAAAAGATTTATTTATCATTTCAAGGATGGGGTTAAGGAATATTTATTAAATAATGATTTAATTAATTATTCCTAGAGAATAATAAGATAAATAATGAATTATCTAATTATTTCTCATTAATTGGGTTAAATATGACTAGGAATATTATTTAAACAATGGTTTACTTAATTATTCCTAGAGGAAAATCAAATAAATAAGGATTTATTTAATTATTCCTCACACGGTTTCCTATTTGGACCAGAAATAACTTAATAAAATATGGTTTATTAAATTATTTCTTATAGTGAAAACAGTTTTACTATGGTAAAATTGGTCTTACATGATGTGTTTTGATCCATATAATTGTAAATGGTTAGATGAAAAAAAATTGGTGTAAAATATTTCCCCCCAACATGTGATTTTTAGGAGCTAATCGTATGAATGAAGTACGTTGTATGAACACAATCACTAGACACCGAAGGGGAGTCATAGAGAGAGATATACGTAGACAGAGTAAAGCGAGAGAGGACAATAAAATGAGGTGGCGAGACCTACAAATGAGATAATTCTCCTTTAATGTTTGAGTACCTATTCTCAATGAGGCGAGGGGAGGCATACCTATGCCCGCCCAAATGACAAAGTACAAAGAAAAATGGTGTGCCCGGTAAAATGAGACTGATATATAAAGTACATGATATGCTGGAATAAACATGGGCTAGACATAAATATAATGGATCAGACATACATAATGCGTCTGGGACAAAAACGAGGACTAAATACAATAATATATGAGTACATGAGATATAATAACAACTATATAAATTGGAAAGGTCTCTGAAAATATGAATGGATCTTCTAAGTGATACATGCACGCTATAAGCGCTACAAGTGGTTGGGGCCAAACCCATAAAATATGCAGAACTACATTTGAGGTTGTAGCATAAAAATGAGGTCATTCGGGCATGTGGGGGGCTACCTAAAGGCCCCCCCCTCATGAGGTCTGAAACATCTCACACATGCCCAGGAATCACTGGATCAATATGTTGGATCACCGAACTCTCGAGTATATGAATCTCGATCATGCTGAAGTGGAGCATATGAGAAAAAATAAATTCAAAAGGAAATAAGGAGTCACTTTTCCTAATCTGAGGCACTGAACAATAATGGAATCTAGAACCAAGATACACCACCCTCTAGACCTGTCTTCTGGAATGAATGTGTTGATGTCGATAGAAGGAGGTCTGCCATAGGTGAGGAAATGAGGGTCCTGAACTAAGGCACGAGAGATCATAATAGAGTAACTGATGGACTGACACCAAGGATGATGATGGAATGGGGGATACTGAGTAGCAAACTGACGACTTCCCTTATCAGCGCATAAAAAACATGGATGACCTGTCAGCGACTGACACGACTCCTAAGGGGATGGGGGAGAGTGGGATTGGAGGCCAAAATGGGCTGCACAAGACAGGGACAAGGCATGAAAGGATGGAATAGTGTAATAGGAGGAAAAGGGACTCAGGACAGACTCCATGAATGCTATGATGACTCAACTCGGATGCTCTGATCAAGGGTGAATCGATGATGCTGCCACATAGAATAGGCTCGGTGGGGACCATAAAATCATGAGAAAATGATGGTTACTCATGACAAAAATAGACACACACATCGAAAAGTATGAAGGCTAATTTTTTCCCCATGTACAAGTGTTGCGGGTGCATAAATTTAATTTTGAGAGGTGGAAAAGTGACCAATATTGGAAAAAAGGCTTCCAGATGAAGTATTAATTCATAAAAAAAAATCGATACCAATTTTAGAGCTCGATGAGATTTTTCCAAAGGTGCTGATGGTTCGTCAAACGGAGCTACGATTTGGTTACAATTGGGGAAAGAAAAATTAGGGTTTCTATTTTAATAGGGTGATTTCCATCCAATTTGGTTCATTTTCTTGTGGAGCTGCGGTGAATGTGGAGAGGAGGAAAAGGCCCTAAACTTGCAACGTTCGTAGTGAACAAACCGACTATTGGAATCAAGATTCATCATTTCCAAGTAGGTGGCCTAGCCATACTCTTCAGTTTTAGTGGTTTAGAATTTTAGAATAGGTGCCCAAAGCCCAGGAACAACACTTTGCCCCTCCTAATGGTCAGTTCGCACTTTCTAGGGCTTATTCTGTGAGCTGGGTAGCAGGTTTCAGAGGAAAAACTGTGATCTCACGGGTACAGGGCTGAAAATGTGCGAGCTACCAAAAGTTAGGTTTTGTCCTGTTTTTGGTTGGGAACTGGGGCTTCATGTTTACTATTTAGTTTTTATTTCCTCTCACTGGAAAATTTCTAGTTTTTTCTAAGTATGACAGAGTTAAAGATCAACTGGAAAGAGAGAGACTTGGATGTACTGCGTTTCAAAATCCAGGGTCAAGTTTGTTGAGAACCATTGATGAGGGCATGAGAGCCCTTGCTATTGCAGATAGTAAGCTATTAGGACCCAGACCTAGAGGTCTTTATCGTGCAAGGGCACTGGATCGAGCTAACTGTTCAGGAAATCTATTTCCTGATCAGTCTCCCACCACTAGGGATCGTGGGAAATGTTAGCCACCTATAAATTCTGTCATACTCAATGGTGGCTAAGCTTGTCTTTTAAACCTTCAAGAGATAGTTCCCTTTGAAAACTTATCATCTTTTGAAGTTTTATGATGATTATTACCCTTTTATTTAATCTTCACTATTGTTTCACTATTAGCCCTAAAGAACCTGTTGTTTACTAAGAGAAATACTGCTTGAGAAGCTCCATTTTCCAAAATTACACTTCTCCATTTCATTCTCAATTTCATGCATAAAAACCACCATTTCACTTCTAAAACATTTCAAAACCCTCTTTAAACCTTATATCTCCCTCCTATTTGGTTTAAAATCCTCCCTTTAGCCTATCGGAACTCTGTTTTGGCCTAAAAAATTAGTCTTTGGCATTATAAAGAGTTAAGCCCCCGAGGGCTTATGTTCGTTAGCCCTCCATCTCATATGACTAAGCCTCATAATCGGGCTGTTAAAGCATTAAAACCCCATGAAAATAGCCTTTCCTTCGCCTTTATTGCATTTCTCGACGTTATAGTCCTGAAAAAATGTGGACCGTTGATCTCTGCAGATCAATGGCCATCAAGCACCCATACATCTCTCGTCCCTTTTCCCCTTTCAAAATCCTCTGCCTCATCTTTAAATCCTAACCATCCGATCTGATGATCCAACGATCAGGACTTAGCCCGATCTCACCATTGAACCCACTCCACGACACATTTGCATACGTCACCGTAGACCCCACTACCATATCCGCCCATGCATCTTTCATCCATCGCGCTCAACCTGCACCATTAGATCTGGAGCCTTCCATCCAACGGCCGAAAATCCATATCACGCAATTTTTTTCCCCTCCTCGCAGTGCGCTACTTCCGCACAATAAAAATGGTTTTGGAAATCCACATGTTGAGCAATGAGTGGAATCGCGTTCCAAAAGTTAATACCGCCTACCCCCCCAAACGCTGCACAAAAACCACTAATGGTTTTCCCGAAACCACCTTTTCCCAAATTTGCTCCCTAATTCAAATTTAAACCCCTGTTTCGTTTTTCGCCACGGTTTTGCTCCTTACCCTGCTACATCCACTCATCCTCATAGCTTTGACCACTTCCATAAACCCTCCTAAGCAGTTTAAACCTATAAATCACAGGATTTAAATAACGTTGTGTGTTTTTTATGCAGGTTTAATGAAGATTAAGGTTAAAACCCTCCCACAAATGATTACAGTATTATGGGCCAAGGATGATGATCCTCATGGCCCTTGATACGATTTCAAAGAGTTTGTGAGTTCTAATTACACGTTTTCAGGGAATCGATAAGTCATGATTATCGGTTTCCTTAACAAAAATTCCAACAAACCCTCTATGCACCTGCAAACAGCAAAACACAGTCAGCATCAATTAATGAAAGAGTATCAGTGTCAAAGATGAATATCAGAGTATAATTGAAGGATTAAAGATGTTAATTAAAGATTAAAGGATCAATGCATGAACTCTGGAATCAAAGGCCTGATCCACAAATCAGATCCAGAAGACCTTGAATGCCACATCAGAGGGGCTAATTGAATCCCCAGCTACCAAAATTGCCACCTGCAGCCTCTCTGCCTCAAAGGAATACCTGGATCAAATATCAGTCAGTAACATTAAGACTAAAAATAGCTAACAGTTATTACAAACAAAATAACATATTTTAAACTGTCAGTAACGTTATTGTAAAGATAAGAAAGTGCCTTAAAGTCAATATTTTTACCCACTAAGCCTAAAAAGTAGAAAAAGAGTAAATAAGACTGAGTTGTAATTCAATGCTTTCCTGCCTTATGCCTTGAATGGTTCTCAAGGCTGGAAGTTGCATTTAGTACAGAATTAATGATACTCAACCCTACAACTCTTCCACCTCCTCATTTCTTCTATAAATACTTCTGAAGAAGATAAGAAGTTGTTGGTTGGTTGGTCACTAGTTGTAACACTGAAAATCTTTGAAATAATGGATAGTCTGTTAAAGTTGAAGAAGAAATTGAAGTCTTGGAAGCTTGATGATGTTTTGACTTGCTTATTCGTAAGAAGGCTCTATCACTGGATCCCCGAGCCTGGATGTTGGTGATGTATTCTTAACTGTCTGTTGTTTTTCCTATTTTCATTATGTTTCATAAATTATTACTATAGTAGGATGAAAAGTTTAGGCTAAGAAATGCCTCTTGGAAGCACCTTAGACCTGTTTATCCTTCACTGTTTTATGTTTTCTTCTGCTAAGGCATTTTAGAGTCTTTAATCATTATCTTGAACCCTTATGCTTGTTTATTTCTAAAATAGTTCAAATAGTTGGTTCCAGCATGATTTATGTTTTCCTTGCTTGTCTACTGCCACTTGAAAACTATTTTGGAAGTCTCCCTTTGAAGTACCATTGTTTATAGTTAGCCAAGGAGGTCTGTTTCGATCATACCCTTTGTCCCTGCTTGAATAATTGTTTTAAGGGTCTTTATAGTTGTGATCATAGATGTGTTAGGTGTTCCCTCTTCTATCACTGCAATTATCAGTGAATATTTTATGTTTTCTAAGTCCTTTGAAATAAAATCTTTGAGGAAATAGGATGTGCTCCCGAATCTTAGATTTCATTTTAAAAGTTGTCTTGAAGTCATCATTTGCTTGAAGTGTGGTTTGTAGAATTCATGGTTAGCCCTGTCTATCAAATACCTCTTTATTGTTCAAGTTATGTTTTTAAGTTCCCTTTGTTGAGAATTAAAACTCTCTTTTCAAATAATTGATGTCCATCTCATTCACAAAAACTAAAGGATCCTGTGGCCAAGTTAGATTTTCCCTTTAATATCCCATATCCATTTATGAGTTTTCCTTAAACCTCTTCTTGAATCCATTGCCCAATGAATCTGACACTTCTTCTTTCTATCTATACTACTTAGACCTTTCATGTTATGTTGTGCCAATTCAACCAAACAAACCAAACAAACAAAAGAAACAAAAACATGCACTTAATAACTAGTCTAAAACCAATACTTAAAAGCAAACAAGATAAACCTTTGCAAAACAAATAAATTTGAGAGATCCCTCTCTGAGAACAGGAGGACTAGATCTTGGAACTCTAAATATTGGTTCTGATGTTGCCTTGTCTTTTGTTTCAGCCACTATCAAAATCTTAGGAACCTCGTTGAATGTTAGAAAACTCTTCGCTTCAAACATTGTGGGGAAAACCACCCGGTCGGGACCTTAGGACAGCTCCTTTTCCGTTTGGTATGGTGGCTCCAACTAGATTTAAAGGACCAGTTTCCTTATAACTAAATGGGTTGGTGATGGGTTGATTTGGATGGGTGAAAATGGGACTAAATTGACTGAAATAAAACTATCTAATTTAAACTAAATACTGATAAAGAAATTCTAACACTAACCCGAGCAATTATATGTGAATACAACTTAAGATTATTCCAATTTAACAATAACCATAAAAATGTATTATCATTTAAATCGAAATGTGCAGAAACAAATAAAGATAACTCTGTTTAAGAAATTAAACAGAGTTGTATTAGCATATTGCATTCATCATTGTATACCATCTATATATACTTATGAAAGATAACATTTCAATTATACTCAGAAATGATATATAAAAAGAAGTGTTGTGAAGACAAATATATATAAATGATAGCAAATTTTAAAGCGAATATCATAAGACAAAAGAAATCAGCAGTGAATAGATAGAAATACCTTATTCATCTTGAAGACTTTCAAATGAAATCTGATATTCTAATCCAGTAACTCTGATGCAAAATCAAATTCCAAGGTACAGAAATGCAACACTTCAAAGATAATTCCGCATAAAAATCACCAGATGTGATCCTTTTAAAAATATATTACGCCAATGGAGTACAGAAATGTAATCTCCAAGTCAAAAATATTAAGATCCAGGACCCCTCTCTAAATGCATGAGAAGGGTTTAAATACTACTTAGCTAAATCTAAAAATAGTCTATTACAAAAATTAAGGATTCGGTTCAATGACCGTCCTTTTCCTAGGCTAAAATACAGGAAAATTAAAACTAAATCTAACTATCTATGAACTTGATCTTTAAACTTGCAGGCATCTAGCATAGTTTTGAGAAGATGTGGCCGACTAACTTCGCATTCAACCTGGTCTCCAAAGATTTAGGTCAAGCGTAGGCGCAACTTGGTCTCAATCTAGTCTCCTAAACTGAGCTCATTTAATTGTCAACCAGGGTTGGTAAACTGCTGAAGTGAAGTGTACTGTATGTACCTAGGTGCTTGTTTCCTAATGCATTTTGTGTAGTGTTTTGTGATGTTTTTGGTCTTTTGTGATGATTTATGATTTTTTTGGTCTTTTGGTGGTTTTATGTTCACAAGGAAAATGCCTAGAAAGCTAATGGAAGGAAGCTAATGATTAAAAACAGAGTGAGACCTAATTGATCTATGACAAATGACTGATACAAATGCAATTGCAAACACTGAAGTAGAATCAAATCTAAACTATGACTAAGCAAAAACAAAGCTTGATAATGAATTTTAAGCAAATGATTCAAAACACAAACTAAACTTGTCAAATTCTTTCATCAAAGGCATTTGAGAGAGAGCTTGAAACATGGTCAACTAAGCATGCAAATCTTCCTAACTAAATAGTTTAAACAACTAACTCATAATGATGCAACATCTTGTCCTTGATTAGAGATTTGTTGAAGTATGTTTGGAGTAAAACATTGATATCATCATAAGATTTTCTACTCTAAAGCTAATTCCTAACTCTATTATGCAATTTAATTGAATGTCACAAAACCTTACTCAAGAGTTATTGATTTCTTTTCAAAGTAGCCTTTTGAGGGAGAGCTTTGTTTATGAAATGATGAGGAAATTGCAGAGGTACTTCAGGCCTTAAAATGATGTGGTTTTCTGTTCATGTAGTGATGGGTTAATTATGGATTTTAGAACAAGAAGAGATTTGTGAATAATGAAGGCTGTTTTGTTAAGTTTAACAACTGAAGTAATCTAGTATGCAGTGACTGACAACTGAATATGGAGTGTAAATGCAATGAATTGAACTACAACCAAACCTAAAATGTCACTAACCTAAAACAGTGCTGAACTATAAGGCATTATCAAACCCAAAACATAACAACTGAACATGAATTAAGTGCAATGAAACTCCAGAGTATCCTAACTATACTATCATGCATTATTCTATGAAATTATACAGTCTGTTTGTCCATCATTGTTGATATTTTGGAAGAGTTCCTTCTTTTGGAAGAGTTAGAACAATTCTGACTGTGTAATTGAGTGCAAATGAAAACATAAAGGACTGAAAGCAATGAAAAACTAAGATATCATATCCATATCCCACTCATCATTATGATATTTTGGACAAGCGTTTAAGAGCAAGAACAGAGATGGTACTTAGTGAAAACACACAACTAAATCATTCATTATCACGGTCATGTCTTGGACTCCTTAAGAATTTATTGGAAGAGTTTCTTCTTGTGGAAGAGTGATTAGAACAAGTGTAACTGTGATAGTGAACAACAAAAATTACAACTAAATCCTACAATACTATAGTCATTTTCCCATTCATCATTATAATCTTTTGGAAGAGCTTCTTCTTGTGGAAGAGTTAGAATGAGTATAACTACAGTAGCTAATTAAAAACAACTATGAATTCGACTTCAAATCCTACAATACTATAGCTATTCTCCATTCATCATTATAATCTTTTGGAAAAGCTTCTTCTTGTGGAAGAGTTAGAATGAGTATAACTACAGTAGCTAATTAAAACAACTACTAATTCAACTTCAAAAAAAACGTAAAGGCAGCTAGAATACTTATCTAATTTACGCAAATAAATCCGTGCAAGAGGCAGGGGCCCTCTACCACCTGACGGAATTCAACTCCAAATTAAATCAACGCTTTCAAAACAACACTGTCTGCTTCATTAAAGATGAAAGAACTTGAACATAGCACTCTGCGTCTTCAGAAATGTAGCACAGAATCTAAGCAAAGTCTAACATAAAATCTAGCATCAAATCTAACATAGCTCTCGGTTTCCCAAGTGTTTATATAAAAAATGTAAATAACAAGATTTGCAACAATTCAGGAACACTGTCTTTCCTTATCGGAATCACATTAGGACTCTTGAAGTGGCTGCGTGAAGAGGAAAAAGACATCTGGACTGAGACAGTCTTAATAGAAGTCTGCTTTCCTAAATGTGTTCCCACGTTCCAAAACCGTACCCAGAATTCGTTTCTTCCTCCATGATGAGCAACGAACCATGTAGACATGACGTGGATTATGCCCATATGCGGTTTTTCTTGAGAGGCCACCTGGAACATACTCAAACGTGAAGATAGCTGCAGAATCGCCGGTTAGCTACGGAATGTCTGCATTCTGCAGCTAGTTCCGGTCAAAATGATTTACAATGGCAAAAATCACAAAACTTAGCAAGTCAGTCATGTAAATCATTCTAGAAGTAATTTTAACTATATTCATTGATCAATTGGGTCTAGGATAGCAATGGAAAAAGGAAAATGAGGTAAAATGGAATGAAAGAAAGCAAAATTTTGAGGCTCAACATACCCCCACTGCTGTCTCTTTGCATGTCCTCATGCAAATTATCCTATGAACTCAGAGGCTTCTGCAAGGACATCTAATCCTCTCCTTCTCCTTTGTCTGGAAGCTAAAGATCTTCTGGGTTTTCTGATAACAAGTTTGAACCTTAGGTTGGTGAGTGCCCTGATTAGTTTCTTGTTCCTTTGCTTCAACTTTTCATTGGTCCTTTCCACTTTGTCTATATGTAGGGATAAGGTTGAGTTCATATCAGTTTTGAGCTTGACTTGATCTTTGATAATTTCATTCTCATTTTTGATGTGTCTATTGAGTATTTCCAACTCATACCTATCCCTTCTTAATACATCTATTTCAGACAGTGGAGGACTAGGGGTTCTCTCTCTGCTTTCTGAAGCTCTCCTTTCCAAAGTTTCCACATAGTCATAAATTTCTTGTTGAGCAGGGTCAATTTCAGGGGTTCCTTCATAAAAATCCTCTTCAACATCTTCTTCAATGGATGTTTCTTCATCTTCTATATTAATTACCCCTGTCTGTTTGATTAGTGTTTTCTTTAGTTTCCCCTTTAGTCTATGGCTTATTCTAGGCTGAAAGGATCCCTCTCCTTTCTCTGTGGTAGTTTTCTTGATTACCTTTTCTTTCTTAAGTTGCCTCTTGATTTGAGTCAACTTCTCTAAAATGATTTCCTCACTGCTCTCTTGGACTGTTTTGTCAATTTCAACTTTTGAAGCCCTCCATTTTCTACTTCTCCTTGTAGGCTGTGGTTCCGGTGAGGGTTCTTTTGGCTCTTCAAAATGATTTCTTATCAAGAAATCGTCCCATGTATCATTTTTTTTGGTTAAATGATGTTCAATCAAAATTTTAACCAACCCATGATGATATAAAGTTGTCTCTAAAAATTGAACCCTTCTTTGAACACAGGAAGCCATATTTTTCAAGCTTTGAAGCAAGAAGTAAGGTAGGTTTAGGTCTTCCCCCAGAAAATGCATTATCAGTATAATGTGGTAGACATAAAATTTCCCATATCTACCCTCACATGTAATAAATTTTTGCAGAAGAAGTAGTATGTTTCTCCATTTATTTTTCAATGCAGAACTGGGAATTCCTTTCTTAAATACAGTGACATCCATACCTGGTGATTTTAAAATTTGCTTCCAGGACTCATTGTGGAATTCTCTATTTTTGAACCATCTCTCTCCAGTTCTGAGCAACCCTGTAGCCTCTGCAATGAAAACTTCAGTGACAGTAAATTTGACATCTCCCACTTCAACTTCAGTCCCTTGAAATGATCTTGCAAATGTTTTAGTGACTTCCTTGTGGAATCCATTAAATTTCTCCAAAAATTGAAGCCATCCTATTTGTTGCAACATTTCTTTACATTGAGGGTAGCCTTCTAAGTATTTTGAACCCACTGGTTCTGTTCTTACAATGAAACCCATAATTGTTTCTTCAATGTTCAAATTAACACTCTTCTACCCACAGAAATAATAACTTTCACCTTCGAATTGAAAATGGCTTCAAGTTCTAGATAACAATGGCTTCAAATTTTGGAATGACATACCTCTGGTTGACAATGACAAATGTCCTCAAAATTCGGAATGATATCCCTCTGATTGACAATGACAACAGCTTCAAATTTCGGACTAATATGCCTCTGGTTGACAATGAAAACAATTTCAAACTTCGAGCTGATATGTCTCTGGTAGACAGTGGCAAATGGCTTCAAATTCTACACTAATGTATCTCTGTCTCTTAGTGATAAATGGCTTCAAATTCCCACACTGCTATACTTTGCTTCTCGGTGGCAAATAGCTTCAAATTCCCACAGTACTATACCTCTGTCTCTTGGTAACGAATGACTTCAAATTCTTCATTGTTATACCTCTGTGTTTATAATGGTAATGCTCAATCTCTGCCCACAGTGATACTTTGTCTGCCCACGGATTCAAATGGCTTCAAATTCTCACGCTGCTATACCTCTGAGTTTACCCTTTTGCTCTGCTCTGCGTTTACAATGATAATGCTCAATGCTATACCTCTGCGTTTACAGTGATAATGCTTTGATATTCAAACTGATATCCTTTTTCTCTGCTCTCGGTGATAAGAATATCTCTGTCTACGGAATGAAATGCCGGCTACAGAATGGAGTGATGGCAGTGGTCACGGAATGAAGTAGTGGAGTGAGGTGGAGGGAATGAATTAATGATTGAAGAGACGGCGGAGATTTTTACAACGGCAAAAAGAATCATCATTGAATGATTTGGTTAAGAGACGTGGAGAATTCAAACACCTCGGCCATTTTAACCGCTTAAATGATATCGGATATGAAATTTGAAATGAGAGATTTTAATCCAAAGTCTGTGGAGGGTTTATTGGTCTTGATCAATAAAAATAATTAAAACAACCTTTTCGAACAATCCATAACTAAAACTATGCTAAACTTTAATGAAATTCCATTATAATTTAAACTTGTTACCTCTGCCTTTCATTTGATTTTTTGTAGCCTTTGTCTTCTTTGTTCACCTTTGGAAGAGTCTTCATAATTTTCTTGATGCTTTTGATTCATGGATACACTGGGTCATTTTGTTGCAATTATAATGTTTGCTGATTGATGCCTTCAGGATTTGTAGCTACGGAAAGACTGTCTGGCTGCAGAAAGACTGATCAGCTGCAGAATGTCTGTTGAGCTGCAGAATGTACCTGTAGAGCATTTTGATCATGGAATGAAGTGTTTTTGGAATATGGGTGAAATGTTATATGGTATGAATGAAGATGGATGATGAGCCATGATATGTATGAAGTGGATGATGAAATGGAATGGATTCAGTTTATGAAATGGAGTGAAAGAACATAAGAACTGCCCTGCAATCCATGACATGTTTTATTCATTTACAGCAAGATATCAAATTTGGAATTTTGTCATGAAAATGAGATGGATGGAGTATGGAATGAGATGAATGATATGTGGAATGAAGTGAAATATGAATGATGGAATGAAATGGAGTATGGATGAATAAGTGAATGGAGTGAAATGAAATGAGATGGATCATAAGCACTATGGATCTGAACTTATGATTTTTGTAACAGCTGCTTGTAAAAACAAAAATGGGAAAAGTTAGTGTCAGAGAGACTCTGATTTTCACCCTATATTTTCTGTATAAACATGCCAATCAATGATTGGTTTTCATGTTTATACCTTTATTTTTATTTTTTTTTATTTAATTTTTTTTTTTTCAAAAAGAAATGCTTCAGAAAATTTAATCAAGTTGATGAAGAAGAGAGACTCTTCTTCATTAACTTCACATCATTGCTTTCTTGGAACTTCTTGACAAACTCTTCTCTTGAGAGTGGCTTGTGGTATAGTTTCAGTCTATGACCATTCACAAGAAAAGTGACCTCTTCTTCATCTATAGTTCTGATTTTTACTGCCCCATTATCAAAAATTCGAACAATTTCATATGGCCCAAGCCAATGTGTCCGAAATTTCCCTTGAAAATCCTTGAATTTTGAATCAAACAAGAGAGCCCAGTCACCCTCTTTGAATTTCTTCTCCTTGATGTACTTGTCATGCCATCTAGCCCTTTGCTGTTGGACTAGACTTGTTTTCTGAACTGCATCTTGTCTTATCTCATCCAATTCATTAATTTGCTCCAGTCTATGCTTTTGTGCCTCCGTTAAATCAAGTCCTAGATGAACTGCCATTTTGAAAGTTTGAATCTGGAACTCTATGGGAAACAAAAATTTCTTTCCATAAACAAGCTCATAAGGAGTATGGCCTGTTGTGTTTCTCCATGTAGTTCTATAGGCCCACAAGGCTTCAGGAAGCCTATCTACCCAATCTCTTCTATGTAAATGAACAGTCTTTGTTAGGATTCCTTCAATGACCTTATTAGTAGATTCCACTTGACCATTTGCTTGTGGATGATAAGGAGTAGATGTTCTATGTCTAATTTTGTACTTCTCCATCATTTTCCCCACCAGCCTTGATGTAAATTGAGCTCCTTGATCTGTAACAATTTCCCTTGGGACACCAAAACAAGTAAAAATATCCTCAAAAAGAAAAGTAACTACAGATGATTCATTAGCAACAAGTAATGGTTTAGCTTCTACCCACTTAGTAACATAATCAGTGCAAACTAATATATATTTCTTTTGTTTTGATGGAGGACTAATAGGTCCTACAAAATCCAAGGCCCATTTTTCAAAAGGTTCAATGTGTACCTGAGGTTGTAATGGCATCTCACCTGAAGGAGAAGGTTTCCCTACCCTTTGGCAACTGTCACACCTTTTGACATACTCCCTTGCATCTTTAAATAAAGATGGCCAATAATATCCTAAATTAAGGATCTTATAGGCTGTCCTCTTATCTGCAAAGTGTCTGCCACAAGGTTCATCATGACATGCCTTGAGAATTCAGGCATCTCATCTTCACGAACACACCTTCTAATGATCAAATCTAGACCTATCTTGTACAACTCATTAGCAACCCATGAATATTTTGCACTATCACAAATGATTTTTCTTTTATCCCTTGCATTCATAATTGAAGGAAATTTTCCTGAAACTAAATAATTAGCAATATCAGCAAACCATGGAGTTTGAGTAGAAATTGCAAAAAGATATTCATCAGGAAATTGATCTTCAACTGGAGTGTCATCTTTGATATTTTGGAGTCTAGATAGGAAATCAGCTACCGTGTTTTGTTTTCCAGGCCTATCTAGAATAGTAATGTTGAATTCTTGTAAGAGTAACAACCATCTTATCACTCTGCCATTAGTGATTGATTTGTTCATTAAATATCTAATTGCAGAATGATCAGTGTGAATAAAAGTTTCATAGCCTGTTATATAGTGTCTAAATTTGTTTATGGCATGAACAACAGCTAAAAACTCTTTTTCAGTTACAGTATAGTTTAACTCTGCAGGAGTCAAATTTTTACCGATATAATAGATGGCATAGGGAATCAAATCTTTCTATCCCAATACTGCTCCTAGAGCTGTATCGGAAGCATCTGTCGAGATATGAAAAGGTAACTTCCAGTTAGGTCCCCTTAATATAGGTGCTTCAGAAATTTTGGTTTTCAAGGTTTCAAAAGCTAACTGGCAATCAGAAGTCCACTTAAATTCACAATATTTGGTGAGTAATTTGAAGAGAGGAGATGCTATTTTGGTGAAGTTTTCTATAAATCTCCGATAATACCCTGTAAATCCTAGAAAACTTCTAACATCTCTTTGACAACTAGGAATGGATAGGTTAGAAATGACTTCAACTTTTGCCTCATCAACTCTAATCCCATCCCCTGAAATGTGGTGCCCTAAAACAATACCTTCAGTAAACATCATAAAACATTTTTCATGACTAAGTGAAAGGTTTTCTTCTTGACATCTTTTTAAGACTTTTTCTAAGTTTTCTAAAGCCTCTTCAAATGTATCCCCATAAACTGTGAAATCATCCATGTACATCTCTACACAGTCATGTATTAGATCCGAAAAAATTCCTAATACTGCCCTTTGGAATGTTGCAGGTGCATTGCATAATCCAAATGGAAATACTCGGTAGGCATAGGTACCCCAAGGACAAGTAAATGTGGTTTTATCTTGGTCTTCAAGTGCTACTTGGATTTGATTGTAACCACTAAACCCATCTAAGAATGAAAAGTACTTTTTGCCAGCTAATGTATTTAATACTTGATCTATGAAAGGTAAGGGAAAATGGTCTTTAAGAGTAGCTTTATTCAGTTCTCGGTAGTCAACACACACCCTCCATTTTCCATTTTTATTTGGCACAATTACCAAAGGAGAAACCCACTGACTATCTGAAATAGGATAGATGAAATTAACATTTAACAATTTTTGCAATTCCTCTTTAAAAATTTCCCTAAGATTTGGATTCATCCGTCTTTGAGGCTGTCTGATTGGTTTGCAATTTGCCTCTATATAGATGTGATGAGTACAAGTCTTGAGACTTATCCCTTTCATGTCAGTGTATTCCCATGCATATGCAGAAGAATGTCTCTGTAATACTTTGACTAACTCTTCTTGTTGAGATTTTTCTAGGTTTTTGTTTATGTTCAAGGTTTTGCCTGGAAAAATTTCACTTGTAGAGCTGCCAAATTTGTTCATAGAATGAAGAGACATCTGCCTAGATGACAAAAACTCAATATTGGATCCCTCTTGAAATGATTCATGTTTGTGTTCTAGAGAGGATTCAAAGTTTTCTAGAGTATTCAGAATTTGATTATCTTCACTAATTTCTGAAATTGTGAAGAGTGGTTGTAAATCTTCTTCATCCTCTATCCATTGAGTGTCATCTAGATCCGTAATTGTCCTAGCTGGAGGATATAAAGTGAATCTCTTAGTTGAACTACCATCAGAAATATACATATCACCGGACCTACAACTAATAAAAGCATCAGCTGTAGCCAACCAACGTCTTCCTAGTATAACAGGATGGCCTCCTAGATTATTCTTGGGAGTTAGGATCATGAAATCCACAGGGTACTCCCAAGAATATAGGGACACTGGAATGTCTTCTATTACCCCATCTGGTCTGATCACAGATCTATCTGCTAATTTTAATAGTGTGGGTGTAAAGAGAAGATTAGGAAGTTTCAGTTTGTCCATGATTTGTCTACTCATGATATTTATTGCTGCTCCTAAGTCAATGAGTGTGTTTTGAATTTCAATTCCGTTGATGTGAATTTTGACAACTGGATTTCCTGTGTCAAGGTACTTTGGAATAGTAATCTTACCCATCATAATGTCTGCTATTTGTCCTACCAGTTGAATTTTCTTGGTTTCTCTTATTCTTTTTCTTGTTGTCTTCATACTCAACTCCTTTATTTTTTTGGCTAAAATTGGGATTTCTTTGATGGCTTGCAATAATGGAATTTTAATGCAAACATTTCTCAATTCATCTAAGAAATCATAATTAGGCACCATGATTTGTTTTTCTACACCTCTATCAATTTGTAATCTTTCCAGAAAGGGAGGTATAGAAGTAGATGTGGATGGTTGCTCTAATACAAGAGTTGGATTTATTGGATCTTTTTGTTTTAGTTTTTCAATGTGTGGGTCTTGAAAGGATGTGTCCTCCTCAAGAATTTTATTCACCCGTAGAGAGTCTTCCTCAGAATTATCTTGTTCTTGTATGATCACAGAAGGTTTCCTCTTCTCAAGTATCCTTCCAGACCTAAGTTGAACATCACTAAGGTCTAGAGGAGTAATTAAATAAGTTGGAAACTGTTGACCTTCTATCATGTATGTATTCTGAGGGTTTTTATTATTGGGGTTTGATATGGGTTGAGCTGGAAATTGATTGGATTTTTGAGGGAATGGTAATGGAAGTGGTTGATTTTGATGTGGTTGGTTCTGATGATGTTGTTGAGGATTTTGTTGAAAATTTTGTTGAAGATTTTGAGGAAAATTTTGTTGAGAATTTTGAGGATAAAAATGTGGATATGGTGGATAGGATGGTGGATACTGATAGTATGGAGAGTATCTTCCATGGGGACTTTGTGTTCCTTGTGCCCAATATTGAGATTGATTTTGAAATTGGGGCCAAGGTTGCTGCCAACAATTCCAAGGTGGAGGTTGATTATACATTTGATCATGGAATCCTTGTGTCTGAGGTCCCCGCTAAGGTCTTCTAGATACAAAGTTAAGAGATTCTGTGGATTCTGTAGGAATTTCTAATTGAAAGACAGCTTTGAGACCAGGAAGAGAAGGACAATTCTTGGTTTCATGTTTTTCAGAACAAATGACACAGGTCTCTACAACTTTTACATCTAAAGGACACTCTCTCAAGGCATGTTTCTTTCTACATTTGGGACAAAAGATTGCCAAAGCATCAGATTCAGCCTTTTTCTTGTTTTGTATCTTAAGGGTGTCTATTTGTTCACTAAGACTCCCTAATATATCAGATTTAAAGTCATCAAGCATGTGTCCTATTTCTGATCTACTTACTGTCCCAGAAGCAGATTTACTTGCCCTTGCAAGAGCGGGATCTCTTGGACCTTTGACAGTTTTAGATTTCCCTCTTGAAAGGTTGATACATAACTCAGATATTTCAGATAATGTGAGTTTTTATATATCCCCTTTTCCCATCATGTTAAGAATATCCAACCATTCATCCCTAATTGTTTTCAACAAAAGAGATTTTAAGGTGTCTTGATCTAGATTTTCCATTTTTTCCCTTTTGATGTTGTAATTAAATCTTTCCAACAAATCTTCTAAGTTTTCATCTTCTTTTTGTAACATCTTGAACACTTCTTCCTTATGATTAACCGGCATACAATAATCCAAGTATCTCTCTAGAAATTCTTGTTTCATATCTTCCCATGTTCTAATAGAACTACTGATTAGACTCATAAACCACTTCAATGCTGCTCCCTTCAACGTTGAAGGAAATAATTTTAGTTTTTGAGCATCTTGTAGGTAGTCACAGCACTTCAAATTCGAATAAGAAAGTTTCAGGATCTTCAATTTTAAGTCCATATAAGTTTGGAAGGACAGAGGGTGAAATGTTTTTCATGGTTGTATTGGTTTCTTCATCAAGTATAGGGAACCCAAAAGAGCTTCCTATTCTACCTCTTCCTCCATTTGCACCTCTACCTCCTTCTCCTCTACCTCCTTCTCCTCTACCTCTACCTCTACCTCCAAATAGTGTGTTTTCTCCATTAAAAACTCCTCCTCCTCCTTCTTCTACCATGGTTGACTCTCTTGTGGAAGTGGAAAGGTTTGTGTCCCTAACAGGAGTTTTTAGATCTTCTTCTATGGCAGGTTCAGTGGATGAAGTGGAAGGTTTCTCTAATGGAATAGTTGACCTTAGATCTTCTAGAAGTCCAGGATCAGGAGAGGATGGAATATGGGTTTGAGTTGAAGGTGTACTAGCTCTGGATCTAGATGAAACAAGTGGTGTTCTAGAAGTCAAACTTCTGCCTCTGCTGCTTATAAATCTTCCCCTTGAATCTCTCTCCCTACGCATAAAATTGTTTTTGGATGCTAAGAAACAAAGGTTACCTAGTTTTCACTTCCCCGGCAACGGCGCCAAAATGTTTGGTCTCAATCTAGTCTCCTAAATTGAGCTCATTTAATTGTCAACCAGGGTTGGTAAACTGCTGAAGTGAAGTGTACTGTATGTACCTAGGTGTTTGTTTCTTAATGCGTTGTGTGTAGTGTTTTATGATGTTTTTGGTCTTTTGTGATGATTTATGATGTTTTTGGTCTTTTGTGATGATTTCTGATGTTTTTGATCTTTTGGTGGTTTTATGTTCACAAGGAAAATGACTAGAAAGCTAATGGAAGGAAGCTAATGATTAAAAACAGGGTGAAACCTAATTGGTTGATGTCAAATGGTAAATGCAAATGCAATACTAAAAACATAATTAAATCTAAACTATGAATAAGCAAAAACAAAGCTTGATAATGACTTTTAAGCAAATGATTCAAAACACAAACTAAACTTGTCAAATTCTTTCATCAAAGGCATTTGAGAGAGAGCTTGAAACATGGTCAACTAAGCATGCAAATCTTCCTAACTAAACAATTTAAACAACTAACTTATAATGATGCAACATTTTGTCCTTGATTAGAGATTTGTTGAAGTATGTTTGGAGTAAAACATTGATACCATCATAAGATCTTCTACTCTAAATCTAGTTCCTAACTCTATTCTGCAATTTAATTGAATGTCACAAAACCTTACTCAAGAGTTATTGATTTCTTTTCAAAGTAGTCTTTTGAGGGAGAGCTTTGTTTATGAAATGATGAGGAAATTGCAGAGGTACTTCAGGCCTTAAAATGATGTGGTCTTCTGTTCATGTAGTGATGGGTTAATTATGGATTTTATAACAAGAAGAGATTTGTGAATAATGAAGGCTGTTTTGTTAAGTTTAACAACTGAAGTAATCTAGTATGCAGTGACTGACAACTTAATATGGAGTGTAAATGCAATGAATTGAACTACAACCAAACCTAAAATGTCACTAACCTAAAACAGTGTTGAACTATAAGGCATTATCAAACCCAAAACAGAACAACTGAACATGAATTAAGTGCAATGAAACTCCGGAGTATCCTAACTATACTATCATGCATTATTCTATGAAATTATACAGTCTGTTTGTCCATCATTGTTGATATTTTGGAAGAGTTCCTTCTTTTGGAAGAGTTAGAACAATTCTGACTGTGTAATTGAGTGCAAATGAAAACATAAAGGACTGAAAGCAATGAAAAACTAAGATATCATATCCATATCCCACTCATCATTATGATATTTTGGACAAGTGTTTAAGAGGAAGAACAGAGATGGTACTTAGTGCAAACACACAAATAAATCATTCATTATGACGGTCATGTCTTGGACTCCTTAAGAATTTATTGGAAGAGTTTCTTCTTGTGGAAGAGTGATTAGAACAAGTGTAACTGTGATAGTGAACAACAAAAATTACAACTAAATCCTACAATACTATAGTCATTTTCCCATTCATCATTATAATCTTTTGGAAGAGCTTCTTCTTGTGGAAGAGTTAGAATGAGTATAACTACAGTAGCTAATTAAAAACAACTATGAATTCGACTTCAAATCCTACAATACTATAGCTATTCTCCATTCATCATTATAATCTTTTGGAAAAGCTTCTTCTTGTGGAAGAGTTAGAATGAGTATAACTACAGTAGCTAATTAAAACAACTACTAATTCAACTTCAAAAAAAACGTAAAGGCAGCTAGAATACTTATCTAATTTACGCAAATAAATCCGTGCAAGAGGCAGGGGCCCTCTACCACCTGACGGAATTCAACTCCAAATTAAATCACGCTTTCAAAACAACACTGTCTGCTCCATTAAAGATGAAAGAACTTGAACATAGCACTCTGCGTCTTCAGAAATGTAGCACAGAATCTAAACAAAATCTAGCATAAAATCTAACATCAAAATCTAACCTAGCTCTCGGTTTCCCAAGTGTTTATATAACAAATGTAAATAAAAATATTTGCAACAATTCAGGAACATTGTCTTTCCTTATCGGAATCACATTAGGACTCTTGAAGTGGCTGCGTGAAAAAGAAAAGACATCTGGACTGAGACAGTCCTAATAGAAGTCTTCCTTCCTAAATGTGTTCCCACGTTCCAAAACCATACCCAGAATTCGTTTCTTCCTCCATGATGAGCAACGAACCATGTAGACATGGCGTGGATTATGCCCATATGCGGTTTTTCTTGAGAGGCCACCTGGAACATACTCAAACGTGAAGATAGCTGCAGAATCGCCGGTTAGCTATGGAATGTCTGCATTCTGCAGCTAGTTCCGGTCAAAATGCTTTACAATGGCAAAAATCACAAAACTTAGCAAGTCAGTCATGTAAATCATTCTAAAAGTAATTTTAACTATATTCATTGATCAATTGGGTCTAGGATAGCAATGGACAAAGGAAAATGAGGTAAAATGGAATGAAAGAAAACACAATTTTGAGGCTCAACACAATCTTCTCTGTCGCATTGATGATACAATTGAGCGCACTGTGCTGACTGTGTGGCTTCACCAAGTATGCCCAGTATGAGTCCCAATTTAATCTTGTCAGCCCTAGAATTGATTTTGCTCTTTCTTCTGCCTTTTGCCTCCATTCTGTTTTCAGTTGATGTGCCAAGTGGGAGATATCCTGGAAAATTTTCTGAAATTAAATTTTCTTTGTGTAAATTATCATTTACACAATTCGTAAGACTGTTCGCCGCTGTAGCCACCTCTGCTGCTGCCTTCTCTTTGTGCATTTTCCTTTATTGGAGCTTTTTGCTTTGTTATTAATTTTGCAATTTCATCTTGATTTTGCTTCACCACTTTCTCATATCGTACTTTAGCCAAAGTAGTTTCTTTTTTATAGTTTTGACCTTTCGCAATAGTTTTTATCTGTGTCGAACACGCTCCACATCTTTTTTATATAGAGGATAATTTTGGCAAACTTACATACCTTATCTTGTGGTAGAAACTGTGTCAAATTGCCCACTTGGACATTTGAACTTGTGAACAGCGTCTAAAACATCTTTTTTTGGTACTGTCCACCCGTGTTTGTTTTTCTTCAATGGTTCATCTCTTTTGGTCCATTCCTGTGTGCATTCTGACAAATTCGCATGTTCTCTGGCAAATTCTTCCATAAATTTCTTATTATAAGTCGCATGAGGTTCCGGCAACTTATACATCAGCCTCACATCTTCCGTGGTGAATGACCCGATTAGCTCTTGAGATGGAGTTCTAAATTTCCTGTCTGAAATATCGGTGTTGTCCAGCACCCATTTCACCATGTCCGTATACGGGAGAATCCTCGGCCTTGCCGCTATCCTATGCAGAAATGAACAAGCCAGTTCTTTGAGGGTTGCTTCAGACGTATTACTAGAACCTTCTGTAGCCGTAACTTTTAATACCACGGGATTTTCTTCCTCCAACAAATTATAAATTCCTTACCAAGTGGATATACCAGCATCCTTATTGCAAGCGGTGTCTGCATATAGTGAAGCCATTTCTCTGTTTTCAGAATTCGAGCTCTTCTCCTTCTTACCCATAATGTTCTGTGAAAGCTTTGTATAGACGTTTGCTCCTTCGTGCCTGCGTTTTACGAGTTAAATGAGAGTAATGGCATGAGTAAGGTGATGAGACTGTTTTAAATGCAAAGGCGGATGAAATATATTATTTTAACGTGAAATGACTTTCAATCAAAACAAAATCTCATTTACCATTAATTGTCAATCCAATCATTTAATCCAATCATTAAAGCGCATAATAGATATTGATATATGGGAAGATTGTCTTTGAACAACGCACCTTTATGAATCTGTGACATTGTGATCTGTGATTTGCTGCGCAATATCGCAATATCGCAATGTCACAATATCACAATATCGCAAAATGAAACCATCGCAATTTTATAAATAGCGCAAAAGCGCAAATTGTGAAATAGCGCAAAAGCGCACATCGCAAATCTCGCAAAAGCGCAAAATTGTAAATAGCGCAAAAGGTATTCGTTTAACATTTCTGTTTTCTGCGCTATGCGATCTGCGACCAATATGTTTATTGTATAGGCTTTTTGGGATCGCATTATCGCAAAATCGCATTTTCAGTTTTATAAAAGATATATACCATTTTGCGATGGATGCGCTATTTTGTTTAAAGAACAATTTTATTGTAATCTATCATAAACTTAAGTGTTTCTTAATGTTCTTTCTAAGGGATTTCTCTAAGTTTATAATAGAAAGTTTTATTTGAAAGGGAAAACAAATCCTAATTAATTGTTTGGATTTTTTAACTAAGGGTCCCCATTTATTTAGTATTATTACTAATATTAAATAAAAGGGTTGTTTCTTGGTCGCAACATAACCCCAACATAATGGAAATCATGGTGGGACATATAGAATCTATGATGGCCTAACAAACTATTATAAACTCTTTAATCCTACAAATCTCTAAGAAAATCAGTCAGTAAGCCATAGAGTAGACTCTGTTTGTTTGAGCACCTTAGCTAAGTGTTGAAATCAGGAATAAGATATTCTCATAACCATAGAAATATACAAAATCCAAAAATATTTCAGATTGGATTCATAATAAACATGGTGGTGGAACCATAAAACATTTTACCTTCACAAAAGCTAAAAAGTTTCCACCTAGCAACTCCATTGGCCCCAGTAGGCTTATTGCTCATCTAGGTCTCCAGATCTCTTTAGGACTATGTTAACTAGCCCTGAGGAAGTTTAGAAGCCTAGTCCCATACTAGAATAGACATTGTGAGAGGCAAAACTTTCAAAACAATCCCTAAAAAACTTCAGCCTCTCTCATTTTTGAAAAAAATAGTCTGGCTTCACATAGGATCAACACTAGATCTCATCCATACCCTAATCCTCCTACAATAGTTGAAAATCCATAGAAGATTTTGTGGCAGACTTCTAAGTCTAGAAAATTAGCTACTGATAGGAGCCTCTTAAGAACAAAATCTGTCCCTGAAAACCTTGTTGTCTTAGAGGATTTACACTTTGACTTACATCATACAAAGAACATATTCAGAACCAGATCTCAAAGTGATTTAAACCAAGCTGATCTTGAAACTGTAGGTTTGCAATAGAGCTTTAGTAGAGAAGCCTCACCTTCTACTCCTCCTAATTCCCAGCTTCTTCACAACTTTAGCCTCTTTCGTAACAAATCTGCTCAAAACTAGTTTTCTGGCCCAAGTGTTTCTTCCACCCCAATCCATACCACCACTGTTCAAACCACCCCATCCCATCAACGCCCTCCCATATTACATCCTCCACTTGCAAACCCCCCACTTTTTCCACAACCTCCTATCATGGCAACACGGTATGCTCCTCTAGTCCTTCCTTTACCTTTAGTCAACCTACCACAGGACTATCAGTCCAAGATACCATTATATGATGCCAGTGGTGCTACTACTTCTTCACTACATGTGGACAAGATGAATGAATATTTTGACAGAAACGAGATTGATGATGAAACTGTCAAACTTAGATTTTTTGCTCAAAGTCTAGGGGGAGAAGCAAGAAAGTGGTTCAAAAGCTTAACCCCTAATAGTATTAATGACCTCCAAGCCCTTCATCTGTTATTCTTAAACAAATGGGAAATTAGGAAAAACCCTCTCCAAATAATTTCAGACTACAACAATCTCAAAAGAAACACTGGGGAAAGTGTCCAAAATTATTGCACTAGGTTCAATAGTGTTTATAATGCACTGCCCCCAGACTTGAAACCTCCACAAGGCTCAGGTTTGGCCAAATTTCCTGAAGGATTTGATCCTGAAATGGCATATCAGCTAAGAGAAAGAGATCCCTTGACTTTGGAAGACATTCAAAAGGGATCTCTTGCTGTGGAAGTAAATCTAATAGAGAAAAGAGCAAGGATGAGGAATGAAAGGAAAGTATCATTTAGGGAGGCATCTGCACCCTCCACATCTAGCTCAAAAATGGAAAGGATGATGGAAGAAATGATGAAAAAGATGAGCATACTTGAGAGAACACAACCAAGAGACAATCAGAACAACCCCCAAAATAGAAATAATAACCAAAATTATAGAAGAGAAAACAATCAAGATAGACAAAGGGACAATGACCAACAAATTAGACCTCCCTTCTAGCAAAACTATGTAGATCAGGATGAGGAAGAAAGGGAGATTGAAAGATTGGGAGAAAATCATGTAAACTTGATTGGATCAGACAGTGAGGATGATGTCTTCCTCAATGAAGAGGAACAAGGTTTCTTCTCCTCAGAACAAAATGAAAACACTTGTGAGGATTCTGAAGATTATAGGTTGGGGTTTGAGAATGCAATCATGGAGGTACAAAAACAGTATGATCTTAGAAGAAAGGGGAACCTAGATAATTCAAAAGATAAAAACACTAGCACTACTGTTAGGAAAAATGCAGAAAATAAACCTAAGAAAACAGATTTAAACAAAGAGAAAAGCATCTAGCCAAATGTTGAACAAAGCAGCCCTAGCACTTTAGCTAGTGGCCCTAACAAAATTGTCCCAAATAGCAGTCCAAACAAAGTTCAACAAATCAGAATTGCTGAAAGGAATTCAATTGAAAAAACAGATGTAAATGTGACAAAATAAATAGTTCCTTTCAGCCTTGAGGGAGATATTGCAAAGATAAAAATTACCATACCTCTAGCTAAACTAGTAACCCAAGAAGTGTACGAAAGCCAAGTATTGAAAGCTTTTAACTTAGGAAGTGACAATGATACATTAAACTTGACAGATGACAAACCTGAGTTGTTGTTTGGTCTAGAAGTTGAAGGAAAATACCAAGAAGGAGTTGTCCCTCCATTTTATGTCAGTTTGAATATACATGATAGGATATTACACAATGCCATGTTAGACTCTGAAGCTTCACATAATCTTATGCCCAAAGTAGTAATGGAAAGTTTAGGCTTAGAAATTACTAAACCATACAAGGATCTGTATTCCTTTGATTCAAGAAGAGTCAAATGCTTGGGTTTAATCAAATATTTATGTGTAAACTTATCTCAGATCCCTGCCAAGAGTCTAGTTATGGACATAGTAGTAGCTGACATTCCCCCAAAGTATGGCATGCTTTTATCAAGATCATGGGGAGTCAAAATTCAGGGGAGCCTTCAAATGGACATGTATTATGCCACCATCCCAGTTTTTAACCAAAACATAAGATTATACAGGGAATCACACATTAAATACATGGTGAGAAACCTATATAAACCAAACAAATCTCCAATATATTCCATTCAATCATGTTTAGATTCCTTTATCTTGTACAATGAAGACCAAATCACTCAACAAGAAAAGGAAAACAAAGAGGAAATCAGTTTACCAGAACAATCAAAACTTCCCTCAAATCAAATACAAAACATTAGCAATCAATAGCAACAAGAAAATGAAAATGAAGTAGAAATACTTTGGACAATAAACTTTGATGGGGCTTGTAATAAAACAAGTGCAGGGGTAGGTGTATGGATTCAAAATACAAATCAGGGTTATCTATATAAACTAGATTTTCCATGCACCAACAATATTGTTGAATATGAAGCCCTTCTCCTTGGCTTACAGTTGCTTAAACAATTAGAAGCCCAGAAAATATCAATCCTAGGAGATTCTGAAGTTATCATAAGACAAATCAAAGGAGAATATTCAGCTAAAAACCCAAGACTTAGAGAATATCGAAATGCTACCCTTGATTTATTAAAGACCTTTCAAAAATATGAACTTATTTTCATTCCAAGCGCACAAAATCATCTAGCAAATGAACTTGCCTTCACTGCCAACAATTTCCATGTACCTCAGACAAACAAACATCTTAACATAAAGGTCAAAAACAGACCTGCATTGCCTGACAATGAGGACCGCTAGCAAGTGTTTGACACTGACAAACACATAGATGATTTCCTAAAATCAGAAAATGATTTTGCCATACCAGCATTAGAAACCAGCCATGAAGAAAACCATTTTGATAATGAACAAATCCCAAAAACAGAAATTACATATTCTGCTAATATAAATCATTATGAGAATCTTTTTGAAGCAGAATTAATTGACAACGTAGACCAGAAATACTTGGAAGTTTTACAATGCAAGAATGATACAATTCCAAGAGCTCTCACACCTTTAGAACACCTTTTTCACTTTAATGATGTAGCCAAAGAACCAATAATGGAGCCTGTGGAAACAGATGTAGAAGAACATAACATAGGCAGCCTAGCAGAACCCAAGATGATCAAACTATCCAACACTCTCCTAGCTCATATAAAATTTCAATACATAGATCTTTTCAAAGAGTTTAGAGATGTGTTTGCTTGGATATACAAAGATTTGAAATCTTATGACACTAGCATCATTCAGCACAAAATTCCTCTTAAGGAAAATCAGAAACCTTTCAAACAAAAACTAAGAAGGATAAACCCTGTTTTATTACCTTTAGTCAAGAAAGAAATTGAAAAAATGTATGATGCTAGGATTATAGTACCCCTTAGATATTCAGAATGGGTGTCAGACTTAGTTTCTGTTAGAAAGAAGACAGGGGAAATCAGGCTCTGCATTGACTTTAGAAATCTAAATAGAGCCGCCCTAAAAGACAACTACCCCTTGCCAAAGATGGACCACATACTTCAAGGGGTATTTGGGTCAAAAAGAATATCACTGTTGGATGGGTTCTCAGGTTACAACCAGGTGTTGGTGCTCCCAAGTGATCAACACAAAATTGCTTTTACTACACCTTAGGGCACATTTATGTATGTCAAAATGCCATTTGGTTTGATGAATGCAGGGGCCACCTTCCAAAGGGCCATGGACATAGCCTTCTCAGAAGATATTGGCTATTTTATAATCATTTACCTTGATGACATAACTGTTTTCTCTAAAACTGATGAAGAACACTTGATTCACTTAAGAATTTTTTTTGAGAAATGTAGGAAATTCGGCGTATATTTGAATCCCAAGAAGACACTCTTTGGTCTCCAAGAAGGCAAGCTTCTTGGTCAGATAATTTCAGAAGAGGGAATCAGAGTAGACCCTAAAAGGATTGATGGCATATTGAAAATCAGCCATCCAAGAAGCCTCAAAGAATTACAATCTTTCATTGGAAAGATTAATTTTTTGAGGAGGTTTATCCCCAACCTTGCTGAGCTATTAAGAAACATTACAAACATGCTTAAGAAAGAGGTAGGTGTGAAATGGACTACACAAGCTAAACAATCATTTGAACTGGTTAAACAAGCTCTCACTCAAACACCAGTCTTGATTAGTCCAGATTTCACCAAAGACTTTTATATCTTTTCTTTTGCATCTGAACATACAATAGCTACAGTATTACTCCAAAAGAATGATTTGGGGCAAGAACAACCAATATCCTTTTTTATTAGGGCCTTAAGAGATGCTCCTCTCAAATATAACATCATGGAGAAGCAAGCCTTAGCATTAGTGAAAGCATTAAAAGACTTTAGAGTCTACATTTTACACTCTCACATAATTGCTTTTGTTCCACATACTGTTGTCAGGGATATTCTAAGTCAAGACCCTGATGGTAAAAGGGGAAAATGGATTGCTACTATTCTTGAATATGACTTAGAAATCAGGCCCACCAAACTGATTAAAGGGCAGGGATTAGCAAAACTCATGGCTGAGTCAAACTTCCAAGCACTAGATATGAATATGGTGGATGTGTTGGAAGAAATAGAAGAATTCACTGCCCCTTTCATTGAAGAAACATTTCTGAATTCTCCTTGGTATGCTGACATCATTTATGTGCTTTTATATCTAAATGCCCCTCCTTCTTTGTCTAAAACTAAAGCTAGATTTTTGAAACAGAAGGCTTTGAATTATTGCATATTAGATGGGGTATTATATCGGAAAAATGATGTTGGAATTTTGCTTAAATGTTTACTTGAGGATGATGCAAGAAAGATAATGCATGAGTTGCATGAAGGAGAATGTGGAGGACACCTCTACTGGAATACCACAGCAAACAAAATCCTCAGATCTGGTCACTTTTGGCCCACCCTTTTCCCAGACACTCAAAAGTTAGTCATGTCTTGCCATAAGTGTCAAATTTTTGGTGGCAAAAGAAAGCTCCTTCCCTTACCCTTACATCCCATCAGTGTTGAGGCACCCTTTCAACAATGGGGCTTGGGATTCATTGGGGAAATTCACCCATCCTCATTGCCACTGATTATTTTACCAAGTGGATAGAAGCCATACCATCTAGAAATGCTACTGACTCTGTCATTATCAAGTTCCTTGAAACAAACATCCTATCCAGATTTTGTTGTCCTACAAAAATCATCATAGATAATGTTGCTGCCTTCAAGTCTAAAAGAATTGTTGATTTCTATTACAAATACCACATCAACTTAGGCCATTCAACTGCTTACTATCCCCAAGGAAATGGATTAGCTGAATCCTACAAAAAAAGCCTCATCAACATCATCAAAAAGATGTTGGAGCAGAATCAGAAATCATGGCACAGTAAGCTGGTTCATGCCTTGTGGGCTGATAGATTAACTACTAAGAAGTCAATAAATATGTCCCCCTATCAGCTGGTCTATGGCATGGATGCAGTCTTCCCAAACTCATTGGGAGTTCCAATAATGAAACTCCTCCAAGAAGTGCAAACTGAGGAGAATGATATGTAGAGAAGAATCAACCAAACAATTCACTTACAACAATCCAGAGAAGAATTCTATGAAAGAACACAACTAGTCCAAGAAAATATCAAAGAAACTATTTGATAAAAGGACTAAGGAAAACCATTTCCAAGTTGGAAATGTGCTTCTCAAATGGGATTCAAGAAGGGAAGAAAAGGGAAAACATGGCAAGTTTGAGAACCTGTGGAAAGGACCCTATATTATTCATGCTGAGAGGGGTCACAATGCTTTCTTCCTGAAAGAATTGAATGGAGAAGTTCTATATGGAGGTCCTGTCAATGGCAGAATGCTCAAACATTATTTCTGTCAAGAGTCATAAGTTTCAAAGCTTTTTTCTTTCCATTGTAAATATCATTTTTTGAACATTGCATTCAAAGTTAGAAAAATAAAAATACAAAAACAATAGAAAAAGAAAAGAGGGCAGATAAAAACAAGAAAGGTACAGCCCCATACCAAAAAAGAGAGACAAAATCTGAAAGTGTGCAAGCTCAAATGCCACTCCTAAAAACACACTTCTAGTTAGTCATACAGCCTAATCATGAATAATTAGCTTTTCAATTTATTGCTGATAGGTTAGTGAATTAGATTAGCCAAACAACACAATCTTGGCTTATCAGTAAGGTAGATTAGGATAGAGGAAACAAAGGTTCAAAAAAATTCAATATCTGAACCTATGAATCTCAAAAGAAGAATGGCTCTAATTAGATTAAATATTGAGCCAAAGATAGAAAACAAAATGGTTCCAATATGCTCAAAACTTGAACCAGATGAGAGAGAAAACACAGCTCAAACAAATTCAAAACAGAGCTGAAGAAATAATGAAGGATGTTTTAGTTTTCAGTTCTTAAGCCTTCACAAATTTTGTTTTACTTTTCATAAAATCTATGTGCAGCTTGTTTTTATGCCATATATCTGCAGCAAGTCAGACTGCTTAATCCTGTCTTGGCTGCTTTTAAATTTCCTATTTTAGAATTTAGAGAATAAAAGTCTGTCAGACAGTCCAATCCTGACAGAAGGTAGTTAGGTAGAGAATTTATGAACTCAATTGTTTAAACTGAGTTCGTGGTGAAATAAGAGTAGAAATAAATTAGTTTCCTGTTTTTCAAAAGAATAAAATGTTGATGAAGAGAGTTTTCTAGTCCAGATGCACTCTGAAAGAAGAAAAAAATGTTAGGATCATTAGGAATGGGTAGGTAGAGATGTTGTTTTGATAGAATTCCATTGTTTCAGATTGCTGCAGAGATTATCAAATCAAAGAAAGGTCAGCCAAAGGAAAGAAAAGTTGTTGCCCAATGGATGAAGGCACTGGTTTACTGGAAAGCCAGAGATCAATAACTGAGGTTCTAGACACTTGAAGAACCATCTGTCCTCCCCAAGTGGAGCCATTGTTAGCCACCTATAAATTCTGTCATACTCAATGGTGGCTAAGCTTGTCTTTTAAACCTTCAAGAGATAGTTCACTTTGAAAACTTATCATCTTTTGAAGTTTTATGATGATTATTACCCTTTGAGTTAATCTTCACTGCTGTTTCACTATTAGCCCTAAAGTACCTGCTGTTTACTGAGAGAAAGACTGCTTAAAACCTCCATTTTACATCATTTCAATTCTCCATTTTCACCTTTCTTCCCTTTCACAAATTCATCCATAAAGACCTTAATTTGAATTCTAAACCATTCCAAAATCCTTTTTAAACCTTATGTTCCCCTTTCATTTGGTTTAAAAACCCTTATCTCACCTATCGGGACCCTCTTCTGGCCTTAAAATCTCAGTTTTCGGCCTAAAAATAACCTTTTGCACTTTTGAAATCATTAAGCCCCCGAGGGCTTATTACCTTTAGCCCTTTCCTCCATACATCCTAAAGCCCTGCAATCGGGCGTTTAAAACACAAAGCCTCCGTGCTAAAAGCCTTACCTTTCCTCTATTTTTGTTTTCTCGACATTATGGTTCCAAGCGAATCTCGACCATTGATCTACAAAGATCAAC
Organism: Pinus albicaulis; assembly: GCA_034641835.2. NCBI lineage: Eukaryota > Viridiplantae > Streptophyta > Pinopsida > Pinales > Pinaceae > Pinus > Pinus albicaulis. Next base: position 1,538,926,554 of record CM076570.1, on the reverse strand, counting down.
GGCCGTCGGGCTATCTTTCCTTTCGCCCGTTCACTTGCCATGCTCTCCTCCTTTCAAAATAACCCGCCCCCATCTATGAATCTCAATCGTTCATTCAGACGATCCGACGATCGGGACTTAACCCGATAACCCAGCACCTGTCCACTACGCGACAAAACATTACGTCAACATGAACCCCGCTTAAAATTTTACCCCGCAGCTTTTCATCCATCGCGCTCAACCCACACCGTTGGATCTGGAGCCTCCAATCCAATGGTCGACGATCTGTATCACGTAATTTTTGGCCTCTCCTTGCAGTGCGCTACTTCGGCGCGATAAAGCAATTTTCATTTTCCACGTGTCGAGCGATGAATGGAATCACGTTCCAAAAGTTAATACCGCCTCCCCCCCCAAATGCTGTGTGAAATTGCTGCCGGTTTTCCCAAAACCACCATTCCTCAATTAGCACCATATTTTAAATTTGAAACCCTGTTTCTATGTTTACCATAGAAGTCCATCCTCTGCTGCAAATTTCTCCATCCTCACAGCTCCGAAACATTTCCACGAACCTTCCAAAGCATTTTAAACCAATAAATCACAGGATTTAAATAACGTTGTGTGTTTTTTTATGCAGGTTTAATGAAGATTAAGGTTAAAACCCTCCCACAGATGATTACAGTGTTATGGGCTAAGCATGACGATCCTCATGGCCCTTGATACAATTTCAAAGGGTTTGTGAGTTCTAATTATACATTTTCAGGGAATCGATAAGTCATGATTATCGGTTTGCTAAACAAAAATTCCAACGAACCCTCTTCACACCTGCAAACAACAAAAACACAGTCATCATCAATTAATGAAAGAGTATCAGTGTCAAAGATGAAGATCAGAGCATAATTGAAGGATTAAAGATGTTAATTAAAGCTTAAAGGATCAAGGCACAAGTTGAATATGAAAGGCCAGATCCACAGAATGAAGAAAAATCTCCAGAAAAGCTTCAAATGCTACATTAGAGGGGCTAATTGAATCCCCAGCTACCAAAATTGCCACCTGCAGCCTCTCTGCCTCAAAGGAATACCTGGATCAAATCTCAATCAGTAACATTAAGGCTAAAGACTGCTAACAATTATTACAAAAAAAATGAAATGTTTCACACTGACAGCAAAGTTATTGTAAAAAGATAAAAAGAGCCTTAAAGTCAATCTTTTCACCCACTAAGCCTAAAAGGCAGAAAACAGAGTTGTAAATCAAATGCTTTCCTGCCTTATTCCTTGCATGGTTTTCAAGGCTAGGAGTTGCATTTAGTATAGAATTAATTACACTTCAACCCTAGGAACTCTTCCACCTCCTCATTTTTCTTATAAAATATCCTTGAGGAGGACATTGTAAAGGGTTGGTTGGTCACTAGTTGTAACATTGGAACTCTTTGAAATAATACATAGTCTGTTGAAGTTGAAGAAGAAATTGAAGTCTTGGAAGCTGGATTATGTTTTTGTAGAAATTATATAACTGATATGTTATATGTCTAAGATTCTCCTGATCATACACTATTTGACTTCATGCACAATAAAACATCTATTCCACCATTGATCATCATATGTAGAAATTAAATCAATTTCATGCACACATTAAAACCATAAAAATTCACACACATTAACACAGTGATTTACGGGAAAGATTGAAGCTAAAAACCCCAACTATATATATATAATATATGTCATAGAGATCATGTAACAATCCTCATACAAAGCTTCCCACAAGCTCTTAGTACAATCCAATTGCTACACACTAATCAGGCTAGATCTTGCAAATCCATGCACCGATCTTTGCCACCTGCTAGCCTGCCTCTACTGCACAATCCCTGCTGAAGAATGGCTCTGAATGAACTCAAATTAGTCGAGCCTTGCTCACGCAATCCTCATTGGCATCTCCATCAATGTGTGGTGCAAAATCATGCAACACTCTAGTCACAACTGATAGTCTACTTGCCCTTTCACCTATCTCTCCACTGGTCTCCACTGAAACTGTCCATGCACTGTAGTTAATTGATGTATTCTTCAATTGATTAATGAGTTAATATTTAGTGAATTAATTAATAATTAATTCACACCACTCTCACTAGTGTATCAATCAGTTAGACTAGATACAACTAGCTCAACTGTGTTTAACTGAACACAACTCTACCAACTACCTCAATAACTCCACCAAACTCTATCACATGAGTTCTAACTGAAGTCTCCATGCAATAGCTCCACTTAACCCTCAAGAATAACGTAATTCCTTCTGTCAGCTCTTGTGCCACATCTGTGCACTTAACTAAAGTGCTCCAGGAGAATAAGTTAATGTTTATAGTCCAAATATTATTAAGAGCTAATAATATTCGACATATCTATTTTTAGACTGGCAATCTAAAAATAGATTCTGCCCAATATGTCTAAAAATAGAAGTCCATCTATTTTTCCAACTTGACCAACCATCCACAAATAGCATCCTGCAACTCATAGAATATGATCGACATGTCTAAAATAGACATAGTCTAAAAATAGACTTTGCGCCAAAAATAGCCTGCGAGCCCACTTAGTGAAGGCAACTCTTTTCACTAAGCTCATCATCTTGTTGAATCTCAACACTCCCTCTCAACAAGATAGGGATTATCTACCACCCCGATCCTGTCTCTATGGTATTCGAATTTGCTCCTGGTGAGCGCCTTCGTCAGAATATCTGCATCCTGATCCTTCGTAGGAATGTAAGAAAGCAACATGATCTTCCGTTGCACACAATCTCTGATATGATGGTACCGGATGTCAATATGTTTAGATCTATCATGAAATACTGGATTAACCAAGAGTTTAATGCAACTCTGATTATCACAATATATCATAGTAGGATCTAAGTGTGAACCGAACAACCCGACCAGGATCTTCCTCATCCATATAGCCTCGCATGCAGCCAAACTCGCTGCCATATACTCGGCCTCTGCTGAACTGAGTGCCACGGATCTCTGCTTCCTGCTGTACCAAGAAACTGTTGTCGACCCGATACTAAAAATCCCTCCAGATGTGCTCTTTCTGTCCGTTGGGCTCCCTGCCCAATCTGCATCCGTGAAGCCACATAGCTTCACCTCATCCGACTGTCTGTACCATAATCCATATCCCAATGTGCCTCTGAGATATCTCAATACATGCTTTCCTGCCTTCCAAAAGAGCTTGGTAGGCTTAACCATAGCTTGTGAAAGCTGGTTAACAGCATAGCATATGTCGGGTCGTGTATTGACCAGATACATAAGCGACCCCACCAACTGTCGATAAACATTGGCATCCACTACCTCCGCCGAAGTAGCATCCTCCTTCCTCCATCCACCAGGAAGAGGAGTATCAACAGGCTTGCAGCCATGCATGTTGAAATTCTCCAGTATCTCCCGGGCATACTTACCCTGAGAAACAAACAGTCCATCACTGCGCTGCCAAATTTCCAATCCCAGGAAATAATGAAGGAGGCCCAAGTCCTTCATCTCAAACTCTTTTGCAAGATCCTCCTTGCATGAGAGTATCAACAGCTCATCACCTGTCAAAATCAAATCATCTACATAAAGTACAATGATCATCAACTTACCCTCCACCACAATCTGCCTGATCCGCCTACCTTCGGGGTGAAATCCAAGACCGTGAAATAACTATCTATCCGTGTGTACCAAGCACCAGGTGCTTGTTTCAACCCAACACCTCTTTGTCGATTACGACGTACTTAATGTCAATTCAACCTTCTTACCACTATGTACACCTCCTCCTCAATGAATCCGTTGAGAAACGGCGCTCACATCCATTTCCATGAATGTGCCAACCCATCTGCTACCGAGAGCAGGTTAGGATGCTCTGCTTGCAGGAAGAACACTCTGCGCTGGTGCAAGGCTTGCTAGTCATCTCTCAATTCATGAGGTCAAAATATTGCCCACTTTGCCGCTCCCGTCACCGCTTTCTTGCTTCACTTTGTAGATCCATCTCGAACCTGGCAGACCGATTTTCTTTCTTCCTACGATACCCTGCGATTGCTTTCGAAATCGAATCATACTCTTCCACCATGGCATCTACCCATGCAGGGTCCTCCACATCTTCCTCGAAATAGGATGGTTTTTTCACGATACACTTTCTCATCAGAGCCATGTATCCAGTATATCATTCAGGTGACTGTCTCTATCTACGCTGTGATGTAGGTGCTCCTACAATATTCTCTGCATCAAGATTCAGTCGCTCAGCTTCTGTAGTGCGCTTCCGCCCTCTGATGGTTGGCGCTACATGAGTGGTTTCTTCCACTCCATGAACTTCAATGAATCACACTTGAGGCCCATCCTTAGAACTCAATAGCTCCTCATCTCAGATGTGGCCTCCTGCCGAACACTTCGCTTCTCTGAAATTATCTGTCAACAATGTTCTTCCCAATCATCAGGCTGATACACCATAGGCTAAAGCTGGGTACCCCACAAATATCCCAACCCTCTCGCGGTTGGCTCTAGCTTCTTCCGGGCATCCTTCGTCACATGAATGTAAAATTGTGTGAGCCAAAAATCTTCAAATGAGAAATATCAAGCCACGTAAAATGCCTCTTCGGGTGTACTCACGCAAGTACCTATGAGGACAACTGTTTAGTTATAAACGTATTGCCTAAGTCAATAAGTATGGGAAGTTCAACATCATGCAACATCATCCGTGCAGCACCCACGATCGTTCTGTTCTTTCGCTCCGCAACCCCATTCTGCTGTGGGTTATGAGGCGCTATGAGCTATCTTCAAATTCCTTCTGCGCTGAAAAAGTCTTTGAATTCACTAGAGATGAATTCACCACCATTATCGCTCCTAAGAGCCTTCACCTGCTTCCCCGAATCTTTCTCCACCAGTGCCGTAAACTCACAGAACTTAGAGAATGTCTCACTCTTCTTCTGCATGAAGAAGATCCAGCACTTACGAGAAAAGTCATCAACAAATATCATATAATACCTATGATTTGCTATCGAAGCTACTGAGAAAGGTCCACACACGTCTATGTGAATTCTCTCAAGGATCGTCGTGGCGTGACTATCCTTCTCATGAAAGGTGGCTTTCAAAAATTTTCCCAAATTACATCCCTTGCACTGTTCTCACTGCGCAAGTGTACCTTTGGGAAGCCTGGTAGAAATCTGCTGCAAAATTTTCAAAGCGCCATGGTGAAGATGGCCCAATCTCCTGTGCCATAGCTCGCCCTCATCCCGACTCACCACTGCTCCTGCTTTGCCTACCATTGCTGCGTAGCCATCTACCTACAATTGATAAAGGTTCTTAACTCGAACCCCTATCCTCCGAGTTTCACCAATTGCCTTACTGCACAGGAAAGCCTTTCCATCGCTAAAGACAACATCATATCCCTTGTCTTCCAACATCGCCACAGAGATAAGATTCTTCTTCAATCCTGGAACATGCACAAAATCCTTCAAGATGAAAGGTTTGCTAGACTCCCTCTCAAAGGAAATGGTCCCGATACCAGTCGCACTGTATCTACCATCATCGCCCATCTCGATGTGCACTCCAAGATCCTTCTCATCCAGATCAACAAACAAATCTTTGTCTCTAGTCATATGGAAAGACACACCACTGTCAAGAAACCACACTGATCCCATCACACTTGAGACCAAGCATGCGATTAGTGAAAAATACAGCTCAAAATGCAAGGCTAAGGCATCTCCAGCTGCAGATCCAGCAACCTGCTTATTTTTCTTCTTTTGTGGACAATTAGTGGCGTAATGTCCGTGTTGGTGACAGTGAAAGCACTTCACCTTGGACATGTCTTGCTTCTTGCCTTTCGCACCGGATTGAGAAGAATTTTTCTTTCCCTTCCCTTTCCTTGCTTTGGCAGCCAAAGCACAATTTTCTTCATCTTCATTCTTCGATGAAGATCCATCCCTGGTACTCCGCCTTATCTCCTCCTGCACAAGATCCGACCAAAGTCGCTCCCATCCCGGCAGTTTCTCCCGACCACTGACAGAGTCCTCATAGGAATTAAAACTCTTCGAAAGCCCAAGGAGAGCCAAGCTCACCAAGTCCTCTTCATCTACAGTAACCCCCACACTTCCCAGCTCATCCCTGCACTGGACGAACTTCGTGAGGTACTTGGGTATACTTTCGCCCTTCTCCATTTTTATTTTCCTGAGTTTATCCTTGAGCGCCAACTTCCTCTGGTCGCTCTTGCTTTGGAACAAGTCTGTCTAAGATTTCCACATCAAGAATGGAGAAGCTTTACCATGAAGGCTGGAAATTATGTGATCCTTCACACCTTCCAACAGAATCCTTCGACATTTTGCTGTCTTCTTTTTCCATGCGTTAAGTGCGGCAGCATCGCTAGAAGCAGGTTTTGGAATTTTTGCATCTATGAACTCCTTCAACCCATTAACCTCCAGCACCACCTCCATCCTGTCCTTCCATGCAATATAATTTGAGCTGCCCTCAAGGGCATACTCCAATCGCAATCCGTTGAAAGACATCTCATCTTCGACACCAAGAAAACACTATTGCAAATTCAAATTCCACCAGCACAAAACTCAACCGCTTCAATGCTTTGCAATTGCTCCAATGATCAATGCTCTGATACCATGTAGAAATTATATAACTGATATGTTATATGTCTAATATTCTCCTGATCATACACTATTTTAATTCATGCACAATAAATAATATATTCCACCATTGATCATCATATGCGGAAATTAAATCAATTGCATGCACACATTAAAACCATAAAAATTCACACACATTAACATAGTGATTTACGGGAAAGCCTGAAGCTAAAAACCCCAAATATCTGTATATAATATATGTCATAGAGATCATGTAACAATCCTCATACAAATCTTCTCACAAGCTTTCAGTACAATCCAATCGCTACACACTAATCCGGCTAGATCCTGCAAATCCATGCACCGATATTTGCCACCTGCTAACCTGCCTCTACTGCACAATACCTGCTGAAGAATGGCTCTAAATGAACTCGAATTGGTCCAGCCTTGCTCACGCAATCCTCATTGGTATCTCCATCAATGTGTGGTGCAAAATCATGCAACACTATAGTCACAACTAATAGTCTACTTGCCCTTTCACCTATCTCTCCATTGGTCTCCACTGAAACTGTCCATGCACTGTAGTTAACTGATGTATTCTTCAATTGATTAATGAGTTAATATTTAGTGAATTAATTAATAATTAATTCAAATCACTCTCACTAGTGTATCAATAAGTTAGACTAGATACAACTAGCTCAACTGTGTCTAACTGATTTAAACTGAACATAACTCCACCAACTACCTCAATAACTCCACCAAACTCTGTCACATGAGTTCTAACTAAAGTCTCCATGCAATAGCTCCACTTAACCCTCAGGAATAGCGTAATTCCTTCTGTTAGATCCTGTGCCACATCTGTGCACTTAACTGAAGTGCTCCAAGAGAATAAGATCATGTTTATAGTCAAAATATTATTAAGAGCTAATAATATTCGACATATTATTTTTTTTACTGGAAATCTAAAAATAGATTCTGCCCAATATGTCTAAAAATAGAAGTCCATTTATTTTTTCCGACTTGACCAACTATCCACGAATAGCATCCTGTAACTCATAGAACATGATCGACATGTATAAAAATAGACATAGTCTAAAAATAGACTTGCACCAAAAATATCCTACGGGCCCACTTAGTGAAGGTGACTTCTTTCCACTAAGCTCATCATCTTGTTGCAATCTCAACGGTTTTGACATGCTTGTTCTTGAGAAGGCTCTATCATTTCATCCCTGACCTTGGCTATTGGTGATGTATTCTGAATTGTTTGTTGTTTTTCCTGTTTTCATTATGTTTCATAAATTCTTACTACAATAGGATGGAAATTTTAGGCTAAGAAATGACTCCTGGAAGCACCTTAGACCTGTTTATCCTTCATTGTTTTATGTTTTCTTCTGTTGAGGTATTTTAGAGTCTTTAATCTTTCTCTTTAGTCCTCATGCTTGTTTATTTCTCTAATAGTTCAAATAGTTGGTTCCAGCATGATTTATGGTTTTCCCTCTTGTCTGCTGCCACTTGAAAACTGTTTTTGAAGTCTCCCTTTGAAGTACCATTGTTTATAGTTAGCCAAGGAGTTATGTTTCGATCATACCCTTTGTCATTTCTTCAATAATTGTTTTAAAGGTCTTTATAGTTGTGATCATAGATGTGTTAGGTGTTCCCTCTTCTATGAATGCAATTATCAGTAAATCTTTTATGTTTTGTAATTCCTTTGAAATAAAGTCTTTGAGGAAATAGGGTGTTCCCCGAATCTTAGATTTCATTTTAAAAGTTGTCTTGAAATCATTATTTGCTTAAAGTGTGGTTTGTAGAATTCATGGTTAGCCCTGTCTATCAAATGCCTCTTTATGTTCAAGTTATGTTTTTAAGTTCCCTTTGTTGAGAATTCAAGCTCTCTTTCAAATCATTGATGTCCATCTCAATTACAAAACTAAAGGATCCTGTGGCCAAGTTAGATTTTCCCTTTGATATCCCATATCCATTGATGAGTCTGTCATAAACCTCTTCTTGACTCTATTTCCCAATGAATCTGACACTTCTTCTTTCTATCTATACTACTTAGACCTTTCATGTCCTGCTGTACCAATTCAACCAAACAAACAAACAAAAAAACCAAACAAACACCTGCACTTAATAACTAGTCTAAAATCAATACTTAAAAGAAAATAAGATATACCTTTGCAAACAAATAATTTGAGAGCTCCCTCTCTGAGAATAGGAGGACTAGATCCTGGAACTCTAAATATTGGTCGTGATGTTTCCTTGTCATTTGGCTTGCCAATCTGCCAAATCACAAGACCCCAACACATAGGCCAGGATGGATTCCTTTCATATCAATATAGTCCCATGTAAATGCCTTTTGATATTTCTGTAACAGCTATATCAACAATATTTTCTGTTCAATAGTCAAGTTAGGATTAATATTTAAATATTTCCCTAGCTTAATTTCAATGGGGCCGCTGTCAGTATGCAGAGTAGTTTTCAAATGTTCAATATTTACGTCATCTACCTCATCTTCTTCCCTTGGATATATAATAGAGGCAAAAAAGAGTGAATTGACAATAAAACCATTAATAATGTCATCCTTTGTTTCATCCTTAAAGTATTGTGCTTTTCCAAGTGTGAGGAGAGGTAGGGAAAAATCAGATTCAGGTTCAAATTTGTCCCACCAGGGACTATTCAAATCCATATGTGGTTTCGATGGGGGGTAAAGGTTCAGGTTCTTAGTGGTCTTCCCATTTGAGATCACCATAGATCCGTATCTAAATCCAATATAAGCATCTGCAGTGACTAGCCACGGTCTCCCCAAGATTAAAGGATGAACCCCCAGGTTGGATTTATTTTGTAAAATGAGAAAATCAACCGGATAATTCCAAGAAGCTACAATAATCACCACATATCCTATCATTCCCTTAGGCTTGACACGGGATCTATATGCTAATTCAAGCACTGTAGGTGTAGTTCTGAGTCCATGAAGTCATAGGGAGATAAAAATATCTTTGATCATTACATTAATGGTTGCCCCTAAATCAATCAGAGTGTTATTTATGGGATGGTCATCAATATGGACAGTCACTGTAGGATTCCCTAGGTCATTATATTTAGTCAACAAAGGCTGATCAATCCTTAGTTCGGACAATTTCTCCATCACATGGATAGTAGTAGGGTCTTTCGACTTCCTTCCAGGATTTTTGACACACAGATCTCTCACTGTTTTGGCATAGATAGGTACTTAAGAGATTGTAACAATGGAATCCGCACATACAAATTATGTAATACCTTGAGGAACTGAGATTAATTTTGTGAGGCTGGCCCGGTTTTAATTAATTTTTGAGGGTATGGAGGATCCTTAACCCTAACAACTGAGTCATTTTTCAGAGATGCACCAACCCTACTTGGGTTGGATGATGTAGAAAAAATAGGCTTTCCCAAGCTAGCTACTATAGGTGTAACAACAGGTGTTGTATCATTTTTTACAAGTGTAACAAATGTTTCAGAATCGACTATATCCTTTATAGGCGACTCACATTCTTCCTCGGTAATAATGGGAGTATGATATGGTCTGATTACTTTTCCCGATCGAAGCTGAGCCTCATTAAGCCCAATAGGAGTGAAAAGATAATTCTGGAAAGTAACTGGGGCGTCTATGCTCTGAGCTGCCTTACTATTTGGATTGGGGTTAGGTTGCACAGGTAATTGGAGTCAGACAGGAGGTGCAGGAGTTTGAAGGGGAGGCAGTTGTAACTGCTGCTGCATTGGTAGTGCATAGGGTGTTGTACCTTGGCAATTACTCTTCAAGTCTGACTCCAAGGATAAGATTGCAATGGAGGATATTGCATCGATGGAGGGGAAGGCTACTAGTGCCATGGTGAAGGAAATTGTGTTGAGGAAGGAGTAGGATATGGCCATGAAAATTGTTGACCATTATAAACATTATTTCAAGGATTAAAAGAGGAAAAATCTAGAGGCATACCTGTAGATCATAGCTGCCATGGTCTCTTTGATCCGATAAAGTAGGAAGACTGGACATCCTCGCTTGATTCCTTAAGTACTGCTTTCAGTCTGGGTATTGACCGGTGGAATGTGCCAACTCACAGATGTTGCATAGGCTGGCACTATTCAATCCACATTCTCTTTCTTTTTGCATCGAGGACAAAATATTGCCAAAGCTACTTCAACTTATTCTTTTTCTTTCTTAACTTTTACCGTGGTGATTTGGGTAAAGAGAGTAATGAAGAGGTCGGTTTTAAAATCCTCAAATAGATTCTTGATCTCTGCTCTGGTTACTCCTCCACTTGTGAATGGTCCCGAACTGAACTTCTTCCCTTGACTGATCCTCTTGAACTCCGTAGACAGAGCTTCATTATTTCTTCAAGTGATTCCTATGATATGTCTCCTTTTCCCAATAGATTCAAATGCTCCAGACAATCATCTCTTATACCTCTTAGGAATATTGGTTTCAGGATTTCTGGGGCTCAGTTACCAAACTTAGACCTTTTTAAATTATAATGGAATCATTCCATGTAGTCTTCTAAGCTCTCCTCTTCCTTATGAGTAATTATGAATATTTCTTCCTTCAAATCCCTCGTTCGTCAGTAATCCTGATACTTAAAGAAGAAGGCCTCCTTCATGTCACTCCAAGTTTGGATCATGCCAACACCCAATCTCATGAACCATCTTAATGCTGCCCCTTTCAGAGTAGCATGAAACAATTTCAGCTTCTCGTCGTCTGAAGTGTAGTCATAACTCCTACACAACACATTGAGCTCAAACATAAAGTTAATAGGATCTTGAAAAATCATCCCTTGAAAGGACGTTAGAGATGACAAAGGAATGTTCTTCATAGGAGCTTCATCTCGTGTCACTAATATTAGGAATTCAAAAGTAAGAGTACCATCTGTTTTAATATTTTTATCCCCCATGGCTGATCCTTCCTGATGGGATGAAGTGACCTCAGAATATGCAGGGGATTGACAAATCAATAAAGGATCATGATGTTATAGGACCAGTTGTTTCCCTGCACTACCCACATCCAAATGATGATCAACTAAATGTTGTTCCTTAGGCCCCTGATGCTCCTCACTAGTCTCCCCTTGTCCTTCAATTTTTAGATTTTGATCAATGGCTTCCCACCGCTGTTTTAGATCTGGAGTCTTGATATTAGGAGTGGATATGCTATTTGAAGGGTGATGAGGTCTAGAAACAGAAGGTATCGTTGCCTCAAAATTTGATATAGTAACAACCTGTTGTGGTCCCATCTTCCTATTATCTTTGTATGAAGTAGATTGTTCCTTTTCTGCTTTTGAAATCAGATCTCCAAAGAATTTATTTATTCCCAAGTCTACACTCTTCTTTTCCTTTTTACGACCCGTATTTCTTGTAGGTAGTTAGAGTGGGGGGTATTTTGGTTTTCTATATTTTTCTACTAGCACACATGGACCTTATGTGTATCAATCCTTCCTACAAGTGCTTCAGTTTATACAATGGTGAGCCCACCCAAGTATGTTAGAGCGCTGCGCAGGTTCTTACCTCTCGTCTTACCATCCAACAACTGTATAGCTGAAGACACACCAAAGAAAAACACCCAAATTCACACTTCTAAGTGCCTCAGCATAGCAATGGTGGGCCCACCCAGGTATGTTAGAGCGATGCGCAGGTTCTTACCTCTCGTCTTACTGCCCAACAATTGTTGACTAGGAACACCCTATCATCAAACAAACAATTCTGGTTGATTGGATCGTCACTGCCATCCCTGGAAACAGGGCCAAAATGTTGGACTGTATTAATCACTATTAAATGAATAATATGATACACATAAATTATCAATCGAGGGATGTCTTTTATTTCAATGACAGTTGCACTGTCTATGCCAATACATCAAACCAGAAGCAAAATCAAAATAAAGAGGAATCATTGTTGAATCAATTATTGAAACTTAACACTCGTGCAAGAATTAAAAAAATATACAGGAATGTAATCATGCCTCATTAAATGGTACCTAGCACACCACACAACAATTACACCAGCTGGTATTTCTAATCACATCCGCGTAACAACATAATAGTATCAAAACTGAAGCAGATCTACCTACAGCCAGAACAACAACAACAACAACACTCCACCAATACGCAAATCAAATAAGAAATAGACTATAACTACTTTACCACTATATTCCCTACTAAAGAGGAGGGCCCTTCCTCCCTAGGAGGGCGCAGGAAGAGATAGAAACTAAAAGGAAATTAAACCAGACAACACTTGTAACATCAACAACGTGATATCTGTATTATGGTGACCAAAATTATAGAGCCAAAGGTAATACTGTTCTTTGCTAACCCCATGACCTCAAGGCTCAAGAGTTATATAATGGTTATATGTTTAGAAAAATGAGGAATGAATCAGTCATGAGAATCTTACAATTCTCATGCTCATCAAAATAAGATACATATAGTTACAACCAATTCCTTAACAAAAATTCTGACTGGGAGAATATGGATTATAATCAAAACTGCCTAAAAGATGTCATTCTAAAATATAATATGTAATGACTTCTACAACTATTGTGGACATACAGAAGTTGACGATATCTAATAAAAAATATGACTGTAACAACATTTTGTAATAGCGGGTCTGTAACAACACCATGATGTAACAACATCATAGTGTAACAACTCACTGTAACAACACACTTTCAACTAATTCTGTATGCCTCATGTTCTAAGTCTTGTTGTGCTAAGAACGACATCTGGAAGGATAAAAAAATACCAGAGAACTTCTTCCAACATTCATCCCAGTTAGCAAAAAAAAGGAAATGATACATCATAATAATTAATGAAACGGGAAGATAATGAAATAAGTCAAAACAACACTGTTTAAGATAGAAAAGAAGGTAAAAAGGAAAAGGTAGTCCCAATGTTTTAGGTCACAAGGTAAAAATGAGGGAAACAAATTTAGGAAATAAGTACAAAAATGGCACCCAACACCTATATATCGTATAGACATGTACTTGACTCATTCCCAAAGTTTTATGCATTGTCATACTAGTGTCGTCATTGTCATTGCAAAGTGTATCCTAAGTGTCACACTTGGAGGAAATTTTTATTTTGTCATTTAATTGAGGGGATCATGTTGTTTTTAGTGCTAAGTGTTTTATGTTATTTCGTCAATGGTTATGAGTGTGTGATCATGTTCATGTCCTACCTTGGTTTCATCTCTACATCATTGATCCCACTCTTAGTCAATTTTTGGAAGACTTCATGCCCAACCAACCTGAGCTCACTCTACCCTCCTAAACTACACATTGTGCAGTGGCAAGCATCAATACTGCATCCCTGCCTCCTGGAAGTGTGCAATGCACATTCACTGCCTCCTAGAATTACACATTGCGCAGTCACAATGCTCAATCTTGGCCTCCTGGCCTCTAGAATTGGTAATATTTCCTCCCAGATAGTCATTTTTTACACATTGTGTAATCCCAGTCTGCCACCTATCTCCCTTACTCCTTGAACTATGCAACTGTGCAATCCTGCTACCCAGTCTCCCTCCATAACTGTGCATTTCATAGTTACAATGGGAAATCTTGCCTCATTGTGAACCTCAACTATGCAATCCTTCCTCTTAGGCCTCCAAAACTATGCATTTCACAATTTTAAGCCTTTGTCCCTTATTCCTGGCCTCTAGAACTGCACACTGCGTAATCCTTGAGTCTTCCTCCCCATTGAGTACCTAGTTCCATATCAATCAGTAGTTTTCATTATGCAAGTTAAACTAGGTGGTTTTTAGACTCATGTCTTCTTTTCATGAGTTTATTTCACTTGCAGTTATTATATCTTGACATGACAGGATGATACTCAAAAAATATGAGAAGGAGATTGCGCTAGAATACACTTAGGAAAATGTGAAGACAAGATGACCATTGCACAAGAAGAGGAAAGGACACTAGATTGTGACAGAAACTGAAAAGTCAAGATTGTAGTGAAGACTCCCTATTTTCAAGCCCATTGAAGGAGGAAGAGAAAAACCATGCAATATATTTCATGAAGACACAAAAATAGCATCAAGATAAGAGTGGTTTTACATTGCCACATCATCAACAAGTCCATGTCATCAGTGTCAATCCATGTCTTGTCAAAGTGTCACTTCAAGAAGTCATATGAGTCATCATGTACCGCATCATTTGTGTATGTAATTATGTAATTTTCAATAATATGGGAAATGTAAAGTAAAGTGGAAGTCCAAGAGTCATCTATAGAATGTGAAAGGTCATGTAGAATTCAAAGTCATATGGAAGTCCAAGAGTCATGAGGGGAGTCCAAGAGTCACAAGGGAGGTGGAGATTCACCTCATTTGTTATATAAACACCCTCATGGCTCAAGAAAAGGAATTTTCACCTTGGATTTTCCGAACATGCATTAGACAGGAAGATAGTTCTTTTGGATAGCAAGTAGTAGATCTAACAATCCACTATTGGAGCTAGTGGTGCTCATTGTGTTGGAAATATTTTCATTGATGGTAAAGGAGAAGAAAGGAGTATCACCATAAAGGCAAAAGAGCATCGATAGAAGCATAACCTAAAGTAGAGAGAATGCAGTTAACAAAGCAGCAAAGGCAGCAAAGGCAACAGAGAAGCAGCAAAGGCATGCAGCAAGCGAAAGAATCCCAAGTTGGAGTGAATAGAGAATAGAAGATCAAGCTCAAGAGATATCAGCGCACTTAGAATAAAGAACAAGCTTAGGAGGAGTATCGTGGAGGGACCGGTGTCACAGAGCGGGACAACATAAAAAAATGGAAAATAGACTAAGGCAGAAGAATCCCAAGTGAGGTGAACGGATGGTCACGATTAGATTGAAACAGCAAAGGCAAGAAATGAATGGATAAGATTCATCGCAAGATAAGCAGGGTAGAAACCAATCAGAAGTGCCAACAGCAGCAAGGATCGTAGATCTGGGTAGATCAACAGTGACGATCACATTGGCGGAGATCGAAATCGCAAGTAACAAGGTAATTGTTTTAATTTGTGATGCGATGAGATGAGATGTGATGCGATGGATGTGATGCGATGCGATCACATATTGCAATCGGGGCAGGAGAGATATCACACAATATTAGAAGTCATGAGAGTTACGATGCGAAGTAGCGATAAAGTCAAAGTGGGGCCCACTCGCATATCGCTCATCGCAAGCTCAAGACAAAGAAAAAGAGAAATAGCTGAAACACCGAGATACAACCTGGTGGGACCCCTCACATATCGCATATCGAGATATCAGATGGACGAAGGCACATGGGATAACTGGAATCACCGAAGTGCGATAAAGAGAGCGGACATGATGAAGATCAAAGCCAAAACCTAAAGGAATTTCAGTTCTGGGAGTATGGGATTCCCGTTGTTAAATCGCATCGGAGAACAAAGGAGCATTAGAACATAAAACGTTAAAACCTGCGGGCAAGCGAAATGCGATGCGCTATGATTGGTCACTGCGTTGTGGGAACTTTTAACCAAATTTAAGTCCGGGGCTAAGTGTTTTATGAAGAAAACCATGGAAGTGGAGGTTGACTCGAGCTACAAAGGAAAGACCTGAAAGCATGAAAAAGGACCTGATCCCATACAGAATAGTGTTATGTAGTTGTGGCTGTGAGTTAAGAAGAAAGGTAAGTCATGATGAAGCGATAACTATTGGATCACAGAGTAGAGATCTATGATGCAGATTAGAAGTGCTAATTTTGGCATTGATAAATGTGCAATATTGGCGGAAACGAAAAATTTACAAGGGTATTATGTATTAAAGGTGTATATGGTTATAGAGTGAATATATTTAAATACAGTCTTAAAATATAGTGGAATATATTTTGAAATCCGCAGAAAAGGTGAAACGAATGCGATAGCGTTAAGAGGGCGACACGTGGCATTCTAAAACCACCTATTTTGCGTAGGTTGGGAACAATTAAATCACATGCAACTTGGTGTGCGAATTCCGTCGGATTAGGAAGTTTAAAGAAGTGGAGTGTGATGACTGTTCGATCGATGAAAGGATGATGTGCATGTGGATATGCATAACGAACATTTACAAGCTAAGTGTGAGTGAACGCAGCTCAAAAGACACAGGAAACGGAAGAAGAAGAACAATTATGCAGCAGAGCTAGAATATAACAGCAGAAACTGAAAAGACAGTGACAACAACAGAAAAGACAAATATATGGAAAACCAAGAGCTGAAAGGGCTGAATTGAAATATTATTGTATCTGTAGATGTAAATGATTTAATTATTTTTATTGTATGTGATGCAAGGCAAGTCTCCGTAGGCAAAGAAAAACTCCAATTTAATTCTGAAATGAGTTGACAGTGTTGTAACCTCCTAAAATGATGAGCGAGAAAATGAGATGGTGGAAGGAAAAGAATTGTGCCTGTTCACTTCATATTCCCTGTAGAATGCAATCAGTCAAAATTTATCTATATAAGAGATGTAATATCAGTGGAAAGAGAGAGGTTAGAGAACTGCAGAATGGATGAGAGAGGAAGAAGAATGTAAGAGAGCTATAGGAGGTTAGAGAGTGTAAGAAGAAGAGGGAGCAGATAGAGAAGCTGTGAAGATTCGAAGATGATATAAGGCAGATATGAAGGCTGGAGGACAGTAGTGAAGAAGGAACAGAACAGAGCTGATATCCAGGTAAATCAGCATGTGTTTTCATTGTAGTGTAAGGAATTTGGTGCTTCCATATCAAGTTGTAGCTTGATCGATGTCTAGTTGTAGCTGGCTGAGGTAGGAACCTCCTGTAGGTTGCAGCCTACAGAAAATAGATGGGAGTTGGAGCTTACTTGCAAGTTGTAGCTTGCAGAATTGAGGTAGTAGCCTCATGTAGGTTGGAGCCTATATAAAATCAGTGGTGAGAGGGAGTTGGAGCTTGCCTTTGCATCACAACAATAATAAGATGTGGTTTTCTCCCTTATAGGTTTCCACTTATATCTGTTGTCTATGTGCATGATGATTATGTGTTGATATTCTGTATTTAATCTGCTTAATACATGCTGCTCACTTATTAAGATTGTTTTTCCATTGTACATTAAGTTGATCACAAAATAAAGATGTAAATAAGTGTAAAAGAAAATTTTACAAGACCCTAAATGCACTAAACTGATTCACCCCCCCCCCCCCCCCCCTTCTCAGTTTAACCAAGGGTTCAAAAATTGGTATCAAAGCGATTTCCTTCTATATCAGTTTAACAACTGGAAGGAGATCCTAGGTCCCCAAGATGGCTAGTCTAGAAGGATGCTCAACAAATAAAGCCCCTTTGTTTAATGGTACAAATTATGCCTTCTGGAAAATAAGAATGAGGACATACATAATGTCTCTAGGAATAGAATTTTGGGTTGTTGTGGATTTGGGATATGCCCCAAAAGATTCTGACACAAAGAAAGAAGCCAAACAAGATTTTATAACTAATTCCAAAGCCATGAATGCTCTCTTAAGTGGTCTGTGTGAGGCATAATTGATCAAAGTAATGCACAACAATACTGCCAAAGAAATATGGGATACATTAGAAAGTATGCATGAGGGAGATAAAAATGTGAAGATGGCCAAACTACAAGTCTATCAAGCCCAATTTGAAAATATAAAAATGAATGAAGAAGAAGATGTTGCCAGCTTCTTCTTAAAGGTTGCAGAAATTATGAATAATATGAAAGCTCTAGGAGTAACCATTAGAGAATGTGAAATTGTTCAAAAGATATTGAGATCTTTACCATCTAGTTTTAATCCCAAGGTTTCTTCCATAGAAGAAAAAGCTGATTGGGAAACATTGACCATGAACCAATTACATGGAAACTTAACAGCCTATGAGATGAGACTTCCATGGAGGAAGTCAAATTTGGGGGAGGTAGCCTTTAAGGCTGAGAAGAGAAAATAAGAAAAGGAATATACATGCTCCTGCTCTAATGAAGAAGAGGCCAAATTTATCAAAATATTGGATAGAGGCTTAGGTAAGTATGAAGGTAAAGTTCCATTTAAATGCTTTAACTATGGAAGAGTTGGGCACTATGCACCACAGTGTCCTTACAAGAAAACAAAGAATCAGACTCAAGAGACAGAGAAAACCAAAACTAATAACTGGCAGAAAAGGAAGAGATTCAATAGAAAATCACTTTATGCTCAGCAAGATAGAAGTGCATCTAAAAACTCAAATGAATCCTCAAATGAGGAAAGAACCTCTGAATTTGTGTTGATGGCCAAGGAAGAGTCTGAAGGATTCCTTCTAAAATATGACGAAGAAAGTGAGGTAGATCTTGAGGGGGAGCTAAGAAGTGCCCTAGAGGAAATAGACAGACTTAAACTCAAGTTCAGAAAACAGAAAAAAATTCTCCTCAAATAGGTAAAAGAGGTACCAAATTCAGAAGACCTCCTTCAATTGAAAGTATAATTTGAAGAAGACAAGAATGTGGAAGACATTCTGCTAAAGAAAATTAAAGATAAACATCAGGAGCAAGAGAAATTGGAAGAAGAAGTGGTATGTCTGAGAAAGAAATTAAAACATGCCCAAAGGGAATTGATATTGAACACTCCTCGAATGAAAAGCACTGAACATTTGAATAAGATACTAAATGCTCAAAGATCTCCTCTCATAAAGACTGGGATAGGTTACGAAGGAGAAACCAACAACACCAAGGTAGAGGATAACCAAAATATCATTTTTGTGAAAGTTGTAAAAGAAAAAATTAACTCTCAGCAATATAAGATTATTGTAGCTAGAAGACTGATAGAAGAAAGGAGCAGGGGGTGTAAGCAGGTCAGAGATGAGATTGCCTCCATAGAGACCTCGGAGAAGACAGACATTGAAAGGAATGATGAAGCAGCTCAAAAAGGAACCACGGAAGTAGAAGCCAGGAAGAACTTGATGTGTGATGAAACAAACAAAAAAAAGCAGCAACATCAAGAGACAAAGAATGAGAGGAAGAAGCAAGAAGTTTCAAAAAGCTTAATTGTTCCTGAAGATCAATTAAACAAGTTTGAAATATCTTAAAGGAGATTATTTCCTCCTATGAGAAATGTCACTTGTTTTGCCACAAACTGGGACATATTGCTGCATACTGTTAGACGAAAATAATTGATTTCAACCAACAAAGGATGCAGAAAATGAAAAGACTACCTCAAGCAACCAAATGGAGAAGACAACCCTTCACCAGATACACTAATCATTTCCATGGGTATTGTTTTTGTTGTAAGGGGTTCGGCCATAAATCCATGGAGTGAAAAACGTACGGACAAAGACTGATGTTTAAAACCCCAAGGTGATTTATGAACAATGGAGAGTTCACTCATACACATAATCCATTTAAAAATATAATTAAATGCTTTGTATGCCATCAAATTGGACACATGTCTTCCAAATGTCCTCTCAAAGAATGTGGTCCATCTTCTCAGAAAAGGTGCCAAACAAATAGCTGCCTGTAGTGGAAAAATAAGTTGAATAAGTGTGACCTGGCTCTAGTAGCTCAAGATCAGAAAAGCCAATGGTATATGGACAGTAGATGCTCAAAGCATATGACTGGAGATCGAAGCAAGTTTGTAACCTTTGATGAAAACAAATCTGGAAATGTAACATTCGGAAATGATAAAGAAGGGAAAATAAAAGGAAAAGGCTCGGTCAGTCCAAATAATGGAAGAGGAGAGGCTCAAGATGTACTATTTGTGGATGGGCTAAAATCCAATCTGCTAAGCATCAGTCAAATGTGTGATAAAGGCTGTGAGGTCCTTTTTAGAGCCCAAGATTGTGAAGTAAGATTGAGCACCACAGGAAAGACCTTGATCAAAGGTGTTAGAACAGAAAGTAATGTCTATATATTGGAAGAAGAGAATGAAGCATGCCACATAAGCAAATTTTATGAATCATGGTTATGGCATAGAATATTGGGACACTTAAACTTTGACCACATCATTAGTCTGAGCAAGAAGAAAGCAGTCAGAAATATGCCTACAATAAATAAGCCTCAAAATACTATATGCAAATCCAACATACCCGCACATCTTTCAAGACCAAAGATGAACTATCTACAAGTAGGCCACTTCAGCTTGTACACATGGACCTTTGTGGACCTTCAAGGACTAATGCACTAGGTGGAGAATCTTATTTCATGCTAATAATAGATGATTTTACCAGATTGACATGGGTGGCATTTCTCAAATATAAATCTAAATCAATTGAAAAATTCAAGATATTCAAGGCATTGGAAGAAAATCAAACATGATGCAAGCTAAAATGCATCAGATCAGACAGAGGAGGTGAATTCACAAACTATGACTTTGCCGACCTATGCAATGAACATGAGATAAAGCACCAGTTTACAATTGCATGTACACCTCAAAAGAATGGAGTAGTAGAAAGACAAAATAGGTCAGTACAACAGATTGCCAGAGCCATGATGCAAGAAAGTAACATTCCCCAAACCTATTGGGCAGAAGCAGTACACACAGCTGTTCACATTCTCAACAAAGCTCATCTAAGACAAAATTGTGATAAGAATCCTTACGAATTATGGCATGGTAAACCAGCATCAATCAAGCACATTAGAGTCTTTGGAAGTAAGTGTTTCATAAAAATTTACGATGAAAAACTGGGGAAGTTTGATGTAAGAGCTGATGAAGGAATATTTTTAGGATATGCATCGAAGCGTAAGGGTTACAGGTGTTACAACAAAAGACAACACAAAATTGTGGAAAGAATTGATGTAAGAGTTGACGAAGATCTACCAAAAAGTACAAGAAACACAAGATACCCCAATCCTCTAGATGATCATGAAGCTGAGAACCAAAATAATGATGAGCATAACAAGGCAACAGAAGATGTTGAATTAAACTCAAAGTGTCCCTCAAGATAAACTCAAAAGAACCATCCAGAAGATCAAATCATTAGGGACAAAAGTGTGGGAGTCTAGACAAGAAGACAGCTTGCTGAACAGACAGAAGAAGTATATCCAGCCATTCTATCTCAAATAGAGCCAAAGAAGTTCGAATAAGCCAGCAAAGAAAAAAATTGGGTAAATGCTATGAATGAAGAACTGGACGAAATTGAGAAGAAAAATACCTGGGAATTAATTCCAAGACCCACTGGGAAAAATATCATTGGCACAA
This sequence comes from Pinus albicaulis, assembly GCA_034641835.2. Classification (NCBI taxonomy): domain Eukaryota; kingdom Viridiplantae; phylum Streptophyta; class Pinopsida; order Pinales; family Pinaceae; genus Pinus; species Pinus albicaulis. The sequence continues at coordinate 1,538,904,883 of CM076570.1, read as the reverse complement.
AATGGATATTCAAGAATAAGATGAATGAACAAGGGCAGGAAATCGGAAATAAAGTCAGACTTGTATGAAAGGGATATTCACAAATTTAAGGACTTGATTATGATGAAACCTTTGCCCCTGTAGCCAGGATGGAAGCAATCAGAATGTTTTTGGCCTTTGCATGCTATCATGATTTCAGGGTATATCAAATGGATGTGAAGTTCACCTTCCTGAATGGAGATTTAGAGGACAAAGTCTACATGAAACAACCTGAAGGATTCCCATTAATAGAGAAGCATGACTATGTGTGCAGATTAAAGAAAACCTTATATGGTCTGAAACAAGCTCCTCGTGCATGGTATTCAAGACTAGACAAATACTTGCAAAAGAAAGGGTTTAAGAAAGGAGGAGTAGACAACAATTTGTACATAAAGGCTAATGAAGATGAACTCTTAATTGTAATAGTATATGTATATGACATCGTTTTTGGTAGCAACAAAGATGAGTTAGAAAAAGGATTTGCTGAAGAAATGAAATCAGAATTTGAGATGTCAATGATTGGAGAGCTCACCTTCTATTTAGGACTTCAAATTCAACAAAAGAACATTGTAATATTCATTTCGCAAGAAAAATACTTAAGGGAAATGTTCAAAAGGTTTCAAATGGAAGACTGCAAACCTGTTTCAACTCCCATGATCACTGATGCAAAATATGTGCTAATTATGGATCAATAGATGTAGATCAAAAACTTTACAAATCCATGATAGGAATTATGCTATATCTAACAACTTCTAGACCAGACATTATGTGGGCAGTAGGATGTGTAGCAAGATATCAAGAAACACCAAAACAAAATCACTTACTTGCAATCAAGAGAATATTTAGATATCTAAAAGGAACCTCACATTATGGCCTATGGTATCCCAAAAGAAAAATTTCACACTGACAACATACAGATGTGGGCAAGCTAACTGTGTGGGTTGGATGAAAGCACAAGTGGAGGCATTTTATTTGGGAAAATTCTAGTGGCATGGATAAGAAGCAAGCCTGGAGTATCTCTATCTACAGCAGAAGCAGAATACATAGTAGCAGCTGCATGTGGCACACAAGTAATGTGGATGAAACAAACTCTCCAAGACATGAAGGTAAGCATTGATGAACCCATTTCTATCAAATGTGACAATACAAGTGCAATAAGTATATAAAAAAATCTTGTACTTCATTAAAAAACAAAGCACATCCCAATAAAGTACCACTTCCTCAGAGAACAGGTAGCACAAAAATTAGTGAAGTTGGAATATTAACCAACTAAGGAACAAGCAGCAGACATATTCACAAAACCTCTTGCTAAAGAACCATTCGAATATCTAAGAGACAAGCTAGGGGTAGTGTCTGCAGATGTTACTCTCTAACATGATCAGGAATAAAAAAAAGGGGGGGTTGCATACAAGAAACATGATTAGTGCAGAAGACAAGTGATAGTCAATATCAGACAAGAAAACATCATTCCACGGGGAGAGAAGTCAATAAAAATTATCACAAAAGAGCTAGAGCAATGGAGCAGTGCATGGAATAGGTCCTCAAGATCATAGTATTATGAAAAGATAGAAACCATGCTGGGAAAAGTGCAACCCTTTTCCATTGATGTCAAAGGGGGAGGAAAAGCAAGTAAAATAAGAAAGGCTCTTCTATAAAGCAGACAGAGGAAGAAAGACAAGATACTTCTCAGACTGAAAGGGGGAGGAAGTCCTGAAGGAAGTATTGGAGTATTGGTGGATGTGTTGCCATCAATGCCAAAGGGGGAGACTGTTAGAAATATTGTCATTGATGGCAAAGGATCAGAAAGGAGTATCACCATAAAGGAAAAAGAGCATCAATAGAAGCATAACCTAAAGCAGAGAGAATGCAACTAAAAAAGCAACAAAGGCAGCAAAGGCAACAGAGAAGTAGCAAAGGCATGCAGCAAGCGAAAGAATCCCAAGTCAGAGTGAATAGCGAATAGAAGATCAAGCTTAGGAGAGATCAACGCACTTAGAATAAAGAACAAGCTCAGGAGGATTAGTGTGGAGGGACAACTATCATAGAGCGGGACAGCGTAAACAAATGGAAAATAGACTAAGGCAGAAGAATCCCAAGTGAGGTGAACGGACGGTCAGGATTAGATTGCAACAGAAAAGGCAAGAAATGAATGGATAATATTCATCGCAAGATAAGCAGGGTAGAAACTAATAAGAAGTGCCAGCAGCAGCAAGGACAGTAGATCTGGGCAGATCAACAATGATGACCACATCGGCAGAGATAGAAATCGCAAGTCACAAGGTAATTTTTTTAATTTGTGATGCGATGAGATGCGATGAGATGAGAAGATGTGATGCGATGCGATCGCATATCGCACCTAAGCAGATATCACATAATCTAGAAGCCAGCAGAGAGTTGCGATGTGAAGTGCAGCGATAAATTCATAGGACCCGAATTTTCAGTTAAGCCATCGCAGCTCAAGATCTAGAAAAAGATAAATAGCCGAAACACCAAGATACAGCCTGGTGTGACCTCTTGCATATCGCATATCAGGAGATTAGATGGACGAAGGCACATGGGATAACTGGAATCGCCGAAGTGAAATAAAGAGAGTGGATGCGATGAAGATCAAATCTAAAACCTAAAGGAATTTCAAGTCTAGGAGTATGGGATTTCTCGTTGTTAAATCGCATTAGAGAAAAAAGGAGCATTAGAACATAAAACGTTAAAACCTACGGGCAAGCGAAATGAAATGCGCTATGATTGGTCACTGCATTGTGGGACCCTTTAACCAAAGTTAAGTCTGGAGCTAAGTGTTTTATGAAGAAAACCATGGAAGCGGAGGTTGAATCGAGTTACAAAGGAAAGACCTGAAAACATGAAAAAGGACACGATCCCATGCAGAACAGTGTTATGCAGTTGCAGCTGTGAGTTAAGAAAAAAGGTAAGTCGCGATGAAGCGATAACCATTGGATCACGGAGTAGAGATCTACGATGCAGATTAGAAGTGCTAATTTGGGCATCGATAAATGTGCAAGATTGGCGGAAACGAAAAATTTACAAGGGTATTATGTATTAAAGGCGTATATGATTATAGAGCGAATATATTTAAATACAGTCTTAAAAGATAGTGGAATATATATTTGAAATCCGCGAAACAGTGAAGGCAGGATTAGAAAACTGGTAAGTTGTTGTTTCGCACTTCTTTTGGAGGATAAGTGGTAAAAGGTGAAATGAACATGATAGCGTTAAGAGGGCGACATGTGGCATTCTAAAACCACCTATTTCACGTAGGTTGGGAACAATTAAATAACATGCAACTTGGTGTGTGAATTCCATCAAATTAGGAAGTTAAAAGAGGCGGAGTGTGATGACTGTTCGATCGATGACAGGATGATGTGCATGTGGATATGCATAATGAACATTTACAAGCTAAGTGTGAGTGAACGCAGATCAAAAGAAATAGGAATCAAAAGAAGCAGAATAGTTATGCAACAGAGCTAGAATATAACAGCAGAAACTGAAAAGACAGTGAAAACAGTAGAAAAGACAAATATATGGCAAACCAAGAGCTGAAGGGGCTGAATTAAAATATTATTGTATCTATAAATGTAAATGATTTAATTATTTTTATTGTATGTGATGCAAAGGCAAGTCTTCGTAGGCAAAGAAAAACTCCAAATTTAATTCTGAAATTAGTAGACAGTGTTGTAACCTCCGAAAATGATGAGCGAGAAAATGAGATGGTGGAAGGCAAAGAGTTGTGCCTGTTCACTTCATATTCCTTGTAGAATGTAATCAGGTAGGAGTTATCTGTATAAGAGATGTAATATCAGTGGAAAGAGAGAGGTTAGAGAACTGCAAAATGGATGAGAGAGGAAGAAGAATGTAAGAGAGCTGCATGAGGTTAGAGAGTGTAAGAAGAAGAAGGAGCAGATAGAGAAGCTGTGAAAATTCAAAGATGATATAAGGCAGATATGAAGGCTGGAGGACATCAGTGAAGAAGTAACATAATAGAGCTGATATCTAGGTAAATCAGCATGTGTTTGCATTGTAGTGTAAGGAAGTTGGTGCTTCCATATCAAGTTGTAGTCATCAATGTCCAAATAGTCGGGTTGAGGTAGAGCCTCGTAGGTTGCAAATTTCTGTAAATGATGGGAGTCGAGCCTCATGGTGGTGCCAAGACCTGCGCACTGAGGTATTAGCCTCGTAGGTCAGAGCCTACGAAACCGCAGAGGGAGTTGGAGCTTGCCTTTGCATCACAACAATAATAAGATGTGGTTTTCTCCCTTATGGGTTTCCACTTATATCTGTTGTCTATGTGCATGATGATTATGTGTTGATATTCTGTATTTAATCTGCTTAATACCTGCTGCTCACTTATTGATATTGTTGTTCCATTGTACATTAAGCTGATCACAAAATGAAGATGTAAATAAGTGTAAAAGAAAATTTTACAAGACCTTGAATGCACTAAACTGATTCATCCCCCCCCCCCACCCTCTCAGTTTAACTAAGGGTTCAACACATTGTATCAATGTATCTCAGAAATTTCACTTAATACTTGAAGCTCATTGAGATAGCACACTTTCATGTGTATGTCGTAAATTTTGTAAGACTATTCTTTGAATGTTTTCTATATATGTTGTTTTTATTTTTACTAAATAAATTATACTATTTTGGTGGCTTTGGTGCCTATCTTATTGAATGTGTGTTGTACTTGTTTTAACGATCGTTAAGTTCTATGTGAATTATTTCACTATTTGATTAACAATTCTTTCATATACATATTCTTGTGTGTCTTTATTAGATTAGTACTATTACTCTTCTCTTAAAGGATCACTTTCATTTCCCTCCAGTGAAAGACCCTTGATACATTCTACAACTGAACATTCCACAAGGCATACTCACTTGTTCATTCAAAAGTACATGTACATTACTCTCTTGTGCTAGCCATTGCAGCCAAGGTAAATATCTAAGAAAAGCGAAAGTCGGGCCTTCTTTCCGGAAGGCTCCTACACAAAATGGTGTGAATTCTAATTGGGGCTCCACATCAGGGAGACCCCCTTTCATGTTGGAGGCTTCCAAAACCATCAACATGTGGTTGGCAAGTTTCTTCCTCTATGTTTGGTTGGGATTAAGATGCATCCTCGAGAGCTTGTATTCCTGCATCTGTTTTGTGGAACGAAAGAAGGATTGGGTGGTGGAATTGGGATGTGTCGACAATATTTGGAAGGTTTTCTTTTACTGTCAGTCCACACTTGGCAATGGAGGTTTATTACTATTTCTCAACATGTGTTTCTAGGATACTTAAAAGTTGAAGTAAATTTTAGGTTCAATGGTTTGAGATAGTTCAGGGTGCATGGAATTCCTCTGAATTTGGACGGTGACCTCAAGAGAAGCAATACTACAAATTTGTCTCTTAGGCTTGGTTCGCTCTAGTCGTTCTTGGGAATTTCAATAAGGCATTTCCAAATTTGTGGTTTAACTTATATTGTCTCTCCTTTCAAGATTATCTTTGAAGTGTTTTAAACTCCCCTTTTATCTAGTTGGAAGACCATTTTGTAATCAATTTTGGCCCGAGCTCAAAGGATTTGTCTTATTCGTTTCTATTTCCTCCCTTTAAATAGAAAGTTACTCAATTTTTTTGTTGGTGTCATGTATGTTTGAGGGTTAAATTTATATGATTATGGCCTCTATGGAGCCTTTACGTTGTGTTATTTAGACTAGTGAGGTTATTTGTGATCATGTTTTTTTGTTACAACACCCTCCAAAATTTTGGATTGCACCAAATTTTGAAGCCTACCTTGGTCTTGCATATTTTTTTCGCAAACATTGAAATCGATTGTATGTGATTTCTCTGAGTGGAGTCAGTCCCCTTTGCAAGAAAATCAAGATTTCGTATTTTCACATGTTAAGTTTAGAAAAATATAGATGATCTTGTTTTGGTGGTTTCAATGGGTTTAATTTGTGTAAATGATTTGATCAGTACCCTGTAAACATCTGTCACACTCATTCCCAAAGTTGTACGCATTGTCACACAAGTGTCATCATGGTCGTTGCAAAGTGTATATTTAGTGTCACACTTGTCGTAAGTCGTCAAAAAATTTGTCAAACTGATGGAAATGTGTTGTTCATGTGTCCTGGATGTTCTATGTTGTTGTGTCTTTAAGTGTTCTAAGTGTGTGATCATAGTCAAGTCATATCATTGTTCACATTAGATTCATCAGTCCCACACTTATCCAAAGTTAGGAAAATTTCGAGCAACTTAGCCTCATTCGGCCCTCCTGAAATTCACATTGCACACTTCCAACGCTCAAGCTGAAACCTTCACTCTTGACACTGTGCAATAATTAGTTCCTGCCTCCCAGGACTACACAGTACGCAGTATCAATGCCCAAGCCCCGAACCTTGACCTCTAAAATTTTGCAATTTAGCCCTCCATCCCCAACTGTGCCTTGTGTAGTCTCTAAGATTAATCCCAGCTCTTGAGCTCTTGAGATGTGCAATTTCACAATCACCAAGTCTTCTATGCCTTCAAGAGCTGCGAAGTTGGCTAAAACAGGGCAAAACCCCTCAGCCCAGCTCACTGAGTCCCAAAACTGTGTAATCTGATTGCCCAGTCTAGCCTAAAATATGCATTACGCAACCTAAAGGATCACGCTTCACCCCTGATTACCTGAGCTACACAATTTTTCATTCACTAAGTCTCATCCTTATCCTGCAACCTAGTTCCAGGTCAGTCATTGGATTAACATGCATCATCGTAAACCAGGGTTTATAGAATTGATCTCGTCTTGTCATGAGTGAATTACATATGAAATTACTCTATTAGTCCATGATAGGATGATGAAGAAGGATATGGAGAAGGGAAACATGTTGAAAGACATCTTGGTATCTAGATATGCAATTTTCTCAATTAAAACAAAGAAAAGGGACACCAATTTGTGATCACAACTCAAGACTTGATATCATTGAGGACTCCTCACATCTAAGCCATATGGATGTGGACAGAAATTAGGGGAATTTTTAGGTCTAAAATGGGACTCCTAAGGAAATTATAAAATAATAGTGGAAATAATAAAATAAGATTTGATTACATCATCAAATTTTTGAGGGAAAAAAGAAAAAACTATTTTTTCAGCTCGTATTTTCAACTTATCTCCCTATGGGTTTACTCAAATTTCAAGTGGAAACTCTCGTTGGATGCATAATTTGATTCCTCATCCAAGGAGTACCCATGTTGCATACTTTTGATGGACCCTTATATGCGAAAAATGAGAAATACATGAAAAATGTGATTGCAATCACGTTTTTTCATGTATTTCTCATTTTTTGTGGAGTAGGGTCCATTGAAAGTATGAAACATGGGTAATATTTGGATGAGGAATTAAATTTTTCATCCAATGAGTACTCCTGCTCGATATTTGAGTAAAACCTTAGGGGGATAAGTTGAAAAAGTAGTTTTATTGTTTTATTATTTTTACTTTTTTACTCCAAAAATGGTGAATCATCTCCCATGTTTGACATCATCATCTTGAATCATATTGGTTCCTATAAATTTTATTTTGGTTGTACATTTTTCTTAGGAGGCCCATTTTAGAGCTCAAAATTCCCCTAATGATAGCATACTCAAGAAGACACATAGCAAGGAGCTGCAAGAGTGGCTTGACATTACCATGTCACCCTGCAGTCCATGTCAGCAGTGTCATGTCATTTCTTGTCATAAGTCTTCATATGCCACATCATTATTGTGTATTATGTAATTATATATTCAAAATGTGGTGTAAAGTGGAATTCCAATGGACGCATACAGAATATGAAGAGTGATGTAAAGTCGAAAAGTCATAGGAAGTCAAACAATCATGATAGTATTCAAAGGCTCACAAGGATGTGAAGCATCACCCCATTGGTTATTTATACACCTTCATTGTATGAGAAAAGGATTTTTCACCTTGGATTCTCCAATAACCCATTAGAGAGACAAAGTTAGTACTTTTGGTGATGAATTCGTGACTTCAACGCTCCACTATTGGAGCTAGTGGTGTTCATTGTATACATGTGTTGTGGAACGTTTACTTAATATATTAAGCCTTATGGACAACACGTTCTTCATGCATGAATTATGAATGTTTATGATTCGTGTTTGTTTTTCACCTGTACTAAAGTAGTTGAAATATTTTAGTTATTTTAGTGCTCATCATATTGAGTATGTGTTTTATTGGTTACGATGATCGTCGCATCTTTGTGGAATAATCCACTGGATGCTAGAAGGACATTTCTTCTTGTATTGGTTGCATGACAATGGCATCTTTTTGGCCCACTATTCCATTGTATTTTAGACGGATATTTATTCTTTGTTGTATTTCTTTACTAAGGTGGTACTATTACCTCGATCTTAGGGGATCACCTATTTTTCCCTCTGCAGTAGAAGAACCTTGATACACCTACAAGAAAAAATTCACCAGACACACTCACTTTCTTCTCTAAGGCACATATGTGATCCTCTCTCTTGATGACAGCTAAAGAAAAGGAAAATCTATAAGGATATATGGAAACTGGGCTGACACTTTGGATGGGGCTCCTATTGGAAACAATGTGAGGTCTAATTGGGAATTCACACCGGGGAGACCCCCTTGGTTGATGGATTTACAACATCGTCAACAAAATGACACTAGAAGGAGGGTCAAACAATAGCCTATGCCCATTGATTCTGCTTTGAATATCTTATTCAAAATGGCTCTTCCCCAAATCATAATCCTAAGATGTTTTTATAAAGAGATTAATGTTACCATCCCTATGAAAGTTATTCATAACCTGTCTCAATTTAAGTTTGATGGTGAGGGTGAATTAACTCTTCATGAACATTTGTTACAAGTTGTATAATTTTTCCTTTCTAACGGAATACATTTCAAGGATGTACTCACCCTCACATTTGAAGGTCATGTTAATCAATGGTGTCATACATTACCCACTACTTCTATCCATTCATTCGACCATTTTATGAAAGAGTTTCATAAAGCATTTGACAGGTATGATTACCAGAAAGAATTAATCAACTAAGAATGAAGCCTAATGAATTAGTTGAGGATTTTTCTGATCGATGCCTTCACCTCTGATTTGAATTTATGGGAGAAGACACGGATTGGGATTTCTTTAAATGAAATTTTAAGCATTTTGTTCACATCTCGTTGCACATTGAATCTGAACCCCCTGATGTTTCTACTTCCCCAAATTTTTTAAATCACGAATCACATCTAATTTTAGAGGAGGAACCTCCTACTCCTTTTATTCCTTGTCCTCCTCCTTTCTAGTTCCGATGTGGGTGCCTCCTTGCGGTGATAATAAAGTTGGGAAATCTACAAATAAAATTCATAATCCATATCTTCATCCTCCTTCCACTTCTCATGATTCATATCTAATGAAAGAAACCGTGAAGTGGCTCATGGAGCCTAGGGTGAAGGCTAATCCTTTTATTCCTCAAGATGACATTGGAATTTTTTACATCAATATTGAATCTGGTTGCATCAAAAGTGTTACTTATTCAAGGGGAATCTATCATCCTTTATTATCTACATTTCATGACTGTGTATCATGATCGGTGTGATCAATTTGTTCCACCAACTATCCCTTCACGCTCTCCTGATTTTTGAGTTTCTAGTTCAAATTGCAATAAGTTACAAGGTAGTCACATTATACTGGTATAGGATGTGGAAAGTGAAAGTATCTTCCCTTTCGCAAAGTACCCCATGTCAAGATGATGCACTTCCATTCTTGGGTTATTTTCAATCTGCCTACCTCAGTAGTAAATTAAATGCAACCAATTATTTTAGCTGATTTGTAGCCTTCAGTAACAATAATTCCAATGATTATGACTCTGTTGATGTATGTGATCACGAATTCCCAAGTGCACCAATTCATCTTTTAGTTTCTCAATAATCTTTTATTTCGAAATATCTAGATACTAAATAAGTTTTGGTTAAATAATATTCACTTATGAACAATTCTTCCTCTTCACCTCTCTATCCTTTGTGCTTTTTTCTTTACAATGCATCAACTTGTGATGGAGACTCTCAATGCTCTTCAATTTTTTTATCTAAGGAGTTGAATCTTGAAATGATGCAAGATAGTGGGAATATCGATGATGAATAAGAAAGTGATGAAACTATATAGAATCCATTTCATACCTTATCATATATTTTTTTTGTATGGAGGAAACTCTTCGAATTAGTTTGATCACGAGACTTTTCTGATTCATACATCCTCATTTTTGCGATTATAGGAATATTATGACTTGAGTAATTTTTTCTTTGAAGTTGGAAAATCTGATCAAACCAGTGATGCAGATAGTTTCCATCCAGATAATGGTGATCGTGTTAACTTAATCGATAGCATTTGTCCACATGAAATTTGTGATCAGACTCAATTTATAAAATGTTCTTACCTATATTTCAACAGTTCTAGAACTTGTCGGGAAGTCAAGGCACTTCAACTCTCATTGATGCCATATGTCAGGATCTCACAATCTTGGTAAAATTCTTGAACCATATTAGATCTGGATTTTCTCACACAATTTTTTCATTCGTATTTTTTCATTGGATGCAAACTTGTTCTTGATGGATTTTGGAATTCCTCGTTACAGTTTTCCTATTTCTCTAAGTAGGGTTTTTTATCATATTGTTGTATTAAATTCATCCACATGAAAATCTCTTGTGTTGAATTCGTTTTTGGAGTGTATACCTTTCATTAATGTGTAGAATCGTGAATGTGATCAATTTGGAGATCATATTTGGCCAAAAATTCCATATATGTTGAGTGTTATGGCGGATAATCAACTCCTAGTTTTTCTTGTGAATGTCTTCACGACACCAGAAATCCTCTTGAGTGGTAGCAAGTTGTTAGTATGAATCTTAATTCCAACTGTACGAAAAAATACCAATTTAGCTGTGCATAAAAAAAAACCCTAACAACAAAGATGGCTGCTAATATCCTCAGATCTATAGTTAGGTGATCAAGATAAATGCTGCAAAAATCTAGATCTATGCATTAGAAGACATTAAATAGTAGAAAAAAAAAGATTTACTCCATGCATCCAATAGACAAGACAAGAATATATTGAATGAATTTTGTATTAATGGCACCTGGGAGGAAAACACAAGAGGGTGTTCCTTGTTCTCCTCAATGGGATGGGTTCTTGTAAGTCCTCAGCACTTTAGATCTAAAATTCCTCTCTCTTGATGGTGTAGAAAACCAAGACAAAAATGGTAGCAAAATATGACTACGATGGTGGATCAATACTCAGACCAAAAGTATAGATCCAGAGTGATCTTTAGGTAACAAAAGGTGATAAATGAATGGGAAAACCCTTCTATTTATAACAAAATATTGAGTTAGTCTAGATATTGGTGCATAATTAAAATATTATTAACTAAATCAAGGTCTAACTTTTATGGAATATTTTATTATATTTGTTGGAGGGAAAAGGAATTTGACTTGGGTCAAATCCCTTTATTTGTAAATAATAAATAAACAAATGATTTATTTATCATTTTAAGGATGTTTTTGAGTAATAATCAAATAAATAATGATTTATTTAATTATTTAAGGGTGATTTATTCATATTAACAAATAATATTATTTAAATAAGGTTTAAATAATTATTCTTTAGAAAATAATAAGATAAATAATGATTTATCTAATTAATTTCCTTGTTTTGGGTTAACTATTGTTGGAAATGTTGTCATTGATGGAAAAGGAGATGGCGAAGGAGGAGCACCTAAAACATCATTCAAAGAACAGAGGCAGCAGAGAGGTAGCAGAGGCAGCAAAAAGAGAAGTAAGGAGCAACATCAGTCAAGGAGAAGAGGAAGCAAAGGTAGTGAATTGAAGCAGAGAACTATTCAAGGTGCAGAGTAGTGAGGACAGTAGAAGAGGGCCATTTAATAGCAGATCTGGAGAGATAGAGTAATGAATATGCCTAAATTCAATATATATATGGTAACCTTTGAAATAGGCTTTGAGATGAAACCCTGAAATTGAAGGAATAATAGATGTCAATTTAGGTGGATTTTATGTTTCGAATTAGATGAGATTAAGGCTTGTATATTCTATGGAGAAATTAATTGAAGTTTAATTATACAGAGCAATTCAGGGTCACTCCAATCTGTATATGTGACTGTGTGATTAATTAACTTGTAAATTGAGTAAATCGATCACTGGAAGGATCGATTCTTGCAGGCTTTCAATCACATGTCTCAAATTTATATGTGTCAAGTTAAATGCATTCTGGAACAAATTGAATTAAGTAATCCCTGCTCGAATGATGTCCGATTCTTTTTAGATGTCTAAGTTATTATATTGTGGAAAAATTTGAATTGGTGGCCTCGGTGTGAAGAGGTCTAACCCTCTCAGACCCTGATTAAGCCGAATCACTGTGTGTAAAGACCCTACAAGGGTCAACCCTAGCGTTATACAAAAAAAAAGGGGCTACACTGCATTATGAAGGATGAATGAGATTGTCGAGGGATGATGATATAGTGGAGTGCTGCAGAAGAGCGTTCAGAGTGACACTGTTGATAAATAAATGGTACGCAGAGTTTGAGCAATGTAGAAGTGGAGTTATGCACTTGACGGGAGAAAGACACTGGTCAGAAGTTCTATCCTTGTCTAAGATCGTGAATCAAAACAGTGGAAGATGAAACTAAATTAAAGAAATGCTCTTTGTTTGCTGGAGCGAAGGAACTGTGAAGCGATGACATGGTCCTGAAACGAAACATTAGAACTCTGCGACAGAGTGGTTTAAATACAAATGAAACATTGTTAAAGAGCACGACGGAACCCTGAGGGAAAAGGAAAGGAACAACGAGCGCTGTGAACAGTGACAGTGGGTTTGGAACACCTGACTGTTTTCATCGCATCACTTTTGTACGGTAAGCTGTATTTCCAATTCGAATGCGATCAATGCCATAGGCTAACACGTGGCCTTAAGCGGTTTGGAGATACCTTTCTCATCGCGAGTTAAAAGCCCATGCATCTAAGTCACGCAAGATTTGATTGAGGACGTCGGATCATCTGAAGCAGTGCGACATGCTGTTCGCCGTCAGATGAGATGGGTAGGTTAACACTGGGACCCCGTTTCATCGCGTGGGTTTAAGAACTACATTTCGTGCTAGTATGTAACGCGATTACCGTCGGATTGGTTGTATGGAGCACAAGAGCAGGTGAATTATTGGATCCAAGCAGAGTCGTGTACATGTTAAGCAAGATATGTTTCTGTGGGCCCAGATGCTTTGTAACATGATGCGTTGGTTTGTTTGGAAGCCATAAGTTAATAATCTGTGATAAAATCAAAGGTTATGTGAATATATATAGAATGTTGATGTGCCGAGGGTTAAAGACATGGTTGAAGATTTACTTAGGCTTATGTATATATATGATTCAAAGGGTAAGCCTAGAACACACACATATATATATATATGTGTGTGTGTGTGTGTGTGTGTGTGTGTGAAGTACTCTATAGCTCGGGTCTAATACAACCAAAGACTTATACTGTGGGACCCTCACCAATCACATCGGAGAAAAGTTGACGACGGAACAGGTTAACAAAAATTACAATTGCGATGAAAGTCCAGACCCGATGGGTTTATAAACCATGATTGATATATGCTTGAGTTCCTGCATAATAATGAATCATCGGAATCGGAGCATCGGAACATCGGAACATCGGAGAATTGTAAATCAGTGAACAGTGAATCATCAGAATCGGAACATCAGAACATCGGAGAATCTTAAATCAGTGAACAGTGAAGCATCGCATCGTAGAATGATGAAGGCTCGGCAAGTGGGCCCGAAAGGGCATTTTATGTATTAAAATGATTTATTATTGTTACATTGCCAAGAGGTATCGAAGTTAAATAACGCGGCAGTGTGTATGTTAAAACTCTGTATAATTATGCCGAGAGTTGAAATTGCGTTATATTTAAAAATCGCTTGGGATATAATTCTAAATTCGAAGATTTGTTGTGGTGTCTCATAGCAAGTGAGTTGAGGACACAATAGATGTTAAAGCTTCAGGCCCAATGTGTGAACAATGAACATTAACATTAATTGCTTGAAATGATAGAAGGAGAGAACCTTGCATAGAGGGCATATATTGGGTTTATAACCATGGCGATATTAAAGCCTCCGCATTCAGTTATTTAAACTACCAGTAAAGGAAACCAAAGCATTGGAATTTTCCCAGATTTAAAGCCATCAGTTATATATATATTGTAAGACAGCTATATATCTATAGCAGACACACAATCATGGTGAACATGAATATGCACAAGAATGAATTTTATAGGTGTACAAGCACAGAAAACTGGAAAATATGTAGAAGACAGTGAGCAGAAGAAGGCAGAACAGTTACTTGACAGCAATAGAAAAGACAAAGCCAGCAAAGCCAAAAGCCAGAAAATGGGCTAAGTAAAATTGTCTTTATGTAACTGAAAATGTGGTTGTAAATGTTGTAATTGATTTTATATTGTTTGTGATGCATTGGCAAGTCTCCAGAAGAGAACAAATATTCCACTGTAATATTAAATTTAGTACATACAGTTACATCTTTCTGAGTGAGTTGGAAAAGAAATGAGAAGGCAAAAGACTAAGAGGTATGGCTATCCATTTCGAATTCTTTGAGGAATACAAACAGTCACAAGAATTTCTATAAATAATATCACATTGATATGCATATAGAGGTTAGAGAGGTTGGAGAATGTGGAATTGAGGAAGAAAATATAAGAAGAAGGAGGAGCAGAACGAGATGCTGTGAAAAGTTAGAGAATGCAAAAATGAAGCAGTGAGGTAGAGAAGAAGGAGGAGTTGATAGTGAATCTGAGAAGAAGCAGAGATGATGCAGGGAAGATATGAGGATTGATGGACAATAGAAGAGAAGGTACAGAACAGAGTTGATATCCAAGGTAAATCAGCAAGTGTTTTTCTTTTGAAAGAGTAAGGAAGTTGGAGCTTCCCTATCAAGTTGTAGCTTGATAGATGTCAGTTGTAGCTGACTGAGGTAGGAGCCTCTTGTAGGTTGGTTCCTGTAGAAAATATATGGGAGTTGGTGCTTCCACATCAAGTTGTAGCTTGATAAAATTTCAGTTGTAGTTGACTGAGGTTGGAGCCTCCTGTAGGTAGGTGCCTGCAGAAAATTGATGGGAGTTGGAGCTTCCTTACAAGTTGTAGCTTGTAGAATTGAGGTAGGAGCCTCATGTGGGTTGGAGCCTACAGAAAATCAGTGGTGAGAGGGAGTTGGAGCTTTCCTTTGCATCACAACAGTAATAAGATGTGGTTTTATCCCTTTATGGGTTTCCACTTATATTTTGTGTCTCTGTGCATGATTTCTATGTGTTGATGTGGTTTATCTAATCTGCTTAATACTTGTTGCTCACATATTAAGATTGTTGTTACATTAACAAATCTGCTTGATACTTGCTACTCACAAATTAAGATTGCTCACATATTAAGTTGATCATGAAATGAAGGTGTAAATAAGTTTTCAGGGAAAATTTTTAAAAATTCCATGTATGTGTTAAGTTGATTCACCCCCCGCCCTCTCTCAGTTTAACTAAGGGTTCAACAATTGGTATTAGATCTAGTTCCTTTGGTGTAAGCTTAATAGCTTGAAGGAGATCTGGTTGAGACATGGACTATCAAAATATACCTATGTTGAGTACAACAAACTTTCCTGAATGGAGAGATAAGGTTAAATAGGATTATTGGCTTATGAACCTGAGGTATGGAAACTTGTATGTGATGGTTACTGCACAGACTCTCCCTCGGTGCAAGAACAACATAGCAATGCCAAGGAAAAATGTGTGATATTCAACAATCTTCATAACAAGGATCTTGAGTTAATAATGGATTTAACCTCTGCAAAATAAATTTGGGACAGATTGCATTTCATGCATGGAGTAGACACTGAGGATTGCATTGTCAAGAAGGAGAAGAAGAAAAATTCATGTCAAAAGGAAAATGTTCAAACACATGAGGTACTTGCTAGTGTGAATGGTAGTAAGAACCATGAAGAAATTGCAGCTAAGGAAAAAGGCAAACTTGACACAGCCCTGACTGAAATAGAAAAATTGAAGAATGAAAACAAAGACATGAAGACTTTGGTGCAAATATGTGATGAGAAAGAATATGAAGATAGGAAAGAAATTATTGGCCTGAAGACACAGCTTAAAGAAGAAAAGAAAGTAGAAGACACTCTGCTGCAACAAATGAGAGAGAAAAGTCAGGAATGTGAAAGATTGGAAGAAGTAGTGAGCCTAAGAAAGAATTTAGAAAAAGCCAAAAGAGAACTATTAATGAATACACCTTTAATGAAAAGCTTAGGACAGCTGGACCAAATACTAAATGCTCAAAGGTCACCCTTCATAAAGGCTGGGATAAGATATGAAGGAGAAACCAGTAAGTCCAAGGTAGAAGATAACATGAAAATCATCTTTGTAAAATCTAGAAAGGGAAATGAAGCTACTCAGAAAGTTCCTACAGAAGAAGCAGCCAGCAAGAACATGAGGTGTAAAGAAAAAAACAGAATCAAGCAGCAACATGAAAGAACGGAGAATGAGAGAATGAAATGATCAGCTGCTAAAGGCTCACATACTCCTAAGGATGAATTGAATAAGTTTGGAAGATGTCAAAGAAGGTTCTTTCCTCCTATGGGAAGTATCACCTGTTTCTCTTGCCACACACTAGGACATGATGCAGCACATTGTAAGACAAAGAGAATCAATGTTAACTAGAAAAAGATGCTGCAAATGAGAAGAATACCTCAAGCAAGAAAAGGGAAAATACAATCTTTCACCAGGTACACAAATCATTTCCATGGCTATTGTTATGCATGCAATAATTTTGGACATAAATTTGTCGATTGTAATTTGTATTAAAAAAGGGGAATAAAATATTATACATCAGCTCAAACATACCCTGGAAAAGTAAGATGTTATGTATGCCTCAAGCTTGGTGACAAAATAAAATACTGTAATCTGCCATATACATTAAAGAACTCCAGACAGAGGATGGAATAAAAACAGATCAATCAAAACTATGAATAAAAAATAAGAGCAGACATTATGAAGAACCCCAATAAAGTATGGAAGGAAAAGAGAAAGGGGGGGCTTGTTACCTCAATAACATAATGAATCCATCATAGTCTCAAGGGGAGATGCTCTAGGAAGCAAAGAAAATATCCAATTAGTGATAAATATGAAGCAACATCCCAGAGGGAGAGCAGTCCATAAACAATCCCCATGAAAGTAGTCTAAGAAGAGCTCCTTGGAATGAGAACAGCTATGAGTTTAGGAAAGGAAAAGTAAATTTCTCTAACAAAGAACTATAGAGGAAGAAGATCACCTGAATCACACAATAGCCAGCAAGTTGATGGAAGGAGAGAAAGCAGCAAGCAGCCATGATGATAGAAGAAGACTTCATCACATTAAAGTGGTGATCACACTGTGCCTCATACTGCTAGAATTAATAATGAATCACATTAAGAAGGATTAGCAAGAGAAGTGACTATAATCATTATGTCATGATTTCATTCATCTATGAAAAGTCCTCTTGGATGAATACAGTTAAGTGAGTGATAATTCTATGAGTGATCTGCCCATGAAGAGTCCAAGCAAAGAAATTTAAAATGTCTTCCCGAAGATCATTATGTTAGAACAATTTAATTGAATATTAAGCAGAAATGATTCTGGCGCAGTCCTAGAAAGGAACATGCAATGGCTTTCCTTTGAACAGAATGACAGGAAAAAGGAGAATGGTTAATGATGCCAAGATCAAATTCAGGAGATTGATGATTGTTGGTGTGAATAGTGGAAAGATCAATAGTAGAAACTATGGGTTCATGTGCAAGCTAAAGTGAAATCTCTGCATGGTTTATCAAAGTAATATCAATTGGTGTTTAGGTACAAGAAGCATGCTTATCAACAAATTACCAAGCATTATCAGTGGAGCAGCAGTATGATACAGGTCCTCAGGATCAAAGGACTATGGCAAGAATGCATCAAGGTAAAATTCCCAGGGTTATCTACTTCAACATGAAAAGGTCCGTAGCAGTACTAAAGGATCAGTATTTTTTTTACACTTGAAGCATTATATTGAGCTATGAAGCAGTATCCTTCTCTATATATATAGTTGCATGCCTTCCTGAAGTCAGTACTTATATATCTTAAAGGCCTCTTCCTTAAGATCAGTCATAAAACTGTGTGAAGACTGTTTACTGAGTTCTCAATTAAACATCTTGAATATGCTTCTGTGGAAGATCATCCTGATAGAACAGTCAAAGTATCTGAAGCATAAAGGACTAGTTGTGATTGCCATTTGAAGCCCAAAAGTCTTTTATTAATTCATCCAAATCCTACTTCAGCATAAAGGTTTTTGCTGGTAATTCACCTTTGAAAGAGAGACTGATCATAGACATACATACCTCCTTATATCATAAAGGAAAATGCATGATTGATAAGTGAGAATGACTAATACACTGAATGTATCTATTCTCAAGGGTTTGTTTTGAAAGTACATTATCCAAGTAGTAAAGTTGGCATTTGATCTCTTAGATCGAATTCTGGTTGATTCATTGATCACATTTGGAACAATAATATTTATCTATTAAGGATGCTGTACTGCAGATGAGTATTGCAGAAGAAGACATATTCCATCCACAATCTTCCTCAACAGAAATGTATTGGCGCACTACATCAAATAGACACTGAAGTATATTTGAAGCATTCTAGGTTTAATCCAGTGATGCATCCCTGATTAGATAAAGCTGGTACAATGTGTTCTATGAAGTGTCATTATCCTCACTTTCAGATTTATACAAGTGAAAGGAGTCAATGCTTTGGGATTGTATCAACTTACAGTGTACATTCAAGATCAATAATCCTCAAAAGTGTTCTCTCAACAACTCTTTTACACCAGTTTGGAGCAGGAGGGTACAAAGTTAGAAGAAGAAGGCCTAATCACATCTCTGAGAGAGGAAATGCAGAGATAGAATCTACACTGAGAGATGTGCAAACCTTTTCCATTGATGTCAAAGGGGGAGGAAAACCAGATAGGCAGAGGAAGCATTAGATTATTGGTGGATGTATTGCCATCAATGCCAAAGGGGGAGACTGTTGGAAATGTTGTCATTGATGGAAAAAAAGATGAAAAAGGAGGAGCACCTGAAACATCATTCAAATAATAGAGGAAGCAGAGAGGTAGCAAAGGCAGCAAAAAGAGAAGTAAGGAGCAGCATCAGTCAAGGAGCAGAGGAAGCAAAGGTAGTGAATTGAAGAAGAGAACTGTTCAAGGTGCAAAGTAGTGAGGACAGTAGAAGAGGGCTATTTAATAGCAGATCTGGAGAGACAGAGTAATGAATATGCCTAAATTCAATAGATATATGGTAACCTCTGAAATAGGCTCTGAGATGAAACCCTGAAATTGAAGGAAGAATAGATGTCAATTTAGGTGGATTTTATGTTTTGAATTAGATGGGATTAAGGCTTGTATATTCTGTGGAGAAATTAATTGAATTTTAATTATACAGAGAAATTCAGGGTCACTCTGATTTGTATATGTGACTGTGTGATTAATTGACTTGTAAATTGAGTAAATCGATCACTGTAAGGATCAATTCCCACAGGCTTTCAATCACAGGTCTCAAATTTATATGTGTCAAGTTAAATCCATTCTAGAACAAATTGAATTAAGTAATCCCTGCTCGAATGATGTCCGATTATTTTTAGATGTCCGAGTTATTATATTGTGGAAAAAGTTGAATTGGTGGCCTCAGTGTGAAGAGGTCTAACCCTCTCAGACCCTGATTAAGCCGAATCACTGTGTGTAAAGACCCTACAAGGGTCAACCCCAACGTTATACAAGAAAAAAAAAGGGGCTACACTGCATTAGGAAGGATGAATGAGATTGTCGGGGGACGATGATATAGCGGAGTGCTGCAGAAGAGCGTTCAAAGTGACACTGCTGATGAATAAACAGTACGCAGAGTCTGAGCAACGTAGAAGTGGAGTTATGCACTTGACGGGAGAAAGACACCGGTCTGAAGTTCTATCCTTGTCTGAGATCGTGAATCAAAATAGTGGAATATGAAACTAAATTAAAGAAAAGCTCTTTGTTTGCTGGAGCGAAGGAACTGTGAAGCGATGACATGGTCCTGAAACGAAACATTAGAACTCTGTGACAGAGCAGTTTAACTACAAATGAAACGTTGTTAAAGAGCACGACGGAACCCTGAGGGAAAAGGAGAGGAACCACGAGTGCTGTGAACAATGACAGTGGGTTTGGAACACCCGATGGTTTTCATCGCACCGCTTTTGTACGGTAAGTTGTATTTCCAATTCGAATGCGATTAATGCCATAGGCTGACACGTGGCCTTAAGTGGTTTGGAGATACCACTCTCATCGCGAGTTAAAATCCCATGCATCTAAGTCACGCGAGATTTGATTAAGGACGTCGGATCATCTGAAGCAATGCGACGTGCTATCCGTCGTCGGATGAGATGGGTAGGTTAACACTGGGACCCAGTTTCATCGCGTGGGTTTAAGAACTACATTTCGTGCAAATATGTAACGCGATTACCATTGGATTGGTTGTATGGAGCGCGAGAGCAGGTGAATTATTGGATCCAAGCGGAGTTGTGTACACGTTTAGCAAGAAATGTTGCTATGGGCCCAGATGCTTTGTAACATGATGCGGTGGTTTGTTTAGAAGCCAGAAGTTAATAATCTGTGATAAAATCAAAGGTTATGTGAATATATATAGAATGTTGATGTGCCGAGGGTTAAAGACATGGTTGAAGATTGACTTAGGATTATGTATATATATGATTCAAAGGGTAAGCATGGAACGTATATATATATATACATATATGTGAAGTACTCTATATCTCGGGTCTAATACAACCAAAGACTTATACTGTGGGACCCTCACCAATCGCATCGGAGAAAAGTTGACGACGGAACAGGCTAACAAAAATTACAATTGCGGTGAAAGTCCGAACCCGATGGGTTTATAAACCATGATTGATATATGTTTGAGTTCCTGCATAACAATGAATCATCGGAATTGGAGCATCGGAGCATCGGAACATCGGAACATCGGAGAATCGTAAATCAGTGAACAGTGAATCATTAGAATCGGAACATCGGAACATCGGAGAATCTTAAATCAGTGAACAGTGAAGCATCACATCGGAGAATGATGCAAGCTCGGCAAGTGGGCCCGAAAAGGGAATTTTATGTATTAAAATGATTTATTATTGTTACATTGCCAAGAGGTATCAGAGTTAAATAACGCGACAGTGTGTATGTTAAAACTCTGTATAATTATGCCGAGAGTTGAAATTGCGTTATCTATAAAAAGTGCTTGGGATATAATTCTAAATTCGAAGATTTTTTGTGGTGTCTCATATCAAGTGAGTTGAGGACAAAATAGATGTTAAAGCTTCAGGTCCGATGTGTGAGAGCCGTGAACACATATTGAACGATTCAATGATTGATTAACCATTGGGTTATGGTTTCTAAGGTTCGAATATCAAAATAATAATTCCGAGAATGAACATTAATTGCTTGAAATAATAGAAGGAGAGAACCTTTCATAGAGGGCATATATTGGGTATATAACCATGGCGATATTAAAGCCTCCGCATTCAGTTATTTAAATGACCAGTAAAGGAAAGCAAAGCATTGGAATTTGCCTAGATTTAAGGCCAATAGTTATATATATTGTAATGCAGCTATATATATACAGCAGACACACAATCACGGTGAACAAGAATATGCACAGGAATGAATTTGATAGGTGTACAAGCACAAAAAACTGGAAAATATTTAGAAGACAGTGAGCAGAAGAAGGCATAACAGTTACTTGACAGTAGGAGAAAAGACAAAGCCAACAAAGCCAAAAGCCAGAAAATGGGCTGAGTAAAATTGTCTTTATGTAACTGAAAATGTGAATGTAAATGTTGTAATTGATTTTATATTGTTTGTGATGCATTGGCAAGTCTTCAGAAGAGAACAAATATCCCACTCTAATATTAAATTTAGTACATACAGTTACATCTTTTTGAGTGAGCTGGAAAAGAAATGAGGAGGCAGAAGACTAAGAGGTATGGCTATCCATTTCAAATTCTCTGAGGAATACAAACAACCACAAGAATTTCTATAAATAATATCACATTGATATGCATATAGAGGTTAGAGAGGTTGGAAAATGTGGAATTGAGGCAGAAAAGATAAGAAGAAGGAGGAGCAGAACGAGATGCTCTGAAAAGTTAGAGAATGTAGAAATGAAGTAGTGAGGCAGAGAAGAAGGAGGAGCTTAGCAGAGAAGAAGGAGGAGCTGATAGTGAATCTGAGAAGAAGCAGAGATGATGCAGGGAAAATATGAGGACTGATGGACAGCAGAAAAGAAGGTACAGAACAGAGCTGATATCCAAGGTAAATCAACAAGTGTTTTTCTTTTGAAAGAGTAAGGAAGTTGGAGCTTCCCTATCAAGTTGTAGCTTGATAGATGTCAGTTGTAGCTGACTGAGGTAGGAGCCCCCTGTAGGTTGGTGCCTGGAGAAAATAGATAGGAGTTGGTGCTTCCACATCAAGTTGTATCTTGATAAAATTTCAGTTGTAGCTAACTGAGGTTGGAGCCTCCTGTAGGTAGGTGCCTGCAGAAAATTGATGGGAGTTGGAGCTTCCTTGCAAGTTGTAGCTTGCAGAAATGAGGTAGGAGCCTCCTGTGGGTTGGAGCCTACATAAAATCAATGGTGAGAGGGAGTTGGAGCTTGCCTTTGCATCAAAACAATAATAAGATGTGGTTTTCTCCCTTTATGGGTTTCCACTTATATTTGGTGTCTCTGTGCATGATGTCTATGTGTTGATGTGGTTTATCTAATTTGATTAATACTTGTTGCTCACATATTAAGACTGCTGTTACATTAACAAATCTTCTTGATACTTGCTGCTCACAAATTAAGATTTCTCACATATTAAGTTGATCATGAAATGAAGGTGTAAATAATTTTTAAGGGAAAAGTTTTAAAAAGTCCATGTATGTGTTAAACTGATTCACCCCCACCCCCCCTCCCCCCTCTCAGTTTAACTAAGAGTTCAACAAATATAACCAGGAATATTAATTAAACTGTTGTTTAACTAATTATTCCTTGAGGAAAATAAAAAAAATGTATATTTATTTAATATTTCCTCATGGGGTTTCCTATTTAGACCATAAACAACTTAATAAAGGTGGTTTGCTAAGTTATTTTCATAGTGAAAGCAATTTTACTTAGGGTAAAATTGGTCTCACATGGTGTACTTGGGTCCATATAATGATAATAGGTTAGATGACCAAAAAATGGTGTAACACAAGCGCTTGAGCTACTTGTTGAATAAAGTTCATTTTTTTTACGAATTACATTTTGACTGGTTTCATATACTTTCTATACTAGCATTCCTTTTCAATTATTTCGATGATTTGATGCTTGTATAGTTCGTCACTAGTTACGGGAAAATGTTTTATCACATTTGACATGTGATAAAGTTGATTCTATTATTCAAATCATGTGAAGACTTTTTCATTTTTATTTATCTTTTACAAATCGAGAATCTGATGTTTTAATAAGTCCATCTGAACATGATTCTTTCTTTGAAGATTGTCTTTCAACTTACAATTTTCCCATCATCACATCCAATGCCAGTTGTTTTACATCCTTTGATCTTCATGGTTTAACATCTCATCTTTCAAGTAATTTTCAAATGTTTGAGGAACTTCAGCCTTCGTTGATAGTCATGTTGATCCAGGTGGATATCGGTGGCCACCCACTTATTCCATTTGGACCTGCAACATCAATTCTTGCAACTTTTCACTTCTAGCAGCTTATTATTTTTAGCAGTTTTTCGGGTCCTGCACGCTTGAAGTCGCTTTGGGAATTAATGATCTAGTTGGATATAGGTGGCCACCCACCTATTCTATTTGAACCCGCATCATCAGTTCTTTCTGTTTCCAAGTTGCAGCACAACTTACTATATTTAGCTGTTTTTTGGGTCCTGAACTTCTGGAGCCGTTTTGAGGCCCTGAACGATGTTTTTTGGGAAAATCGGGAGCAACATGGGTCAATGGACCAATGTTGCTAGCATCAAGGGTTGTAATCCTCGAACACATATTTCTAACAAGCTATTGAGTGTGTCAAATGAAGATCAGATGCCACAGTCATGTCCCCGGGAAGTTGAAACACCAATTTACCCAAACAGGCCCACATTTTTGGCGCTTCATCTCCTAGGGTTAGGTTTTTGGAGGTTTCGGGTTTTACATTGTTTCTCAACAATAAATATGCCTTCGAGCCTCATTGTAACACATTTCAAGAGCTGGTAGCCGTCACATCTCTTCTCAGGGGTACGCTGCCAGTACCCTAGCTCATCTATATGCATTATGTCTGTAATAGGCCTTCGAGCCTCAATGTAACACAATTTAGAGGTCTGTGGCCGCCACATCTCTTCTCAAAGATATGCTACCAACACACTAGCTATTTTTATTTCCATTATGTCTGTAAGCATATTTCAGTAATTTTATTTAAATAAAATGAAGTATTGTTTCCGCTGCATCTATGTGTTTATGTCTATTTCTGTATTTTATTGCGTTCCTACATAAATTCAAATCACATGTCAAGTCATCACTGTCTTGACAAGTTGGATAAATATGATCAAAACAATTGTCTCTCGAAATATTCTCATTGAAACCCTGTGCTTATAATTGAAAATTCATTTTTCTAAGGATTGTGGGGGTTTCAAAAGGATTGTTTCGAATTTCACAATCCAATCTATGATTGTATGGAAGCATCTTTCTTGGAAAGCCCTTTGGCTAATACATTAGGGGAATTTTGAGGTCTAAAATGGGCCTCCTAAGGAAATTATAAAATAATAGTGGAAATTACAAAATAAGATTTTATTACATCATCCAATTTAGAAGGAAAAAAGAAAAAAAAAAAGAATTTCAACTTGTATTTTCAACTTATCACCCTATGAATTTACTCAAATTTCGAGCGGGAACACTCGTTGGATGCATAATTTGATTCCTCATCCAAGGAGTACCCATGTTGCATACTTTTTATGAACCCTGCTACACAAAAAATGAGAAATACATGAAAAACGTGATTGCAATCACGTTTTTTAATGTATTTCTCATTTTTCGTGTAGAAGGGTCCATTGAAAGTAGGCAACATGGGTACTCCTTGGATGATGAATTAAAATTTTCATCCAACAAGTACTCCCATTTAAAATTTGAGTAAAAAGTTAGGGAGATAAGTTGAAAATACAAGTTGAAAAAGTTATTTTATTATTTTATTAATTTTTAATCTTTTTACTTTTTTACCCCAAAAATGGTGAATCATCCCCCATGGCTGACATCATCATCTTGAATCCTATCAGTTCTTATAAAGTTTATTTTTGTTGTACATTATTCTTAGGAGGCCCATTTTAGACCTCCAAAGTTCTCGAATGGAAAGTTTCTATCTTTTCTCATGCTTGCTAATAAGAATGACATAGATGAAGGTGCATTCGCAAGAAGCTCTCATGGTTTGTTTGCTTATAATGGTTATTGAAAAGGTAAGAATATGAAATGGTTAAAATTAGTGGCTATGGCCTAACTTTCTGCTAACAGGAAAGACCTTCTATTTGTTGTGCAAGTTATTCAAGCTCTTATATTTCTGGTAGCACAATAATTTATAAATTTTAATTGCTCACATATTTGTGTATTCAGGTCAGGAACAATTAGATTGGGTACATTGGAAATTCCATTACATGTGACCCTGACCTTCTCTCTAGATAGGTTAGGAGTAGGTATAGTCGCACGTTAGTTTTATTTGCACATACATCTTGAATTCCCTTTCTGTAGTATTTTGTTCGCTTTCTATAGTTCCGTCTTGCATCCTATTTTTGGTTAAACCTCATTTTTCTTTGTTATTTTTATTTTCCTTGTTGTGTCTTCTCTCTTTTCATGTAATAATTTGAATAAAGGGTGTCCCATTTCGGCTCAAAAGGAAATGTGGCGAAACAGAAAAGGACTTTGTGGAATTGAGAATTTGGCTAACCTTCAATCCTCCTTCCTTGTGTTGGTTACATATTTTGGTCGATGAAGTTCCGACAAAAAATATGATTAGTCCGTAAAAGAGAGTTTTGTTCGAACCCTTATACTTGTATCTAGAAAACCTTGTGCCCACGCTCAGTTCTTATGTTTCGGTGTTTTAACGCATATCCAATCAGTAGAAGAGGAAAAGGGAAAAAATATAAATGAGAAAAACTACATCGTAGGTCTCTATATTCTTCTTTGAAGGAACAACCTCTCCTGCTCTCAAATAAGTCGGGATCCCTCTTCCACCCATAAAATGAATAAGTGCCTATTCACAATCCTCTTTAAATATATAAATAAAGGTGAAATAAGAGAAAGGATTCCTGGGCAGAGAGGTTAAGAAAACAACTCTTTTAGAGTACTATCCAGGCTCGCTGGTAGTGGATCAATGTTTGTGTTCCTGTAGTGACTTCATTGGGGTACTTTCTAGGCTTGTTGGCATTGGACAAGCATTAGAGTTGAAAAAAGTATACTCTGGAAATCTAAATCTTGCGAGCTACACTACCCTTTTCGATTCGAAAGATTGAAAACAATATTTAATATTATGATTGTGTTCAACTGAGATGACGCAAAGGGGAACCATGTTTACTCACGGGGTAAGTGGGGAAGCCAAGGTAATATGCACAATGAGTCAATACACCCTCAAGAAATAAGGCCTTGCACAGAAGATTCAACCAAGACAAAGAAGCTAGAATTATACCAGTGTGTCACCAAGTGTTGTCGTTGCTACAACACCTTCCAAAATTTTGGTCTGCACCAAATTTCAAAGCCTACCTTAGTCTTGCATATTGTCATCGTAAACATTTAAATCCTTTGTATGTGTTTTATCTAAGTGTTTGGGTCCCCTTTGCAAGAAAATAAAAATATCGTATTTTCGCATGTTATGTGTTGCACGATGCAAATGAGCTCATTTTGGTGGTTCAAGGGGTTTCCTTTATGTAAATGAGTTGATATTACCATGTAAACATTTTTCACACTCATTTCCAAAGTTGTAAGCATCTTCACACAAGTGTCAGCACGGTCGTCGCAAAGTGTATCTTTATTGTCACACTTGTCATAAGTCGTCGCAAAAGTTGTCGCACTGAGGAAAATGTGTTGTTCACGTGTCCTGGATGATCTATGTTATTGTATTGTTAAGTGTTCTAAGTGTGTGATCACAATCAAGTCATATCATTATTCATATTAGCTTCATCGATCCCACTCTTAGCCAAATTCCATAAACTTTCCAGCAACTTAGTCTCATCTGATCCTCTCCAACTATGCATTTTGAAGTTCCAACCCTCAAGCTATGACCTTGACTCTTGAAGGTGTGCAATGCTCATTTCCCACCTCCCAGGATTTCACACTACACAATCTCAGTGCCCAATCCCAAACCTTTACCTCCAAAATTGCGCAATTTATCCCTCCATCCTAGCCCCAACTGCTCATTGCGTAGTATTTGAGCTCAAGCCTATATCTTGAGCTTCTAAGCTACGCAATTTCACAATCACTACGTCTACTCTACCTTCCAGAACTGCAAAGTTGTATGAAACAGTGCAAAACCCCTCAGCCTATCTCACTGAGTCCCAAAAATATGTAATATGGCTACCCAATCTAGCATGAACTCTGGATTGTGAAATATCAAGGGTCAAGCTTCACCCCTGAATTCTTGAGCTATGCAATTTCTTAGTCACTAAACCTCATCCTTAGATTGCAACCTAGTTCCAGCTCAGTTAGTGGATCAACATGCATCATATTAGACTAGCAGTTTATTGGACTAATCTCGTATTGTAATGAGTGAATTGCAGATGCAAGAACTATATTATTTTGTGACAGGATGATGGAGAAGGATATGGAGAAGGGAAACATGTTAAATGACATCTTAGTTGTTTGTTATGCAAGTTTATCAATCAACACAAAGAAAAGGGGCACCAGTTTGTGATCACAACTCAAGACTTGATATCATTGAGGACTCCTCAACTCTAAGCAATATGGAGGTGGACATAAGAGCATACTCAAGAAGACACTTAGAAAGGAGTAGCAAGATTTTCTTGACATTGCCATGTCATCATGTAGTCCATGTCAGCAGTGTCATGTCATGTCTCATCATGAGTCGTCATATGCCATAGCGATATTGTGGATTATGTAATTATCTATTAAAAATTTATTGTAAATTTGAAGTCCAAAGGAAACATACAAAATATGATGGGTCATGTAATTATCTGAAAATGGAAGTATTTGTAATGTTGTGCAAAGTATTCATTTCCATTAAATTAAGTGTGCAAAGTGTTTTTCATGTCTTTCAAATTAAAGAAAGAGTTTTTGGTAACTTTTTTTGAGTTTATGTGTGAGGGAATGTTAATTAAAACTATTGTTTAACATCTTAAATCATAAAAAAATAGCAGCATAACTTCACCATAACAACACAGCAACATGATGAGGTAGTTCACCCCTCCTGGGCTACATCTGCCTTGTCCAAGGCTCCCAATGGGCATGTCCTTGCTGTATTAAGTTGCTCAAATTGGTATTACAATGTGAAAAATTCCTAAAAAGGAAAAAAAAGCTGTGAAATTGAATTCAGAAGACAGAAATAAGCTAAGAATGGCTTTTATTTCACCTCAAACAGTGAAGTGTAGCCCAATGCAGATCCATTTCCCTCGTGGCCCTGATGGCTCTCCAAGATTCTCTGAAGAAAAAATGGCTGAAAACACCTCTGTTGGCTCTGCAACCTATCCAAATGGCTCCAGAATGCTCAGAATACCCACAATTGACCAAAATTTTGTCCAAATTGGTTCAATATTGGAGAAGTTATGATAAAAACAAGATTCTGCCCAATGTTAAGTGAAAACCCCACTAAATGTGGCCTAACTGCAGTTAGGGGCGCTAATTTGGAAATCTGGCCAAGAATGACGGACTCTGCTCCAGAATTTGCGGGCTATTAGAGGTGGCATTTAATATTGTAGGTTGGTGGTCACATGGACCGTTTGTTCAGCCAAAAACGTGGAATTAAATGTTGCCCAAATCCGTTAACAACTCCACCATGAAACATGGTCACATGACCCTTTTACCCACAGAGATAAGGTTTAATATAACCACCGGGGGTTTGCTCCTGGTCGTGGATGAGCGATCATGTGGAGTCGGTTGATGTGGTGGCTGGCCCCCACTTGCCGTCGCCCATACAATTTTCAAAACATAAGTAAAGCCCGCCAGGATTGTTTGTTAAGAACTTTGGAATAGGCAGATCGATAAGGATGTGGCACTTGTGGCGATGAGGTTTGGGGTTCGAACCTCATGGACTTACAAAAATTTTAATATGCCAATTCTTCCACCGGCTTGGGGCCACGTGGCGACCTCCGGGCCTGCCACGTGGCAGCCTCAAATTGGCTTAGAAAACCAAAATTCAACCAAATAGCCAATATACCCTTGCCACTTGTCAAACCTTCATTCGCCCAGATGGAATATTCCAAGGAATATTATTTTTTTAATATTTTCCAAAGTCAAAGTCAACCCTGGTCAAATTGGATTTTTGAAGGATACTGAAAACTTCAAACATGCATAACTTTCACATACAACGTCGGAATTGAGTGTCGTTTGCGGCACCAGAATTGAAGTGAGGAGGCCTATCTGGTTGTTTAGGTTTCAACTAATTCTGAGCAATTCCATTTTCAACATTTTTTTAACTTAGGACATGATCACCTGATCACACCTCCAAAATGGGAAGCTTTTGGACCCCAAAATTTCTTTGATTTACAGAAATTGAAGATGAGGAGACTGATTCTCCACTCTTCCAACCTTTAACCACTAAAATATTCCTGACTTCGTCAAATTGAGCTTCTCATAAAAAGATAAATTCTTCCTTGAATCCACTAACCGACTGTTGCTAACCTTGACTGAGTCATAATGCAAATTTTTGGAATTTCCTGAACAACAACTATAATTTGCAGAAATCATATTGTTTCTACAATGGTCTAACTTAAAATGAAACTGAAATTGAGATTCACCTTGCCAACTGTCCTTATGACGAATTTTTGCCAAATGATCCATGTACTTGCGTTGAATCTCGACCAAGTTTTCTTGCCATACCAATCTGCCATTTTGAAACTAGCATTGACCCATGCTAAAATTTGTGCCCTATTTGCTTGCATGCTTTTCCTTTTCTTGGATTCTTGCACCACCTTGCACTGACACTTTGTTCTCTGCACCGATAGACACCAAAGGCACTTTCTGCAACATCTTGTCATCTTGTTCCAAAGACGACCTGCTTTTAGACTGAAACATATCATCATTTACATCGCAATAACATGAAAAGGATTATGTACAAAATATTTTTTCTTAATCATCAACAAAGTCATATTTTGACTTACATTGACAAGCCTTTTCAATTGTCCTGCATTCACTAAAGAAGATTCTAGCTTCTTCCGATGTGCTCTCACAATAAACTCCTTACCATCCTTGAACAAATGGTACTTGTTCTCATGGCGACGGAAGATCTCTTTTTGTCATATAAATACGGACTACCCAACACAACACCTGTAATGTTAAGCGGTACCACATCTAGTTCAACCAAATCAACATAATGAGATGTTATGGCAAAGCGCAACATGCACTTTCTTGAGACTTGTAAATTAGCATCCTTGCGAATCCATCCAAGTGGATATGGATTTGGATGAGGTATGGTCTCAAGTTTCAGCTTCTTGACTAAGTCTTCTGAGATGAGATTTTCTTGAGACCCACTATCAAATAGTGTGTCTATCTTTGTGTGTTTGGCTATTATCCTCACATGAAACGAATCTATCCTCCTCTCTTCATTTTGAGCTTCTATGTGATAGTTTAAAGTGCTAGAACTGGGATTTTTTTCATTTACAATATATTTCCCCTTTATGTTCTTTTGTACCATGGCTATGATTTTAGTTTCATCACCTGATTCAGACCCTAAGTCTTGTTCAATAGTTGCAACAGTTTTTCCCTTTTCTTTGGCCTTATCTTTGTTTTTAAATTTCTCTAGTTTCAGCTCCGGATGAAGCTTCCAGAAATGGTCTTCATCGTGGCTTGTTTTGGAACAGTTTTACAAAAGAACTTTCCTTTTTTATTTCCTATAGTTTGCATTTCTTTTTCTCCGTTTTTCTTTGAATTCACTATCCATATTCCCATCAAAATATTGTTTCCCTCTAGCCTCTAAATGCGTAGCTTGTACACAAACTTCGTCTAGACTAGTAGGATTTAACATAAGGATAGTATGTATAAGGTAATTGTGTAAACCACCTATATATTTCAGCAAAGTATCTTGACTATGAAAATCATTTCCTAACAACAGAGCCCTTCTTCTATACTCTTGATTGTAATCTTGAACACTTTGTCCTTTAAGTTGTCTAAAACTTTGCCAATTCATGATAGCCTTTTGTAAATGAGCTAATGGATAAAATTGCTGCTTAATTGTGGAAATAAATTCAACACATGATAAAGTGATCTTACCATGTTTTTTAATTTAATCCTTAGTCTTGGCCTCCCACTATACCAATGCTACTCCTTCCATTCTTAAAGAGGCTAACTGAATCTTGGTGTCGTCTTTATGAAGGTTTTGTATCCTCAAGTAAACTTCCAACTGTCTTATCCAATTGTCAAGTTTCTCTGCATTGACTTCACCGTTAAACATAGGCAACTCAAATTTAACATCAAGCTTTAAAAATGGAATTTTACCAGAGGTTTTAGACTTGTGAGATTGATTCACTGAAGTTGAGGATGACGATGTAGAGGAAGAGGATGAAGATGGGGATGGTGGATCACCATTTCCTCCGTGTCCTTTCTTTGACTTGTCATCACTTTTCATTCCTCCTGAAGAACCCTCTCCTTATTTCTAGTTTTTAGACCCTTCTCCAACAAGCCTATCATTCCTTTCTTGGTAGAGTATCCTCACCATCTCTGTCATGTCTAGGAAAGCTTTTCGGAACACCCGTTCTTCTTCTTTGGGATCAATATCTTCAGGAGACTCTCCTTCTCTTGAAGACATGCTTGAGGCTTCTTCAGTAAATCTTGGAGGTGGCTCTCTGGCCCTTCTTGGTTTTGGATTACTTTGTGCACTAACCAAGTGTCCTTCACCTCTCTTGAGTTTAAGCCTAGAAAGCATCAAAATTTGCAAACAATAAACTATATCTTTGCACAAAACAAATGAAGAGTAAAACTCTAGCTCCTAAGGCTCAAATCCTTAAGCTCTTAATACTCAAATCCTGAGCTCTGATACCATCTAATCTGAAAATGGAAGTAATTGTAATGCTGTGAAAAGTATCCATTTCTATTAAATTAAGTGTGCAAAATGTTTGTCATGTCTTTCAAATTAAAGAAAGAGTTTTTGGTAACTGTTTTTGAGTTTATGTGTGAGGGAATGTTAATTAAAATTACTGTTTAACATCTTAAATCAGAAATACACAGTAGCATAATTTCACCATAACAACACAGCAACATGCTGAGGCAGTTCGCCCCTCTTGGGCTACATCTGTCGGGTCCAAGGTTCCCACTGGGCATGTCCTTGCTCTATTAAGTTGCTCAAATTGGTATTACAATGAGAAAAATGCCTAAATAGGAAAAACCAGCTGTGAAATTAAATTTAGAAGACAGAAATAAGCTAATAATGGCTTTTATTTCACCTCAAACATTGAAGTGTAGCCCAATACAGCTCCATTTCCCTTGTGGCCCTCATGGATCTCCAAGATTCCTTGAAGACAAAATGGCTGAAAATTACCTTTGTTGGCTCTGAAACCTGTCCCAATGGCTCCAGAATGCTCAGAATACGCAAAGTTGACCAAAATTTCTTCCAAATTGGTTAAATATTGGAGAAGTTATGATAAAAACAAGATTTTCCCAATGTCAAGTGAAAACCCCACTAAATGTGGGGTAACTGCAGTTAGGGGCGCTAATTGGAAATCTGGCCAAGAATGACGGACTCTGCGCTAGAATTGGTGGGCTGTTAGAGGTGGCATTTAATATTGTAGGTTGGCGGTCACATGGACCGTTTGTTTCGCCGAAAACGTGGAATTAAATGCTTCCCAAATCCATTAAGAACTCCACCATGAAACATGGTCACATGACCCTTTTACCCACAGAGATAAGCTTTAATATAACCGCTTTGGGTTTGCTCCTGGTCGTAGGCGAGCGGTCATATGGAGTCGGTTGATGTGGGGGCTGGCCCCCATTTGCCACCGCCCATACAATTTTCAAAACTTAAGTAAAGCCCACCACCATCGTTTGTTAAGAACTTTGGAATAGGCGGATCGATAAGGACATGGCGCTTGCGGCGGTGAGGTCCGGGGTTCAAACCTCACAGAATTACAAAAATTTTAATATGCCAATTCTTCCACCAGCTTGGGGCCACATGGCAGCCTCCGGGCCTGCCACGTGGTAGCCTCCGACTGGCTTAGAAAACCAAAAGTCAACCAAATAGCCAATATACCCTTGCCACTTGTCAAACCTTCATTCACCCAGATGGACAATTCCAAGGAATATTCTTTTTTTAATATTTTCCAAAGTCAAAGTCAACCTTGGTCAAACTAGATTTTTTAAGGATACTGAAAGCTTCAAACCTGCATAACTTTCACATACGATGTCGGATTTGAGTGTCGTTCACGGTGCCAGAATCATAGCGAAGAGGCCTATCCGGTCGTTCAAGTTTCAACCAATTCTGAGAAATTCTGTTTTTGAGCATTTTTTTAACTTAGGACATGATCACTTGATCACACCTCCCAAATGGGAAGCTTTTGGACCCCAAAAGCTCTCTGATTTACATAAATTGAAGATGAAGAGACTGATTCTCCACTCTTCCAACCTTGAACCACTGAAATCTTCCTGACTTCATCAGATTGAGCTTCTCATAAAAAGATAAATTCTTCCTTGAATCCACTGATCGACTGTTGCTAACCTTGACTGAGTCATAATGCAAATTTTTGGAATTTCCTAAACAACAACTATAATTTGTAGAAATCATATTGTTTATACAATGGTCTAACTTCAAAGGAAACTGAAATTGAGATTCACCTTTCCAATTGTCCTTATGGCGAATTTTTGCCAAATGAGCCATGTAATTGTGTCGAATCCTGACCAAGTTTTCTCGCCATATCAATCTTCCATTTTGAAACCAGCATTGACCCATGCTAAAATTTGTGCCCTCTTTTCTTGCATGCTTTTCCTTTTCTTGGATTCTTGCACCACCTTGCACCGACACTTTGTTCTCTACACTGATCGACACTAAAGGCACTTTCTGCAACATCTTGTCATCTTGTTCCAAAGAGAACCTG
The DNA here is from genome assembly GCA_034641835.2 of Pinus albicaulis. Classification (NCBI taxonomy): domain Eukaryota; kingdom Viridiplantae; phylum Streptophyta; class Pinopsida; order Pinales; family Pinaceae; genus Pinus; species Pinus albicaulis. The sequence goes on along the minus strand of CM076570.1, from coordinate 1,538,870,458 downwards.
CTTTTAGACTGAAACATATCATCATTTACATCGGCAATAACATGAAAAGGATTATGTACAAAATATTTTTTCTTAATCATAAACAAAGTCAGATTTTGACTTGCATTGACAAGCCTTTTCAATTGTCCTGCATTCACTAAAGAAGATTCTAGCTTCTTTCGATGTGCTCTCACAATAAACTCCTTACCATCCTTGAACAAATGGTACTTGTTCTCATGGCGATGGAAGATCATTTTTCTGTCATATAAATACGGAATACCCAACACAACACCTGTAATGTCAAGCGGTACCACATCCAGTTCAACCAAATCAACATAATGAGTTGTTAAGGCGAAGCACAACATGCACTTTCTTGAGACTTGTAAATTAGCATCCTTGCAAATCCATCCAAGTGGATACATCTTTGGATGAGGTATGGTCTCAAGTTTCAGCTTCTTGACTAAGTCTTCTGAGATGATATTTTCTTGAGACCCACTATCAAATAGTGTGTCTATCTTTGTGTGTTTGGCTAGTATCCTCACATGAAACAACTCTATCCTCCTCTCTTAATTTTGAGCTTCTATGTGACAATTTAAAGTGCTGGAACTGGGATTTGTTTCATTTACAATCTCTTTCCCCTTTATGTTCTTTAGTACCATGGCTATGATTTTAGTTTCATCACCTGATTCAGACCCTAAGTCTTGTTCAACAGTTGCAACAGTTTTTCCCTTTTCTTTGGCCTTATCTTTGTTTTTAAATTTCTCTGGTTTCAGCTCTGGATGAAGCTTCCAACAATGGTCTTCATCGTGGCTTGTTTTGGAACAGTTTTTACAAAAGAACTTTCCTTTTTCTTTCCTAGAGTTTGAATTTATTTTTCTCCCTTTTCCTTTGAATTCACTATCCATATTCCCATCAAAATATTGTTTCCCTCTAGCCTCTAAATGCGTAGCTTGTACACAAACTTCGTCTAGACTAGTAGGATTGAGCATAAGGATAGTATGTATAAGGTAATTATGTAAACCACCTATATATTTCAGCAAAGTATCTTGACTATGCAAATCAATTCCTAACAATAGAGCCCTTCTTCTAAACTCTTGAGTGTAATCTTGAAGACTTTGTCCTTTAAGTTGTCTAAAACTTTGCCAATTCATGATAGCCTTTTGTAAATGAGCTAATGGATAAAATTGTTGCTTAATTGCGGAAATAAATTCAGCCCATGATAAAGTGATCTTACCATGTTTTTTAATTTCATCCTTAGTCTTGGCCACCCACCATACCAATGCCACTCCTTCCATTCTTAAAGAGGCTAACTGAATCTTGGTGTCGTCTTCATGAAGGTTTTGTATCCTTAAGTAAAATTCCAACTGTCTTATCCAATTGTCAAGTTTCTTTACATTGACTTCACCGTTAAACATAGGCAACTCAAATTTAACATCAAGCTTTAAAAATGGACTTTTACCAGAGGTTTTAGACTTGTGAGATTGATTCACCGAAGTTGAGGATGACGATGTAGAGGAAGAGGATGAAGATGGGGATGGTGGATCACCATTTCCTTTGTGTCCTTTCTTTGACTTGTCATCACTTTTCTTTCCTCCTGAAGAACCCTCTCCTTCTTTCTAGTTTTTATACCCTTCTCCAAAAAGCCTATCATTCCTTTCTTGGTATAGTATCCTCACCATCTCTGTCATGTCTAGGAAAGCTTTTCGGAATACCCGTTCTTTTTCTTTGGGATCAATATCTTTAGGAGCTTCTCATTCTCTTGAAAACATGCTTGAGGATTCTTTAGTAACTCTTGGAGGTGGCTCTCTGGCCCTTCTTGGTTTTGGATTACTTTGTGCACTAACCAAGTGTCCTTCACCTCTCTTGAGTTTAAGCCTAGTAAGCATCAAAACTTGCAAACAATCAACTATATCTTTGAACAAAACAAATGCAGAGTAAAACTCTAGCTCCTGAGGCTCAAATCCTTAAGCTCTTAATACTCAAATCCTGAGCTCTGATACCATCTGATATGAAAATGGAAGTATTTGTAATGATGTGCAAAGTATCCATTTCCATTAAATTACATTGTTAGGGTCCCGTGATTTGGCAGATTGGCAAGCCAAGTGACAAGGTAACATAAAGCCAACTTTGGAGCCCTAGGACCTAGCCTTCCTGGACTCAGAGAGGGCTCTCTCTATCATGCAAACGATGTAAAATTGTTTGCTTTTTATGTGATTTTTAGGTTCCTTCTTCACTTGAGGGTTCATCTGAATCTTCAGATGTACTGCTGTCTTGTTGAGCATAGAAGGATTTTCTGCTGAACTTCTTTCCTTTCTGCCAATTCTTTGATTTATTTTTCTCTGACTCTTGAGCCTGATTCCTTAATTTCTTGTGAGGACACTTAGCAGCATAGTGTCCAACTCTTCCAAATTTAAAGCATTTGAAAAGAAGTTTACCTTTGTATTTACCTGATCCTCTATCCAATTTCTTGACAAATTTTGCCTCTTCTTCATCCGAGCAAGAGCATATGTCTCCCTCTTATTCTTTCTTCTTTTATGTTTTAAAGGCTGCCTCCCTCGTATTTGGCTTCTTTTGTGGGAGCCTCATCTCATATGTTGTTAGATTTCCAAGTAGCTGGTTCATGGTCAAGGTATCCCAATTAGCTGTTTCTTCTATTGCAGACACCTTGGGATTAAACCTGGATGGAAGAGATCTTAGAATATTTTGCACAAATATAATTTCTGACATGGTTTCTCCAATCGCTTTCATATTGTTAACAATTTCTGCAACTTTTAAGAAAAATTTGGCAATGTCTTCATCATCATTCATTTTTAAGTTCTCAAATTGGGCTCTATAAACTTGAAGTTTGGCAGTCTTTACTTTCTTGTCCCCCTCATGGATGTTCTCCAGAGTATCCCACATTTCTTTGGAAGTGTCTTTTTGCATTACTTTAATAAACTCTGCTTCACACAATCCATTAAGGATGGCATTCATGGCTTTTGCGTTAGCCACAAAATCTTGTTTTGTTTCTTTCTCTGTGTCAGTTGCCTTTGGGGCATATCCTAATTCCACAACAGCCCAGACTTCTATTCCTAGAGACATTATGTATGTCCTCATTTTGATTTTCCAGAAAGCATAATTTTCACCAGTGAAGAAAGGGGCTTTATTGGTTAAGCATCCTTCTTTACTAGCCATCTTGGGAACCTAGGATCTCCTTTCAGTTGTTAGACTTGTACAAAGGAACTTGCTCTGATACCAATTGTTGAATCTTTAATTACACTCAGAGGGGGGGGGGGGTGAATCAGTTTAATACATACATAAGCCTTTTAAAATTTTCACCAAACTTATTTACAGCTTACTATGTGAACAGTCTTAAAATGTTGCAGCTAATATTAAATCAATGTGACACCATACTTATGTTGAGAGCAACAAACAATTAAGTAGATTGAAAGAATCACATCAACACATAAGAAACACACATAGAGATAGCAGATGTAAGTGGAAACCCATAAAGGGAGAAAACCACATCTTATTATTGTTGTGATGCAAAAGCAAGCTCCAACTCCCTCTCACCACTGTTTTTCTGCAGGCACCAACCTACAGGAGGCTCCTACCTCAATTCTGCAAGCTACAACTTGCTAGGAAGCACCAACTCCCTTCAATTTTCTGCAGGCACCAACCTACAGGAGGCTCCAACCTCAGTCAGCTACAACTGGCAGCTATCAAGCTGCAACTTGATAGGGAAGCTCCAAATTCCTCAATTTATCAACTTGAATGTTTGCTGATTTACCTCAGATATCAGCTCTGTTCTGTAGCTTCTCTTTCTACTCTTCTTTTCTTAATCTTCTCTGCCTCACACTTCTATATTCTGCCTTCTCTAGATTTAATCTCTCTCACCTCTTTTTGTGCATATCAATGTGATATTATATATAGAGTTCCTCACATGACTGTTTGCATTTCACAAAGAATTTGGAGTGAACAGTCATGACTCTTTGGCTTCTGTCTTCTCATTCCTTTATCCAGCTCATTTTTAAAATTATAACAATATGTACAAATTTCCATGCTACAGTGGGATTTTGTCTTTTCCTTAGGATACTTGCCTTTGCATCAAAAACAATATAAACAAAAATATTTACATTTTCAGTTACACATTTCAATACCACTCAGCTCCTTTTCTGAACCTTGGCTTTATTGGATTTTTCTCTTTTGCTGCTGTTGAGTGACTGTTCTATATATCTTGGTTCACCTCTGTGTCTATTTATCTGTTCACTGTACTTGTGTGCACCAGCTACATATATAACTGCTTTTCAGGTTTTATTCTCAAATACATATGAATCTGGGTGATGTCTGTTCATTACCATCTCTGTTCTCGAGCTCCCTGTCTACATTATTTGTTCATATATGAGTTTAAAAATAATGGTTTGAAACTCACATTACAATTTCAATTGATCCTTTTTCTTTTGTACCATATTTCTGCCGCTGTCTCTAGTTCTTTCGTTCTTGCAGGCTCTTGTAATAAACCCAATCTTCAGGCTTTTGTAGTAAACCCAATATTATTACATATATGTTTCAACTTTAGCACATTATATAAATATATATATCGTCATGTATGCATATTCCCGATTCAAACTATTAATAAACTGTAGCTTTTGTTTTACACCCAACATAAATATGGTCACTGTTATATAACCTTTAAAACCTCAAATTATATTACATTCCCCGCTTAAATATATAATGCTTACTCGAATGTTCGGACCTTGGGAATTTTGAATGTATATATCGAGCTTTAAATCAATTGAACAACTTATAACGTACCTTTGTTAAACCCACAGACCTTAACAATGAGCAATATAAATTAAACTGGGGCCCAGCGCTAACAATTGACCCGATCGGAGGGCTCATGTTCCATTGCGCCACAACATCCAATCCGACAGATATCGCTCGGGCAACTTGCACGAGCAATAACGCTCGATGGAGCGCAGTACTTGGGTTATCCTTCGCGCACCTTCCGAACACAGCCACCATCCGATGGCATCTTCCCAGATCAACGGTATGTATCAATATCGCACTGTGTCTTTGGTCGATGGTTAACATGTGATGGCGCGCAGTGGGAGGCAGTTTTCCGTGGGTCCACCTCGCCACGTGTCAAATGATCTATGGAATCGCTCCCAACTCCTCAAATACCACCCACCGTGCAAAGTTGGTGCGATGAAAACCATAAACTGCCGTCACTGTTCATCTAGTCATGGTTCCGCTCTTCTACGCAGGGTTCCGGTCTCGTCCAAGGTTTTATGCGCTTATATAGGCTTTGAGTCGATGCGATTAAGCCAGATTTCAAAATTATCAAGCCACTGTTTATATGCCCATCAGATTCGAGCTCTCGATCGCAATCACAATTCTTTGGTTTATACGTTCTGCTGCCCTTATAATCTCTGATGCGATTGGGTAAGGGGTCCCACCATACAATACTTTGTTTTATGTGCTTATATGTTTAAAAATAGCTGCATTCATATTTATCTACTTCCACTCCTGTTCTACTGTATCCTCCAGCGGAGTAAGAGATTCTCAGAATTTACGTAGAATTAAGGTACATATGTATATATCTGCCAGCTGGGAGTAGCGATTCTTGGAATAACAGCTATGTCTCTGCCTCTGCTGCTTCTGTTGCTTTGCCTCTGCCTTTACTACTATGATAATGACTCTGCCTCTGCCTTTGCCTTTGATAACAGTTCTGCTTCCTCTTTTTCCTATCTCTGTCTTTGCTGCCTCCTTTGCCTGTCTCTGTCTTTGCTGCCTCCTTTGCCATCAATGACAATATTTCCAACAGTCTCCCCCTTTGGCATTGATGGCAATACAATTCCTCTGTTTGCCTGATAGGATCCTTTCTCCTGTTGCTTGTTCTTCTTACTGTTGCTTGCTCTTCCTCCCCCTTTGACATCAATGACAAGGGGTTCAAATTTTTAGTGGAGCTTCTATTCTCTGATGCTGTGTTTTTATCCTTTAACATTTTTGTGCATTTCCTCTCTCTGAGATCTTCTGACTTTATACCCTGCTGCTCACCCTACTAAATGCTGACGTTTTAGCCTTTTCGTTGACTCATTTATGCTGGATGTATCATTTCCATAATCCTTTGATCATGAGGACCTGATTCATGCTTCCCTTTTTGGCTGATCTCCCCCTGGAATGATATTTTCATTTCTGTTCTCCCCCTGAAACCGTGCTTTCTCTTCATATTAGAGAGTAGCATCTACATGTACTACCCCTAGTCTGTCTCTCAAATATTCAAATGGCTCTCTAGCAAGTGGTTTGGTAAATATATCTGCTGTCTGTTATTTTGTTGGTACATACTCCAGTTTTACTATCTTCTGAGCCACTTGTTCTCGGAGGAAATGATACTTGATTGGGATATGTTTAGTTTTTGAGTGAATCACAGGATTTTTAGATATACTTATAGCACTTGTATTATCACATTTAATTGAGATAGGTTCATTAATGCTTACCTTCATGTCTTGAAGAGTCTGCTTCATCCACATGACTTGTGTACAACATGTTGCTGCTGCTATATATTCTGATTCTGCTGTAGACAGAGAGATATATGTTTGTTTCTTGCTTAACCATGCCACCAGAATTTCTCCTAGATAGAAAGCACCTCCACTTTTGCTTTTCCTGTCATCCACACAGCTGGCCCAATCTGCATCTGTGTATGCTGTCAAGGTGAAGCTTTTGCCTTTAGGATACCAAAGTCCATACTGAGTTGTTCCTTGTAGATATCTGAATATTCTTTTCACTGCAAGAAGGTGATTTTGTTTAGGTGCTGCTTGATATCTAGCTACTAGTCCTACTGCTAGCATGATGTCTAGTCTTGATGCTGTCAAATACAATAGGCTTCCTATCATGGATTTGTAGAGTTTTTGATCTATATCTACAGACCCATCATCAGCACACAGCTTGCATCCCGTGATCATGGGAGTTGTCACAGGTTTGCAGTCCTCCATTTTGAAAATTTTCAGCATTTCTTTTAAGTATTTTTCTTGAGAAATGAATGTGCCTGTGTTCTTTTGCTGAATTTGAAGTCCTAAGTAGAAACTGAGCTCTCCAATCATGGACATCTCAAACTCTGATTTCATCTCCTCAGCAAACCCTTTTGCAGGTTCATCTCTGTTGCTTCCAAACATAATGTCATCGACATATACTACAACAATCAGGAGTTCATTTTCATGGGCTTTTATGTATAGATTATTGTCTACTCCCCCTCTCTTAAAGCCTTATTTTTGCAAATATTTATCCAGTCTTGAGTACCAAGCACGAGGAGCCTGTTTCAGTCCATATAGAGCCTTCTTCAGTCTGCACACATAGTCTTCTTTGTCTGTCAATGAGAAGCCTTTTGATTGTTCCATGTAGACTTCTTCTTCTAGGTCTCAATTCAGAAATGCAGATTTTACATCCATTTGATATACTTTGAAGTTTTGATAGCATGCAAATGCCAGGAACATTCTGATAGCTTCCATTCTAGCTATAGGGGCAAATGTTTCATCGTAATCAAGTCCTTCGATTTGTGAATATCCTTTGCAGAAAAGTCTAGCTTTGTTCCTGATTACCTGTCCTTGCTCATTCATTTTGTTTTTGAATACCCATTTTGAGCCTATGCCATTTTTCTCAATGGGTCTAGGAACTAATTCCCAGGTATTGTTTTTCTCAATTTGGTCCAATTCTTCATTCATAGCATTTACCCAAGACTTGTCCTTGCTGGCATCTTCAAATTTCTTTGGCTCTATTTGTCACAACATGGCTATGTATACCTCTTCAGTTTGTTCTGTTAGCTGCCTTCTTGTTTGGACCCCTACTCTCTTGTCTCCAATGATCTGATCTTCAGGATGGTTCTTCTGAGTATATCTTGAGGGAGCTTTAGAACTCAGCTCTGTATCTTCTATTGTCCTGCTTGTTTCCTCATCATCTTGGTTATCTTCTTCATGGTTGTCTAATGAACTGCAGCAGTCAGTATCTCTTGTATGGTTTGGAAGTTCTTCATCAAATATCACATAAATGCTTTCTACTATTTTTCGAAGAGTCTTGTTGTAGCACCTGCACCCTTTTCTTTTGGATGCATATCCTAGAAATATTCCTTCATCTGCTCTTGCATCAAATTTTCCAAGATTTTCATCATTATTCTTTATGTAACACTTGCTTCCAAAGATTCTGAAATGTTTGATTGAAGCTGGCTTTCCATGCCACAGTTCGTAGGGAGTCTTGTCACTGCTTGGCCTTAAGTGAGCTTTATGAAGGATATGCACTGCTGTGTGTACCGCTTCTGCCCAGAAGGTTTGAGGAATATTATTTTCTTGCATCATGGCTCTGGAAATTTGTTGAACATATCTGTTTTGTCTCTCTGCTACTCCATTCTGCTGAGGTGTCCCTGCAATAGTAAATTTTTATTTTATGCCATGTTCATTGCATAGGTCTGCAAAGTCATAATCAGTGAATTCACCTCCTCTGTTTTATTTGATGCATTTCAGCTTGCATCCTGTCTAATTTTCTGCTAATGCTTTAAATATTTTGAATTTGTCTAGAGCTTCCAATTTATTCTTGAGAAAATCAACCCATGTCATTCTAGAGAAATCATCTATTATCAGCATGAAGTAGGATTCTCCACTTGGTGTTTTAGTTCTTGCAGGTCCACACAGATCCATGTGCATAATCTGGAGTGGTCTTCTTGTTGACAACTCCTCTTTGGCCTTGAAGGTTGTGCGAGTTTGTTTGCCTAATTGACATGATTTGCATATGGTATTAGAAGGTCGCTTTATTTCTGGCATGTCTCTGACAGCTTTCTTCTTACTTAGTCTGATGATGTGATCAAAGCTGAGATGTCCCAACCTTTTATGCCATGACCATGACTCTTCTAGTTTGCTAAGATGACATGCTTCATCTTCCTCTTTCACAATGTAAACATTACTTTCTGTTCGAACTCCTTTGAGCAGAGTCTTACCTGTGGTGCTTGATTTGACTTTACAATCTTGTGCTCTAAAAAGAACTTCACAACCTTTTTCACACATCTGACTGACACTTAGTAAATTTGCTTTCAGCCCATCTACAAATAGTACATCTTGGGCCTTTCCTATGCCATTGTCTATGCTGACTGAGCCTTTTCCTTTGATCTTTCCTGACTTATCATTGCCAAAAGTAACATTGCCAGATTTCTTTTCATCAAGAGTTATAAACTTACTTTTGTCTCCTGTCATGTGTTTAGAGCAGCCACTGTCCAAATACCATTGGCTTTTCAGATCTTGAGCAGTTATATCCAGGTCACACTTATTCACCTTCTTTATCCACTGGAGGCACCCTTTTGTTTGGTATCCTTTGTGAGGTGATGAACTACATCTTCTTAGAGGACATTTGGAAGGTCTATGTCCAACTTGATTGCATACACAACATTTGATCATAATTTTTGTAGAATTATGAGTATGAACAAAATTTATTTGATTCATAAACCTTCTTGAGGTGTTAAACATCAATCTTTGTCCATAATTTCTACACTCAATGATTTTATGGCCAAATTCATTACAATAAAAATAGTAACCATAGAAAATATTTGCATACCTGATGTAAGGTTGTCTCTTCCATTTGTTTGCCTGAGGCAGTCTCTTCAATGTTTGCATCTTTTGCTGGTTTGAATTACTCCTCCTTGCATGAAAACATGTAGCAATGTGTCCCAGCTTGTGCCAAGCATAACAAGTGGCATTCTTCATAGGAGGGAAGAATCTCCTTTGATGGTTTCCAAATTTTACATACTCAGGGGTCTTAGTATTTATTACATTCTTTGCTACTAGTGGTTTCTTTTGATCTCTGTCTTCCTTATTACAGGTTTCTTCTTTGGTAGAAATTGTTTGAGCCACTTCATCATTCTTCTTTGCTTTTACAAAAATAATCTCTCTGTCAACCTTTTCTTTGCCTTTACTTGATTCTCCTTCATAGCCTATTCCAGTCTTTATCATAGGGGATCTTTGAGCAACCAGAATTTCATTCAACTTACTAGAGCTTGTTGTTTGAGAAGAGTTTATAACCACTTTCCTTTGAGCATTTTCTAATTTCTTCCTGAGACATATTACTTCTTCTTCCAACTTTTATTGTTCCTGAGTTTTTTCTTTGATTTGCTTAAGTAACATGTCCTCTATCTTCTTAGCTTCTTCAAGTTATATCTTTCGCTGCATAAGGATTTCTGAATTCTGTTCTTCTCGTACATACTTAAGGATAATATCCTTTTGTTTTTTTCATTTCAGCTTGAGTCTATCAATCTCCTCTAGAGCACTTCTTAGCTCCCCCTCAAGGTCTACTTCCCCTTCTTCTTCTTCATCTTCTAGCAGGAGTCCTTCAAGTTCTTCTATGGCCATCAATAAGAATTCAGAGGTTCCTTCTTCACTTGAGGGTTCATCTGAATCTTCAGATGTACTACTGTCTTGTTGAGCATAGAATGATTTTCTGCTGAAATTCTTTCCTTTCTGCCAGTTCTTTGATTTATTTTTCTCTGACTCTTGAGCCTGATTCCTTACTTTCTTGTGAGGAAACTTAGCAGCATAGTGTCCAACTCTTCCACAGTTAAAGCATTTGAAAGGAATTTTACCTTTGTATTTACCTGATCCTCTATCCAATTTCTTGACAAATTTTGCCTCTTCTTCATCCGAGCAAGAGCATATGTCTCTCTCTTCTTCTTTCTTCTTTTCTATTTTAAAGGCTGCCTCCCTCGTACTTGGCTTCTTCTGTGGGAGCCTCATCTCATATGCTGTTAGGTTTCCAAGTAGCTGGTTCATGGTCAAGGTCTCCCAATTAGCTGTTTCTTCTATTGCAGACACCTTGGGATTAAACCTGGATGGAAGAGATCTTAGAATCTTTTGCACAAATATACTTTCTGACATGGTTTCTCCAAGAGCTTTCATATTTTTAACAATTTCTGCAACTTTTAAGAAAAAACTGGCAATGTCTTCATCATCATTCATTTTTAAGTTCTCAAATTGGGCTCTATAAACTTGAAGTTTGGAAGTCTTTACTTTCTTGTCCCCCTCATGGATGTTCTCTAGAGTATCCCACATTTCTTTGGCAGTGTCTTTGTGCATTAATTTAATAAACTCTGCTTCACACAATCCATTAAGGATGACATTCATGGCTTTTGCGTTAGCCACAAAATCTTGTTTTGTTTCTTTCTCTGTGTCAGTTTCCTTTGGGGCATATCCTAATTCCACAACAGCCCAGACTTCTATTCCTAGAGACATTATGTATGTCCTCATTCTAATTTCTAGAAAGCATAATTTTCACCAGTGAAGAAAGGGGCTTTATTGGTTGAGCATCCTTCTTTACTAGCCATCTTGGGAACCTAGGATCTCCTTTCAGTTGTTAGACTTGTACAAAGGAACCTGCTCTAATACCAATTGTTGAATCTTTAATTAAACTGAGAGGGGGGGGGGGGGGTGAATCAGTTTAATACATACATAAGCCTTTTAAAATTTTCACCAAACTTATTTACAGCTTACTATGTGAACAGTCTTAAAATGTTGTAGCTAATATTAAATTAATGTGACACCATACTTATGTTGAGAGCAGCAAACAATTAAGTAGATTGAAAGAATCACATCAACACATAAGAAACACACATGGAGACAAAAGATGTAAGTGGAAACCCATAAAGGGAGAAAACCACATCTTATTATTGTTGTGATGCAAAAGCAAGCTCCAACTCCCTCTCACCACTGTTTTTCTGCAGGCACCAACCTACAGGAGGCTCCTACCTCAATTCTGCAAGCTACAACTTGCAAGGAAGCACCAACTCCTTTCAATTTTCTGCAGGCACCAACCTACAGGAGGCTCCAACCTCAGTCAGCTACAACTGACAACTATCAAGCTGCAACTTGATAGGGAAGCTCCAACTTCCTCAATTTATCAAACTGAATGTTTGCTGATTTACATCAGATATCAGCTCTATTCTATAGCTTCTCTTTCTGCTCTTCTTCTCTTAATCTTCTCTGCCTCACACTTCTATATTCTGCCTTCTCTAGATTTACTCTCTCTAATCTCTAATGTGCATATCAATGTGATATTATATATAGAGTTCCTCACATCACTGTTTGTATTTCATAAAGAATTTGGAGTGAACAGTCATGACTCTTTGGCTTCTGTCTTCTCATTCCTTTATCCAACTCATTTTTAAAATTATAACAATATGTACAAATTTCCATGCTACAGTGGGATTTTGTCTTTTCCTTAGGATACTTGCCTTTGCATCACAAACAATATAAACAAAAATATTTACATTTTCAGTTACACATTTCAATACCACTCAGCTCCTTTTCTGAACCTTGACTTTACTGGATTTTTCTCTTTTGTTGTTCTTGAGTGACTGTTCTATATATCTTGGTTCACCTCTGTGTCTATTTATCTATTCATTGTACTTGTGTGCACCAACTACATATATAACTGCTTTTCAGGTTTTATTCTCAAATACATATGAATATGGGCGATGTCTGTTCATTACCATCTCTGTTCTCGGGCTCCCTGTCTACATTCTTTGTTCATATATGAGTTTAAACATAATGGTTTGAAATTCACATTACAATTTCAATTGATCCTTTTTCTTTTGTACCATATTTCTGCCGCTGTCTCTTGTTCTTTCGTTCTTGCAGGCTCTTGTAATAAACCCAATATTCAGGCTTTTGTATTAAACCCAATCTTATTACATATATGTTTCGACTTTAGCACAATATATAAATATATATATCGTCATGTATGCATATTCCCGATTCAAACTATTAATAAACTGTAGCTTTTGTTTTGCACCCAACATAAATATGGTCACTGTTATATAACCTTTAAAACCTCAAATTATATTACATACCCTGCTTAAATATATAATTCTTACTCAAATGTTCGGACCTTGGGAATTTTGAATGTATATCTCGAGCTTTAAATCAATTGAACCGCTTATAACGTACCTTTGTTAAACCCACAGACCTTAACAACGAGCAATATAAATTAAACTGGGGCCCAACGCTAACAATCGACCTGATCGGAGGGCTCACGTTCCATCGCACCGCAACATCCAATTCGACAGATATCGCTCGGGCAATTTTCACGAGCAATAATGCGTGATGGAGCGCCGTACTTGGGTTATCCTTCACGCACCTTCCGAACATAGCCACCGTCCAATGGCATCTTCCCAGATCAACGGTATGTTTCAATATCGCACTGCGTCTTTGGTCGATGGTTAACACGCGATGGCGCGTAGTGGGAGGCGGTTTTTCATGGGTCCACCTCGCCACGTGTCGAATGATCTATAGAATCACTCCCAACTCCTAAAATACCACCCACCGTGCAAAGGTGGTGTGATGAAAACCATAAACTGTCGTCACTGTTCATCTGGTCATGGTTTTGCTCTTCTACGTAGGGTTCCGGTCTCGTCCAAGGTTTTATGCGCTTATATAGGCTTTGAGTCGATGCGATTAAGCCGGATTTCAAACTTATCAAGCCACTGTTTATATGTCCATCGGATCCATGCTCTCAATCACAATCGCAATTCTTTGGTGTATACATTCTACTGTGATTCTCGGAATTTACTCAGAATTAAGGTACATATGTATATATCTGCCAGCTGGGAGTAGCGATTCTCGGAATAACAGCTGTGTCTCTGCCTCTGCTGCTTCTGTCGCTCTGCTTCTGCCTTTACTGCTGTGATAACGGCTCTGCCTCTGCCTCTGCCTTTGATAACAGTTCTGCTGCCTCCTTTTCCATCAATGACAATATTTCCAACAAATTCTTGTTGGATCTTTCAAGCCATGATTCTTTATCATTTTCTATTTCTTGGGCGAGCAATTGTGTGAGAGGATAAGATCAAACAAGGGCTGCTTCTTCTTCCTTCTGTTTCTCCAAAGCCTTCCTAAGACCAATAGTCCTAGGCATTTTTATTACTGGTTGCTCTTCTTCTTCAATATCATCAAATTCGCCCATATACTCTTCAAGCTTGACTTGTGCTTTGTAGGCTTCCCTTTGGTATTTGAATGCCCGTGCCTCATAAACTGCCATTTGATCACTCATTTGTTTATTTTTCATTTTTAGAACATGTATGAGGTCCTTTGATCTTTCTAGATGAGTTTCCAAGTCATGGATTTGGGCTTCTCTTTTTTGTAAAAGAGCCTCAAGAATTCTAGTTTATCATCTCCAGCATCACTGTCTATTTGTATGATGTCAAAATCCCTTTATTTTTCATGAATACTCTCCTGTTGTTCATCTTTTTCGTTACCCTTGCCTTGGATAGAATTCTTTGTCCTTTTTCTCTTTGGAAATTCAACAATAATCTTCTTAGGCAAGTTTCCTCTACTTCTTAGCACTTTAGTGACATTGCTAGTCACTGCTGGAGTGATTTTCTTCTTAGTAGATTTGGTGTTTTTAGGCCTCACCACTTTTGGAGGAAGAGTCATGGCCCCTTTCCTAGGAGAGGCAGCTAGCACATGCTCTTGGCTATGTTGAGGAGAAGAGAGAGGAGGTTTCATTACTTGCACTTGTTCAACTTGATTTTTCACATTGTTGCCTTCATCATCATCTGCTTTGCTGCCCTGCTCACTGTTTTGAGTTTGTTTGGGGCTGCCAGATTCACCTTTATCACTGTTTTGAACCTCTTGACATATGTTTCCTTCAACCTCATCAGTGCTTTTTAGAAAATGTTCTTTAGGGCTGTTAGCTTCATCATCCTTTTCTGCTGTTTGTCCACCTTCACTGTCTACCTATAGACTGCCTTGTTTACCCTCATCACTGTCTTGAATTTGTTGAGGCTTGCTTTTGCTGTGATTGTCTTCATTGGGACTTTGCATGATGCAATTATCTTCACTGTTTTCTTTAGCCTCTGTGTGTGGGCTACCACCATGGTCACTTTGCATGCTGTCACCTCCCTCACTGTCAGTTTGAGGACTGTTTTTCTGTTCATCATCACTACCCTGCTAAGAATCTTCATTATTTCCTTGAGGACTGTCCTCCTGATCACTGTGCTGTTGATGGTCACTTTGTATTTCATCACTACTTTGTACCTCTTCTTCATCAGTATTCCCTTGCTCATTTTCACTGCTCTGTTTAGGGCTGCTTTGCTATTCATCCTCACTAATTTGTTTAGTGCCACTGACTTCCTTATCGCTTGGTGAGTTTTCTTCACCATCACTAGTTTGCTGCTCATGGTCACTACCCTATGATTTGTCACTTGGTTCATGTTCACTAATTTGCTTAGTGTCCCTATGTTCCTCATCACCACTAACCTCATGCCTGCTTTCGTAAGACTACTCTTTTTCACTGTCAATCATGGGAGATGTTTGCCTTTGAGGAGTATTTTGACTTGATGGAGGAGAGACAAGTGAGTGGAAGGTGAGGAGGATATGTGAGATGGGCCATGAGATGAAGAGGCAGTGGCAAAATCTGGATGAGAAATGAAAGTCTCCCAAGACACTCCTTTCCTTTCAAGCTGGTGAAGGATGATGATTTTAATGAGAGAATGATGGAAAAGACTAGCTTTTTGCTGAGGACGAGGTCTCTTTTGAACAAGGGAGGACATCTTGTCTATGCTTTTGCAAAGGAAGAAAGGGAGATTTAGCAACTGGGTTCTTTTGAAATGCATGAGAAGCTTGATGTGATGGGAATAAATCCAGGAAAACCTCCCTTTACATGTGAAATACTTCATGATGACTCTCATGAGGGGGGCATAGCTGTTGAATAAGTGAGAAAAAGGAAATATAGCTTGGCAAGCATCTTGATGGTCTGGTTTTAAGAAAGGTTTATAGTGATTCAGATCTAGGTATGCTTGTTTGAACCAATTTTCTCCTATATAGGGGATCTTAGTTTCTTTGGAGACAACCCTAGGAGTGAGTTTAAAGTCCAGACCTGCTAGGTGGACATGTTTTCCTTGTAGCCTCAGGGCGAACAGTTGTGTTAAGGGAGGGTAATTGGTGACCTCTTGTACTTTTTGGCAAAAATCAAGGCAGCCCACCTCATGGAAGTTAAAAAGAACCAAAGGGGAGTCATTAATCTCCTGAGTTGTAACAGGCTCAAATATTTTGTGAAATCCACCCTTGCTGGCTTTATTAGGAGGCATAGCTTTGTTTTAGGCTTTCTTTCACTCTTTTATCAAAACAGGCCTTCAAAATGAAAAAATAAAACTCTTTCTTCAACACTGTTTCTCTTTTTTAACTAGCAACCAGGTTCTTTTAATGAAAATAGTTTTCTTTCCGAAGAAATGGCCTTTTCTGTTTTGAAAAAACTGATTTCTCCCTTTTCAAAAACTACGCCTGGCTTCTTAAGCAAAACAGGGCTTTCAACTGATTATTATCCCTTTCTTAAAAACTAGGTTTCTGCTCTTTACTCAACAAGCAGGTCTTTTGTAGCCAAACAATAAACCCTCTTTCATCAATCACTGTCTTGTTGTATCTTATCAAACATGGTGGTTTTTAGGAATAAAATGTGTTTTTTTCCTTAACAAGACTGTGTTTTTCTTCTTAACCAAATTGACTCTTAACCCCTCTTCAAACTCAAAAACTAAGCGAAGAAAGAAGTAGAATACCTCTTAAAAATGTATTATGCTCTTTGTAGATAGTTTTACTGGGCAAGAAATTGATTTATGGTCAGCTGGAGGTTATTTGAGCGACTGCACGCCGCAGTGGAGTTGTCGGGTCGGGCCCTAGGCGCCTGCTGAACGCCAGGCGGGCCAGTCAGTCAATGCGCACAGGCGCATTGCAAGCTGGTACAGGTGCATCGCACCATGTGTAAAGTTCTTCTATGAACGCCCACAGGCGCTTCGCATCCTGCCACAGGCGCGTCGCATCTTCAAACTCTTACCAATTTTCTTGCCCCGGGTTCGAAAGGAATGTTTTCTTCAGCTTGTTTGTAAAATGGAAGGTGGACTCAGCTTTGAGAGCTTTTATAGCTCATTTTAAAACATTTTTTGAATGCCCTTTCTTCCCTTCTTTTGGTATTTCCAAAATTTTCCCTTTAAATAGAAACTTGCCCAACCTTTTTATCAATTGAAAAAAAGTTTCTCCTCGACATTTTACCCTTGTAATTGTCATCTAAAAAGGCTTATAAAAAAATCACTATTGCAGCATCTTAAACACCATTATGCAAATCCTCAGTTTATGATGTGAAGGAGGTCATTTCACATGAGTTTCATCTGTTACTTTGAATAGACCATTATGGGTAACATGTGATCTTTTCCATTTATCACTCTGGAATATCTTGAAACAACTTAGTCTGTTTACTAACTGATTTCTCTCCTTTCTTTGCATGGTGTCTTCACAACAAGACCTTTTAAGCTCAGTCTTTGCCCTGATGTTTTTTCTTAAAGACAGAGTTAACACTTGATGACTTGGCCCTCTTCTTATTTGTGAAGGAGGCTTTGTAAACACTATGTGTTTTCCATCTGCTCATAATTGAAGGAGGCCTTCTTAAAACACAACAATCTCCTTTCATCTAATACTGCTACAACATTTGAAGATTTGTATTTTGAACCAATTTTCTGTGGGCCCTCAATGTTTGATAAACTGTATGGTCGCTTTTCTGACCTCTGTCAACCAACTGGAAAATTTCCATGCACAAACTGTTAGTGGCTCTTTAGAAAAACTATGTTTATCATTCAAAATAGGTTCTGTGCTTGTCATTCAAGGGAGACTTCTTTAGGACTATGAGGGGTGCCCTTTCTTCTTTGGAAGGAGGTCTTTGATTTTTCCATGTTGGCCTTTGAGGAAAGCTACCTGTTCTAAATCTGGGCCCTTCGAGACTGTCCCTTTATCCTCTGCCTATCTTTTGAAAGAGGCTTCCTACACACAGTCTTTGTGACCCTTTAGACCTATCATGAGGCCCCCTACTTTTTACTGATGGAGGTCCTGAAAACCATAAAACTTCATTCATTTCAAAATTGTGACCCCTGTGTGTTTGTTTGAAAAATATAAATAGAAGGCGACAATGAATCTCTGGTACTTATCCTTGATGAAATCATTTGAATCATAATGCCCTGTGCTTCATGAGGACCTGTCAGTATTGTCCATCCTTTTTTGCATAAAATTATTGTGCGAATTTCAGGGGAAAATAATGTGCTTTGTAAATGGTGAGTGCTCACTACCATGAATCCATGAAACAACTCTTTATTCCCTTGACTGTATATTCATAATTTTTGGTGAACTTGTCTGTGACAGCCTTTAAAAGTTTAGCTCCTGATGAAGTATAAGAAGCAGTTGTCCTTCTTCTACTTTCACTGTGATGCCTAATTTGCTTTAAATCCCTTCTTGCCAGAAGACTATCACTGTTGTTTGTACAAGGTTGATTTGTAGGGCTAGCCACAATCTGCACTTTTCTCTGACTTCCATAGTAAAGCTTGACACAACATGAAACTTTCTCCCGAGGTGCTCTTTTTTCTCATACTTTGTTTAGTGTCATCAATCAGTACATCCCTGCAGAGATGTAAAAATAGATGCTTTTGAAGTTTGGAGGGCTTCTTTGATGTTTCATGGGGATTGTGCCCGATCTTATCATATTTCTTCAAACAGGGAAAACTCCTTCTTTTTTCCTGATTTGGACATTCCTGAGCCTTGCTAGGAACAACACAAAGTGACCTTTTTGATGGTGCATGACCTAGGGGTAGACAAGGGTATTGGATTTGGAAAATAGCAAGACATGATGGCTGATTGATATTGAAGACAAAGTTTTTGGCTTAAAACAGTCTTGCCAAGGAATTTTCCCTAAAACACCACCACCTAGACCTACATACTTTGTCATGGATTTTAAATGGCTTCTTGGGCATGAGTAGGTTATCACATGAAAAAGTGATCAGTGAGAGAGGTGAATACACTTTGTTAAATGTTGGACAGCGAGTTGCATGAAAAACAAAGGATTTTGATGGTAGAGAGGCAAACTTATAACAGCTATAGACAGGGAGGCTTTGCTGAATTGTGATAGGTAGGGAAACTGAAGGGTTTTTCTCATTATAGGCTGAAGGAGAGGAGTAGGAAGACAAAAATTTGTTTGAGGCGTTTTTTAGATGAAAAATTGACAGATTGAGATTAGTTTCTAGAAAACTCAGCTAGGGAATATAATCATCAATAACAGGTAAAAATACTGATGACTAACAGTGGCTCCATTTGGGGAGGGCGGCTCCTTTTCAGGAGGTGTCCAGAATTGCAGATCTCTGGCTTGTGAAGACCAGTGCCTTATTCATTGGCGAAAATTTCTCTCTTTCTTGATGCTATTTCTGAAAATTTACAGCATGATTAGCATCAACCTCATCTCTACCTACCCAGCTATATCTCCTAGCATTTTTTCTTCTTTAGGTGCGCTTGGAATAGCAACCCTTTGACATAATATTTTTGATAAAAGGAAAACTATCTACTTCTACACTTATATCTTCCGGGAGTTCAGATTAAACTGATGAACTCCTTTGATTTCTCTACCTATGCTAGATCGACTGTCAAGATTAAGCTGTTTGACAGGATTTCATTCACTAAACTAAAACATGAAATTTAAAAATTACCAAATCAGGATTAGATGGTCTGATTTGTTATGTATGTGTGGCATAAAAGACAAGCTGCACACAAATATTATTTTCGCACAAAAAGAGATAATTTAGAAAAATCAGGGCTAGGATACATAGTTTGTTTTTCATCCCTGTTTTCCTCTTTGGTTATGTTTTGAGCGCGTGGAACCAGTATCTTTTCCTAATCTACTTTCTTTGACAAGTCAAGCTTACATAATTTGACTATCACTTCTTTCACTAACTTATCAGCAATAAATTTAAAACATGTTCAGTTATTATTAGGCTAGATAACTGAACAAGATATCTTTTGAGCACTAGTAGTGGCATTTAGACTTGCACACTTTCAGCATGACTATTTTTTTTAACATGGGGCTTTTCTGTTGTTTTTAAAACTACCCTCTTTTCAAATTTTCTATTGTTTTTTGTATTTTCTGTTTTTTGATTTATTTCTTCAAACAGTGATATGTACAATGAGTGAAAATGTTTTTGAAACTATAAATCTTGAAAATGGTGGAACTTGAGCATTTTGTCTTCAAAGGGATCTCTTGATGCTCTTGGTTCGGTCAGCTCTTGAAAAGAAAAGTTTGGAAAATTTTCCCTTTCAAACACAACATAAGGGTTCTTGCAAGAGTCTTCGAAAAATTCTGTATTTGCTTGCTACTTTTCTCTATACCTTTGATTTCCGCTCCCGCCTTTGTTGTACATCTTATTTAGGTAATATAGATACTCTTTGTCATTTTTAAAACAGATGATGACATCATCAAGGTACATCATAATGAAGAAATATAGAACTGGAAACATGGCCTTTAGGAACCTGTCTTTGGTGTCTGGCGGTTTTGCAACTCTAGGTTTGAATTTGGAACTGCTTCCAGTGTATTTGAAAAAATCTTTAAGTTGTTTTCTTTGAAGAGAAATTAGCTGATGATATCCTAAAACATAACTTTGCAAAGACATATGATTAGAAAATCCTAGCTTCTGTATGGTATGATCTGTTTTGGGAAGGATATAAGTGTTGTTCCGGGGAGGTTTATCTGTGTTCCTGAAATCTGCAATATCCTATGTCCACTTGCTTTGTCTTTAATTGTTAATGTTTGACCAAGATTTTTGCATTTATTTTTGTATGGATTAATTCTTGAAATGATGGCATTGTCACAGTGTTTTAAATTGTTTTCCTGACATGTATTAGTATCTTGAACAATTTTTCATACTCTAGCAATTCTTAATCTCTGGTGAAATGAAAAAAATTTAGCTAGTTCCATTAACTCAGGTGTCCTGGGACTGTTGTCATCATATTCCTCTTCATTGAATTCATTAGACATTTTCCCTGGATTCATTGAAGTGGTTGCAAAAGTTAAAGCTTTACTTGGAGAGGTAAAGTTTTGGAATGGTGAATCATTTAAGTATGGTAAGAACATAAGACTCCCCTATTCCTGATTTCCAAAAAGATTTGTAATATGTAAGCCTTCTAGTGCTTCTCTTTTGAAAAAAGTTTCTAATTGTCCTCTTGATGTTTGTCCTTGTGTTGAGCAACTTGCTTGAGGGTGTAGAATGTGTTCTATTTTCTAATTTATCTCTATTTCTAGAAAATCAAACTCCCACTCTTCAAGACATAATTGTTCGGGGTCATGATAGTTTTGAGTATCCAGCTCATCATATAGAATCTGGGGAGGCTGATGCGGTGTGCCTAGATTTGTTTCAATTTCTCCTACCTATTTATCAATGTCTTCATCAGTATGTAAAATGAAGGAATTTAGGTCTGAATATATGGAATACATAGGGATGTTATCTGGCCTTTCTTGGCTGCTGACCATATATTTCATGAGTGATTCCCGATACAGTATTCTTGTTTGATTAAACACAGGAATGGTGGCGTAAGACATATCTAGTTGAATCTTTCCTTGAACTTGGCCCCCTAATATCTAGATAAAATCATTCCGTACTTGGGAGGGATTTCTGCTACCACTATGTCCATGACCAGGTGTTTTGCAGGTACTTGGGCCAAACTGACACAAAGATCTTTTATCAGGCCTAGACACTTGACTCTATTTGAATCAAATGAATATAAATCTTTATAAGGTTTTGTTATTTCTAGGCCTAATATTTCTATTACTACTTTCGGCATGAGATTGTGAAAGGCCGCGGAATCTAGCATGGCATTATGTAGGATTTGGTCATGTATATTCAGACTAATGTAAAAAGGAAGAGTGGTTCCCTCTTGATATTTTCCTTCTATTTTTGGTCCAAACAACACCTTAGGGGTATCATCAACTAGGTATAAAGTATCTGCATCATTTCCTATGTTTAGGACCTTTAGCACTTGAGATTTGTATGAGCTTTGGGCAATAAGTTCAGCGAGAGGCATGGTGATCTTAATTTTGGCAATTTCCCTTTCAAAACTGAATGATGCTTGTAGTTTAGATAGATTTGCTTCAGTTTTTTCAGTCATGAATTTCTCTATATTCTTAATTTGCTAATTTTGATTTGGGGTTTTGTTCAATACAGCGGTTTCGGGGATCTTAGTAGAGGTACTAGGACAGTTAGGATCAAGGCTTGCCTGACTAGTTTTGTCTTTGTTTTGGTTAGTTCTCTTAGCCATGATTTTGTTACTATCTGTTGTTCTTTTAAGAATGGTATCGGGGGTTTTGGTAACAACAGTGTCTGAGCTACCTTTCTTAGAGTTGTCTTGGTTTTTCTTACTCCTAAGATCACATTGCCTGTGGACTTCCATTATCGTGTTTTGTAATCCTACCTCAGGATCTTTGGGGTCCTCATAATTTTCTTCATTTTGATTGGAGGAGAAGAAAACTTGTTCTTCTTCTATGAGGAAAACCTCACCCTCGCTATCAGAACCTATTAAGTTTAAGTGATTTTCATCAAGTGGTTCCATATCTCTTTCTACCTCATCAACATAGGTTTCATTGAAAGGTGGCCTAATTTGTTGGTCATTTTCCCTTGGTTTGTTTTGAGGCGGGTCTCTTCTAAAGTTTTGGTTCCGATTTCTATTTTGAGGATTTGGCTGGTTGTCCTTAAGAGGTGTTTTTTCATTCAGATTTATTCTTTCCCACATTTTTTCCATGGATCTAACCAGGTTGTCTATTCTGGGATCTGAGGAGGAAACTGAAGGCATGGCCTCATCTCGGTATGTGACTTTATTTTCTGATCTGATCCTAGCTCTCTTTTCAGCTAGGTTGGCTTTGACACTAATAGCTACATTTTTCATTTCTTCTAAAGTTGCGGGGTCTCTTTCTCTTAGTTGGTATGTCATATCCGGATCGAAACCTTCGGCAAATTTTTCTAATGCTGAGCCAAGTGGAGGTTTCATGTGAGGTGGGAGGGTGTTATAGACACTGTTGAATCTAGTGCAATAGTCCTGAACACTTTCCCCCATATTCCTCTTAAGATTGTTATATTCAGAAATGATTTGGATGGGGTTTTTCCTGATTTCCCACCTGTTTATGAAAGTTTGGTAAAGTGTTGGGAGATCATGAATACTGTTAGGAGCTAAGCTTTTAAAACATTTCTTAGGTTCTCTGCCTAGGCTTTGGGCCAACATTCTCATCTTTATAGTTTCATCTTCTGATTCCATGTAGTCAAAAGCATCACTGATTCTATCTACATGCTGTTGGGCAGTAGTAGCCTGAGTTCCGGTGAAGTGTGGGATTTGGGATTCACCCTCATGTGATTCATGATTGTCTTTTTGGCCTTAGGCACCCATTCCCACAGACTTAGATAAAATTTCATAAAAAACAGTGTTTAAAATCCCATACGCGGGTATGCCCAGACTTTTCTGCGTGTATACGCGAGTCCATATATACTTTTCCGTGTATGCCATTAAAATCATTAAAATATATAAAATTCCCTATTTTCGAGGCTGGGTTGATGGTTATTCCAGTAATTCAACCACCCTAGCCCGTGGCCAACTGTTTCCAACTGATTGAAACTACTTTGAGGGAGTATAAAAGCCCCTCATGTGCATGGCCTAAGGGAGAGAGAAAATTATAGAAATTATACTCTGTTGGAATCCCAATTCAAGTCTGATTTCCCGTGCCTCCTGCACTTCCCAGATTTTTACAGGAAACCCTTGTTTCCTAGAGATGTTCATCATTTTATATGTCATCTCGTGTGCACAAGTCTTGAAAGTATCCTAGCGAGGCAAGGGTGGGATGGATTTGGACGACGGTCTGTTCGAAGATCGTGGAAGGATTCAGGTGATCTCTCCACCTTTTTATTACTGTACATGTTGTTCATAATGAAGAAGAACCATCTTGTTCCTAAATGCATGTGTTAATATATGCTTGCGTATGTGAAAAGATTGTTATTTAAGCATTTATTATTGTTTATATGATGTTTCACATGGATTTCACTGACATTTAGGATAAATGTATGTTGTACAACTAGATTTCCGTGCACATTTCTTCTTGGTTTCAGGTTGAAGAGGAAGAAGGGTTGCTGGGGGTTTGGACCCCGCGAGATCTACATCAAACGTAGGATTACGGGTGAGTTCTACTATTGATGTTATCTAGTTTTTAGCGTACAAGTGTGGTTGTGTCAGTCCTTCTTGAATAGCATGCCTTGATCTGTGGAGTTTTTGACCCAAAAAACCTCTAGGGAGTTATTTCCCGAAACAGAACTAGAGACTCCACTAGGGATCGCATTTTTGTGATTCCCCTGTTGGGTGGTTTCAGCTGTTTTAAAGGTTTCCAACAGTTTTAGTCATTATTTCCAGTCCAGTTAGTTTTTCTCAGTCAGACTGAAGACCTGGTTCTTGATCCAGGCTTGATCATTTTTGTTTTTCATTATTTACCTTTCCATACGCGAGTTTTTCTATACACAGACGCGTATACACACAGTTTTTGTTAAAGGAAGTCGCGTATACGCATGTTTCCTTTGGCACAACCGCGTATGCACGCCTGTTGCAAAACTGCCAAGTAGCGTATGCTTGGGCAAATTTTGAAATTTTTGATTTCTTGACTTTTAGTCTTGTCTACCTGTGGAGACCTGTTTCTGCAGTGTCCTTGTAGTCTCTGGATTGTGTTGATAGTGGTTATTGGTCTTTTTCTCTCTTGTTTGGTTGAAGACTGGCTTATTTGGCAAATCTTGTTTTTTTAGTGCTTGCATTTCTGGTTCGAGTACCAAGATCTCTTTTTGGAGATTCTTGGTTGTTCTGCTTTATTAGGAAAGAGAGATTCTGCTCGTATGCTCTTTCCTCACTTTATGTTTTGCTTAGCACTTTAATCTTTGCCTACTTTTTAGTTGGTTTTCTTGATTTCATGTGACTAGGTCTTGTTGCAATTTTTGAAGAGTCATTTTTGGGTCTTTAAAGTTTTTCTTGCTGCAATATTGTGCTATTCTTCTGGGATGAGTTACTGAGTTTCTTGTCTTCCTTTTTGCTTGTATAAATCTTGTTACTGATTGGCACTATAAGATTTGGAGCATTTTTTTGAAGTTTTTACTTGAAATTTGGAGTTTGTTTGGCTTGGTGATTGGATAGTTTTCTTGGTCTCTTTGAAGTTTTCTTTTATAAAATTCAAAAATCTCAAAAACATTTTGTTTTTCCATTGCTTTTGTTTTGTGTTTTTGTTTTGGTTTCTTTTCATCTTTTGAAGCCTTGTTGAGATTTCTTGCCTTCAGTTTCTGACTTGATTTGGGAAGGGAATTTTCATTGGTTTCTTTCTCTCGTTTCGAGCATATTTTGGTGTCTTTATACTGAGAGTTTCTGATTTGGGGAACTAGCTTTTTGGACTACCAAAAAGAGATAGAACTGGAGGATTCTTGGAAATTTCTTTTTTCTTTGTTAGAATTTGCATTCTCTTAGTAATTTTCATTAGGTGCACTTAAGCATTTAGTCTTTTTCATAATTTTTGCGAGTGTGAAGTTTTTCATCTAAAAAGAAAAAAAAAATTAATCTCGTAGAACCCATGTAGAAATTTATTTTCATCAAAAGGCAATTACTGCATTTGCATGTAGTTTGGTTTTCATTAATTTATTTTCTGCATCATAAAACACCATGAGTTTCATTTCCGTATCCCTTTGACTTAATATAATAGCCAACTAAAATAAGCGTATTAATTTAAAAACAACTAGCAAGTTTTTTTTATTAAGTGTGATACACCAACTAGCTAGGTTGTAGGGCCTTGGATTAGGTGAGTGGAGAGTTAACTCTCCAAGGCCGCTCAAACTAAAACATAGAAGTTTATTAATTGAGCGAAATCCAACTCCGTTAGGTGGACCGGGAAAGCTCTCCTCCAGGGAGTAAAGCGCGAGGGGAAGTGAAGGTCAAAAAGAGAGATACCCCCTCTCTGATTTGCTGGATCTTGCCTCAAGACCATTCCACCCAGCTTTTGACATGGATTGGTGCCCATAGTTGCCATTCCTAGGTTCCACACAGGTGACTGCGGGGGGGAATACCCGTGGTACTTGAGGCAGACATCGTATCACTTCCAGCAGTACTTCTGGAGGGTGTCTTGGCGAAGCTTGGGTACTTGCACCGGCAAAGGCTGTTGTTAGGAGGTCGGCGTAACTGTTTCCGATACCTTCGCTAGTAGGCCTGGGCCGTAATTATCCCAGACTGCTTTCGGGAGGTCCTATTTTTCACTTTCTCGTATTTTGGTGTCCGATCCTAATCACCCGCAGTGGAAATACCTAAAGGCTGCTTGTCTGGTTGTATCTCATGGATTTTTTGTAGTGAGTGCTCTTTGCTCCTAGCTTGCTTAGCTTTATACTTTTTTGAGTCTAATTAAAATTTGTTAAAGTGGCTGATCAAGCGCCTCGTCGATCGAGGAGGATCCGGGGGTTATCTCTCGAGAGTGCTGAGCCTTCTTCAAGAAGGCATAGGAGTAATATAGCAGGTGAATATCACCCTCTGGTATCTGACGCAGTGGAGAGAGATCCTCCACAAGGGCTTAAAGGTTTTGTATTTGGTTCCGGTGTTGGTTCTGAGAGGAGCGCTCCACTCACCTCGAGAGTATTATTTCCGGGAGAAGAAGAAGTTGAAGTAGAGGAATTATCTCAGCTTTCTGAATCACTTCCATCTCCTCTTCCTCCTGATTATCTGCTTGTTTTTTATTACATCAGACCTGAGTCAGAAAGACCGGAAAGTCCTCCTTTTTACTCATACCTTTCGATGCCCACGACTGGGAACACAGCTTCGACTGTGAGTGCTATAGGCATTCAGACTCCTGCTTCTGTTGAAGGAGGAGGCACTATTGCTTTATCTTCGATTGCTTCTAGTAATGTTGTATTTGGCTATGGTTTCACCCAAGCACATGCTTCTCAATCTGGTCCCTTTTGTTTTGGAATGCCCACTAGTGGGATTCCTTCATTTTCCTTTTCCACTGCTACAGCTGCATCTACACCCATGTCTTCCATGGCTAGTGGGTCAGTTTCTTTTCAAGGGTTCCCCTTCGGGACTAGGCATATTCCTAGTTCGAATCATTCCTTAGGGTATTTTCCTTTTACTTCTTAGACTCAGATTTTTAACCCTTGGTCTGGAGGTCAGAGTTCGACTACCTTTACAGGTTGGAACCCTGTGTTTACAGCAGTGGGGGCAGGGAATCAGTTTTACGCTGGTCAACAAGGGAATGCTTCTTTCCCTTCTTCGAGTGCTTATCAAACTTTTTCCCCTCTTTCTAATGCTTGGAACCCCTATCAGGGGCTTTCCTCTTCATTCATGACTTCCGGGGGGGGACTAGTCTGATCTTTGGTAACTCTACATTGGGAGGGGGTCCTTCTCCAAATGCTGGGTCCTATGGCCCAAAATTTTCTACGAGTTCTTTCTGGAAACCTGGTGCCTCATCAAATCCAGGTTACTCTTTTCAAAATGTAGGGAATTCATCCCATCAAGGATGGAATCCTCAGGCTCCTCCTCGCTTACCTTTTCTGGCAACGTTAAACTTTCCAGATTTGTCGAAATTGACGAATGATCCGATCCGATATAGTCCGAGGTGGCCTCCGGTTCCTACAAACTACCTTCAGACATTCCAAAGTTTGAAGGAAAGAATGGAGAGGACCCGGCTGACCATATCACCACCTTCCATTTATGGTGTTCGTCTAACTCCCTGATCAACGATTCGATTAGGTTGAGATTGTTTCAACGCACCTTAACTAGAAACGCTGCCAAGTGGTATATTGAGTTAACTGGGGGTAGTTTTTCTACTTTTGGACATCTGGCTATGACATTTATAAATCATTTCTAGTTTCCTGTCCGTTATGATGCCGGGACTGAACTCCTAGCTAATTTTAAACAGGACGATGCAACCCACATTTCTGACCATATTCAGGAATGGCGGAGAAGGAAGAGGCTTATTAAAGCTCATATTCCAAGAGAATTCCTTCTGGAATGGTTTCTGAAATCTCTGCAGTCAGATATTTCTAAGGATGTATCCCTGTCCGGGGTATTTTATGAGGAGCAGGCTATTTTTAGGGCCCAACAGCTTGAATTGATATATTCTCAGTCTGGTGTCCTTCATAAATATTTGCCTAATGCTCCTCGCTCCAAATTAGACTTATCCAAGACTAAACCTGGTCCTCATGGTGATGGACTTATTGGGTCGATCAATAGTGGTGCAGCTAACCTGCTTAGTCAATTGCAGCAGTTGTCTATACAATTTGCTCCTTCTGATCAGGCTGTGCCTGTTGAGTCATCGCCTTCTCAATCGTTGTCAATAAATGTCATTCAGACTTCCGACCCCAAAGGAAATCAACAATCCGAAGGGAAGAAGAAGGGACGTAATAAGAAAAAGGGCAAGAATGGGAAGGGTAATGCAAATAAATCCAACGAGCATGTTGGTGAGGGTTCAAAGGATAAAAATAAAGTGAAGTTTCCATGCAAGTTATGTGTTGGAGACCATCTTACTCACCTTTGCCCTAAAATTCAGGATGCGCAGCGCTTGTTAGCTCAGCAGGGTTCTTCTAGTTCCCAGGCTGTGTTGACAAACCCTTTTCCCCAAGGGCAACAACTAGTTGTTGGCGCGAATCAAAATACTGGGGCTTCCTCTGGGGGCACCCAGGAAGGGGAAACTCCATCAAACATATACATGATGAGTGCTCACGTGGATATCGCCACGAGATCCCATGATTATGGCGAAGAGGAGTCTTCGAAAGCCAAGGGTGCTCCCGATGCTACTGAGTCGCTTCACATCACGAAGCCTACTGTTGAGCCTATACCTCGGATGCCCAAAGCATCTACTAAGCGTACGAAGATTAATCCAAATGCTAGGGCTGCCCAGAACTACTCTATTGTGGAAGATCTGGTGTAGAGTCCTTGTTCCATTTCGGCTCTTGAGGTGCTCCAGTCTTGTTCGGCTCAGCGCAGTGCTCTGCTCACTGCTATTGGGTTGTCGATCCAAAGAACTCTCTTATGATTACATTCGATATGTCTAATTTTAAAAAGAGAGTCCCCCATCATATGGCTTTTCATATTAAATCATCATACCAGAAATTCAATATCTTTCGAACAGTCGTTGATGAGGGTGCTTCCACATGTTTGATGTCTCTCGCATGTTGGAAGGGAATTGGATCTCCCGCAGCTGTTCCATCTGCTACTCTTCTGACTGTGTTTGATGGTCATTCTCACATACCACATGGTATTATCCCAGATTTTCCCATCTGTGTTGGGGGAAAAACTGTAAATATAGAGGTTGAGATAGTTGATGCAAGCTTGGACTACAACCTTCTGTTGGGGCGAAACTGGATTTATGAGATGGATGCCATTGCATCCTCATTATTTCGGGTTATTTGTTTCCCCCATGAAGGGAGGATTGTTACATTGCATCAACTGGACTGTTCTCCTATAGACCTGAATGCATCTACTGACTCGGCTATTCCAAAGTTGGATAATTCCAAGCTGCATGTTGAGAATTTAGGGGTTCGAATGTATTCTTATTTGATGGGTACTTTTGATATTCCACCTCCTACTATTCATATAAATGAAATTTCATCCTCCAGGGCTCCTATTCGAAGAGAGTTCTTCAGAACTCATTATTTTTCGGATCCTTGGACCTTGACTTCCCCTACCTCCACATTAGCGGAAGGTCAAGTGGGTGGAATGGAATTTCCGATGTCTGCAGCTGAGATTGCTTAACAATCTATTGTTGACTCTGTAGAGTCCATTCCAGCTCCTCTTTCTCCAGAAGATTTGGATGGCGATGTGGCTCTGGCTTGGACACTTAGTTCTTCTTCCACCCAGGATTGCCTTGATACCACTCTTCCATCTGAGGAGGCCATCCTGGAAGCTATGACTGGTATAGATAGACCGTGGGATGATCTGCATCATCGGTCTTACTTTTTACCTGATTTGAGCGAAGTTGAGTCAAGTTTTCCAAGTCCTTTGTCTACTGGTCCTGTTCACCCAGTCCTGAACCCTTTAGCACCAACACAGGTATATGCTGAAGGGAACATGGCTGTGATTTCTCCAACTATCCCGGTGAACATTTCCAGGAATCCCAATGTTATATAGAGTGTCTTCATCGGAGTTGAATGTTCCCCTGAAGAGATTCAAATTTACACCAATCTCTTTAAAGAGTTTAGGGATGTGTTCGCTTGGTCTTATGAGGAAATGCCTGGTATAGATCCATCTATTGTCCAGCATGAGATCAAGACTTACGAAAATGCTAAGCCTGTGAGGCAAAAAATTCGTCCGATCAATCCTAGGAAGGCTACAGCTATCAAAGCCGAGGTGGAGAAGCTGCTCAAGGTGGGATTTATTTTCCCTGTTCCTTTGACAGAGTGGGTTTCGAACCCTGTTCCCATAGATAAAAAACAAGGAACAATTCGAGTTTGCATTGATTTCAGAGACCTTAATAAAGCATGTCCGAAAGATAATTACCCCACACCATTTATAGATCAGATTATCGATGAGTGTGCCGGTAATGAGATTTTCTCCTTCATGGATGGTTTCTCCGGATATAATCAGATTACTATCCGTCCTGAAGATCAGCATAAGACTGCCTTTATTTGTCCCTGGGGTACTTTTTCTTACAAGAAGATGCCTTTTGGTCTTAAAAATGCTGGGGCTACTTTTCAGCGGGCCATGTCATATGCCTTCCACGACATCAAACATATTATCGAGGCGTATTTGGATGATTTAGCTGCTCGTTCTCGAAAGAGAATTGATCATCCTGCTCACCTCCGTCAAGTATTTGAACGATGTCGTTTCTACAAGATTAGGTTGAATCCGAACAAGTGTGTTTTCGCGGTCACATCTGGTCGGTTATTGGGATTTATAGTGTCTAGGGAAGGGATTAGGGTAGATCCCTTCAAGGTTGAGGCAATACTTCGGTTGCCTCCCCCATCGTCTATTCGTCAACTTCAAAGTCTACAAGGAAAGGCTAATTTTCTTCGGAGATTTATCGTAAATTATGCTGAAGTTACCAAAGGTTTTATGAGATTGTTGAAGAAGGGAGTTCCATTCTTTTGGGATGACTTCACTCAACGCTCATTCGATGCTTTGAAAAAAGAATTGACCTCTACTCCTTTATTGAGTCCACCTGATTATAGCAGGGATTTCCTTTTGTATCTTGCAGCAGCAGAATCTACCATTGGTATGGTTCTGGTTCAGGAGGATGATGCTTTGGCAGAGCATGTTATATACTATCTTAGTCGAGGCTTGGTAGGACTTGAACTCTGGTATACTCCGATAGAGAAACTGGCTTTAGCAGCTGTTCATGCTGTGCAGCGACCCAGGCATTACATTCTTCTACGAAAAACTTATGTTTTGGCAGCAGCCAATCCATTTCAATTTGTTCTCAGTAGGCTAGTCATTGGGGGAAAATACAATAGATGGATTGTGATTTTGCAGGAATTTTATCTTGATTTTATGTCTTCCAAGTCCAAGAAATCATTAGTTTTCACGGAATTAATCTCTGAGTTGCCCTGTGGAGAAGAGATAGTCTATGATGAATCCTTCCCGGATGAACATTTGTTTCTTATCTCTCCAAAGGATCCTTCGTATGGAGATATCATTTTGTATCTTCAGACTGCGAAGTTTCCCTCTACTTTTTCGAAAGATGAGCGCCGTAAGTTGCGTCACTTGGCTAAAAATTACTTGATTATTGGTGATGCTTTATACCGTCGAGGGGTTGATTCAATCCTGAGACGTTGCTTAACTCTCGAAGAAGCTGAGGTTGTGCTGAATGATTGCCACAGTGGAGCTTGTGGTGGTCATTTATCTGGGCTTGCTACAGCCCAAAAAATCTTGCGTGCTGGGTAATTTTGGCCTTCAATTTTCAAAGATTGTATGGAGTCGGTCAAAAAGTGTCATCCGTGTCAAGTCTATACTCGAAAAATGCGCGCTCATCCAACTCCGCTTTTTCCAGTCATTACTGTCGGTCCCCTTACGAAGTGGGGTATTGATTATACTACTTGTAACTCGCTTTCGGCTAAAGGTCACAAGTACATTATTGTAGCAGTAGACTACTTTATGAAGTGGATCGAGGCTATGCCTACTTTTGGGAATGATGGTGAGACTGCAGCTCTTTTTCTTTTCAACCAGGTTATTGCTCGTTTTGGTATTCCTAGAGAGATTTTCCCTGATCATGGCAGTCATTTTCAGAATAGCATGATGGATGAGTTGTCTCTAAAATTAGGTTTCTGGTAGGAGCATTCATCTCCGTATTATCCTCAGGCCAATGGGCAAGTGGAAGCCGTGAACAAATCCTTGAAGACAATTCTTCAAAGGACAATTAATGAAGCTCGATCCAACTGGCATATCATGTTGTATCCTGCACTTTGGGCATACAGGACATCAGTGAAAACTGCAACTGGCTTTACTCCGTTTCAGCTAGTTTACGAGCTGGAATCCATATTTCCCATTGAGTGTGAGATTCCTTCTCTTAATTTAGCTGCTCAGCTTCTTCCTAACACTTCTAGTCTTGAAGAACGTCTCCTTCATCTGGAGCATCTTGATGAGAAGCGTCGGGATGCCGCCACGATGAATGAGGCACATAAGAAATGAGTCAAAGTTTAGTACGATAAGGCGGTCAAACCTAGGGTTTTCTCAGAAGGCGATCTTGTCTTGGTCTATGCCCAAGAGAAGGATGCCTTGGGCGCTGGAAAGTTTAAGTCTATGTGGTATGGCCCCTTCATCATTAAAAAAGTCCTTAAAAAGGGAGAATATACCTTGGTTGATTTCGAAGGAAATGAGTTGCCTGAGCCCAGAAATGGGCTCTATTTGAAAAAGTATTATGCCTAGGCTTCTGCCTGGCGTCTTGCTTTTGTATATAGTAGTTTTGTTTTGTACATATCTGGTTTTTTGGTCTTTGATGTGATGGTGATGTTTTTGATCTGCTTTGGTAGGTTGTGTCGAATGTCATGAGTCATTATGGTTTCGCCGATGGTGCTAGTAGACACACCCAGAACTTGGCTTCCATGGCTTGGGTGCTCCATCATCCATCTGGTCAGTTGTTAGTATCAAGAGCAGTCTGCATTGGCCCTGCTTCCAATAATATAGCAGAGTATACTGCAGTTGTTTATCTACTCTCGGAGGTAATATCCTTGGGTGTTGATTCGTTGGCAGTTTTCTTGGACTCCCAGCTGGTGGTGTCGCAGTTGAACAATACTTATCGAGTTCGAGATCCATTTTTACTCCGGTTGTATTTGAGGGTACATTTGTTACAAATATCATTTCAATTTTTAACATTCATTCATATTCCTCGAGCTGACAATTGGATGGCAGACTCATTAGCTAATCAAGAAATTGATTGGCATATTAATCATTCCATACATTAAAATTTAATCATAAAAAACATCATACATTTTTCATACATTCGTCACATCACATCAAAAAATCGCTGTATATATATATATCATCAGAGTGTTCAAAAAACTATACAAAATTTGGATTCATAAGTCATACAAAATTAGGGCTTATGCCCGATCATGTTCAGTATCAAAAAATATACAGTCATCTGGTAATCATATTTATTTACTCCTGTGGTCCCTGCCCACGATTTGTGTTCTGATAAAACACGATTGCCGTGGAAACTCGGCGGAATAATCGTACCCAGTCACGGGGTACTCCTACCACCCGTCTTTGGATGGCTTCAGGAAGATCTTCCACTGTAGCCATGGGCACTTGGCGGGTTAACCCCTCCAAGTTCCTCTGTACAGCGTGGAGGGTCCTATCTAGGTCTACTGTATCTGCCTCGCCTCTGTGGCGCTTATGTCATGGGTAACCCTCAGGACGGACTGGTCCAACATCTGTATCATGGTCATTATAATATTGTAAGTCATTTTGGAATCCAATAAAAAAAAAACATGTTTTCACATTTTTTTCATATATATTGAAAAAATCCAAAAAATCATATGATTAAAAAATTGCATTCTTACCGACTGTGCCCCATGCCGCGCCAAGTGGAAGGACGAGGTCTGGATCACCCCGGAAATCCATCCCGAAGTATGGGTAGTCCTCCACGGCGATGATTTGTTCTCCCCACCATTGGAAGAACTCATCATCCCAGGTGATTCGAGGAACTTCACTTCCCCCCAGTCTCTTCATCAAGTCAGCCCATCGGGCAATTCTTGGGTCTCTTGGGCTGCTGATAGAAGAGATCACTTTGGGTCTCAACCCAGGAATCTTCTCAAAGAAGAATGTCATCAAGATTGTACCATATCCAAACTGTTTTGTTTTTGCTTTCCAGATCGAAGTCAATTGTTGCTTCATGTTCATTAGTAGAGCTGTGCACCAATCATATAAATGAGTTAAGCATTCCACAGCTATACTCATTTGAGTCCTGGATGCCTGGTGTAAGGAAGCAGATCCTTCTACCCTGCCAATGGTGAAAAGGAGAATTTTCATGTGCAAGTCTCTTAAATATTTTATAGCAATTTGGGTCCCTACTTTCTTGGACCCCTCTATACAGTAGACGTGGACGTAGTCATCCACTGTGAGCCCTCCTAAAGGCTTACCGTGCAAATCTACTGGTTCCCCCCTCCGGGAGAGTCCAGTAATAAAATAGATGTCTTCCACTTCAATATGTATGGGAATTTGATCTATTATGAAGCAGTCTTCCTCCGGTTCCCAATAATTCACAAGCATTTCGAGCAACCAGACATTACTCTTCATATTTGGCATTTTGAAAAATTTGAGCAATCCACAATTTCGGAGAATATTGAGCGATAATTGGTCTTGCATTACTTCATTTTCAATGGCACTATGCTCACGTTCTCTCCAAGATATAGTCATCCTGAAAAAATTCAATAATTTGTCCATTAGAAACATATTTTTTCATTTCGGGTTGCGCATACGTGACTTTCTCTGTACACAGTCGCGTATAAACGCAGCTTGGTCAATATAAACCCGCGTATGCGCAGAACCGTAATTTTAAACAAATAAGTATATGGTGAAATTTACAAATTTTAACACTATGAACGGACAAAATTGATAAATAGGATGGATTAAGAGCTTACCTGACAAATTCGGCGAAGTTTGACGGTTGATTGCTCATGTTTTGACGAAATAAGCTTTTTCTCCAGAGCTCTTTTTTCCAAATCAGCAATGTAACAATGAACCAAATATGAGGTAACTTGTGTATTTATTATGCCCAGAATTGAAAAATTTTCGCAAAAATTTGTTATGCTTATTTTTTCAATCTATCTTAAGCTGCGTAACTCGGATGCTTGGAAGTGCCCAGATTGGTATATTTTCAGGTCCATTTTGACGAAGTTGAGATTTTTTTCCGGTTTTTGATCCATGAATGCTGACCTGTCATGGCAGGTATATGATCTTCACTGGCATATAGGTTAGGAAATCCACTTTTCGTTGCATTTTTCATACTAGCCTCCATTCTGATCACTTTCCATAGGGTCGATCCCATCAGGTCATGAGTATTTCACCCATTTCACTCGCCAATTTTTAATCATGACTTGGTGGTAGAGCCTTCCTTTACATGGGCTTCCTAGTTAGTTCCTCGCTAGCACTTGTTGCCCATGCTGCGTTTTATGTAGGCTCGGGAGTCCTCTTTAGTCCCGCCATGAATTATGTGTTGAAGCTTCATTCTTCTTCTTCTTCACTATCATTTTTCTGGCTATTACCCTAGAGGCTCCCTGGTGTTGTTGAGTTGTATTACTGCATTGCATATTGGCTACTTGTTTATCTTGGCCTTTAGCCGGCTTCATTTGGACTCAATGTTTAAGCCAACTTTTGACCTTGTCTATCTGTACAAGTTAACCATTGCATGCACTTAGCTATCACGACTTGACACCCTTTTACCCATGGATGGAACATTCCTCTGAGTATCGCTTACCAGTTTCCGCCACCTTGCATTGAGCATAGGATCATTCCAATCCCAGGAACTAGTGCATATGTTTCTTGATACTCATTCTATCCATTGTACCATAGCATTCTTTTATTCTTTTTCAGGCTTATTATATGAAAAAGACAAAAAAATAAAATATAACAAAAAGAGCGGGAACGGGATGTAACTTTGTAATTTGATGGCAGTACAGTGTCAGTTTGTCGCCCTTGAACAAAGCACATACACTTATATATTTCCTTCATTTGGGATGGTTTTAGTTTTGACCTAGGTTCAGCCTTTACCTTGTTTCACTTGTCAGTCCTCCCCCGGTTGGTTATCTCTTCCAATCATATGGAGAGTTTGTTTTGCCTCCTGCATAACAGACTTATACAGTGTCACTTTTTACTGCCATGGTCATCACGAGTCATGCTTTTGTTCAAGGGAAGTCTAGCCTGAGTCGGCCATTCTGCGGTGTCTCTTGACTTATTATTCAGTCGGCCTTCCCGGTCTTGTCAGTATCATGTTCTATCACATTAGATGTTTTGATCTTCTGCTCGTGCTGGTTTGAGAAGGTCCCCATTGACTTCTTGCCAGCGGGTTCGTCTCTTATCGACTACGACACATTGCTCTGAGAGCAAGCCTAGAGCCGCACCTTGGGCCTATTTCCATCATTGATAGGTGACCTCGTGCTCAGCATTTGATCATCATCATGGGTCTTTGACTGAGTGGTTTCCCCTGTGTTCGACGTCAGCACACATTATCACACTTGGGATTCGTGCAATACCTTGATTTCCATTTGACCCTATCGGTGGATTTCTTGCCTCTGTGTCAGCTTTCATTATTGGTTGGTTCAGAGGGTTTCTTCCGTGCACTAGCTTCATCTTGTGCATGTCGGAAACGTACTTCGGTTTTGGTTCCATCACTCTACTTCGTCCGATTCCTTCCAAATCTTGGTCTGCGGGTTACACTCGCGCTGGACTGATGTGGGATGCCTTAATGCCTTCCTTCCAGCAGATCTTTTCCCATCGACTCCGACTCATTGCTCTGGGAATAAGGTCTAGAGTCTTTTGTCAATACCTTAGGGTTTGCAGTCATCAGTGGCAGACTCTTCGCTATCGACAGTGAGGATTCATCATTGCCTCCTGATTGGTAGATTCTTCCAAGTGTTCGACTTCAACTCATTTATTCGCACTTGTTAGATTGTACTGGGGCACCTTGACACTCATTTTCATTATTGGTGGGTTGTCTCACGTTGGTTAATGGTTTACATTATTAACCGGTAATCCAACGATTTCTCACATGGTCGACTTCAGCTCATTTATTCCCATTGTGTAGAATTGTGCCATAGTGATCGGTGAAGACCTCGGGTTGCATCAGCATTTTTCGGTTCACTTTTGACAGTCCATTCAGTTTCTGCCAGTGATGCCGTCCACCCTTATATGTTGTAGTTCAGTACAGCAGCATCCTATATGTTGGCTCCCGAGTTGCGTGATTGTACCGGTTATTCCACCTCTTATGATTCGGTACTTGGAGATTCAGTTACTTATATGATCAGACATCCAGTTGCACCATCCTTGATCAGCTTTCTATATGTGATACTTGGACATTGATTCAGACTTATATTTCCGGGCCATGCTCAGATGATTCATTATGTACTTTCAGTTCAGCTATACTTGTATACATGTTGGATCTATTCAGTACTTTCCATATGATGTATTTTTGACTGAGCATGGGTATGCCTGCCTCAGCATGAGTTGACTCTCTGGTTTCTTTCATTGGTTTTGGCAGGCTGAAATCTGGTGAAGTCCTCTCTTGTCCTTGCGAAGTTCTTTCTATGTGCATAATA
Organism: Pinus albicaulis; assembly: GCA_034641835.2. Classification (NCBI taxonomy): domain Eukaryota; kingdom Viridiplantae; phylum Streptophyta; class Pinopsida; order Pinales; family Pinaceae; genus Pinus; species Pinus albicaulis. Next base: position 1,538,832,885 of record CM076570.1, on the reverse strand, counting down.
CATTTTGGCCATCATGTACCCCTTCTGACCTCATATATTAGGGGGCATCTGTTATAGCATCATTTTTCACCCTCATGTGATTCATGATTGTCTTTTTGGCCTTGGGCACCCATTCCCACAGACTTGGATAAAAGTTCATAAAAAATAGTGTTTCAAATCCCATACGCGGGTATGCCCAGACTTTTCCGCGTGTATACGTGATTCTAGAGAAACTTTTCCGCGTATGCAATTAAAATCATTAAAAAATATATAAAATTCCCTATTTTCGAGGCTGGGTTGATGGTTATTCCAGTAATTCAACCACCCCAGCCCGTGGCCAACTGTTTCCAACTGATTGAAACTACTTTGAGGGAGTATAAAAGCCCCTCATGTGCATGGCCTAAGGGAGAGAGAAAATTATAGACATTATACTCTGTTGGAATCCCAATTCAAGTCTGATTTCCCATGCCTCCTACACTTCCCAGATTTTTACAGGAAACCCTTATTTCCGGGAGATGTTCATCAGTTTATATGTCATCTCATGTGCACAAGTCTTGAAAGTATCCTAGCGAGGCAAGGGCGGGACGGATCCGGACGACGGTCTGTTCAAAGATCATGGAAGGATTTAGGTGATCTCTCCACCTTTATATTACTATACATGTTGTTCGTAATGAAGAAGAACCATCTTGTTCCCTAATTCACGTGTTAATATCTGCTTGCATATGTGAAAAGATTGTTATTTAAGCATTTATTATTGTTTATATGATGTTTCACATGGATTTCACTGACATTTAGGATAGATATATGTTGTACAACTAGATTTCCGTGCACGTTTCTTCTTGGTTTTCAGGTTGAAGAGGAAGAAGGGTTGCTAGGTGTTTGGACCCCACGGGATCTACATCAAACGTAGGATTACGGGTGAGTTCTACTATCGATGTTATCTAGTTTTTAGCGTACAAGTGTGGTTGTGTGAATCCTTCTTGAATAGCATGCTCTCATCTGTGGAAGTTTTGACCCAAAAAACCTCTATGGAGTTATTTCCCGAAACAATGCCTCATACAGGCGCCAAAAATTTTGAAGGCTAGAGAGTGACTTCATCAACATTAGGGATTCCACCGGGTCGGGAGGTTAGTGCAACTCTTTGCTACTCCTTTTATGTTGAAATGGTGGGTCCAACTAGGGATATAGGGACCATTTTATCGTATAAAAATGAGTTTGTAGAACAATGGAATAAAATCAACACGAATGGAGTGATCTATTCTACTGATAACATAAATAAAAATAATTATAACTACTTCCCGGGATGGATCAATTTATATGATTACAGAGTAAGATTTCATAAGTATGATACAATATAGATCATTTGCATACTAAAATGAATATAAGAACATTAAAGAAATTAAATCAATGTAATTGATTTAGTTGATGAATAACACTAATCATATAATAGCTTTTAAAGTCACTTATCTAACAACATATCATTCAATACATTTTATCAATAGTAATAAGAATATATATCATTTCAATGCTTATCAGAAAGAGAAAAATAGATAGAAACAATTTTTCTATAATTTGAGAAACATAAAAATGATTAATACACAGTTAATAATACCCGTTGCATCATAGCTTAGTTTGGAAAAAATAGCCTCTAGGCTCATACTTTCAATTAGATTCTTATATTCAAACAATAGTGTAAGTTCCAAAAGCCACCTTCTCAAAAATTTGGACCCCTTTCTAAATGCATGAAAGGGGTTTAAATACTAATGAATATTACAAAAATAGAAGACTTGTGAAATAAGTCTTCTCAATCTAATCTAAACTATAAACTAAAGGCTAGGAAATTAAAATGTAGTAGTTGTAATAGTTGTTAGGTCCCCATAATTTTCAGATTGGCAAGACCAAATGTACAAGGGTAACATCAAACCAACTTTGGAGTCCTAGGACCTAGCCTTCCTGGACTCAGAGAGGGCTCTTTCTCTATTTGTGTAAAATATGTAACTTGATTGATTTTAATGTTTTGATTTTAGGCTTGTTATAATGATAGGGTTTGTTTGTTTGTTTTGTTTGGTTGGGTTGTTTGTCAAGCAGAACAGGTAGAGTGAGAGAGATTTAGACCATTGGGCTATGGAGTTTGCAAAAGGTCTTGAAAACTACTACAATAGGTCAAGGGTGTTTCATAGGGAAAGTTTAATAAAGCCAAATGGATCTTAATAACTTAGGTGAGTGAAATGAACATTAAATGGTGAATTTAGTAGGTTTAAAGGGTAGTTAAGAATCCTTTAACATATACTATAATAAGAAAAGTCTTTAAGAGCACTATTCATAAGAAAGAATCAAAGGACAGGGCACACCATAAACTTCTTTGACCTAGCTTTATCAAGTAAACTTAAAAACAACAATCCAACAAACCCTAGAGAGCAGGGAACTCCTAACTTCTCTAGTTATCTACCTTCAAAGAAAGAAAACATGCAAGATAACACATAAGAAATGATCAAAGAGCAGGGAACACCTAAATTCCTTAATCAAACTATAAATACCTTCAAAGTAACCATTTCAAGATAGACTAAAGGACAAGGAAAACCATAGACTTCTTTAGCCTAAACCTTAATTAGCAAACTTCAAAGAAAGCCTTGAGAACAACATTTCAAGAAAAACCAAAGGACAGGGAAAACCATAAACTTATTTATCCACACTCTACTGATTGAATCTCAAGGAAACAAACTATATGGACAATGGAGAAATAGGGAACTCCTAATTTCTTCAAGAAAACCTAGTAGAGGAAAACATTTGAACAATAGAAAGAATATAGAGTTAAGGTGCCTCTAAACAACATGTCTTAACCTAAACTTCATGTTCTGTTGCAAGAGAAAAGATGGAAAATATTTAAAACATAAGGAAACAAATACAATATTAGAACCACATCACAATTCAACAAAGTTCATGAATCCTATGAAAGTGCTTGCTCCATGGAAATCAATCCAAAACAGTCACAAAGCTCCAAAGCCAATTTCTTCAAAACTCCAAGTCTATGTATTCATCTCCATAAAACAACAAACAAAAATAATGAAGCCTCCATGTAGTATTTAACTTGAAAAGGAGGATAAAAACACTAGCTATGGTTTTAGAAGTCATTAATTACACATAAATGTCATTTTTTCCTATGAGATCATGAAAGGCCCAAGGCACAAATATCCTAACTTAATAAATGCAAAAATAAATTCTAACATAAATCCTCAGCTAAATCTAGAGTGATTTGCCTTAAAAACCCCCAAAATATATTTTCAATAACTCCTACTGTCTTTTTTTTTTCTTTCTGGCAAGGGTGTAGCGCAAAGGTTGAAGGGCGCAGCACCAAGCCAAGGGCGCAACGCTCAAACTAGGAAAATTTCTCTTTTTGTAGCTGAGATTTGGAGGCCTTCCTGGTGTCAAAACGAGCTCCATGATAGCTCATTGGAAAGCCTGTCCTATCTAGTTTCCAAATATGCCTTTATTTTCCATAATGGTTTCCATTTTCCAGCTCAAAAATCCATTCTCCCAAGACTGCTTAGGGCGCAGTACGAGTGCTGAAAAGAGGGTAGAAAGGTGATTTTTGCTTTTTTTTTACCCTTTTGAGGGACCAGTTCTGCTCCAACTGACCTGAAAATTTCTGAGGGTGATTTCATCGGCCTAAGGATCATGAAAATGTAAATTTTTCCTCCATTGGGTGCCTCAAAAAATATATCAGCGCAAGTGGCGCTGCATGCTTGGTCCTTTTTCTGCTAGCTAACTGTCAAAATTTCAAAAAGTAAAAAAATGTGTCAAAATTGGATTTTAACTTGATGATTATTTTTGGGAAGCTTGAAGGGATACATCAACAAGGATATCTAGCTTGTCTTTCTCCTTTTCATCTTTTAGGACTTGAATCTTTGCAAGGGCTCTTTTGAGCTTGGCCCTTGCAATCTTGTTTCTTAAGGCATAATGCCTTGCCATATTCTTCTGAAGATCAATGTTTTTTTTTTCCTTCTCAAGATGATCCTCTAGGTGCAAATTGGCTCTTTCTAGAAAATATTCTCTATCATAGTTGATTTCCATGGCAAGCATCTCACTTAGAGTGAGCTTCTCTGCCAATGTTGCCTCTTGCTCTCTTTCTTTGGCTAAGGATTTCTTTAATCCAATTGTCCTTGGCCTCTTTCTAGGAAGTTGTTCTTCCTCATCCTCAATGTCATCATGAGTTCCCAAAACCTCATCTAGCTTAGCCTTGGCTCTTCCATCCTCTTTCTGAGCTCTGATAGCTCTAACCTCACAAATGGCCTTCTCTGTCTCCAACTGCTTGTTTTCTGCCTCAAGGAAGCTTATCACATTCTTAGCCCTACCAAGATTGGCTTGCAGCTCTTTAATCTGAGCATCCTTGCTTTTGAGCAGCATTTTTTTGATCCTCTCCTCATCCTCATTCTCACTATCAAGGTGAATTAGTTGAAACTCTTGTTTAGTTTCATGCTCATCTTCCTCTTCTTCAACAATGGCTTGTTCTTCAATCTTTTCCTTACCTTTGTCAAGTTTTTTTGTTGACGTAGAAGGAATGGTCCCTTACACAATCTGTGGAGAAAACACTTGCCTTTGACCTCTTTGATAGGTCAAAGGAAAAGGCTCTATGTCAACCATCTCAGTGTCATCTGTCTAACTGCCATCTTCCTCACTGCTCTCTTAACTGCCATCTGCCTCACTGCCATCTGCCTCACTGCCTTCTTCACTATTTGATGTACTAGTACCAAGGGATGATGGTGAGGGATTGTGAAAAGGTGATGAAGGAGGATCATCATGATGTGAAGGAAGAATGGGAGGATGAGAAGATGAAGGGAAATCTTGTTGCTGATGGCCTTGTGGAGTGGTGAAAACCTCATTGACAATGAAAGTCTCCCATGGAATGCCTTTTTGTTGTAGTTGGTACATAACCACCATTGTGATAATTGAGTGATGGAATAGGCTTTGCATCTACTGAGGAAAATCTCTCTTTTGCACTATATAGGCCATTTTTTCAATGCATCTGTAGAGGTAATATGGTATATGCAGCATCCTCACTCTAGTAAAATGCATAAGAAACCTGATGTGGTATGAGTAAAGGCGAGAGAATCTTCCCTCACATGTGAAATATTTAATTATGATCCTCATCATGGGTGCATATATATCAAGAAAATGTGAAAAAGGAAAGATATATTTGTGGTGATCCTTATACCTAGGCTTTAGGTAGGGTTCAAAGTAGCTCATGTCTAGGTTTTCCTGCTTGAACCATTTCTCACTCACACTTGGTATGCCTGTGGCATTGGCAATGGAATCTATAGATAATTCAAAGGTGACCCCTACAAGATTAACTTGTTTTTCATGCAATTTTATTATAAATAGTCTGGTTAGCTCAGGGTGGTTTTGCACCCGCTGCACCTTTTCACAAAATTCATAGTATCCTACATGCTTGAAACAAGAAACAGTAAGGGGAGATGAAATTATCTCCCTTTTGTTGAGGGGTTCAAATATGTTTATCTTTCCACCCTTGTGATCATGCCTCCTTGGAATTAGGGCCTCTCCACCACTTCTAGTTTCCTCTGACATTTTAAACTCTGCTTTTATAAGACCCTGGAGTGTAAATGGAAATGAGGTGAAGGGATGGTAAATGAAAAGGTAGCCTTTCAAATGAGGGAATGAGTGAGTGAGGTTATAGATGTATGAGAATGAGTGAGAGGTCAAAAAAACTCAATGAAAACCCTCCAGCTATTCAATTACCCTTTCTATCACTGACACTCTGTCTAGGGAGATGAAATGAGGTTTAAACAATGATTTCAAGCTTTGAATTTAGGGTTCTTCTTAGGGTTTCATCTCATTCAATTAAGAAAACACCAAAATTGCTTGACGATAGGTGCATGACATCTACTTACCCTTAATATTTTCTTGGCATACCTTTGACAGAGACTTGGAAGCATTTTGAGGTGATTTGAGTTGTTTAAGGGCCTGGAAACCCTTCCTGGACAAGGGCGCAGTGCCAAGGCTGAGGACGCAGTGCCAAGCCTAGGTGTGCAGTGCCAATCCTAAGTGTGCATCGCCTTTGAAAATGAGAAGAGGATGTGTTCCAGGAAAGAACGTAGTGCCACCTTCGAGGTGCGCAGCACCTTCACAATTTGAATGGAGGAGAAAATCCAAGCGCCAGCTTCCAGGGGCGCAACACCACAAAATGTTTTCCTGAATTTGCTTGAAAACTCAAAATTTCTCCTCTCCTTAGTGCTCTTGATCTTTTTCAGGATAACAATGATTCATTTTAGTGTAAAATGAGCTTTTTTAGACTTGTGATTTGAATTTAATTTTGAAAAACCCAATTTCTAAGGTTTAAAGTCCTTTACCTTTTCTCACTAACATTTTTTACACTTTTGCTCTACAGGTAACTGAAGTGATGAATTAGACTTTCCTTTTGCTCCTTGAGGCATGATATGCTCATTTTTACATCTTTGGGAGATTACACATACTAGCATCTCCAAATTATTGTGTAGTCTCAACCTTTAAGTTCAACTTAACCTTTTCACCTTTTTTCATGTAGTTTTTTGGAGTTATGAAATTTGCTCTTCTTTTGATCCTGGAGACTTGACATGTTTATTTGACACTTTTGGGTTTCAACCATATAGTAGTATCTTTCAAAATCCTCTTTTTATTCCACCATGGATTTCAACTTACCATTTTTACCTTATCTGGCCATTGTCTTCAAAACCCTAGGTGTCCTGAGTGCTTTACAACAATCATCAGGGTTTTCTTCTAAGTTCTCTATAGACCTTTCAAGTTCATTCATTTCTATCCAGTTCACCTCACCTTTTTCCCTATCTCATCAATCGTTTCTGCTAGAATTTCTTCATGTTTGGCTTTGTGTGCCTCCTCCATGTCATTTCTGCAATTAAGCACTGTTTTGGCACCCAACTATATCATCAAGTTCAAAACCCTAGTTCTCCTCAACATCAAATTGTTTCTCTTTCCTTTGATGTAAGTTGTCTTCATTTAGGAGTAGATAATATACCTCATCAACACCTTCTGCTGACAAAAATTTCAACACTCCTGCAGAAGTGCTAAACCTTGTCCACTTTTCTCATTTACAGACTTTGAACTGAAAGGATAGTCTTCTTTGGAAAATTTTTAGGTCTTTATTGAATAACCATGTTTTGACATTCTATTACATCTGAGCCAGATTCTAGCAAAGGAAAAGTAGTTCCTGAAACATCCAATGATGAATTTAAAAACATGTAAAAACCCTAATGACCTAGTGGGAGGGTCCTTTGACCTGATCTTGACTGAAATTTTTCTTAGAGACCTTTAAGTGAAAACAGAGCATGGTCAAAAGTGTTGTATTGAAGATCCAAAATCCAATGTACTTGATTTATCTAAAGAGCTTATAGAGATATTTTTGAGACCATCAATACTAGAGGGACTTGGGAAACATGGGAAAAAGGTTTATGAAGGCAAGAAGGATGAGAATGAGAGGTGTAAGCCTATAATGAGTTTGTAGGAGTGACAGGGTGACCATGAAATGGAAAACTAATAGAATTATGAAAAATTTTCTATAAGAATAATGAAGGCAGTGAGATTTCTAAAACACAATATTCAAGGAAGGTTGTTTTCAGAAATATAGAACCAATCTATATTCATCTACAAATAGTGAAAAATATTGATGACTAACAGTGACTCCACTTGGGGAGGGAAACTCCTTTCAGGAGGTGTCCAGAACCTTAGAGTTCAGATCTCTGAGTTTTGAAGACCAATACCTTACTTGTACTTGGAAAATCTCTCTTCCTTCACTTGCTAATTTACTCTTGTTCTTTGAAGCTATGATCTCAAATTGTGAAAAAAAAAACATGATTGCTTCAATATCAATTCTACCTACCCATCATACATTGCCTAACATTTTTTCTTCTTTTGGGTGCACTTGGAGTTGCAAACCCTTGACATCATTTTCTTTTAAAAGCATAAAAACTATCTATGTCTACCCTTATAACTTCTAAGAGATCAGATTAGGCTGATGAACTCTTTTATTCTCTACCTACTCTACTTATCTATCAAGGTTAAACAATTTGATAGATCTTCATTCTCTAATCTACTAACATGAAATTCAAAGCATGACTAGATCAAGTTTAAGCAATCTGGTTTTTCATGAGCTGTGGCATTTTGGACAAGATAAACACGGAGTTTATTTTTGCACAAGTAAAACAAGAAACTTGAGGGATTATAATTTGGAATTTGTTACTCATCCCTCTCTTTCTCTTTTGATTCAGATTTGAGCATTGAAACCAAATGTATTTTCCTAATCTAATCTACTGATAAGCCAAGTTTACATGGTTTGGCCAATCTTCTTTTATTAACCTATCAGCATAAATTTAAAACATGTTCAATCATGATTAGGCTAAATTACTGAAAAAGACTTTCTTTTCTTCAAAAGCAATGGCATTTGGACTTGCACACTTTCAGACTTTTCTTTTCTTTGGGGTTGTACCTTTTCTTTAAACCCACCCTCTTTTTCTTCTTTTCTTTGTTTTTTGTGTTTTCATCTTTCTGATATTTTACTCAAGCAATGTTATGTACAATGAATGATGCTTAAAACTAAGAAATTTTAACAAAAATAGTGCTTAAGAATCCTTCCATTGACAGGACCTCCAAATAGCTCTGTTCCATCCAGTTTTTGTAGGAAGAATGCATTGTTACCTCTAACTGAATGTATGATGTATGGACCCTTCCATAGATTTTCAAATTTTCCATGCTTTCCTTTGTCCTCTCTCCTTGAATCCAATTTTAGTACCTTCTCTCCAATCTGGAAATTATTTGCATTGGTCCTTCAATCAAATATCTTCTTGATGTTCTCTTGCATTGCTTGTGTTTCGTTGTATACTTCTTCCCTTGATTGCTGCAATTGAATGGTTTGGTTCAACCTCCTTTGTATATCATTCTCTTCTGATTGTACCTCTTGGAGGAGCTTCATTACTGGAACTCCCAAGGATGTTGTAAAAACTGCATCCATGCCATAAACTAGTTGATAGGGAGACATATTGATTGATTTCTTGCTAGTCAATCTTCCAACCCATAGTGCATGTAGCAGTTTTTTATGCCATGAATGTTTGTTCTCTTCCAACAACTTCTTGATGATGTTCACCAAAATTTTGCTAGAGGATTCAGCCAACCATTACCTTGAGGGTAATAAGCTATAGAATGGCCTAGTGTGATGTGATACTTATAGAAAATTTCCACCATTCTCTTGGACTTAAATGCAACAACATTATCGGTGATAATTTTTCTTGGACAACCAAACCTAGACAAGATGTTGGTTTCAAGGAATTTGATGATTACTAAGTCAGTGGAATTCCTTGAAGGGATGGCTCCTATCCATTTGGTGAAATAGTCAGTTGCAGTGAGGATCCATTTGTGTTGGGCAGATGAGGCAGGGTGGATTTCTTGAATGAAATCCAAACCCCATTGTTGAAAAGGAGTTTCAACACTGATAGGGTGCAAAGGAAAAGGCAATAGTTTTCTCTTTCCATCAAATATTTGGCATTTATGGCAAGTCATTACTAGCTTATGGATATAAGGGAAAAGAGTGGGCAATAGAAACCAGCTCTAAAGAATTTTTTGGCAGTGGTTTTCTAATAGAGACGTCCTCCACACTCTCCTTCATGAAACTCATGCATGATTCTATCTGCATCATCTTCAAGTAAAAATTTAAGCAAGATACCAACAAGATTTTTCTAATATAAAGCTTTATCTAGAATGCAGAAATTTACAACCTTTAGTTTCAAGAATATAGTTTTTGTTTTGGACAAAGCAGAAGGAGCATTTAGATTAAAAAGCACATATAATATATCAGCATACCAGAGTGAATTCAGAAATTCTTCTTCAATGGGTGGATTCACCAGTTCCTCTTGTTCATCCAAGGAATGTATCATGTTTATGTCTAGTTCTTGAAAGTTTTCTTCAGCCGTTAGTTTGGCAAGTCCTTATCCTTTGATCAGTTTAGTGGGCCTAATTTCTAGATCATATTCTAATATGGCAGCAATCCACTTACCCCTTTTACCATCAGGATCTTGATTCAATATTTCCTTGACAACTGTATGTGGAAAAAAAGCAATGACATGTGAATGAAAAATGTAAACTCTAAAATCTTTTAATGCTTTGATTATGGCAAAGGCTTTTTTTCCATGATGTTATATTTCATAGGTGCATCTCTTAGTGCCTTGCTAAAGAAAGCTATGGGCTATGCTTGTCCCATTATGTTCTTTTGTAGCAATACTGCAACAACTGTGTGTTTAGATGAAAATGAGAAGATGAAAAAATCCTTGTTAAAGTTAGCACTGATTAGAACTGGTGTTCGGGTTAGTGCTTGTTTCACCAGTTCAAAGGATTGTTTGGCTTCTATGGTCCATTTGACTTTTATTTCTCTTTCAGCATGTTTGTAATGTTTCTTAGGAGTTCTACATGGTTTGGTATGAACCTTCTTAGGAAGTTGATCTTTCCAATGAAATATTGCAGCTCTTTAATGTTCCTACGGTGGCTAATCTGCAATATACCCTCAATCCTTTTTGGGTCTATCTTAGTCCCTTCTTCATATATGATGTGGCCTAAGATTTTTCCTTCTTGAATACTAAACATATTTTTCTTAGGATTTAAAGATAGACCATACTTTCTACACTTTTCAAAGACCTTTCTTAAGTGGACTAGGTGTTCTTCATGAGTTTTAGAATAGACAGTGATGTCGTCCAAGTATACCACAATGAAGAAACCTATGTCTTCAGAAAAATAAATTTCCAAGGTTCTTTGAAAAGTAGCCCCCGCATTCATTAACCCAAAAGGCATTTTTACATACATGAAGGTGCCCTAAGGTGTAGTGAAGGTTGTTTTGTGTTGATCACTTGTAATTAATAGCACCTGATTATACCCTGAAAATCCATCAAGCAATGATATTATTTTAGAGCCTACTACCCTTTGTAGTATATGATCCATCTTAGGTAAAGGGTAGTTGTCTTTCAGGGAGGCTTTGTTTAAATTTCTAAAGTCTATGCATAGCCTAATCTCACCTGTCTTCTTCCTTACTGACACAAGGTTTGAAACCCATTCTGAGTACCTGAGTGGGACTATGATTCTAGCATCATACATCTTCTTTATTTCTTTTGCAACCAAAGGCACTAGGACAAGGTTTATCCTTCTCAATTTCCGCTTGAATGGTTTCTGGTTTTCCTTGAGAGGAATATTATGTTCAATAATGTTTGTATCATAGGACTTCAAGTCCTCATAACCCCATGCAAACACATCCTTAAATTCTTTGATCAGCTTAATGTATTTATGTTTTATGTGAGGTGGCAGATTTTTGGACAGCTTTATCATTTTGGGTTCTTCTACACTGCCTATGTTGCATTCTTCTACATCAATCTCGGTGGATTCCATTTTTGGCTTCCTAGCAGCATCATTGAAATAAAACAACTCTTCTAAGGGGAAAAGACCTTTTGGAAATAGATTATATTTGCATTGCGATACCTCAAGGTCTTTTTGATCTGGATCCCTACAAAATTCTGCCTCATGAAGTTTTTCTAGCAGATTTATATCAGCAAGAGGAAATGGCTCTGTTTTGTGTGTTTGTTCTTCATTATAGAAATCTTCTTCATGATATAAACTTGGTTTTGGTATTTCAAATTCATTCTTTTATCATATAAATTCTTCAATATGTTTGTCCCCTTCAAACACTTTCCAATAATATATGTTATCAGGTATTGTTGGTCTGCTTTTGACATTTACCATGTATTTTTCATTAGCATGAGGTAGTTGGCAAGTGCTGGCAGCAAAGGCTAGTTCATTTGCAAGGCTGTTTTGAGCTCTTGGGATAGAGGTAAGTTCATATTTCTCAAATGTTTTCAGAAGTTCTAAGGCAGCATTCCTATATTCCCTCAGCCTATGATTCTTGGCTGAATATTCTCCTTTGATTTGCCTAATGATTAGCTCGAAATCTCCTTGAACAGAAATATTATTAGCTTCTATGTTTTTCAACAAGTGTAGACCTAGGAGAAGAGCTTCATATTCTACAATATTGTTTGTACATTGAAAATCCATTTTGTAGGAGTGAACTTAATTGGTGTTGTGTATCCAAAAACCTACTCCTGAACCAACTTTTCCACAAGAGCTATCCAAGCTCATGTTCCAAAGAGTTTCAAGTTCAAATTCTCCATTATGTTCTTGTTCATGGCTGCAAGGGATTTGACTGTTATGTTCTTCATTTGGTGTTTGGTTTGACTGTTCTGAAAGGTCTTGCTCCTCTTTTTCATTTACTTGGTCATTAATGTCTTCTTCATTCTACAAGATAAATGAGTCAAGGTATGAATGGACAGAATAAAGAGGGGTGTTGTTTGGCATGTCTTGGCTGTTTACCATGTATTTCATGTGATATTCTCTGTATAGTATTCTTGTATGGTTAAAGACCAGAATGGTAGCATATGTCATGTCCATTTGGAGGTTTCCTTGAAGTTTGGCTCCCCATGATCTAGATAAGAGAATGCCATATTTTAGGGGAATTTCAGCCACTACAATATCCATGACTAGGCTCTTGGCTGGTACTTGTGCCAGATTGAGACACAGATCTTTGATTAGACCCAGACATTTAACTCTACTTGAATCAAAAGAGTATAAGTCTTTGTAAGGTTTGGTTATTTAGAGGCCTAATCTCTCCATCACTACCTTTGGCATGAGGTTACGTGAAGCACCAGAGTCTAGCATGGAATTGTGTAAGATTTTGTCATGAATGTTCAAACTAACATAGAATGGAGGTACAACTCCTTCTTGATATTTTCCCTCTAATTTAGGTCCAAACAACAACTTTGGCTTGTCATCAATTAGATTCAGAGTGTCAGTGTAATTTCCTATGTTTAAAGCTTTCGAAACTTGGGATCTATATACATCTTGAGTCACTAGTTCAGTAAGAGGTATGGCTATTTTGATATTGGAAATATCACACTCAATACTGAATGGTGTTTGTGTTCTTGGTATATTTACATCAGTTTTATCATACATGGTCATTTCAGCAACTTTAGCTTGCTGAATTTTATTTGGAATGTTAGTTAGAGAAGTTTTTTCAGGGCCACTAGTTGATGTACTAGGGAAGATTTGGTCACCATTATGTTGGTTGATTTTGTGTTTGCTTTGATCAATATTTTTAGCCATCATGTTGGTATTTTCTACTGTCCTTTTGAGAATGTTTTCAGGGGTCTTTCTAGCAGAAATTTTTGCTTTTTTTTTCTTGGAGGCATCTTGGGTTTTCTTACTTCTAAGATCATACTACCTATGAACCTCCATGATAGCATTTTAAAATCATAGTATGTACCCTTCAGAGTCCTCATATGTTATTTTATTTTGTTTTGAGAAAAACAGACCTTGTTCTTCTTTTGTGAGAAAAACAACATCCTCATTATCAAAGCCTATTAAATTTACATGGTTTTCTTCCGACTCTTCAGTCTCTCTTTCCTCTTCATCTACATATTTTTCTAGGAAAGGAGGTCTGATTTGTTGGTCATTTTCTCTTTATCTTATTTAAGGAGGGTCTCTTCTGAAGTTTTGGTTTTTGTTTCTATTTTGAGGATTTTCTTGGTTTTCCCTAGGAGGTGCTCTTTCATTTAAGTTGATTCTCTCCATCATCCTTTTCATTGTCCTAACTAGGCTGTCAATTTTAGCATCAGATGTGGAGGCCATAGGTTCCTCTTTACATGTAACCTTATTTTCTGTCCTCATCCTAGCCCTCTTATCAATTAGATTGGCTTCTACACTTACAACTCCCTTTTTCATGTCTTCTAAGGTTAGGGGATCTCTTTCTCTCAATTGGTAGGCCATTTCAGGATAAAATCCATTTGGAAAATTTACTAAGGCTAGGCCTTGTGGGGGCTTCATGTGAAGTGGGAGTGCATTGTATACACTATTGAACCTAGTGCAGCAGTATTGGACACCTTCCCCAACATTTATCTTAAGTTTATTATACTCGGAGAATATTTGAAGAGGATTTTTCTTAGTCTCCCACTTGTTTATGAATGTTTGATAAAGGGAAGGGAAGTCATGAATGTTGTTAGGAGTTAAGTTCTTGAACCATTTCTTTGCTTCTCCTCCTAAAATTTGGGAAGAAATTCTCATGTTTATGGTCTCCTATTCTATTTCTTGGTAGTCAAAAGCATCATTCATCTTGTCTACATGTTGTTGGGAATTTGTAGAATTAGCTCCAGTAAAGTGAGGGATTATAGATTGACAGTCTTGTGGCATAGGCAGTAAAGGTTGTAGTACTAGAGGGGCGTACCATGCTGCCATGATAGGAGGTAATGGAATCCAAGGAGGATTTACAAGAGGAGGGTTTATGAGTGGAGGTGGAGGATGAAATGGAATGGTTTACAGAGTGGATGTATGAGTGGGTGTGGCAGATGTATTTGGACCATCTAACTGATTTTAAGCAGATTTGGAATGAAAGGATTCAAAGCGTTGGAGAAGCTAAAAATCAGGAGGAGTGGAAGGAGAGGATTCTCTACTAGGAATATACTGTATGTTGGTAGGATCGAGGGTTATCTGGTATATCCCACATTAAGACTTAGTTCTGAATAGGTTTCTTCTATGGTGTAAGTCAAATTGAATATCTTACAAGGCTGTGAGGTTTTCAGGGACAAAACTTGTTTTCTGAATGGGTCTAACAATAGTTGAGTCTTCAATCCTAGAAGTTTTCTATAATATTCTTTCTGGGTCATCAAATATGGTAGGAGGGTTTGGGTCAGGGTGAGATCTGGTGCTGATCCTTTGTGAAGCCAAATTTCAGACCCAAAACATAGAGAGGCTAAAAATTTATGAGAGTTTTGAAAACAGACCTATCTGTAAGGGTACTAAGTTCACATAGTATGTAACTGGGCTTTACACTATTATGACTGATGGAAACATTCCCAAGGGAGTCTCTAAGAAATAGTGGGGTCAATAGGGCTACTGAAGATCAGTGGAGTCACCAGCTCGATGATGCTTACTGTTTTGAGGATGTACTTGTTGTCCACCATCAACAACTAAATACCAATCTAAAGATGTTTTTTGGTTTTCTGAGTTCTTTATGTAACACTAATATTTTCAATAAGTGTTCTCTAGTATGGTCACCATGGTGTTATTATGATGAATCAACCAGATATCACTCTTGGCCAACACTTGATTTATCTAAGTTTGACAAGGGATTTTTGAGTTTTGAAGAAATAGTTAAGCTGTTACTTACCCATATTCCCCATTATGGTCGCCATTATGTTAGGTCCCCATAATTTTTCATATTGGAAAGGCCAAATGTACAAGGGTAACATCAAACCAACTTTGGAGTCCTAGGACCTAGCCTTCCTGGACTCAGAGCCTCTCTATATTTGTGTAAAATATGTAACTTGATTGATTTTAGGGTTTTGATTTTAGGCTAGTTATAATGGTGGGTTTGATTGTTTGTTTTGTTTGGTTGGGTTGTTTTTCAAGCAGAACAGATAGAGTGAGAGATATTCAGAAGATTGGGCTATGGAGTATGTAAATGGTCTTGAAAAGTACTACAATAGGTCAAGGTTGTTTCATAGGGAAATTTTAATAAATCCAAATGGATCTTAATAGCTTAGTTGAGTGAAATGAACATTAAATGGTGAATTTAGTAGGTTTAAAGGGAAGTTAAGAATCCTTTAACATATACTATAACAAGAAAATTCTTTAAGAGCACTATACGTAAGAAAGAATCAAAGGATGGGGTGCACCATAAACTTCTTTGACCTAGCTTTATCAAATAAACTTAAAAACAACAATCCAGCAAACCTTAGAGAGCAGGGAACTCCTAAATTATTTAGCTATCTACCTTCAGAGAAAGAAAACATGCAAGATAACACATAAGAAATGATCAAAGAGAAAGGAACTCCTAAATTCCTTAATAAAACTATAAAGACCTTCAAAGTAACCATTTCAAGATAGACTAAAGGACGGGGCAAACCATATAATTCTTTAGCCTAAACCCTAATTAGCAAACTTCAAAGAAATCCTTGAGAACAACATTTCAATCAAAACCAAAGGACAGGGAAAACCATAAACTTATTTAGCCACACTCTACTGATTTAATCTAAAGGAAAAAAGCTATATGGACAATGGAGAAACAAGGAACTCCTAATTTCTTCAAGCAAACCTAGTAGAGGAAAACATTTGAACAATAGAAAGGAGACAGAGTTAAGGTGCCTCTAAAAAACATGTCTTAACCTAAACTTTCTGTTCTAATGTAAGAGAAAATATGGACAATATGTAAAACATAAGGAAAAAAATACAAGATTAGAACCGCATCACCATTCAACAAAGTTCATGAATCCTATGAAAGTGCTTGCTCCATGGCATTCAATCCAAAACAGTCACAAAGCTCCAAAGCCAATTTCTTCAAAACTCCAAATCTATCTATTCATCTCCATAAAGCAAGAAACAAAAAAAATGAAGCCTCCATGTAGTATTTAACTTTCGAAGGACGATCAAAACCCTAGCTAGGGTTTTAGAAGTCATTAATTACACATAAATGTCATTTTTTCCTATGAGACCATGCAGGGCCTAAGGCACAAATATCCTAACTTAATAAATGTAAAAATAAATTCTAACATAACTACTCAGCTCTGGAGTTATTTTCCTTCAAAACCCCCAAAATATCTTTTTCAATAACTCCAAGTGTATTTTTTTTACTTTCTGGCAAGTTCGCAACACCAAGATTCAAGAGCGCAGTGCCAAAACAGGGAAATGTCTCTTTTTTTCAACTGCGATTTGGAGGCCTCCCTGGTGTCCAAATGAGCTCCATGATAGCTCACTGGAAATCCTATCCTATCTAGTTTCCAAATATTCCTTTGGTTTCCAGAATGGTGTCCATTAGCCTGCTTAGAAATCCATTCTCCCAACAAATGCTGAAAAGAGAGAAAAAAAGGTGATTTTTTGCTTGTTTTTGGCCCTTTTGAGGGACCATTTCTGCTCCAAATGACTTGAAACTTTATGAGGGTGATGTTATTGGCCTAAGGATCATGAAAATGTAAATATTTCCTCCATTGGGTGCCCCAATAAAGAGCGCAGTGCCAGTGGCGCTGCGCGCTTGGCCCTTTTTCTGCTAGCTAACTATCAAAATTTCAAAAAGTACAAAAATGTGTCAAAATTGGATTTTAACTTTCTTATTATGTTTGGGAAGCTTGAAGGGATACATCAGAAAGGATATCCAGCTTGTGTTTCTCCTTTTCCTCTATTAGGACTTGAATCTTTACAAGGGCTCTTTTGAGCTTGGCCCTTGCAATCTTGTTTCTTAAGGCATAATGTCATTCCATATTCTTCTGAAGGTCAATGTTTCTTTTTTCCTTCTCAAGCTGATCCTCTAGGTGCACATTGGCTCTTTATAGCCAATATTATCTTTCATAGTTGATTTCCATGGCAAGAAGCTCACTGGAGTGAGGTGCTCTGCCAATCCTGTCTCTTGCTCTCTTTCTTTGGCTAAGGATTTCTTTAATCCAATTGTCCTTGGCCTCTTTCTAGGAAGTTGTTATTCCTCATCATAAATGTCATCATGAGTGCCCAATACCTCATCTAGCTTAGCCTTGGCTCTTCCAGCCTCTTTCCGAGCTTTGATAGCTCTGACCTCGCAGATGGCCTTCTCTGTCTCCAACTACTTTTTTTCTACCTCAACGAAGCTTATCACATTCTTAGCCCTACCAAGATTGCCTTGCAGCTCTTTAATCTGATCATCCTTTCTTTTGAGAACCATGTTTGTGATCCTCTCCTCATCCCCATTCTCACTATCAAGGTGAATTAGCTGAAACTCTTGTTCAGTTTCATGCTCATCTTCCTCCTTTTCAACAATGGCCTATTCTTCAATATTTTCCTTACCTTTGTCAAGATGTTTTGTTGTTGTAGAAGGCAGGGTCCCTTCCACAATCTGTGGAGAAAACGCCTACCTTTGAACTCTTTGATATTTCAAAGGAAAACTCTCTATGTCAACCATCTCAGTGTCATCTGTCTCACTGCCATCTTCCTCACTACTCTCTTGACTTCCATGTGCCTCACTGCCATCTTCCTCACTACCTTCTTCACTGTTTGATGTACTAGTACCATGAGATGATGGTGAGGGATTGTGAAAATGTGATGAAGGAGGATCATCATGATGTGAAGGAAGAATGGGAGGATGAGAAGTTGAAGGGACATCTTGCTGTTGATGGCCTTGTGGAGTGGTGAAAACTCATTGGCAATGAAGGTCTCCCATGGAATGCCTTTCTGTTGTAGTTGGTGCATAACCACTTTTTTTATAAGTGAGTGATGGAATAGGATTTGCATCTGCTGAGGAAAATCTCTCTTTTTCACTATATAGGCCATTTTTTCAATGCTTCTGTAGAAGTAATATGGTATATGAAACATCCTCACTCTAGCAAAATGCATAAGAAACGTGATGTGGTATGAGTAAAGGCAGGAGAATCTTACCTCACATGTGAAATATTTCATTATGATCCTCATCATGGGTGCATATCTATCAAGCAGATGTGAAAAAGGAAAGATAGATTTGTGGTGATCCTTATACCTATACTTTTGGTAGGGTTCAAAGTAGCTCATGTCTAGGTTTTCCTGCTTGAACCATTTCTCACACACACTTGGTATGCATGTGGCATTGGCAATGGCATCTATAGATAATTCAAAGGTGACCCCTACAAGATTAACTTGTTTTTCATGCAAGTTAATGATAAATAGTCTAGTTAGCTTAGGGTGGTTTTCACCTGCTGCACCTTTTCACAAAATTCATAACACCCTACATGCTTGAAACAAGAAACATTAAGGGGAGATGCCATTAGCTCCCTTGTGTTGAGGGGTTCAAATTTGTTGATCTTTCCACCCTTATGATCATGCCTCCTTGGAATTTGGACCTCTCCACCACTGCTACTGTCCTCTGACATTTTAAACTCTATTTTTATAAAACCCTGGAGTGTAAATGGAAATGAGGTGAAGGGATGGTAAATGAAAAGGTATCCTTGTAAATGAGGGAATGAGTGAGTGAGGGTATAGGTGTATGAGAATGAGTGAGAGGTCAAAAAAACTCAATGAAAACCCTCCAGTTGTGCAATTACCCTTTCTATCACTGACACTCTGTCTAGGAAGATGAAATGAGGTTTAAACAGTAATTTCAAGCTTTGAATTTAGGGTTCTTCTTAGGGTTTCATCTCATTCAATTACGAAAACACAAAAATTTCTTGAAGATAGGTGCATGGCATGTACTTACCCTTAATATTTGCGTATATGACCTTTGACAGAGACTTGGAAGCAATTTGAGGTGATTTAAGTAGTTTGAGGGCCTAGAAACCGTTCATGGCCAAGGGCGCAGCGCCAAGGCTGAGGGCACAGTGCCAAGCCTAGGTGCACAACGCTAGTCCTTAGCGCGTAGAGTCCTTGAAAATGAGAATAGGATGTGTTCCATGCAAGAGTGCAGAACCTCCCCCAATGTGCAGTGCCACCTTCCAAGCGTGCAACGCCTTCACAATTTGAACGGAGGAGAAAATCCAAGCACGCAGCGCCAACTTCCAAGGGCGCAACACCACAAACATTTTGCCCAAATTTGCTTGAAAAATTAAAATTTCTCCTCTCCTTAGTGCTCTTGATATTTTTCAGTATAACAATGATTCATTTAAGTCTAAAATGAGTTTTTATAGACTTGTGATTTGAATTTAATTTTGACAAACCCACTTTCTAAGGTTTAAAGCCCTTTACCTTTTCTCACTAACATTTTTTACACTTTTGCTCTGCAGGTGACTGAAGTGATGAATTAGACTTTCCTTTTGCTCCTTGAGGCATGATATGCTCATTTTGACATATTTGAGAGATTACACACACTAGCATCTTCAAATTATTGTGTAGTCTCAACCTTTAAGTTCAACTTAACCTTTTCACCTTTTTTCTTGTAGTTTGCTGGAGTTATGAAATTTGCTCTTCTTTTGATCCTGGAGACTTGACATGTTTATTTGACACTTTTTGGTTTTAACCATACAATAGTATCTTAAAAATCCTCTTTTTCTTCCACCATGGAGTTCAACTTACCATTTTTACCTTCTCTGGCCACTGTCTTCAAAACCCTAGGTGTCTAGAGTGCTTTAAAGCAATCATCAGTGTTGTCTTCTAAGTTCTCTATAGCCCTTTCAAGTTCATTCATTTATGTCCAGATCACCTCACCTTTTTCCTTATCTCATCAATCTTTTCTGCTATACTTTCTTTATTTTTGGCTTTGTGTGCCTCCTCCATGTCATTTCTGCAATTGATCACTATTTTGGCACTCAACTGGATTATCAAGTTCAAGACCCTAGTTCTCCTCAAGACCAAATTGTTTCTCTTTCCTTTGCTGTAAGTTTTCTTCATTTAGGAGTAGATAGTATACCTCATCAACACCTTTTGCTGACACAACTTTCAACACTCCTGCAGAAGTGCTAAAACTTGTCCACTTTTCTCATTTGCAAACTTTAAACTGAAAGGATAGTCTTCTTTGGAAACTCTTTAGGTCTTTCTTGAATAACCATGTTTTGACATTCTATTACATATGAGCCAGATTCTAGCAAAGGAAAAGTAGTGTCTGAAACATCCAATGATGACTTTAAAAACATGTAAAAACCCTAATGACCTAGTGGGAGGGTCCTTTGACCTGATCTTGACTGAAATTTGGCTTGGAGACCTTTAAGTGAAAATAGAGTATGGTCAAAAGTGTTGTATTGAAGATCCAAAATCTAATGTAATTGATTTATCTAAAGAGCCTACAGAGATAGTTTTGAGACCATCAATACTTGAGGGACCTGGGGAACATGAGAAAAAGGTTTTATGAAGGAAATAAGGATGAGAATGAGAGGTGTAAGCCTATAATGAGTTTGTAGGAGTGACAGGGTGACCATGAGATGGAAAACTGATATAATAGTGAAAAAATTTCTAAAAGGATAATGAAGGCAGTGAGATTTTTGAAACTCACAATATTCAAAGAAGGTTTTTTTCAGAAATCTAGAACCAATCTATAGCCATCTACAAATCATGAAAAATATTTTTGACTAACAACAATCTCAAGACTGTTTCTCGGATCCACTCTCTAACTGTTCTTTGAGCTGACAAGCTTTGATCATATATTCAAGCTGGGGGGCACGCATTGGCTAGATTCTCATCTGGACCGTGAATATTGCATCATCACTCCCAATTGACTGTGTGTCTTGATCAACATATACCAGTAAATTTCCATGTTTATCTTTGTCAAGTTTTCTATGTCAAGAGCTTTCCTGCTTCATGTTTCTTGCCAATATTGTTTCAAAAGGCTGACTTCAAGCATAGTGTCTTTTGGAATTTCCTGGATAATATTAGCTTGCAGGAGAGAATCTTTAATATACTCTAAAATGTTAAATGACATGCTTTTAGCTTTGATAATAGCTAATTCAACACTTTTCATTTTCATGTCCCAGTTTCCAAATATTATATCCTTTATTGACTCTTCAAGGCGAGGAAGATCAGATTCTCTCTCTCGCATTCTGTCTTGCCAATATAGATACTTAGACACTTTATCATCAATTTCATCATAATAAATCCTCAAATCAGAAGTTTGAGTGACTAACTAATCACTTATTTTAATCTGTTGGTATTTTGGATAGAAAATTGTCTGTTGATTTACCAACAATGTTTCTAGCTTGGTTTCTTCTTTCTTTACTTCATTAAGTTCTGGATTCTCTTGGAGAATGTGAATGGTCTGTTGTAGTTGTTGGACGATTAAATCCTTTTCTTTAATTTCATTCTCGAGTTTGAGTTTGAGACCTTGAGACTCAATTTACATATTATTAATATTTTATTGCAACTCTTGATCTATCCTTTGATTTTCTTCGAAGAAATTTTGCTCCATTTGAGCCATTTTCTGATATTTCTCCATGATTAATGACTCAATATCTATTGCATCTGCATAAGCACCTAAAAATTGAGATAACTGGCTAAGTTCTTTTCCTGGAGTTGATTGTGGTCCTTTTCAGAGAACTTGCATCGATGTTGTGTCCATAGGAAGTTTTGGAGAAAATTCAATATTTCACTTCTTCTTTGACCTGGATACAATAGCTTTATGCTTTGGACTATAAATACATCCAAAGGAGGTATTTCTTCAATATTCATAATTATTTCTGTTGTTAGAAAAGCAGGGAAAATCTCCATGTCTTATGTCGTTGTTTCTTCTTGTCTTTCCTCTGTACCATTGGTCCTTGGTGTCTGATTTTGATGAATAGCAATTTCGGAAACCTCTGCAGTGAATGAGATTTCTCGAACTTCTCGAATTTCTTGAAACCATTAATTATAGGATACTTGTTGAACACTTGGCTCACCTATATGAATTTTTGTTCTTAGATAATATTCAGTGGGAAGAGTTTCTAAAAAAATAGCATTTTGATCAACAGAAGTATTAGTATCAGATAATGGTTTTTCAAAACTTTCCTAGTCTTGATTAAATCTCTCTTCTTGTGGAACATTTACGATTTCTGGTTCTACCACTGGTACTTGTACCTGAACTGGAGGAATTGGAATCGGGACTTGTTGTGCTTATGGCACTTGAATCTGAATTTGAGGAACTTGAATTGGAATTTGTTCTGCTTCTAGCAATTGAATCTGAACTTGAGGAATTGGAATTTGTTTTGGCATTGGCCTGTAGAACATGTAATCTACAAAATCATAATTCCTCTATTCAGGATATTGTTTGAATTGTATCAATTCTTCTAGACTGAATCTCACAGTTCCTATTTGCAAAACCCTTGAGAATTCTAGAATTGATTCAAACACATCATCAAATTTATCAGGCTCACTTGCAAATGCTCACATCTTAACTTGATTTGTTATTTCTTTGGCAACACCATACACATCATAACTTCTGTTGGGAAGAATTGGGAAATTGAAGGGTTTTAAACGATCAATTTCAAGACATGCATTCTTGAAATTGTGGAGAGTATATAACCCACATGTGATAAGAAAAGTTGGCCAAATTGTCTTTTTGGCTTCTTTCAGAAATTTAGTCAACCCATTACCTACGGTTTGATAAGTACTTTATTTGGAAAATAATTTATATGGTGTATATAAAGGTAGGACATGAGTACAACCATGACTTCCAAAAACTTGGATATACGTGAAAAATTCCTCACCAAACCATCCTCCTATAGACCTGACATTTCTATTGGCTTCATGGGTGACTCTAGAGATTTTCCTTACGAAAATGATTTGAAAAACTGGGAGCATTATTTCATTGCATATTTTAAACATATGGGAGTGGTATTTTGATTCCCACGGGAATTCTAACTATACAAAGATGGGGGTTTTAACTTCTCTAGTCCATTTTCATCCTAGCAACAGAAATTCAGTAGAAAAATAAACAACATCTAGGATAAATGAACTCATATAAAAATGTGTGAATGTATTGGAGGGAATAATACGATTTTCTCTATAGAATGTGATACATATAATCAAATTATAAGACAAAATATTAGCCCAATCAAGAATATAGCCATCAGAGGTTGTTTCTATCAAGGGTGTCCAATCTTCTTTAAAATTGGTTGTATTTGAAGACCCAAAAATATGACACATCATTGCAGCAATTTGCGAGAATGGGATTTTAAGAGAAAATACTAAGTACATACCCTTATCATCATGTTTATGTTGATTAGGATCATTTATCCTATCCTTAATCACATATGTAGGGTGTTCATTCTCTCGCATAAATTCCTGGACAAAATAATTGTCATATCTTTTCTGGGGTTCAGGCAATTTGTACATTTCCTTCAAATCTACAGGCCTAAGAGAACCAATGAATATTCTAATTTAGGTAAAAAACTGTATATCTTGGATGTCCACATGATCTAACAGCCATCTTAATAAGTCAATGTATCGCAACATTTTAGGACGTGTAGCAATTATGTGTAGAAAAGAGTTAGCTGCATTGGACCATGAGTCTGAATCTGAGGATGCGGAATCATATGCTATAGCCTTCCTATTCAAAACTACTTGTTGATCTAAAAATAGTCTTGATAAATTGTATGTATTTCAAGAACCTACCACTCAGTTTAAATTAAAATGATCTAGCTTGTTCTTTACAATTTTGCGGAATTATTTACTTGAAAGTGGTGTATGAATTTTTACTGTTTATGTATTTTAACTTCATTTATTCTTGTTGTAATTTAACATGTATGACAGATACATAATGAAAAAAATAATCATTCAAACACAAAATCAATTTTAATCTAGGAGTTCACCCGAAATCTCGTGGGCTACGTCTCCTTTAAGCTTTGTCATCGTGACTCAGCTCTTTGGGATTATGGTAAATGTTTTTACAAGTAAATAATTAATTAAAATGAATAAAAAAATGATCCAAAGGACTGAAAATACCATAAATATCCCTCAACTGGCTGTCCAAAATTTGTAAACAACTTTAGGCTCTTGTTGAAACGACTCCTTCTGTCAATGCACTAAGATACTCTGAGATTCTAAATGGAACAAAATCCCTCAAAAATTGGTTTCTATCACTAAAACCACTCCTGATATATCCAATATACATCATATATCAAATATCAACTAATAAATTTCTCAAATTGAGCACTTCATTCCCTAAATAGGCTATCCTCCGCGGTTTGCCCAGGGCTACCCAAAATTTCAAATCAACTTTTCAAGCTCTAAAATTTCTCAAAATTTTCTGAAATCACTTCCATTGGTTCCAAAATTACTTAAATATTCAAGATAGATTTTTTTTCATCAAAAATACCCTCCAGTTGCTTCGGTTTCGCCTCAATCACCTATCGGCACCCCCTGGCACTAGGGTCAAAGAAAACTTCTCTGCTGAGTTTTTGACCTCTAAAAGTCTTTAATACTTGCTGAAACCTCTGTAAATAGATTCAAAATGATTTTTTCAGTCAAGAATGACCACTGGTTCACTGAAAATGGTCTCAAACAACTCTATCTAAGCCCTGCACTATTGTTGGCAAAAGATGGCACTAATGGCCCCTGGAACTTTACTTAAGTTTTTTGGCCTCCAAACGTTCTCTAAAGGCTATGAAAACCATCTCATCAAATTCACAACATCTGAAATATCCAATTTAGACTATTGGATCTCCAGAAAAGGGCTCTAGCTCCCCTCGCTAGGCCTCAAATTGATTTGGTCTCATGGTGGCCCTGATGGCCCCTTCATCTTCCCTGAAACAAAAGATACTAAAGATGACCTCAGTTCGACCTCAAACCTATTCCAAAGTGTTCAAGAGGTCGAAGAGACCCAAAATTGACTAAAATTTCATCCAATTTTTTTAAATAATGTGGGAGTTATGGCAGAAACAAAATTTTCCCAATGTCCCCCAAAAACCTCCTCCAAAAATGGAGGAACTCCAGTTAATGTCAAAAAAGTTGGAAAACCTGTCAGAAATGGCGGACTCCATCCAAAAATTAGTGGTAACATTTAATGTAGAAATTCACATGTCAACTACTGTTCACATGCAGAAATTCCGCTAACTGTCAACTACTGGTGGATAAGCTTCAACCCAACTGATACGTGCACTGACCCGAATGCGTGCACTGTGACCCAAATGTGTGCAAAGGCGCCCAACCCGAACACATGCACTGTGACCCAAATGTGTGCAGGGTGACCCGAATGTGGGCAGGTTGACTTGAATGCGTGCAAAGTGACCCGAATGCATGCAGAGTGACCCAAATGCGTGCAGAGCGACCCGAATGCATGCAGAGTGACCCGAATGCGGGCATGGTGACCTAAATGCATGCAGAGTGACCTGAATGCATGCGGAGTGACCTGAATGCATGCAGAGTGACCCAACCTTCTAATAACCAAAAAATTTTCCTTGACCCCTCTTTTTTTAAACCATTAGGCCTGGGGCCATGTGGCAACCAATGATTGGCCTCCACCAACCTTTAACAAAAATCACTTTTAACATATAATTTCTTTCTAAAATGTCAAAATTCAAACCAAGTCAAACAATCCTTTTTTGGAGTTTACTAGGCATTTTCAAACCTCAATAAATTTTGCATACGACCTCGGTTTTGAGAACCGTTCCTGGCGCTAGAATTGCAGTGACGAGGCCTTTTCGGTCATTCAGATTGCAACCAATTTTGAACACTTTAATTTTTGAGCAATTTGCATAACTTGGACATGATCTCCTGACCACTTGTGGATTCTCATTCTCAAACAAATTATAAATCCCTTCCCAGCTTGAAGAACCAATTTATGGGTTGCATGTTATGTCTGATACTAGAGAAGCCATCTCGTGATCTTATTCTTGTTGAAAAACTAACTTGGCGGGGGTGGACTTCCTTCATGCTTTAAGTAGCCTCAACATCCATTTATGCCTAAGTTGTTGGAATTAACCTGTTGAAAGAAAAACCAGAGATCATAAGCTAAAATCACGTCAAATACTATTAAGTATCGTATCACCTTAACTCATGCATAATGGGAATCCTCGGTATTAAATCTGAAATAATTATAAAATCGTTTACAAACCTCAAAATCACAAAACACCTGAATTACCATTAAATTAATAGTATCGGCTTCCTGTGATTTTGAGAGTTGTTATCTTATTGGGATCCGTATATCATTGTTTTAAAGATTAGCGAAATTTTGACTTTTTGTAGCAATGCGCGATATACGAACATGCAATGTTGCAATGGTTTTTTCTGTTAAATGAAGGAATGTGATATCAGCGTATGTCGTATGACAGTTTGTGATATCGTTATCGATTATATGATGTATTTTTCAATCTTGTTCATCGACATTTCAGCATTTCAGCATTTCGCATATCGGCATTTTGGCGTTTTGCTTATCATTGTTTACTGTTTCGACAACTCATACTTCAGCGATTTATTTCCCACTCCTTGTACTATTAGTCCTTTATGGGTTCCTTAGAGAAAATTTTCATGATTTTCTTATGTTTTTATGAAAAACAAAACTTAATCTAATAGGTTAAAATTTCTAAGTTCTAAAATTGATTTAACCTTAAGAATTATTTTTAAAAGGGTACTCGTTGTTCTTTCTATACTATTTATCTAGAAAAATGGGGAGTTGTTGTAACACTACAACAGGTTCCTGCTGAGTATTAACAACTCCCTAATGGGGGAAGGGGTTCCGCATTACTATAGTTTTTTGTTTTTTCCCTCCCTGCGCCCAATATCTTTCATTTGTTTGAACTCGAGGAGTTGAGGTAAATTATGGGTATAGTGACCATATTCCTTGTAGATGGAACAATCATGATTATTCTGTAGAATTTTGTTCTTGTCTTTCCTCTATTGGTTATTATTGGTTTATCCCAAGGTTGAGGTTACCCCTAGTTGGTGCCCGTTGAGGTTGTTGTTGATTGTTTCCCCCCTTTCCAGCCACTCCCTTTGACTTGCTCTTTGATTTTTTCTTAGCAGCATTAGGTGGATTAGCTGAGTTGGGTTGTTTGAATGATTGTTGTTGTTGAGTGAGAGAAGGCTACACTATATTAATCCATGCATTAGCTCGTGCTAGTGGGTTATTCTATGAGGTGTGAAGAAAGGGAAATACTGATTTCCTTGTCCCTGACTAGAATATGAGTTCTTACAAGGGGTAATTTATTCTGCTTTCCTAGGGGGATTGGTTTCCCTAAGCGAGTAGAGGCCACCTTCTGTGGGAGGGTATTGGCCAATATGCATAGCATAGTTCTGCATAGGAATATATTAACTAGGATAATATCTTGTATTTGGTAGTGGCGATGTTTTCGATGTAGTAGCAAATGATTATCCATTGTACGAGTATCCAAGATACTGGTATGTGTTTCTGGGTTGGTTTTGGGCTATAGAACCAATCAATCCATTGAAAAATTGGATGCGCCTAGTGTCTCTTGTTTAAAAGTTTTCAAGTGGGGGGCGTTTGGAAGAACATGATAGAGGTATCCATATTTTTTGTATATGAGATCTAATTGTTTATCTTTGTTGATGGCCTCTTGCTCATTTTGTGGGGATGAATTCCCCACATATTTTGATATTTCCAACATGAGATATCTCAAAAATAATTTGAGGAGGGGTTTGGCTTCTAATTGTTTTTTGCACAATCTACAACATTTCCACCATTCGTGGATGTGGTCTGATATGTGCGTATCAACTGTTTATTTGAAATGGGTAAGGATTTACAATCCCGAGTCGTGACGGACCGAGGGCTGGAATAATGTGAAGAAAGTAGTGGATATAGAACCAAAGTTTCCATGAGTCATAGAAGGTTGACCTATGTACCGATTTTCTATAGCCCCTACAAGGGTGCGTTGAAATAGTATTAGGCGAATAGTATCTTATGTGATATTATTAGATGAACACCAAAGGTGAAAGGTCATGACATTATTTTCGGGTTCTTCTCCTTGTTTCCCTTCGAATTTTGGAATATCTGAAGGTAATATGGTTAGCCTGGGTGGCAAATTTGGGCCATGTTCAATAGGGTCATTAGTTAACTGGCTTAAATCGGGTATATGTTTTTTGCACAACCTACAACATTTCCACCATTCGTGGATGTGGTTTGATATGTGCATATCAACTGTTTATTTGAAATGGGTAAGGATTTACAGTCCCGAGTCGTGACAGACCGAGAGCTAGAATAATGTGAAGAAAGAAGTGGATATAGAACCAAATTTTCCATGAGTCCCAGAAGGTTGACCTATGTACCAATTTTCTACAGCTCCTACAAGGGTGCATTGAAATATTCTTAGGTGAATAGTATCTTATGTGATATTGTTAGATGAACACCACAGGTGAAAGGTCATGACATTCTTTTCGGGTTCTTCTCCTTGTTTCCCTTCAAATTTTGGAATATCTTAAGGTAATTTGGTTAGCTTGGGTGGCCAATTTGGGCCATGTGCAATAGGTTCATTAGTTAACTAGCTTAAATCGGGTAGATTTAAGGAAGTTAAAAATGGGACTTGAAATTTGTTCGCCATCACAAAATTATTTTGAACAATTATATGTAAAGGGACACCCTATGGGGAAGTATGAGGAGGACTAGCTTGATGGGTGTCTTGCAGACTTTTCGATGGGGTGGTGTGTGGGATTCCCAAATGGATAGTGTGTGGGGACCTTTGGGGGGTCGTGAATGGGGTGCTTTGATGAGGAGGGTTCCCTAGAAAAGTATCACCGATAAAGGAAGATCTTATAATGGTGGCTCCGTGGTGTCTTATATGCCTAAATGGCGAGAGACCCTACACACCTTGCGATAATGGGGGGGGGTTTAGAAAAAATCTAGATTGACTGGGATTCATGGGGTCCCCTATGCTGCCGAGTTGAGTGTATGTTAGTTTGTGTGATTAAGGGAAGGAGTTAAATATAAATAAAATAAAATCACATATATAAAATAAAGAGAAAATGAAATGATTACTTTCCTTTTAACTTAAGCTATGTGATGAATAAATAAATAAACATTTTCGCTTATTTTTGCGTATGATAAAAAATCCTATGAAGCCCTAACTGTCCTTTCCACTCTTAAAATAATTGGGCCTTACAAAGATATATTCTGATGGGTACCGGGGCAACGTCCCTAAAGAAATGGCGATTCTTTCCAGAAGCCAAAGAATCAACCAAGGTAAAAAAAGAGGCTTTAGTGTTTCCTGCACCTCCACCTATAGAGATGGATGCCCTAATTTTACCCACTATGATACCTTTGCCCCACATGAGAATTTGAGTCTTTAGTTTCTTGGTAGTCAGTTACGAGTACCAACCACTAGATAGTTTGGGTAGCCCCGAATAGTACCACACGCACTGGACCTAAGCTGAACCCCCTCTAAATCGGGTCTCTGACGTGCTCGAGTAATTTTTCCATGGGATGAATAAAGATTTTAAGCACCTTAAAAGTCAAATTATATGCTTCAAATATTTAACATGACCATGGTGTCTTATGGGATTCCTACCCACGATGGTCCTAACCTGAACTATAAATTCTCTTGTTGCTCCTATGGAGAGATTTAGTTGGTTCAAGTTATGGTTGCTTTTTATGAGTCTTTTTTTTCTTAGGGTGTGAGATGGTAAGAAAAAATAAGCTAAGTACCAAAGCTCCATAAAATGGATGCCTTCTTATACGAATATTATAGACTCTTAGTGTGTGTCAAAGTGAACATACAAAGTGTGATAAGATGCGGATATTCGGTGATTCGTTACAATATCCCCTAATTACACTAAGTGTCAATCATTCCTTGCATGAAAAAGAAATGATGCATAGATAATGGATCGCTTGAGCTTTTTCCTATTAAATTTTGTGTTCCTAAAGGGAGATGGGAAACTCAAGTGTTTTAATAAATATTTCATATGCAAGCTTAGGAACTTCGCCTAAAAGGCATAAGGGAAGTAGAGATTACTTACTTTCTGTAATGACACTTGGCCCTAGTCCTGAAACTAGTGAAATGGAAAAAATTCATTGTTTAGTAACAATATTTGTGAATGATGGCCCACTTACTCCTTTACTAGTTAATTTATCTAATTTGCAAAAACTAGAAAAATAGTTTGACAAATATATGTGTAATTTAGCCACTTACTTTTCCCCCTCTTTAAAAGCTATGTGAGAATTGCAAATAAAAATGAAAGATAATATAATTAATCCACTAATAGTTATTATTAAATCAACTAGGCAATCTAAAATAACTGGGAAAAAAATTGCAGAGGTGAAGTAAATTCACTAAAGGCTGCCAATCACCTAAAAACATGAAGTTACAATGGTTTGTATACTTTCTGGAAACTGCACAGGTTTTATGGTGCACAGACGCGACTGCATATTTGTTTTAACAAAAGTTGTGAAGTTGTGCGTCTGTATGAAATAAAGCCGCACAGTCGAAAAAATTCTATGAATAGTCAAGCTTCTCGAGAAAAAAAATTCCTACAGGTCCTGCAAAAATTCCAGAGTTATTTTGACCACCCTGTGAGGTGATAATGTAGAGAGAGGGTCCTGCAAACACAACCGTTAGAGTAAAGAAAAAGATAGTGGAGTCTCCAATTCTGTAGTTTTTTTTTTTGTAGAAATGGTGTACCAAAAGACACCTCCTTAGCAATTGGTTGTTCCCTGAAAGGGCATACATATGGTTTGGTATTTGTTAGTGAACATACGGAGATAAATAAAGGATTGAAAATGGTGAAACAATGCATACACAAACATAAACTAAAACAAAGAGATAAAGACACAAATACTACTTAATGAAGCAAACAGTCAAAACATTTATGGACAATGTATGCCTTGATTGACTATTTGTGGTAGAATATGAATACTAAACACTTGAAGATAATTCTTTGAGCTATGGTACTCAGAAATCCTTAGCAAGGAGGTTCCTTTTCTCAATCTCTTTGCAAGCTTCTCCTTTATCTCAAAGAAGTATTAAGACTCTCCCAATGGTGAAATCTTCTTTAACTATGATGATGGATTTGTTAGAAGCAATATGGCCAACATAATAATGCTCTTAATTCTTCTGCTTCAACAATGAAATGTAGGATTTCTTTGAGAGAAATTTGGTCAGCATAACATTTCCTTCCTTTTGGTTCCCTCATGGCCTGTTTATATATAATTTTTTGAATCCCTCTTCCCTCTGTTGGTTCATGGGTGAAAATGACTTACGATTAGGACATGAGGATTCCTTTGAGGGTTTCATATCTTTAGCGTGACTGAAATTCAGTTTTCCTTGACTATAACATGTCAGGGAATCATCTTCCAAGTGTGGGAAGTGGTCCTGAATTTATTGAGTTAAGTTTTTATTCGAAAGCCGCAAGTTTTTCTTTAACCGCGTGGCTTTCGAATAAAAAGTCATTAGGTCACCATTTATTCCTTAATATGAGCTGCAAGGTCTAATTTTATACATAATATCTTGGGAGATTTTAAATTTTTTGAACTTCATAATGTCATCAACTGGAAAATATTCACTTGTAGGCTCTTCCGGACGATTTTGGGTGTCTTTTGGATTGTACAAATATGTGTATGACTTTTTGGTGTTAAGACATGACATAAGGATTTAAACCTAGTTGGAGGGGCTAACAATTATTCCTCTCAAAAACTCAAATTAAATCGAATTAGAAAGGAAATAATTATTATTTAACTTATAAATTATAAAATAAATATGATTATTCTACTAAAAAAATTATAAAAAAATAATAACATCTTCAAATAATTAATTTTCTTTAAGATTTTAGCATACATGATTAATGTGATAAGCAGTATAAGTTACTATGTTACTACTATATAGAGACTCAACAAACATGTATATACAAATATCTTTTTAAATTTAATCTAAATTTACTATTATTAAAAATATCCTAAGTAAACATTCATATATACATATTTTCCTTTAATATTTTAGTAGTGAATAATTGCTACGAAATATGTAGTTCCACTAACCTTGGAGCATTATATACCAATATAATAAGGTTGATACCATAAATTAGAAAGCCAACACTACCTCTGAACTTGATAAGGAGAGACTATTTTTTGGAAATCCAACACCGCTTCCTCTAAAATATTGAGAAAGCTCCTTCGTTGAAATGGGGAAACGGTAAGCTTGGGATCTAATGAATGGAAAAGAAAGAAACCCACTATCAAGTTATTGATGCATTTAAGTTATATTTTTATTATTTTATGTAGATGGGACATGTGTTCTAGTCTCAGATGGTGTCTATGAGGCTAAGGAACATAGTGGATTGATTTTCTCCATTACCCAGAAAACATTTATAAGGAAAATTACCTTAATTAGAATTATTTAGCCAGTTTATTAATTTTAATAATTCTAACATAGGGAAATGGCTTAATTAATCGGGATTAATTGAGCTGAATCATTTTTTCTTTAGTGACTTATAGAAAAGTCATGTGATGGGGTCAAGATGATCTTAGCCATCAATTGAGATTAGATCATGGTGGTTGATTACTCAACTAGATATTTAAGAGGAAATCAATGAGTATTTGGATAATGCATCAG
Organism: Pinus albicaulis; assembly: GCA_034641835.2. Classification (NCBI taxonomy): domain Eukaryota; kingdom Viridiplantae; phylum Streptophyta; class Pinopsida; order Pinales; family Pinaceae; genus Pinus; species Pinus albicaulis. The sequence goes on along the minus strand of CM076570.1, from coordinate 1,538,799,940 downwards.
GGACATTGATTTGTAGTGATAAAAAGGGCACGTTGATAGCATGAGGGCATCATAAAATTGAGATCAGCAGTAATTGAAAACAAAATTGTCGGAGAAAATTATTCACAACAATTTCCAGTTTCGTAGAGATAGGGGTGGTTGATTATATTCGTATAAAAGTATATTTTCCTAACAGTGTGAATTGCTTAAGAGGCCAAGCTTCTGAAGAAAGGATGAATTTTCCAAAGTGATCAATTTGCACAAGATAAATTGAATGTGCTTGTAGAAGTCGAATTCCAAAGGAGGCCAAGTTTATTTCCATCCAGTGCGAGTTTTCCAATGAGGGTTGAGTTTCCAAGGTCATACATGGTTACCATTTTGAGGCTCTAGAGGAGGGTAAAATTGGATCTTATGGGCTGAGTTGTCTCCAGGAATCCAAATCAACTTGCAGAAGTGAAAGAAGAAATTTTCTGAAGGTTTTCTAATTTAGGGAAAACAGTTGTAATTTTTCAATCATTGAATTTTGTTGAAGAATAAATAAAAATACTCATCTATATAATTGGTTTTCCCCACACTAAGGTTTTTCCAGGGACATTTTTCCAAAAATATCAATGTTCATTATTTTTGTGTGTGTGTGCAATAATTTCTCAATTCCTATGGTCTATTATTTTATGTGAAGTTGTAGTAGTGTTTTATTCAGTATTTTTCACAAAAAAAATTACAGAAGACAAATAATCAAAGTTGATAAGTGAATAATAACTAGTAATTACAACAATATTAAAAATTCCACACAGTATTAGAACATATATGGAGGCAGAAGAAGGCTTTATGGAGCCACGAGAAAATAAAAGTCTTTGTTTTAAAACCCAATTCTATTTCTTCATTTTATTTAGGCTTCACTATATTCCTGAGGGTTTGTAAAATAACCTCAACATGTTTGAGAAATAATAAAATATTTGATGTCTGGAAGTCCGAGATTTCTTTATTTTTGGAACAAAATGGTCTTAAGGAGTATGTGACTGGTGTCATTGTCATACCAACGGATCTAGCACAACTTGCAACATACAAGAAGGAAAATTCCAAGGCAAGGAGTATAATCCTTGGTGGAGTCAAGGACCATATAGTTCTGCAAATAGATAAGTTGGATACAACGAAGCAAATATGGAATGCTATTTTGAAATTGTTCTAGGATGCTACCAATAATAGGAAGCTACTTCTCAAAGAAAATTTTAGGAATAAAAAAATGCATAAGGCAGAAGAAGTTACAAACTACCTCACTAGGCTTAGATTGGTAAGGAGGAGTTAGTTGCAATGGGATATAAACCAGATGATGACGAGATGGTGTGTATAGCCTTGAATGGATTTACGAAGTAGTGGGATGTATTCATCCAATTCATTAAGGGATGAGACACCTTACTAGGTTTGGATTGATTATGGAGCAATTTCACTTAGAAGGATCTCAAACTCAATCTTGTTAGTGGAAGCAATAGTAGGACTCAAAAGAGTGAGAAGAAAAGGGAGAACATGGCTCTAGAAGGAAAAGGAAAAGCAAATAAGGGCTCTAGTAAGGGAATGAACCCAAAAGTGAGAAGAAGAAGAAACTTTCCAAGGTAAAATATTATGGTTGTCACGAGCTTGGTTGATCCAAGAGGATATTGGTGGCCACCCACCTATTCCACTTGGACCCCCAACAATGTTTTCTATTAGTTTCTTATTTCAACAAATTTCTATTTTTTGTAGATTTTGGGTCCTAAACTTTCGTAGTTGTTTTGAGGCCCTAAATGACGTTTATTTTTTTCAGAAACGGGAAAACATGGATAGAGGATAAATTTTGTAGTCGAAATTTGTTGTCCTAGGATAGACTTAAATAATGGGCTATCATGCATGCCAAACAGATATTGTATGCCAAAGTTATTACCCCAAGAATTTAGTGTTCCAACTAACCCCATCGAAGCCCATACCTTTTGGTGCTTCATCTCCTAGTGTTAGATTTTTGGATGTTTATGATTTAGCATTATTTATTCATGAAAAAAATTCCTTTTAACCTCATTATAACATAATTCAGAAGGTATGTAGTCATCACATCTCTTCACAGAGATAAACTACCATCACTCGAGCTAGTTTTCTTTCATTCTGCATGAAAATATTTTTCAACATTTTCTATTTATTAATTGAAGTTTAGTTTCATTGTATCTCTTTGTTTCTATTTTAATTATGTGTTTCATTTCATTCCTTCATAAATATGGATCAATGGTATTATAGTGGTATGCTCTTTCTATGTTTTTTTGTGCATGTCCCCAATGAGGTCAGGGTATGAGTTTGGTATCGAATTGCTTGAACCCTTGCAAGATCATCCTCACTAACCTCAATGGCCTCCCATGGCATAATAAAATAAATACAAGGGAGTAGGAGATCCTATAAAATTGTTTCTCGGAGAATCCCTTAAGAAATAGATAAATGAGATGATGGATAATTTTTTCTATATCCTTCGACGAATACCAATGGGCGACACATCTTCATCAAGTAATCACTTTGGAGGTGTAGCCCCATTTAAGGTACACATTAATTTTAACATTCCCATATTTGAAGGAAAATTAGACATATATTATCTAAATAAATGGTTAAATCTACAATAAGGATATTTTTCAGTCCATAATTACTTTTTCACTTGTCGAAGTTGCAAGTGAGGAATAGTAATGGGAAGATGAAGAAAGACACAAGAATGTGGTGTGAGGTCCACAATATCCCCACTGACAACACAAGTGAATTCCACGAAAAGTAGTCACTAGTGGTTGAGCTGAACGCTTCATAGTTAGACGAGTGTTCCAACTGTAAGCAAAAACTTGATAAGGGGAAACAAACCATTGATACAGAAATAAATTCCATCGTTTCCACCAACAAGGTCAAGAAAAGTGAGCCCAAATATATATAGGAGGGTGAGTGTCTCTTCCACTCAAAGATGTGGATGAAGGGTTCTCTATTGCAGTTCATTGTCGATAGTAGGAGTCAAAAGAACCTCATCTCAGCAAAGGTTGTTAAGCAGTTGGGCCTACCAAAAACACCACACCCAAGGCCATACACCATCAAGAGGCTCCACCAAGGGCGAGATCTCTGCGTCATCTAGAAGCTTCACCTACCCTAAAACATTAGGTATTTCATGGAAAATGTATTGTGTGATGTTTCTCCCGTTTAATTTTGTGATTTTTATTACGCCAGCCATAATTTTGGAAGCATCATGCTATGTATGAGTCAAGGTCTTGTACTATTATTATTACTTTGGGCAGAAAAATATACAATATACTGGAGGTAGCCCCAGCTACCACCATTTCTTTGATATTTTCTAAGGAATGAAGTCATATCATCTCCCAAAATGGGAAATTTTTTATCTTCCTAATTCACTATCAAAGTAAGGGGTAGATTGTAGCCACATCCATGGCCTCCAGAAAGGTCTCCTCTGTATACTAGAAGCAAGTGGAGAAGGTCATGGAAAAGTATAGGGACATCTTCTCCTCTTCCACAAGTGCCTTTGCACTGTTAGGTCAAGAAATCGACCAATCTAACCCTTAGTGAACCTATACCTAATGGGCCAATCTATCGCCACTTTCTTCTAGAAAATAAAGAAATCAAGCGGTGGACCGAGGAGTTGCTAAAAAAAGGGCACATTTGACCAAGTTCCTCACCTTGTGGGAGTCTAATTTTACTTGTGAAAAATAAAGATGGGACCTAGAGACTCTACATTTATTATCAAGGACTGAACAAAATCACAGTTGGGGCTAAGTGTTTCAGGTTGATTTATTTGAAGTCCAGCTATCAACAAGTTCCAATAGAACCCACGGATGTATGGAAGACCACCTTCAATTAAAAGGAGGGACTCTTTGAGTGGTTGGCCATATCCTTCAGGTTGACAAATGACCCCATAAATTCTATAAGGTTGATGGATGAAATTTTGCAGCCTTTCACCAACTCATTCGTGGTTAATATATTTTGATGATATCATCATCTTCAGTAAGAGTTTGGGAAAGAACTTACAACATATTCGATAGGTCCTTCAAACCCTCCGGTAGCACAAGATATGTTCCAACCTAAAGAAACAATCCTTTGGAATGGACCAGGTCCAATATCTAGGCTACATAATTGATGAGTAAGGATTGCATGAATGTCCAGCTAAGATCCAAGTCATTCAAGATTGGTCAGCCTCAACGACTCTAACATAGCTTTGCAGCTTCTTTGGTCTTGCTAATTTCTATCAGAGATTTGTGTTGGGGTTCTCTCATATCTCTTGGCCCTTAATTCAAGTTATCAAGGGTGGAGAAAAAACAATTTTTTTTTTCCAAGTCAAAATAGTAGGTATTCAAAGAACAGAAACACCACCTTTGCTCTACACTCATCCTCGCATTTCTATGCCTACAACATCCATTTGAGGTTGATACAGATGCCTCTAATTATGTTATTGGTGTAGTCCTCACTCAACAAGGACATCCAATGGTTTATCATAGTGAGATACTCTCTTATACTTTCAAAAGGTACATTGCTTATGACAAGGAAATGTATTATATCATGCAGGCCTGCTGAAAATGGAAACATTATATTCTGGGGAAGGAGAAAATAATCAACCTAGAACACCAGCCTCTTAAATTTATGCAGACATAAGGGAAGTTGCAGAATGATCGCCATCGAAAATGGTCCACATACCTGAAAAAATCCATTTGAACATTAAATACAAGAAGGGTAGAACCAATCACATCACAAACTCGCTCAGTCGGCCCTCGATTGTGGCATTGAGCACAGTTCTCAACTCTTGTGGGCACGAGACCTTTGGATGGACGCAAATATATGAAAATGACTTGGAATTCGCTATCACCTATAGGATGTTAATGGTTGGAAAGCTAGTTCTAGACTTCTGCCTTCAGGATGGACTATCGTGTTATATGGTACATCTTTGTGTTCCTTCAAGAAAGTGATCCAATATGATTTTGGAAGCAGGTTATATTTGGGTCGTAGGACAATTTGATGTGGAGAAGAGAGTGAAATTATTGCAGAAGCACTTTTATTGTCCAAAACTTACACAAGATGTTAGAAAATATATCATATCTTGCACTACCTGTGCCATCACCGAGCCAACCATTAAGAAGCAAGGCATGTACACTCCTCTTCCTACTCCTATTTGGCCTTGGGAATCAATCTCCATGGACTACATGTTTGTCCTTCCTTCTACTAAGCATCATAATGACTATGTGTTTGTGGTCATTGATAGATTTTCTAAGATGTCCATATTGGTGGCCTGCAAGAAGAGTATCACAACAAAAGCCACTGCCAATATCTTCATCGAATGAGTATGGATGTATTTTGGTATCCAACATACCATCATATTATATCAGGATAGAAAGTTCCTAAGTGAATTTTTTTCAAGCCTCTGGTCATTGTTTGACACCAAGATCAACAAGTGTATTGCATTCCACCCCCAGACTGATGGCCAGAAAGAGGTTGTCAATAGGATAATAGTGCACATAATATGCATGTAAAAATCTAATCATCCATGAAAATGGGACAAAATTCTCCCCTGTGTGCAACACAACTAAAAAATCTTTCTTCATAGTTCAACTTGCCACAACCCCTTTCAAGTGCGCCTGGGATTTAAACCATTGTTTCCTAATGATGTTACAATGCCTCTTGCAACTACACAGACATAATTTTCACATGTTCAATATAAAGTTGATAAAACCATCAAGTTTATTGAACGCATTCAGAAAATCCCCCAGTAGGTTCATGATATCTTAGATAAAGCCAATATTAAGTATAAACAATGGCATGATCACCATAAGGTGCCACATAATTTTCAAGTGGGAAACAAGGTTTGGTTACATTTGCAGAAAGAACGCCTTACCAAATCTTATGAGAAGCTTCAACCACTCTAATACGAGTCTTACACCATCATCAAGGTTGTGGGTGACAATTATTTTGAGCTAAGTATCCCCCATTCCTTGGCATGTACCTAATATTCAATGTGGACCACCTTCAGCCATACCTTCCACCATTTCTAGACACATCAGACATTTTTGAGCAAATGACACCAACAAAGCTCAACCCATATTGTATTGAACATGCCACAAATAATTGGATCATGGACACATAGATTAATAACACTCACCAACAAAGGATCCAACTACATCAGTTTTTAAAAGTAGGCTAGCTCCTGAACCAAGGACCAAGTTTAGTAGAAGTTTTCTCACCTCATGGAGACACTCATCGCAATGGGGGGCATTGCTTCCTAAGGGGCTAAGACTTTTATAGGTGGATATAGGTGGTAACCCACCTATTTTACTTGGACCCAAAGCATTTTTTTCTATTAGTTTCTTATTTTTCAACACAATTTCCTATTTCAATATTTTTTCTATTTTTTGTAGTTTTCGGGTCTTAAACTTTTGGCCCCGTATTAAGGCCCTAAACGTTTTTTTGGGGGGAAGCGAAAAAACATGGATCCATGTTTGAAGTTGAAAGCAGTTTTCCTCGTATATGATTTTCTAATAGGCTATCATGTGCAGCAAACAAATATATTATTCAAAAGTTATGACCTCGAGAATTTGGCATTCTAACTAACCCCATCAGGGCCCATACCTTTTGGCACTTCATCTCGAAGGGTTAGGTTTTTGGATGTTTAGTGTTTCTCATTGTTTCTTCTTGATAAGAAGGCCTACGAGCCTCATTGCAACACATTTCAAAAGGCATGTAGTCATCACATATCTTCTCAAAGATAAACTACCATCGCAAGAGCTAGTTTGTTTTCATTCTAAATGTCAATAGTTTTTAGCATTTTCTATTTATTAATTGAAGTGCAGTTTCATTTTATCTTTGTGTTTATATTTTAAATATGTATTCATTTTTTTCCTTCATCAATTTGGATCATTCATATCATAGTAGCCTGTTCTTTATATATTTTTCTATGCATGTCCCCAACGAGGTTTAGGTATAAGGAGTTGGGTCTCGGATAGTTTTATCCCTTGTAAAATCGTCCTTGTTGACCTCGACGATCTCCCATAGTGGAATAAACAAAAGATGAGGGAGCAGGAGATCCTATCAAACTATTGCTCGAAGAATTCCTAGAACAACACAGGAACGAGATGATGGATATTTTTCCCAAATCCTTAGCTGGATATTAATGGAAAACACATCTTCATCCAACAGTCACTTCAAATGTGTCGCATCAACCCCTTTAAAGTACAATTTAATTTTGACATTCCCATATTTAAAGGCCATATCAATATGTGGTCATATTCTCCTCACCCATGGGGGTATCTTTGCATTTTCAGGACAAGCATTGAATTGAACTGACCCCTAGTGTGCCTCCACCTAATGTGCCAATCTATCATTTCTCTCTTCTAGAAAATAAATAAATCAAGCAACAGATCAAGGAGTTGCTACAAAAATGGCATATATGTCCAAGTTCCTCACCTTGTGGGATCCCAATTTTACTCATGTAAAAGGAATATGGGACCTAGAGACTCTACATTGATTATCGAGAACTGAAAAAACTATTGTCTGGAACAGATGCCTGATACCATGGATTGATGACCTTCTTAACCATATCAAGGGGGATAAGAACTTCAGCAACATTTATTTGGAGGTTGGATATCACCAATTCCCAATAGAACCCATGAATGTATGGAAGACCGCCTTCAAGTCCAAGGAGGGACTCTTTGAGTGGTTGGTCATTCCCTTTAGGTTGAAAAATTACCCCGCAAAATTTATGACGTTGATGGATGAAATATTTCATATTTCACCAACTCTTTCATGGTTGTATATCTATATGATATCATCATCTTCAGCAAGATTTGTGCAGAGCACTTGCAACACATTCAATAGGTCCTCAAAACCCTACAACGACACATGCTATGTACCAACTTGAAAAAAATGCTCCTTTGGGATGGACCATGTCTAATCTCTAGGCTACATAATTAATAAGAAAGGAATGCATGTGGATTGAGCTAAGATCCAAGTCATTTGGGATTGGCCATCCCGGATTACTCTAACAGAGCTTCGCAACTTATTGGGCCTTGCTAATTTCTATCATAGATTCATTTTGGGGTTATCTCATATCACTTGCCCCTTAATACAAGCTACCAAGGGGAGAGTAATATCAATTTTTTTTTTTATGAGTCACAAAAAAATGAATTCATTTAGCTGAAGCATTTCCTTCGCTCTACATTATTCCTCACCTTTCTAGACCTACAACAACCATCTGAGATTGAGACATATGCCTCTGATTATGTTGTTGGTGTAGTCCTCAGTCATCAAGGTCATCCAATGGCTTATCATAGTGAGACACTCTCTAATATTTTCCAAAGGTACCCCACCTATGATAAGGAAATGTATTATATCATGTGGGCCTTCTGATAATGGAAACATTATATTCAGGGGAAGGATACAATCAACCACATAGATCACCAGCTTCTTCAATTTATGTATACACAAGGGAAGTTATAGAACTATCGCCATCAGAAATGGCCCAAATACCTGAAAAAATTCCATTTGAACATTAAATACAAGAAGGGAAGCACAAGTCACCTCGCATACTACCTCAACCTGCCTCGATTGTGGCACTGAGCACAGTTCTTAAATCTTTTGGGAATGATACCTATGGAAAATCACAACTATATGAAAATGACTCAGAATTCACTTCCACCTACAGGATGTTGATGGATGGAAAGACAGTTCCATAATTCCACCTTCAGGATGGACTATTGTGATATCTCGGAAATATTTTTGTTCCTTCAAGCGAGCAATCCAAGCTAATTTGGGAGGTGAATTAAAATCGAGTCACAAGAAACTTTAGTGTGGAGAATAAAGTGGAAGTGCTACAAAATTTTTTTATTGACCAAAATTCCAATATGATGTTGGCAAATATATAAGATCCTACACTGTCTGTGCCATTACCAAACCAACAATTAGGAAGCAAGGCATGTACACTCCTCTTCCTACTCCTATTTGGCCTTGGGAATCCATCTCCACGGACTATATGTTTGGCCTTCCTTCTACTAGGCATGGTAATGACTGTATGTTTTTTTTCATTGATATATTTTCTAATATGGCCATATTAGCAGCCTGCAAGAAGATTATCACAGCAAAATCCACTGCAATCTCTTCTTCGAATGAGTATGGACACAATTTGGGATCCCGCAGACCATTATATAATATCAAGATCACAAGCTCCTAAGTACATTCTATCTGAGCCTCCAGTCATTGTTTGAAACCAAGCTCACCAATTCAACTACATTCCACACCTAGAATGATGGCCAGACAAAGGTTTTCAACACGATAATAGTGAATATACTATGCATGTACAAATATAAGCATCTGCAAACATGGGATGAGAGTCTCCCCTATGTGAAACACAACTATAACATATCTCTCTGTAGCTCAACTAGCTACATCCCCTTTCAGTTGGGTCTGGTATTTCAACCATTGTGTCCCATTAACGTTATAATGTTTCTTGAAACTACACAGACATAATCTACACATGTTCAATCCAAATTTTATAAAGCCATCAAGTTTATTGAATACATTCTACACATATTGTAGAAGGTTCATGATATCCTGAATAAAACTAATATTGATTATAAACAACATCAAGATCAACATTGGGTGCCACATAAGTTTCAAGTGGGAAACAAGGTTTGGTTACATTTTCCAAAGGAACACCTTACCGGAGCCCATCGATAGCTTCGACCACTCTGATATGGGCCTTACACCATATCCAAGGTTGTGGGAAACCACGCTTTCAAGATAAGTACCCCCCTTTCCTTGGCATGTACCCAGTATTGAATTTGGACTGCCTTCAGCCATACTTTCCACCATTATTAGACTTATCAGACATTGTTGAGCATATGCCACCAAAATAGCTCAACCCATATTGTATTGATGATCCAAATGGATATTGGTGGCCACCTGCCTATTCCACATGGACCCCCACCATTTATTTTCAGTTTCCTTATTTGTACTTTTTGGTTTCCTTAATTGTAGTACAAATTACTATTTTTAGCAGTTGGTTTTGGGTCCTAAACTTTCGGAGCCATTTCAGGGCCTAAAAGACGTTTTTTGGAAAATAGAGAGACTAGAAAAGTGCAAAACCAATTTATTGATCGGTTTTTGTCCACCTCATAGAGATATTTGAAATGGGTTATTATGATAATCCAATGGAGAATGTATGACAATGTTACGACCATGGGAAGTTGACGTTCCAACTAACCCCAATGGGGCCCACAAAATTTTGGTGCTTCATCTCCTAGGGTTAGGTTTTTGGATGTTTAGAGTTTCCCATTTTTTCTCAATGATAAAAAGGCCACTGAGCCTCATTGTAACACAGTTCAGAGGCATGTAGCTGCCACACCTCTTCTAAGAGATGATATACCATCACCTATGTTGTTTTATTTCCATTCTACTTGTGAAAATATTTTATTCATTTGATATTAATGAAATAAAGATTTATTTCTGCTGCATCTATGTGTTTATGTTTATATCTTTTAGGTCCCTATATTACTAGTATAGTCCCTTATTATTGTTAGTGTAACCCCTTTATTGTTATTATTGTGCCCTTAAATTATTATTGTTAGGTCAGCTAGGATTACATTGTGGCCCCATGGACTCCTATATATAGAAAGGAGGTTTTGTAATTTGAATCATCCAAGAATTGTTCATTCATGTAATGTATTGGAGGTTTCCCCCTCGAAGTGGCTTATTTATAAGGCGTTGATATCTCTTTTCTTCTCATTTTGGAGCTGGTTTAATAACATTTGGTATCAGAGCTTTGAGATTCTAGGGTTTTACTACTCCAAACAGGTCATCGTGGCATTTTCGCTATAAAATTTTTTCTACGAAGGTTTAGAATCTGAAATTTTTAGAGTGTGAAGCCAAAATCCTGAGGAATATCTTCGCAAAATTTCAGAGCTTGGTTCACAATATTTTCTTAGATATGATCTGTGAAAGTTAGGTCATTTTATAGGCTCTTGAATTTAACCTAAACAGGTCATCGTGGTATTTTCGTAATAACTTTTTTTCTACGAAGGTTCAAAAGATGAAAATTTTAGAGTGCGAAGCCACAATCCTGAGGAACATCATCGCAAAATTTTAGATATTGGTTCGCAATTTTTTCAGAGATATGATCTGTGGAAGTTAGGGCTTTTTGAGGCTTCTGAATTTCATCTCAAAGAGGTGATCGTGGGAAAATCTTCATAGCTCTCTCTCTGAGCATCGGATTGGAATTCTGTAAAAATTGGCCACAATTACACGGATTTTAGTTTTCATTCTATCAATTTTAGAGCCAAAGGAGGAAACAATGACACGTGGCAAGTCGTACAAGTTCGCTCTACTGAACCAGTCCAAAATTGGGTCATTGTGGGAGATTGGAAATCACTTTGCCTTGAAGAAGCCAAATCAAATCAGACCTGTGGAATTTGAAAGAAGCTTCAGAGGGCTGCTACAGGGCTAAATTTCAGATATTGAGGATCCACAATTATAGAGATAATTCAATTTCAATATCGAGCTCCTCAAAAGCAAGTAAAAGGTGTGTATTTTTTTCTGAATTGCATAAGTCTTGTTTGAAGAATCAAGTTGAATTGATTCCAAGGGCATATTGTAAGATAGATATCAGCATTGGATTCTAAATGGCTCTTAAAAATAATTCAACACCCATTAAGCATTTAGAAAGCTCACTATGACTAGGAAATACGAAGAATGGCAACATGACATATCAAAATTACAAGAGCAAGTGCAACAAATTCCTCGCTTTCGCAAAGAGAAACAAAAAATGACATGGAAGTTTTGAAGAAAGGCATGGAAATTAAGATGTGGATGGTAGGAAGAAAGGCGGGAACATAAGATGGATATTTTGAAGAATGACATGGAATCTAAGATAGATGGCATGGAAGATGGCAAATAATCAAGATGGATGGCATGGAATCTAAGATGGATGACATGGAAGCTAAGATGGAAAACATGAAGAATGATTTAAAAGAAGACATGGAAGGTTTGACAAAGTTGATACAAGAAATGTTTCCTAATGGTGAAAAGATAGTAGAGGAAACTCATGATGAGAACAAAATAAATGTTACTCGTGATTTCATAAACTCTAATGTTGGCGGGAAGAACCACCATATTCCAAAAATGGATATGAGGAAGTTTGATGGAAAGGATCCTGTAACATGGATACTACAGATGGAGCAATATTTTGATCTCCATAATGTGCAAAACACACAAAACGTACGCATTGCAACTTTACATTTAGAACAAAATACATTTGTATGGTATCGATGGCTTTGCTCCCGTAAAAAAATTGTCACTTGGTCAATTTTTACGAGGAAATGATAGCACATTATGAGGATACAAAGAGCAACACCTTCTTTAGCCAATTGATAAATCTCAAACAAAAGGGTTTAGTGGGGCAGCACATTGAGGACTTCCAAAATTGAATATAAGGGTAACTGATATTCCAAAGGAACACAGGATTGATCTCTTCATAGGTACTCTAAAGGATAACATCCAACATGAAGTTCGTGTTTTGGAACCTGATTCATTGGAGAAGGCATTCAGGTTGGCAAGAAAAGTTGAATGTAAAATTATAGCGACAAGGAAGCCTACCACTCAATTCTATAAAGAAGGAAGTGTTGCTACGCCTAGATTTCCACAACCTACAAGGTTGACACCACAACAATTGGAAGAAAAAAGAGCAAAAGGGCTTTGCTACACTTGTGATAGCAAATACACTAAAGGTCATAAGTGTGCTGAGAAGAAATTATTTTACATAGATTGTGAAGAGGAAGAAGAAAATGAACAAGAAGAGGATATACACCAGGAACCAACCCTAGAAGAGGAAGAAATGAGTTCGACCATATCGTGTAATGCATTGGCAAGAATTACCACTCCTCAAACTCTCAAGATAGAAGGACATATCAAGAAGAAAAAGGTAATAGTGTTGATTGATTCAGGTAGTACCCATAATTATATTCATTGTAAGGTAGCCAAGGAATTGAATTGTTTCCTATACCCAACACCAGAATGTCAAGTGATGGTTGCAAATGGAGGAACTATAAATTTCTCTGGAAAATGCCATAATATCAAGCTAACCATGGGGGAATATGTATTGAATATTACAATGCTTTCCATTCCTATGGGAGGTGTTGATGTTGTACTAGGAGTACAATGGTTACAACCTTTGGGGACGGTAGCTTTTAATTTTCAAGAACTTTTCTTGAAATTTTTTTCAGAAGGAAAGGAAGTTGAATTACGGGGTATTGCAGGGAATTCGGGAAATATAATAAGCTCTAATTTCATGAAAAATCTTCTAAAGAAATAACAACGAGGCATAATTGCACAATTATGCTCACTAGAAGTTCCAACATCAACATCATCTATTTCTGCAGATCTCCAAAAAGTCTTGGAAAATTATTCCAAGGTTTTTGAAACTACAAAAGGACTCCCACCTATTCGTAATCATGATCATGCTATTCATTTGATTCCAGGAAGTGTTCCTCCAAACATCAGGCCTTATAAATATCCTTATGTCCAAAAGAGTGAAATTGAACGTATGATTGCAGAAATGTTAGAGGCGGGTATAATTCAACCTAGTCAAAGTTCTTTCTCTGCTCCTGTAGTATTGGTACACAAGAAGGATGGATCATGGCGCATGTGTTCAGATTATAGGGAGCTCAATAAGCTCACCATTAAAGATAAATTTCCCATTCCTGTGATTGATGAATTATTGGATGAATTACATGGAGCAAGTTATTTTACCAAGTTGGATCTTCGTTCAGGATATCATCAAATTAGAATGAAGACTGAAGATATTCCAAAAACAGCATTTCGAACTCATGAGGGTCATTATGAATTTTTGGTCATGCCTTTGGCCTTACCAATGCACCTTCTACATTTCAAGGGTTGATGAATTCCATTTTCAAACCCTTCCTTAGAAAATTTGTGCTAGTATTTTTTGATGTTATACTAATCTACAGCAGGTCTTGGAAGGATCATGTTGAACATGTTGACAGGGTGCTCAAACTATTGCAGGAGAAACAATTATATGCAAAAAAATCCAAATGTTTCTTTGGAGTACAAGAGGTGGAATATCTGGGTCATATTGTATCTCACGAGGGTGTTAAAGTAGACCCTAACAAAATTAAAGCTATTAAGGAATGGAAAGTTCCCACAACCATAAAGCAGTTGCGAGGATTTCTCGGGTTAACAGGGTATTATCGCAAGTTTGTTAAGAATTATGGGAGAATAGCAGCACCTCTAACAACATTATTGAAGAAAGATGCATTTTCATGGACTCCCGAAGCAACTAAGGCCTTTGAACATCTTAAAAAGGCAATGTGCCATGCACCGGTCTTAGCTACGCCAGACTTCACAAAAAAAATTATTTTGGAATGTGATGCCTCGGGAAATGGAATTGGTGCAGTTTTAATGCTGGAAGGAAGACCCATTGCTTTTGAAAGTCGTCCAATCAAAGGAAAGTATTTACAGAAACCTATTTATTAGAAGGAAATGTTAGCAATACTGCATGAACTAAAGAAATGGCAAACTTACCTAATGGGAAGACACTTCAAGGTAAAAACTGATCATGATAGTCTTAAACACTTTTTGGAAAAAAAACTATCTTCAGAAGAGCAGAAAAAATGGGTCACAAAGATGTTGGGTTATGACTTTGAAATAATCTACAAAAAAGGGAATCTAAATGTTGTTGCAGATGCACTCTCAAGAAAGAATGAAGAGGTGGAAGCATTGCTTTGTGCCATTTCTATTATCCAACCAGATTGGATAACCGAAGCAAGAGATGAATCGAAGAAGGACAAAGATGTATGGACACTCATTCAAAAGTTGCAGCAAGATTCTAGTACATCTGATACATTTAGTTGGAAAAATGATTCCTTATGGTACAAAGATCGCTTATATCTTTGTAAGAATTCCCAACTAAAACAAAAGATTCTTCTGGAATTGCACACTTCTCCTTTAGAAGGACACTCAGGATTTTTAAAAACTTACCACAGGGTGAAGAAATAATTTTTTTGGGATGGCCTTAAATCTGATATTCAAAATTTTGTGGCGGAATGTTTGGTTTGCCAGCAGAATAAAGTGGAAACAATTAAGACCCCGGGACTTCTACAACCTTTATCCATTCCAAGTCAACGTTGGGAGGATATTTCAAAGGATTTTATCACAGGTTTACCTAAGTCTGAAGGAAAGAGTGTCATCATGGTGGTAGTTGATAGACTTACCAAGTATGCACACTTTTGTGCATTATCTCATCCATTTAAAGAAAGTACAGTTGCTACTACATTTATGTACACAATTCAAAAGCTACATGGAAACCCAAGGGTTATTGTGAGTGACAGAGATCCCATTTTTACTGGAAATTTTTGGACGGAGTTATTTTCTTGTTTGGGTACTCAATTAGCTCATAGCTCATCTTATCATCCTCAATCCGATGGTCAAACCGAGATAGTAAATAAATGTTTGGAAGGATATCTTCGTTGTTTTGTATCTGATAAACAAACACAATGGGTCAAGTGGTTACCTCTCGCTGAATGGTGGTATAACACTTCCTTCCATACTGCAGCAAAAATGACCCCATTTATGGCATTTTATGGATATCATCCACCATCCATCACATCATCTTTAAGAGAAAATTCGAAGGTTCAAGCAGTGGAAGATCACATCGAGCATCAACAAGAAGTTCTTCAACTCTTAAAGGATAACCTGAATTTGGCACAAAATCGAATGAAACAACAGGCAGATCAACATCGCAGCGAGAGAAGTTTTGATGTAGGAGATTGGGTATTTTTACGGCTACAACCATACAAACAAATGTCCCTCAAGCAAGCTAAGAAGGATAACAAATTATTGCCAAAGTACTATGGTCCTTACAAGGTGTTGCAAAAGATTGGTACTATGGCATACAAATTTGAGCTTCCTGCTTCTTCACGAGTGCATCCAATTTTCCAATGTTTCATGCTTAAAGAGGTTATAGGTGAAAATATTCTAGTTCAAACAATATTGAGAACTTGATGAGGAAGGAAAAATCATATTCAGACACGAGCGGTCACGGAAACAAGAACTCGACGACTACGAGAATCGATCAATTTCAAAGTATCTCATCAAGTGGAAGAACTTACCCACTAAAGATTCTACATGGGAGGATGAGAATTTTATACGAAGCACAGAGCTACTCAGCATTGAGACAACACTTTTTCAAAGGAGAGGGGCATGTTAGGTCCCTATATTACTAGTATATCCCTTATTGTCGTTAGTGTAACCCCCTTATTGTTATTATTGTACCCTTGTAACCCCCATATTGTTATTATTGTGCCCTTAAATTATTATTGTTAGGTAGGCTAGGATTACATTGTGGCCCCACTAGGATTACATTGTGGCCCCATGGACTCCTATATATAGAAATTGTTAGCCATCAGTATTTTTTACATGTTAGTGATGACTATATCCATAGCTGAGTTTTCTAGAAGCTGATTTCCTTATGTCAATATGTCATCTAGAAAACCCTCCTAAAACTTTTTTCGCCCTTCTATACTTTTCGATCATACATGTCGAAATCAAAACCTCATTATCACTATCCTACACCTGGCTTCAGCCCTGCGGTACGCCCATCGGCTTTAAAGGCAAGTCCAAATGCGATGTTTCCAAGAAGTCTCCCTTTATGTTAGGAAGTGGCGCTTTAAGACATTTTACCCTTGGCAATCATCAAAAAGCCAAAAAGCCTCCATACGGTAGGACCAACCATAGTGACCTCCCACTGCCAAATGAAATTTAAAAATGACTCTAAGTCGCGCCGCTTATATCCCTAGGTCTCGGCCAGCATAAACCCCAATCTCAAGTGACTATTAGGTGTTTCATAATGTTTTATGGATTAAAGCAGGGAAATATAACTTCATCTCGGAGAAATGCTTGAATTCTGAGTTAGAGGCAATTTGCTTCTAAATGTAACATGAGCACGAGATGTCATAAAAGCAGAGAACCACTCATGAGACCTTTGACTCTTTCCGGCACATGAAAATCACGGTAAGAGAGGGACACTGCTTGTCTCATCAAGCCCACAGTGAAATTGTCATAGCCCAGAGCCTGCCATTACAAAGCGAGAGGTAAGGGCGCCTCCTTCCATCTACAAGCGGAAATTTGGCGGATATTATTTTGAAAGATTGCAAAGTCGAGTTTGCCTGCCCGAACGGTGAAACAATATCTCGGGTTATGAATGGTGTGATGTGAGAGGATAGAGAGTTTGAAATATGCAAAACAAAGGAAAAAAGAGTGGGTAGGTAAATCAGGAGGTCATTTTAAAGCTTTCCAAATCATGGAATTTTTGAACTTTACAGAAAGCATGTCAGTGTGCTTTGTCAATATAAGCAGCACTTGTCCACAGATCAAATTGAAAGAGTCTTGACAAAACATGCCATTATTTGAGAAAAGAAAGTTCTTTGTTTTTCAAAAGCCTTTGACCTCCATAGTCAGGCTGTCCTAAATAGTTTATTTAGCAAGATGACTAAAACAAATAATGATATTTTAGTCCCTCTGAGGCAGTCTGAGAGCGATGACTGTGCAGCTAAAGTTTCAGCGCTGGAAATCGTTCTGTTGAAATTTTCAGACAACCAAATCTTTCAAGTGGTTTATGCCATCCTCCAGGAAAATCTGTATCAATGATTGTCATTAATATAAAATCCTCTGCACGTGGGGCCTCACTAAAACCTTGACAGATGCTTCAGCTTCACATCATGTGCTTGATTTGGTCAAGACCTAGGTGGAAGATACAGAAAGATGATAAATAGAAGGCTATGCTGGGTGAAAGATGGTGTTTATATTTTAAAATACATTACATAGGAGAAGTATCTTTCAAGAACTACATCATGATGGACGGAAACAATATGAATATGTATGCATTGATGCAAAGAAGCAGTTTTCTTAGGAAGAGGCCACAAGCAGAGCAAAAGGAAGGGACATTTCTTCACAATCAAAGAACAGTTAGGACATTTCTTACAGTCATCTCCGGTTTGAAGAATTTGGCAAGCATAAAAAGAAATCAACTACAAGGTGCCACTACCCAAAAGAGAAAAAGGCTTATTTTAAAACAAGATTCTTCAAACCCTCTCAAGTCAAGCCTAAATTGATGAGACAAAGATATTATTTGTTGAATGCAGATTCCAGCTACTAATAAGCGGGCTATAATTTGGTGTAAAAATAGCACCTCCTTCATGTACAAGCGAGAGGGTGCAAGAGAAATTTGGAAAATAAGCACATAGGCGAGACAAATCATGTGTCCCTTGAGACCAAATTTACCTTCTTAAACGGTGTTTCTGACCAAAGAGATGAAATTACAAAAGTGAGAGGTTTTTTGTTTCTGTAACTTCAGAAAGAAAAATACTCCTTCGAGTTTCTACAGGTATCAACGGTTTGTAGAAATGAAAAATACGAGATGTCATGGGAGAATTTCACTAGGATTCATCATTGACATTGATGGAAGGTAGTCAGATTTTGAACATCCAAATGGACTCCAAATGAAAAAGTGGTTGATATGGAAAATACTTTCTTCCACATCTTTCGATGAGGCATCTCGCGCCCAATTCGAGCAGGAAGGCCTTTAGAAATGGGGCCACACCAAACTTGCGCGACACTCCTGGAAAAGTGCGCGACAGCTTTATTTTCTAGGTACACGGGGATACACGTGCGCGACGCCTGTAAACGGCCTGTTGCGCGCATCACACGTAGAAATGGTAAAAAATTTGCCTAAAAACCTTAAAAAAGCTCTTTGCAGGCTGCTCAAACGGTTAAATAAAGGGGAAATTTTGCCATCCATTTTTGAGGTCTTGCACAATTCGAGAATCATATTAAATCTTTTGAAAAAAATTTGTTGCTAAGGGAGTTGGAGGAAATAATTCAATCATTTTCAGGAGACTTAGGGCTAGCCTCAGCAGGTCTGTGAAGAGAAGGACTCATCATGAAGAGTGCAATGAGCCCTGTAAACGTTTTGTTTTTGAAAAAGCAGGGAGACGGTCGTCACACCCAGAAAGGGGTCCCTACTCCTTTAATTCTCGTAGCAATTAGACGGTAGTGACGTTGTTTCGAGGTTTCTCACCAAGCTTGTAGGTAAATTCCAGTCAGAGTATTGACTAACATGAAAACACGCATAACATGATGATTAAAGGCGAGAGGGAAAAGTTGTTTCCAAGGTGTTGACCTCAAATTCTGGAATATCTTTCAAACAATTTGTCATAAGATGACCAAGCAAATAAACAATATGCAAGTTTATCAAACGGTGATGAACGGTGACACTTTGACTAGGGTTTCTCGGCTTGATGATTACTGTGAAAATTTTGATATTGATATTTTTCAAGTTGTTTGCTTCGTCACATCGAGAAGAAAATCTTTGTCAAACGGAGTTATCGAACAATCTTAAAATGCTTAATGGTGAAGAATTTTCTCATTCTTGTGGATGTGAGCTTGTTGGATCATTTTTTGAAAAGCTGATTGAATCAAAGATGCGGAGAAAAGATTGTAAAAAAAGGCGCTGGACGATGGTCAACTGGGTGGGTACCACTACGGTTTACACCTTAGTCAAATTTCGATCACGGTGGGCATCATTTAGTTCCAAAAAGGCATTAAGAGCAAGATGTTAGTTTGTGTTGAAGCAAGGGAAAAGATCTCTGTCAAAGGTCGAAAGGAGAAATGTCCTTTATAGGCAAGGGAGTCATTTGACATACTGTCGGGGGTTTTGATGGTTTTTGAAACAGCCATTTTTTCACTATTTCAGTAAGGACGAGAGATATCATATAAGCTTGTTTTGAAGCGGAGAAATAATTGAAACAAGGGCCATGGAAAATCCAAATAAGTACGGCAAATGCTTGATACTGCGGTGAGAAAGAAGTTGTCAAAGCGAGCAAAGGATGATGCACGCTCAAACTTCTGCTTGTTGGTTAAAAGGCGGAGTCAGGCAAGTAATTTTAAATTATATTTCAAGGTTATAGCATGAGTTTCAATGCTCTAGGCGGCATTCAAATCAATAGGGGCATGTCAGTACAAAGAAAGGATTTTTCCTTAAAGGGTTAAGTCGAGAAGATAAGCTCAAAAACACCTAACAATCAAATCAGTTTGATAGTGAGCATTATTCCTACGAAGCATCCAAAGTAGAGGCTAGGTTTAAGGTTCAAAAGAATGAATTTACCTCCTTGCAAGATGGCCAAGATATTTCACAAATAATTGGCCCTCACCAAGTAGTCATTAGCCTTCAAGGTGGCCTGCTCATGATAAGAAAGAGTCACAAGCATAAAACCTCCAAACGATCACCCACTATTTTTTTCAAAATTAGCTTGGTCGAGTTTGGCTATATTAGACTATTTGAAGAAAAATGTAAATGATGAGAAAGTTCTTATACTATTTCAAACCGCCGTTGTCCAAAGGGAGATTTACAAGAAGCTCCCATCAAAGCAACCCAAGGATGATTGACTTGCAAAGCTAAATGGATCATGGCCCATGCCTTGTTGCATTTCAAAAAGGCTTGAAGTACTCCCTTTGCTTTTCTCGTAAAGAGTATGAGTCTCTTAGGCCCGGTTGCATAAGTTTGGAGTTTTGGAGCTGCGCGACGCGCTGGAAAGCGCGCGACGCGGTCGGGCAATATTTTTACAATGGAATGCACGGGCGCGCGACGCGCTTGCTTAAGTTTGGGTCTGTCGGCTAGACGGGTGACCGAAACATTTCTTGCGCGGCACTCTTCCCTTCAAACTCGCCGCGCTATTTATAAGCCCTAAACGCCTCCAAATCATTTCAAAATAACTCCAAATCACAAACAAAGGTTTGAAATGATGCTTCAGGGACTTTTCGAGTTCTCATCCTCTTGAATCAAATTATTAGACGGGGTTACGAAATTTGAAAGTAGTCGTGGTGTAAGTCGGAAATGTGTTACGTGCCATTTTTGAAAGAAGGTATCGAGTTGGTTGATAATGAGGGCGTTATTTCTAGTCTTCGGAAAGCTTAGAAAGATGCCCTCAAAGGTGCTCGAGACATCACATTCCTTTCCTAAGGGGGTGCTAAGCATTTAGGACATCTAAAAGCTTGTGGTATAAACTCCATAGCACTCTGTAAACTATATGTAGCAAGAAAGGTGCTAAAGAGGTTGATTTTCTTTTTAGGGTTGCTATAGTTTGTGATTGACCCGACGGCAAGTAAAAAATGATAGGTTCCTATTGGTGATTCAAAAAGCCTCACCGAGTTTGCCCTCCAAACAACATTAAAATATGTAGAGCAGTTCCCAAGGAGAGAAACACGATTATCTAAAAAGAAAAACAGAATAGTGGGTTTAATTCCATGAAAGTAATCATTATATAAGCTACGGTGTTGATTCAAAAGGCGACTTTGTGGGTTAAAAATGGGGCAAATAACCATTTATTTGCCTCTTTACTATAAAGCTAATTTCCATAAGTAGAAGCTACCATTTCATTTGGAGGTTGTTCTTGTTTGAGGAAATTTGTAGGTAAAAGTATTGGATAAAGGGACGAGTGTTTTGGTTAAAGGAGTTTTTGTTGTCTATTTATTATAGGGTTGTTGTGCTCACATCAACCTGAAAAGTTTGATGACTCTCCCTATAACACGGTGACCTTTTTGGTTGTGTTTATTCCTTTCTTGACTATGTGATGGTTGTTGACTCTACCTTTTCAATGATATACACGGGAAGGAAAAAATGGTGTTTTGGGAAGAGGTAAAAACCTAATAGCAAAAGGAGGGCATCTCACACGGCATACGGGAAACCATTTTACCTTGTTTGAAGCAAATGATGGATAGTGAAGGTGAAACGGAAGCGAGCTGACGGCATGACAAGTAATGAAGAGCCAAAGGGGAAGCGCCGGCACGAAAGAAGAAAAGAATATCAGCCCTTGATATTTTGGCATCGGCTTCGGAGCATGTTGCTATGGACCCTTGAGGGTCATGCATGCCAATTTTGGGCCTTTTACAGCACTTTGTTTTTGGCATTTTTTTGGGTTTTTGGCCGAAAACTCATAATTTCGCCATTTCGGTTGATGAGTTGTCAAGGGAGGAGGATGATACGATGGATGCCATAATTCCATGAAGAGCGAGGTCTCAGCTGATTTCGGGGCATTTAGAGATCCGGTAGCCCCCTCAGTGTGAAAAAACGTCCTCTTTGCACATTCGCATGTATCAATGATGCTATTTTCTAGGTTTTTGCACACGGTACGGTTTTGAGGGATTTAGAGATCGGATTGAGGTGATTTCAGTTATGCGGAAAGAAGAAACGAGAGAGAGCTTTCCAACGGGCCATCGCAGAGCCTCATTTCGTCGCCGGGGAAGGCTTCAATTGCCTCCAGCAAGTCGGGGGACCTTTTTCGGACTATAATATGGAAATTATTTTTTGTAATTTTTGAACCTCAAAAATGCTTTTCCCAAATGTGCGTTTAGCTATTTTTATACTGAAATGATGTAAAGTCAATATAATTTACGTTTTTAGCGAGTTTTTTAGATATTTTATGGGATATTTTGTGCCTTGGGCTTTGCAAAGCCTCAAGGACAAGTTTAGATATTTTGACTTGGCGATGGGATAGCTAGTTGCTCCATGGTTTTTCCTTCCTCAAGCCTATTTGTCCCATAGGTTTCATTTCGCCATCGAGAGAAATTTGAACTTGAGAAGAATTAATACATTGGTCATATGAGCTTTGATGATACACTTGAGTTATGATTTTTGGAAGTACCTCTTGGATGCTTTTGAGGAGTGATGAAGGTAGGGTGATGGATTCCATGACATGGTAGAATGGTATAGTTTTTCTTACTATGTTTTTTGTCTTCTGGATTTTCATTCATAATCCATGCTTCTTGTTTGCTATAGATCAGTAGAGATTAGTTTTGAGATATGCCCATGGAGGCACCTCAAATTCACGAATCTTCATAGCTTGATGTTTTCTTCTTCCTTTGTTATGCTAAAAAATTCTTAAGCGCTCTTTAGTAACCTAGGATAATGTTTGCTAGTTTTATTTACAAGTTCTATGCATGTTGAGTAGGATGTATGGTGTGCCACCTACCTATGTTGTCCATAGTTGTCCATAAAACTTTCTCTTTGAGCGATTTGTTGATCATCTTGTTGAACCAAAGAGGCCTAGTCTGATCCCAGCCCTTTGCCTAAAACTATGAAATCTTGTTTGTCGAAGTGCCCAATGACTTAGAGACTATGTTTAGTGTTCGGCGTAGTTTATGAGTTGTTAGTTGTCTTATATGTTTTCCCCAAATTCGATAGCCATTTCCCGAAGTTAGAGGGTCTTATACCTCTATGTATAGGTGGAATGTTTGATTTCTATGTTTTAAATTAGCTCCTTAGTTGCATTTAGCATGATTAATGGCTTGCTATAACATGTTTATGTCGCTATAAACTAGTTACACTTGAAATCCTTGTCTTTCCGGCTTACTTTCCATTTACTCCATTACGCCCAAAGATCCCTTCTACGAGTGAATCAAATCGGCCCTACGGCAACCTTGCATCATCATCTCATAGCTTCCTTGACTGTTTGACCCCATATGATTAATCCCGACTGTATTTATCCATTTTTACATCTTTTGTCAGTTTCATCCCTCACAAACTTAAAAACCAAAAATCAAAAAACTCACTTCATAAAACTAGCTAATATCGAACACCATAAGCGAACACCATGGAGAATTATCTTTTACATCTAATAGAGAGGGGCACTCTGCGGGAGTCTGAGAGCTAGGTCCTTGGGCTCAAAAGCTTGGTTTGATGTTACATCGTCATTTGGCTCTTGATCGGCCAAATCACGGGAACCTAACATAATGGCGACCACGGTGGGACTTTGAGTTAGTGACAATCTAAGGACACCTTAGAACTCTATAAGTCCCTTATTTTCAAGAATACCCGCCTTTAGCCACCTCATCGCCACTCTAACATAATGGCGATCACGGTGGGACTTATTTGAGTTAGTGACAATCTAAGGACACCTTAGAACTCTATAAGCCTTAAAAGAATACTATCTGATTGACTTATCCTTGCTCACTAACACGGTATTGCACTCACAGTGGGACATACAGTTAGTGATAATCTAAGCCCTTAGTAACTCTTGAAGTCTCAATCGAGGCTTAGTAAGTTATTAGATATTGTGTTTGAAGGGTAGAAAATAGCTCCTTCACCATCTTAGCAAAATGATGAGTCGATTATAGAAAACTCTTCCAAACTTTGTAGGCGCATAAAACTCAAAAACCCCCAAAAAACACTCCCTTAGATTGGCTTTTGACATTGCGAGTGGTGGACCATACAATTATATCTCAAAACAAACCGAAAATCCACACGGCGACTCCACTAACTTCTAGTAAGCCTTACTATTTTTACCAAGCTCCAGGCTACTATGCGATAGACCTATCCCATTGCTCACTAAAATAGCGGGAGATGGTGGGACACGAGTACATAATAGTCCGGCAAACTCTTATAGACTCTTTGGTCCTTTAGATACCATAAACAAGCAAGCGAGTCCATAGACCCATCTAGAGTAAGCTCTTTTTACTTTCACATCACCCCTACTTAAGTGTTAAAACAAGTCTAGAATACTAACAAACCATGAAATTTTGCACATAAAACTCGGAAAATCCAAAAACATTCTCGGATTAGTTCTTGGTGGTGGACCATAGCTATCTTCACAAAAACAACCAGTTCCACTTTGGCGACTCCACTAATCCATCCCTTTTTATTTTTTACCATCCTTCACCTTTGTAGAAGCCTTAGAAAAATCACTCATCCGGAGCATTCACCAATACCATTCTCTCTAAACTGCGGATCTAAATCGCTTCACGAAGAATCGTACGAGTCCCGTGAGACCCAAATCCCCCCATCATAGTAGATGACCCGGAAGATTACGTAGCAAGCTTCGGCCCGACCATCTAGCTATTGGTAGATCCATCAGAGTAGAACAAGATGCGGTGCCTAAACATCGCACTATCCTACTAGATTCACCTTTGGAACTAGAGTCATCACAGAAATATCTTCCAAAGGAAACAAAATCTATATTAAGATAAACTTTGACGATCTTGAACCCTAGTATTCAAACCACCTCTTGCTCATCCATAGTCCCTCATCTTGTACATCATCCATTAGCTCCCGTCATGGCAGCCTGGTACGCACCTTTGGTGTTGCCACCGCCCTTGGCTCCTCTCCCAAATAAATATCAAGACAAAATCCCACACTTTACTGGAGAAGACACCACCACAACTCAACAGCATGTAAGTAGGATTAGCGATGCTTTTGAATACATGGAAGTACACGACGAAACCGTCAGAATGAGAATATTCGCCCAAAGCCTGGGTGGAGAACCCAAAACATGGTTTAAAAGCTTGCCTCCAAACAACATCCACAACATCTTAGAACTCTGCCAAGTCTTCGCGAACAAGTGGGAAGTCCGAAGGAACCCTATTCAAATCCTGTCAAAATATAACAACCTAAAACAGGAAAATGGGGAAAGTGTCCAGGCATACTGCACTAGGTTCAACAATGTGTATAACGCCCTCCCACCTCATTTCAAACCCCCACTTGGTTTAGTCTTGGTGAAATTCCCCGAGGGTTTTGATCCAGACATGACATATCATCTGAGAGACAAGGATCCCCCTACCCTAGAGGAAATGCAACAAATAGCCATAAAAACAGAAGCCAACTTAGCAGAAAAAAGAGCCATGACTAGATTAGAAGGAAAAGTCCCATATAGAGATAAGGTCTCCACTTCATCTCCTTCCCTAGATCCTAGAATAGATGGCCTGATAAAATCCATGACAAAGATGTGGGAAAAAATGAGTGAAAAAGCGCCTCCTAGGGACAACCAACCAAACCCTCAAAACCAGAAACAAGGCTTTAGAAAAGATCAGTCTCAAAATAAACTAAGAGGAAATGATCAGCAGATCAGACCATCCTTCAGTAAGAATTATGTTGATGAAGAGAATAAGGATACCGCACCCATTGATGAAAATCATTGGAAACTCATAGGTTCTGATAACGAGAGTAAGGTTTACCTCACAGCAGAAGAGCAAGAGTTGTGCTCCCCAAGTCAGGACGAAACCGACTATGAAGATCTCGAAGATCCTGCCATAGATTTTCATAATGCCATTATAGAAGCTCATAGGCAGTATAACCTTAGAAGCAGAAAAAACCAAGACCACTCCAAGAAGGGTAGCCCTGACACTACTAAAAGCTCTGACACCATCCCTAAAAAAGCCATGGATAGCAACAAAATTGTGGCCAAGAAAATTGACCAAAACAAGGATAAAGCTATTCAAACAAGTCTTAGCTCAGATACTCTTAGCACCTCTACAAAAACCCCCGAAGTAACGGTGTCAAACAAAGTCCCGAATCAGAGTCAGCAAATTAAGAGCATAGAAAATATCATGTCCGAAAAAGCTGAAACAAATCTGCCCAAACTACAAACTCCTTTTAGTTTCGAAGGGGAAGTTTCCGAAATAAAAATTACCATACCCCTTACTGAGCTAATAACTGTAGATAGGTATAGATCTCAAATTTTCAAAGTTTTTGACATAGGGAATGAGGCAGATACTTTAAATCTAACTGATGACAAACCCGAGCTCTTATTCGGCCCGAAAATAGAAGGTCAATACCAAGAAGGATCTGTTTCTCCTTTCTATGTAAGCCTGAACATACGGGACAAGATATTACATAATGCCATGTTAGATTCCGGTGCCTCCCATAACCTCATGCCTAAAGCAGTCATGGAAAACCTAAGACTAGAAGTAACTCAACCCTACAAAAACCTGTATTCCTTTGACTCAAGTCAGGTCAAATGTTTAGGCCTAATAAAGAACCTAGAGGAATGCTCTAAAGACACTATCAGCCATTTTGAAATCACAGATTCTGAAATGGAAGAAGAATCAAAACCTGTAGGATCTCTACCTTTATGCTAGGAGTCATTTGAGTTCATAAAAGCAAATTGGCCCCCTGAACATCTATCAGAAAAAACTCATGAATTACATGATAACTATCCTCAACATCACAAAGAATTGGTTGAAGATGAAAACAAGAAAGAAATGAAAGAGAACCCACGGGATCTCTCTAAGGACATGAGTGATGATTCATCATCTCTCATAGGTGAAGCCCAAAAAGACATTCATCCTTTAAATCAGATTTCCCAAGAGAAAGAGTATTGTTGTGGAGAGAGGAAAATGCCTCCCTTTTTAACTGAAGAGGAAATAGATCAACTTATAAACATATAGACAGCCTCTGAATCTTCACATAACCACAACTTTTCTAATCTTTCTCCTGTTTATCTTGCATATCATAAGTCAAAAAGTAAATTTGTAAATCAATTTGAAGAAAAGAAATCTGATAGTCCAATATGCATGGTTGATGAGATTAATTATAATGATGATTTTCCAAGGTTTGATCAATATTTTGATTATGATGATGATTTCCAAACAGAAGCTAACTTTGCAGAAAACTCATTTTTTGATTTTTGGGAGGAAGCTCAGTTTCATAAATTTGAGAAAAGTAAGCAGCCATTACCGGTCATCTATGACACTCATGAGGAGAACCTTGAGAGTTTAGAAGTAAGTGAAGAGTCTCGGACTCTTTGCTCTACTTCACTTCAGCCCGTCAGAGATAACATGCACATCATTGGAAATCAACAGTTTTTCAGCTTTGATGATGAGTTTGAAGAAGATGATGAAATCCTCGAGCAAGTTGTAAATGAGAAGCCTTTTCCTGAAATAGTTGAAGAAATCATTTTGGACATGGAATCTTCCTTAAC
This sequence comes from Pinus albicaulis, assembly GCA_034641835.2. Taxonomy (NCBI): domain Eukaryota; kingdom Viridiplantae; phylum Streptophyta; class Pinopsida; order Pinales; family Pinaceae; genus Pinus; species Pinus albicaulis. The sequence goes on along the minus strand of CM076570.1, from coordinate 1,538,772,164 downwards.
TCCAGATTTGCAGCCACCAAGTTCCATTGAGTTACAAATTGCAAATTAAGAAGTAGAGGTTAATAAACACATGGGAGTTGTCACACTGTCCTTTCAAGATAATTTAATGTCAAAGTGTATCCTTGTTCATCAACCCGATGACCTTCACACAGTTTTCAGTCCACTTAATCAGAACATATCAGCTTGGAAAGAAAACTACACTGCAATACATAATGAGTCTGACAGTTTGAGTGATCATGAGGAAGAGTTGCTTTACCAGGGGGGTCCCAAATATAGCCAAGTGGAAGAAAGAGTAGTCCTGAATGAAGCCTATATCTCAAAACCTCTAGATCAGGTATTATTCCAAGATCCATTTGTTGTTTTCCTTGAGAAGTCTAAAAGAGTAGTCTTGAATAAATCCTATGTATCAAATCCTCTAGATCAGGTATTATTCCAAGATCTATTTGTTGTTTTCCTTGAGAAATCTGTAGGGGTAGTGGGTTCTATCATAAACAAATTGCTACCAAGAATGAGAAAAAACTTAAGCTCTACTGTCCAGAAACAAACCAAATGGGAGTGGCCTTTTCATTATTTCTGCATCATGAAAAAACTAAACCAGAATCCCCCATGTGATCATCTACTTGACTGGTTGCATTGGAAAGAAGAGTTCACCAAATATATGTTGTGTACAGATTAGATTAGGATAGAAAGACAACAATAGAAAATAAGCTTAGCCTGTGAGCACCTTTTCATTTGTAGTTTGTTTGAAGAAAAAGTGAAAAAGCAGAAAATACAAAAAATAGTGAAAAGTAGAAAAAGAGGGCAGTTTCTAAAAAGCAGTGGTAAGGCCCCATGTTCCAAAAAAATAGTCTTTCAGAAAGCGAGCAAGTCTAAATGCCGCTACTAGTGCTCCAATGTCTTGTTCAGCTATCTAGCCTAATCATAGCTGAGCATGTTTAAATTTATTTGCTGATAAGTTAGTGAGTGCCAAGATAGTCAACATTGAGTAAGATTGACTTATCACAGAGCTTAGATTAGGGAGAGATTCTGGTTCCACATGCCTAAAACAGAACCAAAGAGAGAAGCGAGGGATAAAAAACACATTGTACATCTTAGCCCCGCTTGTCTAGTTTCCTTTGTTGCAGAATAACATTTGTGTGCAGCTTTTCCTTTATGCCGCAAATGCATGACAAATCAGACTGCCTAATCTTGATTTGGTCATTTTTCAATTTCATGTTGTAGATTAGAGAATGAAATCCTGTCAAACTGCTTAATCTTGACAGTCGATCTAGTTTTAGGTAGAGAAATGAAGGAGTTCATCAGCTTAATCTGAACTCCCGACAGATATAAGAGTAGAAATAGATAGTTTCATTTTGCAAAAAGAAAAATATGCATTGTCTAAAGGCTGCTAGTTCAAATGCGCCAAAGAGAAGAAAAAATGTTAGGAAATATAGTGGGGTAGGTAGAAGTATCATTGATGTTAACCATGCTGTCACTTTTCAGAAATAACATCAAGAGAAGGGTAAATTTTGTGCCAATGGATAAGGCACTGGTCTTCATAAGCCAAAAATCTGAATTCTGGACACCTCCTGACGAGGAGCTGCCCTCCCCAAATGGAGCCACTGTTAGCCATCAGTATTTTTTACATGTTAGTGATGACTATATCCATAGCTGAGTTTTCTAGAAGCTGAATTCCATATGTCAATCTGTCATCTAGAAAACCCTCATAAAACTTTTTTTCGCCCTTCTACTTTTCAGTCCGCCCATGTCAAAGTCAAAACTCATTATCACTATCCTATCTAGCTTCAGCCCTACTGGTCTGCCCATCAGCTTTAAAAGGCAAATCCAAGTCTGTTTCAAAAGCCTCCCCTAAGTTAGGAAGTGGCGCTTTAAGGCATTTTACCTTTGGCAAACATCAAAAAGCCAAAAACCTCCATCTGACACAGACCATTCATGACAGACCTCCCACTCTACAAATCAAGTTGATCACAGCTCTAAGTCATGCCACTTACACACCCCTAGGTCTCAGCACTGCATAAACCACAGTCTCAAGCTGATTATTAGGTGTTTCACAGTGTTTTATGGATTCTACAAAGACAGGAAATATAACTTCATCTCAGGAGGAAATGCTTGAATCTACAGTTAGAAGAACAACTGCTTCTAAATGTAACATGAGCCTGAGATATATCTGCAAAACAGAGAGTCACTCATAAAGACCTTGCATTTTCCTTCTAGCATGAAAATCACAGTAAGAGAAAGACACCACTATCACAGCAAACTGGTAAATTGTCATGGCCCAGAACCTCCTTCATTAACAAGCAGAGGGTTAGGGCGCCTCCTTCATCTACAAGCAGAGGGCGCTGGCCAGTATTGACTTAAGGGATTGCAGAAGCCCAGGTTTGCCTTTTACTGAACAGTGAAACAAAAACTCCAGGTTTTCTGAGTAAGTGATGATCATAACAGGGATAGAGCCTAAAATATGCAAGTTCAAAGGAAGACAGAGTTTGGTCTGATAAAGGAGGTCATTTGAAGTTTTCAAGTCATGTGAATTGTTAAACTTTAGAAAGGCATGTCATTAGTAAAAATTCCAATCATAAGCAGCCTGCTTGTCCACAAGATCAAATTGAAGAGGTGCTGACAAAACATGTCATTACACAGGCAAAAGGAAAGTTGTTTGTTTTTCAAAAGGTGCTGACCTCCATAGTCACAGAGATTATCTTTCAAAAATCTGTCATAAGTTGACTAAAGCAAATAATGATATTTCAGTCACCCTCAGAGCAGTGCAGGGAGACAGTGTCACTTTGGCTAGGGTTTTTCTGAAGCACAGTGATGATTGCAAGCAGAGGTGCTAGTATTGATGTTTTTCAAGTGGTTTGCTTACCATCACATCCAGGGAAAATCTGTGTCAAACATATTTGTCAAACAATTGGGATATCGATGAGGGGGCCTTCCATTTATGAGTAGATGGGCTAAAGCTATTGGTATATTATTGAAAACTGATTTGGTCAAAAGTTGCAGTGGAAAGATACAAAGGAAGTAAATAGAAGACTGTACACAGGTGAAAGATGGTGTTTATATTTTAAAATGCATTACACATAGGGAAATGTCTTTCAAGAACTACATCATGATGGACAGGAAACAATATGAATATGTATGCATTGATACCAAAAAGAGCAGTTTTCTTAAGGGAAGAGGCCACAAAACCGAGCTTAAAAGGAAGAGGCATTTCTTCAAATCAAGGAACAGTTAGGACATTTTATTACAAGTCATCATCCGGTTTTGAAGAATTTGGCAAGCATAAAAAGAAATCAGCTACAAGGTGCCACCTGCAAAAGAGAAAAGCTGTTTAAAACAAGATTCTTCCAAACCCTCTCAAGTCAAACCCTAAATTGATGAGCAGGACAAAGACATTGTTGTTTGAATGAATTCCTTCACTAATAAACTGAGGGCCCATAATTTGGTGTAAAAATAGCACCTCCTTCATGTACAAGCAGAGGGTGCAAGGAGAAATTTGGAAAATAAGCACATAGGCGAGACAAATCATGTGTCCCGCCCAAGACCAGTTTTTCTTAAAACAGTGTTTCTGACCAAAAAGAGATGAAATTTACAAACTTGAGAGAGGTATGTTCATAGGTTCAAGAAGAAAACTCTCCTTCAGCTTACACAGTATCATGGTTTATGAGAAATGTGAAAATACAGATGTCACTATGAGTAATGCGACTAGATTCATCATTTTTGACCAAGGATAATGCTTCAGATTTTGGAAATAGCCAAATGGACTCCAATGAAAATATTCAAGTTTCTATGGAAACTATATCACAAATTTTTCGATGAGCCATCTTGCCAAAGTTCGATAAAAATAAGGTTTCCAGTAGCCGTAATCAACGCTATTTGCCAGACCAAAGATTCACCATTTTTTACCAGTGATGGGACAGTCAGTTTTTTAATACCCAAATGAACACCAAATGAAACAAATCAAGCATATTTGGAAATTGTACTTCTCTATATTTCCAACGAGCCATCTCGGGCCCAATTCCGACACCGGGAAGGCATTCAAAAGTGGCCTACAAACAGCTCGATGCATTTCTGCACCAGAATTCACCAGTTTTGACCAGTGTTGGGAAAATCAATTTTTGAAGGATAAAATGAACACAAAATGAAAACATTAAATTTTTTCTGGAAAGTAGACTTCCACATCTTTCCAACGAGCCATCTCGCGCCCAATTCCGACACCGGGAAGGCCTTCAAAATGGACTTCAAACTTGCGCGACACTCCTGGAAAAGTGCGCGACGCGCCTGTGCACAAATTTTACAAAGGGATACACTGCTGCGCGACGCGCCTGTAGCAGCCTGCTGCACTCCTGTAGAAATGGTCAAAAATTTTCCTAAAAACCTTAAAAAACTCTTTCTAGAGCTGCTCAAACAGTTAAACAAGGGGCTGACATCCATTTTTGAGGGTCTTGCTACAATTCAAGGAGATGTATTAAATCTTTTGAAAAATTTTGTTGCTAAGGGAGGTTGGAGGAGTAATTCAATCAATTTCAAGGAACTTGGAGCTAGCCTCAAGCAGGTTCTGCAGAAAGTTCATCATGAAGAGTTGCAACTGACTATAAGACAGTTTTGTTTTTGAAAAACAGGGAGACAGTGAATTCTTCCAAGAAGAGGTCCCTCCTTCATTCATTAGCAATTAGACAGAGCATTGATTGTTTCTGAGGTTTCTCACCAACTGTGAGACAAGTTCAGGTCACAGTGAGCCAGCAACTAAAAGCTTCTGCATAACATGATGATTAAAGCCAGAGGAAAAGTTGTTTGTTTTCAAAGGGTGTTGACCTCCATAGTCACAGAGACTATCTTTCAAACAATTTGTCATAAGATGACCAAGCAAATAATGACATCTCAGTTCCCCTCAAAGCAGTATAGTGAGACAGTGACACTTTGACTAGGGTTTTTCAGAAGCACAGTGATGATTGCAAGCAAAGGTGCCAGTATTGATGTTTTTCAAGTTGTTTGCTTACCGTCACATCCAAGGAAAATCTTTGTCAAACAGGTTCATCAAAAAATCTTCAAATACTTCGCCAAGTGAAGGGCCTCCTCCGTTCATGAGCAGATGGCCAAGGCATTGGATGGTTTTGAAAACTGATTGGTCAAAAGATGCAGAGAAAAGATTGTAAAAGAAAGCACCTTCTTGGACAAATGATGATCAAGCCTGGGTGGGTACCACTACAGTTTACACCTTAGTCAAATTTCAGTCACAGTGGGCATCATTTAGTTCCAAAAGGCATTAAGAGCAAGATGTTAGTTTGTGTTGAAGCAAGGGAAAAGAATCTCTGTCAAAAGGTCAAAGAATACCCGCAGCGCGAAATGTCCTTTACAGGCAAAGAAGTCATTTGACATACTGTCAGGGTTTGGATGGTTTGAAACAAACACAGCTTTTTCACTATTTCAATGGACAGAGATATCATATAAACTGTTTTAAGCAGAGAAATAATTGAAACAAGGGCCATGGCAAATCCAAATAGGTACAGCAAATGCTTGATACCTGCAGTGAGAAAGAAGTTGTCAAAACAAGCAAAAGGATAGTCTGCAGCTCAAACTCTGCTGTTGGTTAAAAGGCAGGTCATGACATAGGCAAGTAATTTTAAATTATATTTCAAAAGGTTATGGCATGAGTTTCAATGCTCTAGAGCAGCATTCAAATCCAACAGGGCATGTCAACATTTCCAAAGAAAGGCTTTTTCCTTAAAAAGGGTTAGAGTCAGAAGATAAGCTCAAAAACACCTAACAATCAAATCAGTTTGACAGTGAGCATTATTCCCTCTGAAGCATCCAAGGCAGGAGCTATCGGTTTAAGGTTCAAAAGAATGAATTTACCTCCTTGCAAGATGGCCAAGATATTTCACAAATCATTGGCCCTCACCAAGTAGTCATTAGCCTTCAAGGTGGCCTGCTCATGATAAAAGAAGAGTCACAAGCATAAAACCTCCAAAACAGTCACCCACTGTTTTTTCAAAATTAGCTTGGTCAAGTTTGGCTATGTTTCATTCTTTGAGAAAAATGTAAATGATGAAAAGTTCTTATACTATTTCAAACCGCCGTTGTTCTGTCAAAAAGGGAGATTTACAAGAAGCTCCCATCAAAGCAACCCAAGGATGATTGACTTGCAAAGCTAAATGGATCATGGCCCATGCCTTGTTGCATTTCAAAAGGCTTGAGAAGTACTCCTTTGCTTTTCTCTGACCGAAATTATGAGTCTTCGAGCCAGTTTGCATAAGTTTGGAGTTTTGGGCCTGCGCGACGCGCCTGGAAAAGCGCGCGACGCGTTCAGGCAATATTTTTACAATGGAATGCACAGGCGCGCGACGCGCCTGTAAGTTTGGGTCCTATCGGCCCGACAGGTGACCCGAAACATTTCTTGCGCGGCACTCTTCCCTTCAAACTCGCCGTGCCTATTTATAAGCCCTAAAACGCCTCCAAATCATTTCAAAATAACTCCAAATCACAAACAAAGGTTTGAAATGATGCTTCAAGGGACTTTTCGAGTTCTCATCCTCTTGAATCAAATTATTAGACAGGGTTATGAAGCTGAAAGTAGTCGTGGTGTAAGTCAAATGTGTTAAGTGCCATTTTTGAAAGAAGGTATCAGTTGGTTGATAATGAGGCGTTATTTCTAGTCTTCAGAAGCCGAAAGCTGCCCTCAAAGGTGCTCGGACATCACATTCCTTTCCTAAGGGGGTGCTAAGCATTTAGGACATCTAAAAAATGTGGTATAAACTCCATAACTCTGTAAACTATATGTAACAAAGAAAAGGTGCTAAAGAGGTTTGATTTTCTTTTTAGGGTTGCAATAGTTTGTGATTGACCAGCAGCAAGTATTAAAAAATGATAGGTTCCTATTGGTGATTCAAAAAGCCTCACCAGCTGCCCTGCAAACATCATTAAAAGATGCAGAACAGTTCCCAAGGAGAGCAACACAGTATCTAAAAAGAAAAACAGAACAGTGGGTTTAATTCCATGAAAGTAATCATTATATAAGATCTATTGATTCAAAAGGCAGCTTTGTGGGTTAAAAAATGGGGCAAATAACCATTGTTGCCTGTTTATTCTATAAAGCTAATTTCCATAAGTAGAAGCTACCATTTCATTTGGAGGTTGTTCTTGTTTGACTGTGGGTAAGAAATATTGGATAAAGGGACAGTGTTTTGGTTAAAGGAGTTTTGTTGTCTAACTGCCACCGGGTTGTTGTGCTCACATCAACACAAAGAGTTTGATGACTCTCCCTATAACACAGTGACCTTTTTGACTGTGTTTATTCCTTTTGCTGACTATGTGATGGTTGTTGACTCTACCTTTTCAATGATATACACAGGAAGGAAAAATGGTGTTTTGGGAAGAGGTAAAAACCTAATAGCAAGGAGGGCATCTCACACAGCATCTGAAACCATTTTACCTTGTTTGAAACAATGATGGATAGTGAAGGTGAAACAGAGCAGAAGCAGCAGCATGACAAGTAATGAAGAAGGCAAAGGGGAAGCGCCCGGCACGGAAAGAAGAGAAAAGAATATCAGCCCTTGATATTTTGGCATCAGCTTCGGAGCATGTTGCTATGGACCCTTGAGGGTCATGCATGCCAATTTTGGGCCTTTTTCAGCAACTTTTTGTTTTTTGGCATTTTTTGGGTTTTTGGCCGAAAACTCATAATTTCGCCATTTCAGTTTGATGAGTTTTCAAGGGAGGAGGATGATACCGATGGATGCCATAATTCCATGAGCAGGTCTCCAGCGATTTTCAGGGCATTTGAAGATCATTCGCCCCCTCAAATTGGCGAAAAACGCCCTCTTTTTGCACATTCTGCCCGCCATATCAGCAGTCTGCTATTTTATGGGTTTTTGCACACAGGTAGTTTTCATTCATAATACATATTTCTTGCTGCTATAGATCAGTAGAGATTGATTTTGAGATATGCCCATGGAGGCACCTCAAAAACCCTGAATCTTCATAGCTTGATGTTTTCTTCTTCCTTAGTTATGCTAAAGAATTCTTAGTTGCTCTTTAGTAACTTAAGGTATTGTTGCTAAGTTTTATTCATAAGTTCTATGTATGTTGAGTAGGATGTATGGTTTGCCCTACCTACCTATCAGCTGCCCATAGTTCAGTCCATAAAACTTTCTCTTTGACTGATTTGTTGATCATCTTGTTGAACCAAGGAGGCCTAATCCCGATCTAGCCCTTTGCCTAAAACTATGAAAGCTTGTTTGTCAAAGTGCCCAATGACTTAGAGACTATGTTTAGGCGTTCCGGCGTAGTTTATGAGTTGTTAGTATGTCTTATGTGTTTTCCCCAAAGTCTGATAGCCATTTCCCGAAGTTAGAGGGTCTTATACCTCTATGTATGGCTGGAATGTTTGATTTCTATGTATTAATTAGCTCATAGTTGCATTTAGCATGATTAATGGCTTGCTATAACATGTTTATGTCTGCTATAAACTAGTTACACTTGAAATCCCTTGTCTTTCACAAACTTGTTGTCCATTTAATCCATTTTTCCCAAAGATCCCTTCTACCGTGAATCAAATCGGCCCTACAGCAGCTTTACATCATCACCTCATAGCTTCCTTGACCTGTTTGACCCCATAGCCCAATTTATCTACATCTTGTTATCCAGTTTATGTATTTGATCATTTTTATCCCTCACAAACTTAAAAACCAAAAAATCAAAAAACTCACTTCATAACTAGCCTAATATTAGAACACCATAAGCAAACACACCGACATCTTTTACACATATAGAGAGAGCCCTCTCTGAGTCCAGGAAGGCTAGGTCCTTGGGCTCCAAAGCTTGGTTTGATGTTACATCGTCATTTGGCTAGCTAATCAGCCAAATCACGGGACTCTAACACTATGCATCATAAAAAGAGATGAGAAACAGATTCTTCCTATGCTTTGTAGAGAGGATGTAGATTTGGGCGCCACCATCCACACCTTCGTAGCTTACCCCAAGTGAGTAGACTATCACTAAGAGCAAACCACACTATTTATTTTTCCTTCATAGGGGCATTGAATCCCCAAATAAACTTCCACCATCAAATTATATGCTCAAAGAAATGGTCTTCAAATAATGAATTGTAACTGAACTTGGAGGTGTAGATGCCAGAGAGGGGATTTTTTTACCAAATGAGAAAATCTGGAATGTTTTCTCTGATATAAACATGGTTCTCAACTAGAAGGTTGATAAATCCTTCCCATTCAACTACATTTTCACCCAAGAGTTCCAGGTCCCTAGAATAATTCCAACCTAGTTGGCCTCTAATTTGTGGAAGTTATGCTCAGGCATTAACTAAAAATAGTTGTTTATCATTTCAAGATCATATAAGAGAGAAGCCAAGGAATTGTATGCATTTCCTGTACCATACCATGGATCATGACAACTTCTAACCTGGAAGCCATCCCCAACATGCCAAGCATCTCATTTTCGTATCAAAGGGAAGTCTCTAACAAGAGCTTTGTTGAGATTCAACAATATGATGAGCTTAGTGAAAAGAATCACCTTCACTAAGTGGGCCCGCAGGCTATTTTTGGCACAAGTCTATTTTTAGACATGTTGATCATATTTCAGAAGTTGCAGGGTGCTATTTGTGGATGGCTGATCAAGTTGGAAAAATAGATGAAATTCTATTTTTAGAATATTGGGCGAAGTCTACTTATAGATCGCAAATATAAAAATAGATACATGTCGATTATCATTAGCTCTTAATAATAATCAGACTCTAAACAACAACTTATTCTCTTGGAGCACTTCAGTTCAGTGCACAGATGTGGCACAACAACTGACATAAGGAATTATGCTATTCCTGAGGGTTTACTGGAGCTAATGCATGGAGGACTCAATTAGAACTCAAGTGGCAGAGTTATGACACAGTTGGAAGAAGTAGTTATGGAGTTGTATTTAGTTTAACTCAGTTAGACTCAGTTGAGTTAGTTGTATCTAGTCTAACTGATTGATACACTAGTGAGAGTGGAGTGAATTAATTAGTTAATTAATTCACAAATAATAACTCATTAGTCAACTGAACAATACATCAGTTAACTACAGTGCATGGAAGTTTCAATGGAGACCAGTGGAGAGATAGGTGAAAGGGAAAGATAGACTATATGTTGTGACTATTAGTGATGCATTGATTGCATCAAACACACAGTGGAGATGCCAATGAAGATTGTACAGTCAATCCAAGAGTAATTCAAATTAATTCAAAGCTATTCTTCAGCGGGGATTACGCAGTGGAGGCAGGCTAGCAGGTGGAAAAGATCGGTGAATGGATTTGCAAGATTAGGCCTGATTAGTGTATGACAATTGTACTGTACTGAGAGCTTGTGATAAGCTTTGTATGTTTGTATGAGATTTTCATATGATCTCCATGTTACATAATATATAGTTGGGTTTTTCAGCTTCAGTGTTTCCTAGTTAAAAACTATGTTATGTGTGATTGATAATTTTTGTTTATGCTTCACATGTGTGTGCAATTAATTTTTCCGCAAAAGATTAACAAGTGGAATAGATTCAGTATCTTGCATAAAGTTAAATAGTGTGAGATCAGGTGGATCTTGGACATATGCATGCTTAGTGCATATATTTTCTACATGGTATCGGAGCATTGTTGATTGAAGATTTCAATTGTGAAGTGAGTTTGTGCTAGTGGACAATTCAAATTTTCTACAAAAGATTCTTGATGCAAAAATCAAGTATACATTGAAATGTCTTTCAACGGGTTGAGATTGGAGTATGCCCTTGATGGGAGCTCGAATTACATAGCCTGGAAGGACAAGATGGAGGTGGTGCTGGAGGATAATGGGCTGAAGGAGTTCATCGATATCGATGTTCCTAAGCCAGGATCTAGCGATGCTACATTACTTGATGCATGGCAAAAGAAGACTGCAAAGACGAGGATGATTCTGTTGGAAGGTGTGAAGGACCACATTGTGTCTAGCCTTCATGGGAAAGCCACTCCATTCTTAATGTGGAAGGCTTTGAGAGACTTGTTCCAAAGCAGAAATGACCAGAGGAAGTTGGCGCTTAAAGACAAGCTCAGAAAAATAAAAATTGAGAAAGGCGACAGTATTCCAAAATACCTCACGAAGTTTGTCCACTACAAGGATGAGCTGGGAAGCATGGGGGTTACTATTGATGAAGAAGACTTGGTGAGCTTGGCTCTCCTTGGGCTTCTGAAGAGTTGGCATAGCTACGAAGACTCTGTTAATGGACGAGAGAAACTGTCGGGATGGGAGCGACTTTGGTCGGATCTTGTGCAGGAGGAGATAAGGTGGGGTACCAGGGATGGATCTTCATCGAAGAATGAAGATGAATAAAATTGCGCTTTGGCTGCCAAAGCAAGGAAAGGGAAGGGGAAGAAAAATCCTTCTAAATCTGGTGTGAAAGGCAAGAAGCAGGACTTGTCCAAAGTGAAGTGTTTTCACTATCATGAGCATGGACATTTCGCCACTAACTGTCCACAGAAGAAGAAGAATAAGCAGGCTGCTAGATCTGCAGCTGGAGAGGCGTTAGCCTCGTAATTTGAGCTAGATTTTTCTTTGATCACATGCTTGGTTTCAAGATGCATGGGATCAGTGTGGTGTCTTGATAGTGGTGCGTCTTTCCATATGACGGGAGACAAAGAGTTGTTTAGTGACTTGGAGGAGAAGGACCTCCAGATGCATATAGAGATGGGCGATGATGGTCGGTATAATACGATTGGCATTGGGACCATTATCTTTGAGAGGGAGTCCGGTAATCCGTTCTTGTTAAAGAATGTCATGCATGTTCCAGGTCTAAAGAAGAGCTTGGTCTCGGTCACAATGCTAGAAGACAAAGGTTATGATGTTGTTTTTAGTGAGGGAAAAGCTTTCCTTCGACATAAAACAATGGGTCAAACCAAGAAGATAGGGGTTCGAATTAAGAATCTCTACAAGCTGGAGGTAGATGGCTGCGCTGCAATGGTGGGCAAAGCAGAAGAAGTGGTGAGCCGGGATGAGGGCGAATTATGACACAGGAGATTGGGCCATCTTCACCATGGTGCTTTGAAAATTTTGCAGCAAATTTATACTGGACTT
>CM076570.1:1538290411-1538759984 GCA_034641835.2 Pinus albicaulis | reverse complement strand
TGAAGGACCTGGGCATCCTTCATTATTTCCTGGGATTGGAGATTTGGCAGCGCAGTGGAGGACTGTTTGTTTCTCAGGGCAAGTATGCCCGGGAGATTCTGGAGAGGTTCAACATGCAAGGCTGCAAGCCTGTTGACACTCCTCTTCTTGGGGGTTGGAGGAAGGAGGATGCTACTTCAGCAGAGGTAGTGGATGCCACTGTCTATCGACAGTTGGTGGGGTCGCTTATGTATCTGGTCAATACACGACCCGATATATGCTATGCAGTTAACCAGCTTCCGCAAGCTATGGTTAAGCCTACCAAGCTCTTTTGGAAGGCAGGCAAGCATGTATTGCGCTATATTAGAGGCACATCGGGATATGGTCTATGGTACAGACAGGAGGATGGAGCAAAGCTTTCTGGCTTCACTGATGCAGATTGGGCAGGGAGTCCAACGGACCGGAAGAGCACTTCTGGGGGAGTTTTCAGCATTGGGTCGACAGCAGTTTCCTGGTACAGCAGGAAGCAGAGATCCGTGGCACTCAGTTCAGCAGAGGCCGAGTACATGGCAGCAAGCTTGGCTGCATGTGAGGCTATTTGGATGAGGAAGATCCTCGCAGGTTTGTTCAGGTTGCATTTGGAGCCCACAGTGATCTACTGTGATAACCAGAGCTGCATCAAGCTCTCGGCTAATCCAGTATTTCATGATAGGTCCAAACACATCGACATCAGGTACCATCATATCAGAGATTGTGTTCAGCGGAGAATCATGATGCTTTCATATGTTCCCACGGAGGATCGGGATGCCGACATCCTGACGAAGGCGCTCACCAGGAGCAAGTTTGAATTCCACAGAGGCAGGATAGGGGTTGCAGATAATCCATATCTTGCTGAGAGGGAGTGTTGAGAATGCAGCAAGATGATGGAGCTTAGTGAAATGAAGTCGCCTTCACTAAGTGGGCCTGCAGGCAAATTCTGGCGCAAAGTCTATTTTTAGACTATGTCTATTTTTAGACATATGGAGCATGGTTCGGGGATTCCAGTTTGAGATTCTTGGAGCATTGGTCATGTTGGTAAAAATAGATGAGACTCTGTTTTTTAGGTCGAAGAGGTCGAAGGCTATTTTTAGACTGCCTCTCCTAAAAATATGGAAGTCAAATATTATTTACCCTTAATAATATTTAGACTATAAATAGCAGTTTACTCTCTTGGAGCACTTCAGTTTGAGCTACGGATGTGGCACATGCAACTGCCAGAAGGAAATACGCTTTTCTTATGGGGTATTGAGCTCATGCATGGTTGACTTCAGTTAGGACTTCAGTGGCAGAAGTTTGGTGGAGTTAATGAGACAACTAGTGGAGTTGTGTTCTGTTTATTTTAGTTGAACTGGTTGAGATTAGTTTAACTAGCTAATCAATTAGTTATGAGTGGAGTGAATTAAATATTATTTAAATCATTAATTAGTAACTCATTATTCAACTCAAGAACACATCAGTTCACTACAGTGCATGATCAGTTCAGTGGAGACCAGTGAAAGAGGTAGATGAAAGGGTGGAGTTAGCTATCAGTGGCGACATCAGTTGTGCATGAGATTTTCACCACACTTGGAGGATTTGTCCATGAAAATTGCGCAGTCAAGCCAAGGAGATTCGAACCTTGGATCTCTATATAGACAGGCCTGGATTGCGCAATAGAGGCAACGCAATTGGCGGTGAGTTTTGAACCAGTAACCTGTTCAAAACTGAGCTAGATTGTGGGTAACTGTATGAGAAAGTACTGAGTACTTGTGAGGAGTATTGTACTGATTTTGTTACATGATTTCTCCATTATAATATACACAATAGCTGCGGAGTTTTCAGCTATAAGCTTTCCCCATACATACTGTGTTAATGTGTATGATGATTTGATGTGTTATCGCTTGATTTTATTTCCGCATGTGTGATGATCTGAGTGGAAGAGATTATGTGTTGCATATGAATTCGAATTGTATGTGATCAGGATAGTCTCGGTGGATAATTAATTATTATTCAGCAAATTTCTACATTAGTTGTGCATGAGATTTTCACCACACTTGGAGGAAATTAACAATGAGAATTGCACAGTTGGAGCTAGTGAGATTCGAACTTGGATCTCTCATTAGACCAACCTTGATTGCGCAATAGAGGCAGGCAATTAGTGGATGAGTTTTGAACCTTTGACTTGTTCAAAACCAATCTAGTTTGTGTGTAGCTTTGTGAGATAGCACTGAGTACTTGTGAGGAGTATTGTGCTATGTATTTGCTGCATGTTCTCTCCATATAATATACAAAATAGCTGAGGGGTTTTCAGCTATAAGCTTTCCCCATACATACTGTGTTAATGTGTGTGATGAATTGATGTGGAATCGCTTCTATTCTTTTCGCATGTGACGATTAATTGTAGAAGAGATTATGTGTTATGCATGCAATTCGAAATTGATGTGTGATCAGGTTAATCTCCATTGAATAAGTGATTTATTCAACAAATTTCTACACCTCTTTGGTTTCACAGTCACGCTCCCAACCTAAAATGAGTTATTTTACTTGAGAAGGAGTACCTGACATGTAGATATCAAAAATATTTTCAATAATTTCTTCCCCTCCTGTTTGGGCCCTCTTTGGACTTACTCTTGTTCTTATTTCCTTTTTCCTATGCAAAATTTTACACTGCTTGACCTTTCACCATTCTTTCTTACAAGTGGAGTACCAATCGTTGGATTAACTGACACTGTCGAGGTGAGTACGAAACCATGGCTAGACGAACACCTATATATGATTTAAAAATACCTGTGAAGTGTAACATAATTTCAATAATTTATTTAGTTAAATAACAGAGGAAAAGATCCTGATTACCGAGAGTAGCATCCTCATTTTTAGCAGTGTAATGCATGTCATCATTCCTTATTCCAATCATCCCTAGAGCTACGAAGGTTGCAATAGGAAGGCTAGGAGAGGCTATCATTTTCCAAAGAAACAGAAATTTCCTTAACTATTGCGAAAAATCATGCATGGATAGAGTGTTTCCATTCTCCTGCATCGTGTGTACTAACACATGGAAGAGACTCCACTTAATAGGACTAAAACCCCATAGAATAGGACAAGAACCCCACCGACCAGACTCAAATCCCATAAAGTTGGACAAGAACCCCTAGAAATTGGACCGAAACCCAACAAAACAAATGGATTGACAACAATCCAACCCTTTCGAGACCAGACTTTAGTAGTTCCACCATTACAATTAGGGCCCAAACCCCTCCTCTTTGTAACATTGTAAAAAGGCTGAATAGGCAAAACCCTGGATCGGTATCTAACAAAGTGCTACTCGTGAAAATGTCATTGGAGGCCATACACTGAACTTCATAGGATTGGCAAGCCAAGCTGTGAAGGTTACAGACAGGGCAGAAGGCCAGTCTAGTAATGGAGATGGGGAAATGAGTAATAGGATAAGAGATGAGGAAATTCAAGATGGGGAAAAAGCAACCAAAGCCGATAGGAGGCCATGCAGAGCCAATTGAAAGACATTCAGATTTAAATTGGGTAAAATAAGGGTCGAGGAAATGAGCGACCTTCGTAGAAACTGGGACGTTAACACCAAGCTCCTTAACAATAACTAGAATATACTAGAAAATAGAAAAATAAAAACCCTCATCCCCCATACAAAAGAGGTAAGTAGGTTTAGAATAAAAAAACACAGAAGAGGACAACAAGAAAATTTTCATATACTCCCCAATCCTTAATACAACAATAGTTCAAAGGCTTAACGACTGTAAAATTCCGCATTAATTTCAGTAAGTTGTCCCAAAATCCATGTACATCAAACAAAACCCCCATAATTTTTCATATCTTTCATATGCAGAAAATAGAAATGAGGTGAAGACATGAATTATGTTTCCTATCGCAGCGACAGACATGATACAAAGGCTATGAACATACCCGAATTTAAGCACCACATAACCATCGTCTAGCCCTTCAACTGCTCGCCGACTTCCTTTTCTAATCTCAACTTCACGTTTAACTACCAGACCATATTACCACCTTCAACATTACCACCTTTAGCCTTCGTAACATTCCTTACATGCCAGCCCTGTTTCCAACACCCTTCTGACACCGTGAGTTTTCTACCACCCGCATTTAATTTCGTCATTATTTGGCGTGGGTGGTAGTACCCACCATCGTCTCCTCATGTCCACATCAACTATCCATGTGGTACGCATGAGCTCGTGCCACCTCGTCATTCGAATTAACCAGTTGGAACCCCGATTGGGGATCCCGAGTATCCTCGTTATCCCTATCAACAATTTCCTATAGAGATTGTAGCTTCTCCACCTATACCATTTTGGCTTGGTTGATGTCCAGTTGTCACACCCCCGTGAGTACAACTCTAGTTCTCCAAGTAGTCAGTTGCTTCATTCCCTGATCTGCGAATATTTGATGAGATAAGGTAACCAATGCTTGGAAGAATATCATTTATTTCCTGAATTAGACGAGTTGTTCACCAGCTTCGACTAATTTTCTCCCAACCTGTCCCCTACTGCAACTTCTACAGAACACTTGTTACCATGGCTGAATCCCCCTCTACTATAGTCCTCTGATATTGTTCTCTCACAACTATCAAAATGCCTTGTTTTACCGCTGTGATTTTGGCTTCGTTATTTGTAGCGAATCCAAAATCAGTCACATAAATTCTACTTACTAAACCCTTTGAATCACGAAATATACCTCTTTCTCCTGCTTGACCCAAATTACCTTTAGAGGCCCCATCATAATTAAGATTAATAACCTCCTATTGTAGAGCATTGAATTAATCGTGCGGATGTCTTCCCAAAGGTTTTTGTTTCCATGAGGCTGGGGCAAGCATTTGGGGTTTCAAGTTAAGCATAGCTAAAATCCTATCCTCATGCCCATTAGCTTTCTAGCCAACTTCATGCCATTTCTCGGTGAGGACAGTTTCTCTGATATTCTCGAGAACCACTTTCCATATCTCTTCAATTTGTCGATACTAATATCTGAATGTTCTCCAATTTCTTTCTTTCCAGGCGACCCATATGAGAAATCCCATAAAGAGTCCCCACGCTATGTTAAGAACAAGGCCTTTATACCCTCCTTTTCTCCAGACTTCAATTGTATGCCTGAGGCTCTTGTTGTCCCTATCTGTTTATTGAAAGAGGGAGGAAAGGTTTTTCCACAAGGTCTCAATGACAAAGAAGTTATTCAATAGGTGTTCCAATGTTTCTACATTCTTCTTACACATAATATATGTCAGTCGGCCAGGAAATTTTAATTTCCTTACAATAGTTAAGGAAATTTCATTCTTCTATTCTGAGATTATTTTCCACAAATCTCTACCCCATTGTATCCATATTTACCAGAGCTTAGCTCCCATAACTTGATTTAGCAAATATGGATCTCTTAACCCCAAGCCTCCGATCCTTTTTATTTTCGTAAGCTTATCCCATGAAAGGAGAGCCCATTTACAGGCTTGTTGAGATCCTTGCCATAGGATGTTTTTAAACGTCTTAGCCATATCATTACAATAGATTTTAGGCGTTTCCAATCCAGAGAGTTGATAGATGGGAATGGATTGTAAGACTGTTCTTAACATAAAAACTCGACTCAGAGCATTAAGCACCTGAAATGCCCAATTTTGAAGTCGAGCTTATATGCGATTAATGAGATATTTCCACCCAGAGACCCGAAGAGAATTTAGATTGAGAGGGATTCCTAAATATTTCATAGGGAAGGATCCGATGTTGAATCCTAAGGTAGGCAATAGGAATCTTTGGGAGAGAATATTAGTATTAAATATAAACACATTTTATTTGTCATTATTGATAAGAGTTCCATAGGCTTCCATGAAATCTTTAAGAATGGATAGAATTTCCTTAGATTCTTTTAGAGTGGCTTGACAGAAGAGCATAAAGTCATCTGCAAACTGTTGGTACGAAAGTTTTAAACCTGCCCCCCAAAGATTAAGGCCTTCAAGTTGACCTCCTTGGATCTTACTTTTAATATGTCAACCAAGGCCTTCTGCTGCAATAATGAAAAGGAAGGGGGAAAGTGGATCCCCTTGTCTTAAACCCCAGGTAGCATTAAAGGGAGTTGAAGGAACTCCGTTAAGAAGAATAAAGTAATTAAGAGAAGAAATAAAAGGAATTATCCAATAGATCCATCTTAAATCAAATCCAAACACCTCAAGAATAGCTTTAAGGTAATTCCACGACCTCCAGACAGGGCTCCTCTGCACGACAACAAAAAAAGGATAAGGTTGTGGAGGAGTACGGGGACATCTTCACCTCACCCACAGGGGTTCCTCTGCACTGTTAGGTCAAGCACCCGATTGATCTAACCCCAGGTGCGTCGCTACCCAATGGACTGATCTATCGGTGCTATATTATGGAGAATGATGAAATCAAGAGGCAGATTCAGGAGCTATTGCAGAAAGGTCACATCAGACCAAGTTCATCGCCCTGTGGGAGCCCGATCGTGTTGGTACAGAAGAAGGATAGGACGTGGAGACTTTGTATTGACTATCGGGCGCTGAACAAGATCACTGTCTAGAATAGATACCCAATCCCATGGATTGATGACCTTTTGGACCAACTCAAAGGTGAAAAATATTTCAGCAAGATCGACCTGAAGTCTGGGTATCACCAGGTACCAATTGAACCCTCTGATGTGTGGAAGACTGCCTTCAAAGCCAAGGAAGGCCTTGTTGAATGGATGGTCATGCCTTTCGGGTTGACAAATGCTCTTGCAACCTTCATGAGGATGATGGATGACATCTTGCGGCCATTCACCAACTCATTTGTAGTGGTGTACTTGGATGACATTCTGATCTTCAGCAAGACTTGGGAAGAGCACCTTCACCATATCCGACAAGTCCTCCAAACACTGCGGGAACACAAGTTGTGTGCCAATTTGGAGAAGTGCACGTTTGGCATGACCCAGGTTCAATATCTGGGATACATTATTGATGAAAGGGGGGTGCATGTGGATCCAGCCAAGATCCAAGTCATTCGGGATTGGCCAGCCCCAACCACTATAACATAGCTTCACAGCTTTCTGGGTCTTGCTAATTTCTACCATAGATTCGTGTTGGGATTCTCTCATATCACATGGCCCTTGAGTCAAGTCACCAAGGGAGGAGCGAGAGCAAAATTATTTTGGTCAGAACCTCAACAGAAGGCATTCACAGAATTGAAAAATCGCCTCTGTTCTGCCCCAGTGCTCACATTACCAGACTTGCAACAACCATTTGAGATCGAGATAGATGCCTCTGACTATGCTATTGGGGCAGTTCTTACTCAACATGGACATCCAGTGGCATATCACAATGAGACATTGTCTAAGACAGCTCGCAAGTATCCCACCTATCACAAAGAAATGTATTCCATTGTGCAAGCCTGGCGACACCTGGTTTCACCTCCATCTCAAGAAAGAACAAAGGGGAGAAAGGAAAAAAGCCTCCGAAACCATCCACCAATACAACCCCCACCAATACTGCCTCGACCCAGCAAAAAAAATTTGAAGTTCTGAGCAATCTTTACTCATTGGAGCACCCTATAGTCTCCCAGGCCCCCACTGATCAAGATCCGTCATTATTAAGTCAATCTTTGATTACAACCAACGCCCCAAGCACAACCTCAGATTCAATCCACGCCCAGGCACCGCAACACAAACCATAATCCTCTCCCATTCAGATTAATACCAGCCACACCTCACTGCAAACCCCTCAATGCACAGAAATGCAAACAGAGCAACCATCCTCAACCACTTCAAACAATCCTTTGGAGGAGATCCTCGGCGATCTAGATCTCCAAAAGGTCAATGAGCAATGGTCCAAACTGGGAGTCGATGCCATTCCCCAAGAACACTTAGAGAAGATAGAAATGGCATACCTGCAGCTGGAATACATCAACCAAAATGCAGCCAAAAGGAAATGGGGAAATAGCAGCCAAACGAGCATTCAAGCCAACCTGGATTTGGATCAATACGAGCCACAAGGACCAGGAAGAAAAAGAGGGCGCAAATCCACAAGACACCAAATACAAGAACCAGGCAGACGCCTAATCAATGAAGGAAAAATCAGGGCCTTGGTCCTATCTGCTCCAAAGGTAGCTCAATGAAAATCACAACCTGGAAAATCAGGGGGCTCAACGACACCACCAAAAGAAGGATCTTGAAAAACCGCTTATTCTCGCTACACCCAGAAATCATACTTCCTCAAGAATCCAAATGCTCTCCCAAAGGCACAGAGACACTCAAAAAACTCGTTTCCAACAGTCATCATTGCAAAAACCAAAGTATAATTTGTTTTTGGTAATGTTGACCATGTCACTCAACCTCACATGGAAATATTTAATGGGTGAAACCTTGGTTTAACTCATGGTTTTTTATTTTCATCACCTACAAGAAGAGCTACATGGATGATATATATCTCCCATCAGTTGTGGCCCCACTATTGACATATGCTTCCTAACTTAGGTCAACACTACTACACAGTACAAAACTTGGCATACTTCTTCCTTTTGGTTTGAAACACCTATATAACTGATTTTAGCCTCTACAAAATCCTATTAATCTTATGTAGGCCTCAACCAAACCTATACCTCTTCCTGCACTAAAACTATTGAGCATCAAACAATCCCTGTAGGTATCAAGCAATGATATTGTGATGAGTCCACAAAAAAATTTGTACTACAACTATTTCAAATTTTTACCATCAAAAAATCCATGCACACATCAAACAATCATATTTTAATGATTCCATAAAACAATTTTCACTACAATGGTTGACCATCAAACAATCCATTTTGGCATCAAGCAATTGATAATTCCATCAAATGATCCATGTACACACCAGAAAATCATATTGTGGTGAGTGTATGTTAACATCAAGGACCACACATGATCCCTTATGTCAATAGGAATTCCAAAGAGGATCACAAGAAATAAACAAACCATTTTTCTATGTCTACCAAGATTCCTAGATAAACCTTTTGAAGAAAGATAATAGTTCTCAAATGAGGTTATTAAGTAGGAGGTGGTTGGAGTTGCTCCTATTCCCTGTCATCCTTACGGCCTTCATTTACATATCCAGTTCATTCCATACTTCTTCCTAGGATTTGGTCCTCATTCTCAAGGATGATGTGGTTGGATGTTGTCAAACCTACTTCCTCACCCCGTCACTAGTTTATTTCTCAATCTCTTTTTTGTGCTACCCAAAACCTAATGCAAAACCCATTTACACTTTATTTCGAAATTTCCCTCAAAAATGATAATTGTGTGTAGGGTTCCTTCTTGAAATTCCCATTTTATTTCAATCAACTAAACCACTATGGTCTTCATAAACCAATAGGTATCAATAGTCTTAAATAATATTGTTTCCCTTGTATGAGAATAAACTAGGTTAGATTCCCAACCCTTCACTTATTCTAGGATCTAATCCTTTGATAAATTATTTATCCTTTGTCAAAGCCCCTTCTCTAATTCCTCCCTATATATTTAAGCTTTAGTTGAGAATTATTAGTACATATATTTTTATTCATATATAAGATAAATATTGTAATTTTACACATCATTAGGATATGAAATTCAATTATATTATTATTTCTATATCCTTTAAGGTTTCCTTAGGCATATAAAAGCATGATGTGATATATGTCCTCCAATGTTGGTGAGGTCATGGGTTTAACTCTATTAATCCATAAGGTGATTTGCTTGGATCATAGTTGTTGATTATTTAGCATTTTTACCACTTCAATGGTGGTGAAATATCCAAGGGTATCCCATGCTTGGTTATTATTTATAAAATATATTAATGTTTTAATAAATATTTATTATTCCAATTACTTTTTTTATGTGTTCAACTTACAACTATGGTTATTGTTGTTCTTATTGCTACTACTATTATGATAACTATTAGTTTTATTATAACTATTTTTCTAATTATGTAGTCAATAGTATGATAATAATTATAACTATTGAAAACTATATTTAATATCCATGTTGAGTCGTATAAATGATATTTAAGAAACACTCACACAAGGTTGAAAACAACATGATGTCAATAAAATTATTCCACACATGTCTACTACAATATTTTCATGCTATAATAGTAAAAATAGGGAGGGTTGGAGAACTCTCGGACGAGAAATGGAAAAACTCTCGAACGAGAGTTTCTCCAACTCCCGTCCGAGAGTTTTGTGACCACAACTCTCGGACGAGAAAATGCGAAACTCTCGTCCGAGAGATATTTAACTCATGTTAAACCCGACCAAACTCTCGTCCGAAATATTTAAAATTTCTCGGACGAGAATTTTGAAAACTCTCGGCCGAGAAATTTAGTTGACTTTTTTCTCGGCCGAGAAATTAAAAATTTCTCCCAAATTCTAACCATCCGCCAAAAACTGTTTCCCAACTTCGCGATTTGCGATTTGACCCCATTAAATGCACACACTTTTTATGGTTTATTTCAATTCAATTGAAGTTATTGTTTGTGTTTTTCTCTGTTTATTTCATTTATGTATTTTTATTCACAAACTTATGTTTATAATTTTCTTTTTATGATTTTTCCATGCAAGCGGTGACAAAAATTCTTTTAAGGATGAGCAATACAGATGATTTCAAACGAGTTATCAGTTTCATTTTTTTCATATCTCATAATAAAACAATTTCAAGACCTAAGACATTTCATTATATTAATAAATGAAAAGTGATTTTTTGATAATCAATGTTGGAACATATGTATAACTTTTATTTTCTTTAATTAAATTATCTCTTTTTATATACTCATCGTTTTGGTTGTTGTATAATATACTTAAAATTTTAACATATGTAGATATTGTTATTACTTTGTAATTATTCATTTAATGTGAAAGATATCCATTTAATATATTTTTTCATAACTAGAAAGATATGTGATAGATTAGAAAAACAAAAATTTTTGAAATATCATGCCATCTTCAAATTTTCACTCAAACAAAATTATGTGACACTTGGAATTGAAATGACACTGCTTATATTATGTAAATTTATTATGCCCATCAACTTGGAATCATGTGAATGTTTCAATGGAGAGACTCTTCCATTACTTGTAATTGATACTTGCCATAATGTAGCCAAGCACAAAAAAAGCTACCATAGTCTTATTGTACACAATGAATTAAAATTTTTGGATGTAACTATGAGATACTTCAATTGTGTTAATACATTTGATATTAATTAAATATATTTATGGTAATTGGATCTAAGCATAAGAAAATGGTCAAAATGTTTTCTTTCGTAATAAAATCAAACTCTTCCCATGATACTCACCACATGCAATATATAACCTTTCTAAATAAAGGAGGATATTTTTTTTTGCACCATTTCATATTTTATGGTGCTTTGCACCATATACAATTTTATTATAATAATTAAAAAAATGTATTTTTTTTGCACCATTTTTTATTTTATGGTGCTTTGCACCATATACAATTTATTATTATTATAATAATTTTGATATTTTTATGATAAATTTTTAATTTTTGTAAAATTAGTTTTGGTGCTTTGCATCACAATATCTTGATATTGGTTTTTGGTGGTTTGCACCATACACCATGGAATGCCACATATGCATTTAACACCAAATTTAACATTTTTTATTAACTCCACTTTTGCACCAGAAAATAGCACCACTTGCGTATCTCCACATTATCACCACTTTTGCACCACTATTTGAAAAGTAAAGATTTCTCAAATCCTTTACAAATTATGGTGCTAATGTGTGGCTAAATAACCCTTCTTCTTGTAGTGATAGCTTTATTGATGCATTCAACCAATTTTAGGACTTCCGCCTGATAACTGCTATGAATGTTTAGGCTTTGTACATATTTGTGTTGGGATTTGTACAAATTAGTGATCATAGGTGTGTTTGTAGGTGATGCCCTCTATGCTCTCAGATGAAACTTGCATGACCCATGGAATCCTTTGGTGAATCCTTGTACTTGGTTCCACATTACATGTGACAGGGACAAGCCTGTTACTACACTGCAAGTTTAATGAAATCAGGAACTCTATTTTATTACATTTCTTTTGGAATATTAGAAAATTAACTTATTTTTATTGTGGAGGAACCTGGGAAATGCTAGATTTTCTGGAGAAGGCTTACTCACCTCCAATATTTGTAAGCTCTGGCAAAAATACTTTGAAACCCTATGAAATCCATATATGTAATATAACGTTTGGGGTTTGTATTGGAGTGGTTGGTTTTTTGCACTTTTTCTATTCTTCTAACTTGTTTGAGCTTTGTGATAGTATTTCGGTTCCGATAAACTATGTGTCATGGTAAAGAGAAATTCAATTAGCAATGGATTTAGCCAAAAATGATATCTGGTTTATTTTTATTTTTATTTTTATTATTTTCTTCTATTGAAAGCGCTGAAGAAATGGTCATTTTTTTTGCATGAGATAGTGGGTGAAAGTATGAAATAGACATCTGACTAGATCTCTCTATAGAAACCAATCACGTGGTTTGAAAACAATTTTTGTGCATAATCTATTGTTCTCTCACAATAACATATACTTGCACTCTATGATCATATCCACGTGAGGTCCTCAACTAGTAGCTTGTTCACACCTTTGATTTTCTACTAGGTCAGTGACTTCCATCTCTCTATGATCACTTACCTATTGTTCAATTTACTTGTATTGCAATTGAACAAGGCCATGCAATAAATTTGTGAACTTTGTTTTGAACAAACAATGGACTATTACAAAATATAACCTTCCTAAACTTTAAGATGTATGGTTTAGTAGACAAGTGTAGTTCATTAAAGGAAGGTTAATTTTGAATAATGATTTTGTATTATTTATTGCTCATTAAATGCCATCATGGTCATCAAGGTTGATTAAACATATATATTGGAGTTGAAGTATTGAGTAGGCTAAGCTTAGTTTTGAAGCATAAAATAAAGTGTATATTGAATGTGATTAAGATCTAAAGGTTGAGTAAAGTAATGTAAAATTTTAAGCATTCAATGCATATTAAATGTTACTGAGATCATGATATTAGATAGTCACAATTTTTTATGGAACATAAAATGAAAGTCATTAAAAATAAGAAAATGTTATCAAATTTTTATTTGAGAGACAAAAGATTTGAAATTCTACCAAATCTATGTCCTAACACATCACTAATTTCCTCTTCTCATCAATGTCGAATAAGTTATAGGAAGTTGAACACATCACAATTTAAAATGAAATTTGATTAGCAAATTGTTTGAGTGATTTATTAGTTAATTATATTATAATTTAAAATTTTATAAATTTATTATTTTTAAAATTATAAAAACAAAAAATGAAAAATGTAAAAACCCTCAAATTTAACAAATGAAACTATTTTAAAATTCCAACTGACTCAATTAAAAAAAATGATTGTTACCCACATCACTGTATATGAACAATTTGCTTTGAACCATGCCTATTTGTTTTAATGCATCATCAATCTTCCATTCTCTCTCAAGGAAAAAGGTTATCTCTGTAGATTCGATGAGTGGACCTCTCCATAATGTGCACGTTTCACTTTCATAATTAGATTAAGGAATCAAATTAACCCTCACGTTATCACATCCAGTATCCTCACTTAGAAACCAAGCAATATGGAAAAAAAATACATTTTCTCCTATTGATACCGAAAAATCCGGGACCATCTAATATTACGTGCCAATCAAGAATAATTCTGTTTTCACTTCAGAATATAATTTAGCCGTTCCTGTCAATTCCAGAAACATCTCCTCAATTCAGAAAACTGAAAACCAACTAAAGTGCAAAAGGCGTTTTAGGTATTCCTATCAAGTCCACAATCACCTCCTCCATTCAGAAAACCGAAAACCAACTCAAGAGCAAAAGGAAAAGGCATGAAGTGGACTCCCATTAATCACGGGATCTCAACAGTTTGTCTTATTAAAATTTATACAATCCAGTGGGTCAAGTCTAAAGTGGAAATTTCTGACATAATAATTTAATAAAATAAAAATAAGCGACAAACTTGCGGGACATAGATTTATTAATTAATTAAAATAATAAAATAAAAATAAGCGATAAACTTTCGGGACATATATTTATTAATTAATTAAAGTGGCGAGGAATCAAATGATATATATTAATGAGCATTTGTATTTAAAAGTGTAAAGGTATGCTAGTGTTTTGGTTTTTTTTAAAACTAGAATTTGGTAAAAACAATTCAAAAAATTAGATTGTTTAAGTGTTTGAATTGTTTTTAGTGCGATTTTTGAAGTTTTTGTTTGTGGATTTTTCTGTTTTAATTTCTCTAAAATCCACCGGGAATTCATTGAAAATAGAAGTTTGATGGGTAACCGTGCACAATAGAAGTGGCCTAGGGTTTTTTAGGGTGCTGAATCCATATATACAGTGAAAAAACCAATTTAAATAAGAGAAATCAAGGTTTCACCTCAAATTTTCTCACCGCATTCTGGCACTTGAAACTCCAAAAAGTCGCACTAAAGACAACTCTTTTTTTTGTGGTGGAAATGGATTCTACACCATGAAGAACCCTTGGGGCACTCAAAATTTAAGTGTGACAACTATAATCCGGATTTTCAAAAAAAAGTTCCGGATTTTGGTATAATCTTGCAAGATTTTCCATTATTTTATGAGCTAATCTTTGTGTTTTTTAGACTACTTTTTTTTTACCCTTATATATATATATAACATTTGAAATAAAATGGTTTCTAATGTCTCATTGGAAGTCCGAATCGAATGGGGGATGCCATTGACCTGAGTATAGGGTAGATGTGTGAGTGTTCTACCATGGGATAAATATCATGGGCATGTTGAAATTGGCAACAAGAAACATTGAAAATGACATCCAAAAGTGGTAGTTGATTTAGTTTTTCTTTATTTAAATTGGAAGAGAAATTGTAATTTCCTCTCCTGACAACTTGTATTAGTTAACTGAGTCAAGAAGTCTTAATTAGGTTAGGAAATTCGAGTTGAGGGTCAAAGAGGACAACTTGTATTAGTTAACTGATTCGGGAAGACTTAATTAGGTTAGGAAATTTGAGTTGAGGGTCATAGAGTAGGCATGTAGAGTTTTCCCATGATTTTAGGAGATCCAGTTAAAGTTATTTGTGAGTTGTAATTATTTAACTCAATTAATTGAGTTAAGATCAGTTTCACTAGTTCTAAGTGATTAATGACCTAGTGAGAGATCTAGTGAATTAAATCTGATTTAATTCACAAGTAGTGATCAATCAGTTAACTAATAATTCACTGTAAATAGTTGTTGCATGTTAGTTCTAAGAGTGACACAACTAAGATTGGAGTTAAAGAGAAGCGTACTATTAGTTGTATAATCATCCAAATTGTACATATGGTGCATGCAGTCAAAAGAAGGCTTAAAATAAATCATTCCTTAATTAGAGAAAATTTCCTTTAAAAGGAGGAATGAAGGCACAAGTTTAATCATTGTTTTGGTGAGCACAAGTTGGTGAGACCAAGCAATCAGAAGCACAAGTTTGTGTGTGGAGCTTGTGAGAGAAAGGTGTACAAGAGAAGCTTGTGCATAGTTGTGCAAGAGAAGCTTGTGAGACTAGTTTCTGCAAAGTAGAAGAGAGTTGTCGCCACTACAACAAGGAGTAGCCATAACGAAGTTTCAATAATGAGGAAAGTAGAAGAGAGTTTCCACCACTACAAAAAAGAGTAGCCACAACGTAGTTTCAACAACGAATACCTACAGTTGCATTGCGACATCTCTCTGAACAAGAACACATCTCTAGAGGAGGATTCACTATGTTCTTGTTCAGAGAGTTGCCGCAACGTATTGTAGGTGTTAAGTCTTGAAACTACATTGTGGCTACTCTCTGTTGTAGTTGTGGCAACACACTTATGCTTTCCTTGTTGTTGAAACTACGTTGCGGCTACTCCCTGTTGTAGTGGCGACAACTCTCTTCTACTTTGTGGCAACTCCATTGTTCAAACTACATTGTGGCTACTTAGTAGTGACAACTCTCTTCTACTTTGTGGCAACCCCTCTGTAGTTTTTTTTAGCCTTGTTGCTAAAATAGAGTATTTATAGACACACCCTGGCCATTGTAATCCCTTTATGGATATTTATGGATGGTCACTTGATAATCTCAACAATGGCGTAAGAGTTCAAATATGGACTAATTGGTTCTACATATATTCTTGCATCCTCTAGTTGATAAAATATTTGAGTCTGTGATGAAATATTCAAGTCATGATGAGTTTTGATTAGTATACATTTTTTATAATTTTCTATATTAATTATGTTTTTTAAATTATAACATATATTACGTTTCAAAAATATTATATTTTAAAAATTGTAAACTATTCTCAAAATTATACTATATATTTTCATTGATAAAACACAGGTTGTGTCTATAAATACTCTGATTTAGCAAGAAGGCTAAAAAAAATATAGAGTCGTTGCCACAAAGTAAAAGAGATTTGTCACTACTAAGTTGTTGCAACTTAGTTTCAATAACGAGGAAAGTAGAAGAGATTTTCCACCATTACAATAGGGAGTAGACACAATGTAGTTTCAACAACGAACACCTACAATTACATTGTGACAACTCTCTGAACAAGATCACAATGAATCCTCCTCTAACAAACTTGTTACATTACATAGTCGGTCAAACTTTGTGAACAAAAACATTCGCACTTAAGCCAACGTATACATTTTTCAAACAAGGAAGGGCTTAAGTGTGAATGTTGTTGTTTAGAGAGTTTGACCGGCTATGTAATGTAACAATTTTTTTGGAGGAGGATTCAGTGTGTTCTTGTTCAGAGAGTTGTTGCAATGCAACTGTAGGTGTTGGTTGTTGAAACTATGTTGTGACTACTCCCTGTTGTAGTGGTGGCAACTCTCTTCTACTTTGCTCGTTGTTGAAACTAAGTTGCGACTACTCCGTGTTGTAGTGGCGAAAACTCTCTTCTACTTTGCGGCAACTCCGCTGTTCAAACTACGTTGCGGCTAGAGAGTAGCGACAACTCTCTTGTTCTTTGTGGCAACCCATCTATAGTTTGTTTTAGCCTTGTTTCTAAAACAAAATATTTAGAGACATAACAGGTTTTGCTTATAAATTAAAAATGATAATAATCCAACAATATAGGATTTAAAACACAAACATAAAAATCTAAAGATTCACATAGAATTTTGACATCCGTTGAATAAAAACATAATGTAGAAAAATTGGGTAGATTTAGATATATATGTTAGGGTGACAAGAAAAAAATATACTTTATAAGTATATTCTTGATTTTTGAAATGAGAATGTTAAAATACAAGGGAAGGATTAATTTTCAACTTTTTAAATCTTAATTTTGAAGTTTAAGTTTGAAGATTTTTTTATCATGAAACACATTTACTTACTTTGTTTTAGTGAAAGGGAATGAAAAGTAAGGCTACTTTGTTATTATTTAGCAATGTGTGTGTGTGTGTGTCATTATAATATTTTAATAAATTATTTATTTTAAATTAAAAAAAAATATTATATTGAATTATGAGAATAATTAAGATCATCCATATTAATGACTACTTTCATTGATGAGTTTAAGTCATCTCTTTCCAAATCTCATTATTATATGAAATATCTCATTTTACTTTAATGTAGTGAGAACTTTCAATCAAAAGTTTTGTAAGTTTCCTTATTTAAAGAATTTCTCATTTTATTTTAATGTAGTGAGAACTTTAAACCAAAAGTTTTGTAAGTTTCCTTATTTAAAGAATATTCTTGAAAATTCTATTGCATTCTCTTATTGTAAATTTTTAGGTTTTTTTTAGCATTTCCAAATTAGATTTCCTTATGGCATTTATTTCAATCTTCTATTTTTTTTTTAAAATTGGGAAATTATATCGTTTGAAAACATTAATTCTATATACAAATATTCTATGGTAATAATGATAACCATTAATTTTAATATAAATATTAATGAAAAAAAATTGATTATTATAATTAAATAATTTTAGGAATATAAAGAAAAATATAATCTGACATTGATTTTGAATTATGTAGTAAGTTGAGATACATCTAGCATTCATTATTTCTTTATATAACCATATTTTTGTATTCAATAACGTAATAAGATAATATATATTCTTATAAAAAAATTAATAAATATTATTTAAAATGCAAACATGAAAAAATAAACCTTCTTCATAAACCACAATATAAGAATATACCAGGGAAAATTTTAGGGCTAATATTTGCTGGGCTAATTTTCTATACTTTTTCAAAAACAAATATTGGCTAATTTCTATTTTTTCTAAAAGTAATTCGCCCTAGTTTTATAGTCTGAAATTATTTTACCTTAAAAATCGCCCAAATCTTATATATAATAATATAATATAATTAATAATTTATATATTTTTACTTAAAAAATCATGAAACATTTTACAATTTTTCTATTCAACATTACTAGGAGTCATTAAAGTTTCTAAACTTTCAAATAGATATCCATCCTTAAATTTTTCCTTGAAATATACGATAACTTCAACTTGCTTCTCATGCCCATGTAGTTGGAAACTCAACCACCTTCTTAACTATTTGTACATTTCTATAAAATGAATTATAAAATAAATTACCAATTTTAATGAAAATTTGATATTTAATGCATTTTTATGTATTCATTGTATTTTTCTCATATATAATGTTGAATAGATTATAAGTATATTAAAATTATTTATTATAATTATTAATTTATTTAAATTTTAGACATTATTTTTTTTATTGAAATTACAAATTATAAATTTGATTGTTTCATCTAAATTTATTTATATATATTCAAAAATATATTTTAAATAATAAAATTCACGATTTAACTATTTTTTTTATATAAAATCTAACTCAAAATTTTAAAACATACCATCATTAAACCAAATTTAATAAAAATAATTGATATTTTTATAAAAATGAATATCATCATTGATTATTTTATAAATTTTTTATAAAAATATAAAAAAAAATAAGATCTTAAAAATTAAAAAAATATAAACAAATTCACATCTTAAAAATTAATGATCAACCAAAACCAAACCAAAATAAAGATGAGCCATCAACCCATATCAAGATTAATGATATCATTTCAATAAAACCATCATAAATACATGTCACTCCAACCATGATGTAAATATTATATCATACTTAAAAATAATTTTTTGTGAATAGAAGAAATTTTCGGAAATTGAGAAATTATTTGACCACTTTAATTCCATTCTCTCCTCAACTTTTATTTTCATCGTACTTAGGCAGCTTTCCAGATCGCTCTGCGCTCTCCATAACCGAATTTAGCTGGTATTGTTTGCCCCTTCTAAGCCGTGGATTAATGTGGTTAATTCCCGGACATTACTATAGCCGTTCAACTCTTCAAAGAATTAGGCAAAGGCACAGGTTCTGTATCAAATTAATTAAAGAGCTAATGATTTTCATCTAATTAATTAAACAACGAATGATTAGCATAAAGAATAACAATGAAAATAAGAAAAATCGTGAAAAGAACGCCATTTTACCTCTATTATCTAGAATATTTTTGAAAAAAATTCTCTGCGTAGGTGCATAAAGACTCACAAGGAACCCTTTGAATGATGCGTTCACTCACTCCCAGAGCTATAGGTCCAACAAGAAATGAATGATGCGAAATACAAATATGGGAGCTCTTATTTCCCTTTTTATTTCAAAATTTGATTTTGGCACTTTATTTGAAATTTGAAAACGGTGTGAGAGCATCACTATACATGAGTGTTGGTGTCCATGCACATAGTTAGCCTTAATTAGCTTTAGTTCAACTCTAGTTATTGCATGTGATGTGCACTTGTTTTTAGCTAGTTAACTCGAGTGCTTACCAGTGGTGTGCAAATGACGACTTTAGTTAGTTAACTCTAGTGTTTGCATGTGGTGCATGTGCACATAAACAAAACATAAATCACACTTAGCTTCAGTTAACTTTAATTATCCATAGTTATTGCATTTAGAACTAAGCTTAACTTAGTTGCTTTATGTATTTATTCTCAAACTAATATTGATGAATCAAATTCATTCTCAATCCTAATTTTTCTTTTTCCATTCTCGCAAATTTGTGCAATTATTCTTCAGCTAGATCTGTATTTGTGCTCTAATAATTTAGAGCTACAGGTGTTTGGAGAAGGTGCATGAACAATATTTTGCAGGTTTGAAGATCGAAGAATTGGAAATTATTCGGAGATTTGATTTGCGGATCATAATATTAAAGAATTGTCGCAATCGTTGCTACAACCACAAAGTGAAAGAATGGGATTCCCAACTTCCACTATTTGACTCCATACAATTACTATGAATGGAAGCCAATGATTTTGCTTCATCTTAGGAGCAAAGGTTTGTACCAAATAGTCATGGGAATTGAGACAGAACCAATGTTAGAGGATGAGAAGTCATATTGACTTAACAGATCTGACATGGTTTATGGAAAATTATTTCTATATGTGTCTTGTGATATTCTTTATGAGATTAGAAATATTGAATCACCACATGAAATCTGGACTACATTGAAAGGATTATATGGTAATGAAAATTATCTAGAAGAACACCATTTGGAAGCAAAGATATCAAGTTATTATAGCAGTCGTGAAAGTAGTAAAGACTCCAATAATGTGGAGAAATATTTTCAAGATAGTGTTGAACAAGAAGACTCTGCTTCTTCTATTGTTAATGAGCTTGTTGCAGATGAGAATTTTATCTTGTCCAATAATGAAGACATCACATATGGGGAAATATCTTCCTTTGCTAGTGATGAAGACAATACTTTCAAAAACATAGAAGAGGACTTTGATTCCTCTACTATTGATGATGGTGATGATGCAGATCTGACGAGGTCTCAATTTAATGATGTCCCACATGCACTTTCAGTTGTAGATCCATGCATTCCCATGCATGCATTTAAGGAGGCATTTATAACACCATGTATGAATCCACAAAGGCATCTCTAAAGGCACACATGCACATGCATGCATCCCTAGAGACAACCATTCATATGCATGCATATAGGGTACATGAATCTGATCGTCAAATGCATGACGAAGTTGCAGGGAATCCATATTGGCATGCAACCATGTATAAGGAAATTCAGTTTTTGATCAAAACATGGGAGTTGATACCTCTACTCCCAAAAATGAAGCTTATTCCTCCAGATCCATGATGGGATCATCGATCTTCAGTATTTTCCGAGTTTCAAGTTGATATGTTCACCAAGACTTTTATTGAGCATAAGTTTCGATTTCTGCGAGATCATCTCGAGGTGAAGGACATGATTGCCTAGCAGTTGTCTTTTCTTTACTTTTTGCATTATATTTTGAAAGGAGGGTGGGGGGTTGGGACGGGGGGTTCATGCATTGTATATGGATACTTAAAATGGCCTTGTTGTCGGGACTCATTCATTTTGCATCACACTCACATAAGTTATCATTAAGGGGGTGTTGGTGTACATGCATAGTAGTTAGCCTTAATTAACTTTAGTTCAACTCTAGTTATTGTTTGTGATGTGCACTTGTTTTTAGCGAGTTAACTCGAGTGCTTACATTATGGTGTGGACTTGGCTTTAATTAGTTAACACTAGTGGTTGCATGTGGTGCATGTGCACATTAACAGAACATAGAGCACACTTAGCTTCAATTAACTTTAATTATCCATAGTTATTGCATGTAGAACTAAGCTTAACTTAGTTGATTTATGCATTGATTCTCAAACTAATATTGATGAATCAAATACATTCTCAATTCCAATTTTTCTTTTTCCATTCTTTCAAGTTTGTGCAATTATTCTTTGCCTAGATGAGTATTTGTGTGCTCTAATAATTTTACAATGGAACATGCCGCATAATGTGTACCATCATTTACAGATTCACCATAACGAAAATAAACACTGAACAAAAGAGACGATGGTGTTAAGAGACAGACGTTTCTGGGATACCAACGTTGTTGGAGCAAACAGAGTGAGCCCAAGAGAGTAGCCAGAGAATGACCACCTACCAAAAAAAAAAAAAAAACAAGAGTAAAACCTCTAATGATTAGCTTACTCCTATACATGCAAACACTAAATTTCATACTTGTTTAAATCCCATCAATAAACCTATGGACTGATAAATATATATTGCCTAAGGAATACAACGCTTATCGATTTCTCTCGATTCGATGAAAGAACCTCACCTCTCTGTAATGTGCCCTTCATATTGAGGAATCAAATTAACTCTCAGTCTTCAATTCCATAATTATATTGAGGAATCAAATTAACTCCCAGTTTTCATCTCCACGACCCTCGCTTACAAATCAAGGAATATAGACAGAAACTCTCTTTTTCCCCATTTGATACCTAGAATTCCGGGACCATCGGATGTTACGTGCCATTCAAGAGTTCTGTTTTCACTTCAAAATATATTTTACTAGTCCTGTCAATTCCAGAAGCATCTCCTCAATTCAGAAAACTGAAAACCAACTAAAGTGCAAAAGGCATTTTAGGTATTCCTATCAAGTCCACAATCACCTCCTCCACTCAGAAAACCGAAATCAACTAAGGAGCGAAAGGAAAGGCAGGTGAATGGGCTCCCATTAATTATGGGTATACGCATTTTCAATAGTTTGTCTTGTTAAAATAAATTTATACAATCCAATGGGTTAAGTCAAAAGTGGAAATTTCTGACATTACAATTTAATAAAATAAAATTAAGCGATAATCTACCCGCACATATATTTATTAATTTAAGGCAATGAGAATCAAATTATATATATTAATTAACTGATCAGAGTCAAATCTTCATTATTGTTATATTTTTATCTTATTAATATATTTTTACATCAATTTTGATGTGTATTTATTCCATGATGAGACTCGAATCTTCATTATTGTTATATTTTTATATTATTAGTTGTTATCTTTTAATCCAAAACAATATATACATTTTTTTTAATGAAAAAGCTTATGGTATAGCTTTACTTTTTTATCTTTTGGTATTTTTATATATATATTTTTTTATAATTATTTAATAGATAAAAAAATATTTTTCTTGGTATTTATTTAATTAATTTTGTTAAAATTTGGTTGAGATTTTTAAAAATCATTTTGATTTTTAAAGTTAAAGTGTTTATGAAGTTTTTTAAAATGTTGAATTATTTATACATTTAAAAGTATAAAAAATCATAATTTTGCTCAAAATTTTATCATCAAAAATGTCATTTTATTTATTAATTAAGTTATACTTATTCTTTTAATATATTTTACTCAAAATTCAATAAAAATTTGTTAAAATTGTTAATTTCAATCCAATTACCTTAAATAATTTTAAAGAATTAAATCAATATATACATTCAAAAATACATTCTAAATAATAAAAAATTACAATCTCATATATAATTTTTATTAGAAAAAAAAACTTTTAATTTAATTTTCAACTTCAAAATTTCAATTCATAACACTATAAACAAATTTGATTATATTCAAATTGTAGGGATCCCATACTAAATTATACATGATAGGAATTATCTTTTGTAAATGAATATATAAAAGTTCATATGCAAACACTGAACCAATTTTATTATATTCAAATTGTAGAGATCACATCCTCTTGAGATAACTTAATTATACATAATGGGAAGATATACATGAATTTTTAGCTTTTAATAATATGTATAAAATATTGGATTGAGTAAATAATGCAATTTTGAAAAATAAATGGACTCTTTAAAAAGGTTTGGTTTCTTTAAGTATAAAGAAACTTTGTATTTAATATTTAAATTATATTTAATACTTAAGTTATTGATGGTTTGGGTTATGGAATATTTCACATTTAAATTAATTTTATTATTTACATTTTATAGATATTATTAAATTTTATAATAATTAAATTTTTATGAGTTTGTATAATTTATTTTAAAAGAAATTTAAACTGGTAGGAATTGTGATAAAAAATTATGATAGTTATTTTAAAATAAATTAAATAAAAAAAAGAAAATTTATGTTTATTTTTTGAAATTTATATTAGTTCTGTTATGAAATTAGTTTTAAAAATAGAAGAAAAGAGAGATCAACGTTTTAGAAATAAGTCACTTCGAGGAAGCAATTTCCTTTACTTTACATAAATGAACAATTTTGGATGATACAAATGAAAAAACCTCCTTTCTATATATAAGAGTCCATGGGGTTACAATATAATCCTAGCTGAGCTAACAATAATAATGTAAGGGCACAATAATAACAATATGGGGGTTACAAGGGTACAACAATAACCATAAGGGGGCTACACTAACAACAATAAGGGAATACACTAGTAATATAGGGACCTAACATGTCCCTCTCCTTTAAAAAAGTGTTGTCCTCAACGCTTGAGTAGATCTGGATGCTTTTGTATAAAATTCTCATCCTCCCATGTAGAATCTTCAGTGGGTAAATTCTTCCACTTGATGAGATACTCCGAAATTTATCAATTTCGTAGCTGCCGATTTCTTGTTTCCATGACTGTTTCAGGTTCCAATATGATTTTTCCTTCCTCATCAAGATCTAGCAATATTGTTTGAACTGGATTTTTGACACCTATAAACTTATTTACGTATGAAACATGGAAAACCAGATGCACTCGAGATGAAGTAGGAAGCTCCAATTTGTATGCCATAGTACCAATCTTTTGCAACACCTTGTAAGGACCATAATATTTTGGCGATAATTTATTATCCTTATTAGCTTGCTTGAGGGACATTTTTTTGTATGGTTGTAGCTGTAAAAATACCCAGTCTCCTACATCAAAACTTCTCTCGCTACAATGTTAATCTGCCTGTTGTTTCATTCGATTTTGTGCCAAATTTAGGTTATCCTTTAAGAGTTGTTTTGTGCCAAATTTAGGTTATCCTTTAAGAGTTGGAGAACTTGTTGTTTATGCTTGATGTGATCTTCCACTGCTTGAACCTTAGAATTTTCTCTTTAAAGATGATGTGATGGATTGTGGATGATATCCATAAAGTGTCATAAATGGGGCCATTTTTGCTGCAATATGGAAGGAAGTGTTATACCACCATTCAGCCATAGGTAACCACTTGACCCATTGTGTTTGTTTATTAGATACAAAACAACGAAGATGTCCTTCCAAACATTTTTTCACTATCTCAGTTTGCCCATCGGATTGAGGATGAAAAAATGAGCTATGAGCTAGTTGAGTACCCAAACAAGAAAATAATTCTGTCCAAAAATTTCCAGTAAAAATGGGATCTCTGTCGCTTACAATAATCTTTGGGTTTCCATGTAGCTTTTGAATTGCTTCTATAAATACAATAGCAACTTTACTTGCTTTAAATGGATGAGATAATGCACAAAAGTGCGCATACTTGGGAAGTCTATCAACTACCACCATGATAACACTCTTTCCTTCGAACTTAGGTAAACCTGTGATAAAATCCATTGAAATCTCCTCCCAACGTTGACTTGGAATGGATAAAGGTTGTAGGAGACTAGAGGTCGTAATTTTCTCCACTTTATTTTTGCTGGAAAACCAAACATTCCACCACAAAATTTTGAATATTAGATTTAAGGCCATCCAAAAAAAAATATTTCTTCACACTGTGCTAAGTTTTTAAAATTCTCGAGTGTCATCTTAAGGGATAAGTGTGAAATTCCGAAAGAATCTTTTGTTTTAGTTGGGAATTCTTACAAAGATATAAGCGATCTTTGTACCATAAGGAATCATTTTTCTAACTAAATGTATCAGATGTACTAGGATCTTGTTGCAAATTTTGAATGAGTGTCCACACTTCTTTGTCCTTTTTCCATTCTTACCTTGCTTAAGTTATCCCATCTGGTTGGATAATAGAAATGGCACAAAGCAATGCTTCCACCACTTCATCCTTTCTTGAGAATGCATCTGCAACAACATTTAGCTTCCCTTTTTTGTAGATGATTTCAAAGTCATAACCCAACATATTTGTGACCCATTTTTGTTGCTTTTCTAAAGATAGTCTTTGTTCCAAAAAGTATTTAATACTATTATGATCATTTTTTACCTTGAAGTGTCTTCCCATTAGGTAAGGTCGTCATTTCTTTAGTGCATGTAGTATTGCCAACATTTCCTTCTCATAAATAGCTTTCTGTAAATACTTTCCTTTGATTGGAAAACTTTCAAAAGAAATGCGTCTTCCTTCTTGCATTAAAACAACACCAATTCCATTTCCTGAGGCATCACATTCTATAATAACGGTTTTGTGAAGTCTGGCGTAGCTAAGACAGATGCTAGGCACATTGCCTCTTTCATATGTTCAAAGGCCTTAGTTGATTCAGGAGTCCATGAAAATTCATATTTATTCAATAATGGTGTTAGAGGTGCTGTTATTCTCCCATAATTCTTAAAAAACTTGTGATAATACCCTGTTAACCCAAGAAATCCTCACAACTACTTTATGGTTGTGGGGACTTTCCATTCCTTAATGGCTTTAATTTTGTTAGGGTCTACCTTAACATCCTTGTGAGATACAATATGACCCAGATATTCCAGCTCTTCTACTCCAAAGAAACATTTGGAGGTTTTTGCATATAATTGTTTCTCCTCCAATATTTTGAGCACCCTGTCAGCATGTTGAACATGATCCTTCCAAGACCTACTGTAGATTAGTATATCATCAAAAAATACTAACTCAAATTTTCTAAGGAAGGGTTTGAAAATGGAATTCATCAACCCTTGAAATGTAGAAGGTGCATTGGTAGGGCCAAAAGGCATGACCAAAAATTCATAATGACCCTCATGAGTTTGAAATGTTGTTTTTGGAATACCTTCAATCTTCATTCTAATGTGATGATATCCTGAATGAAGATCCAGCTTCATAAAATAAATTGCTCCATGTAATTCATCCAATAATTCGTCAATCACATGAATGGGAAATTTATCTGTAATAGTGAGCTTATTGAGCTCCCTATAATCCTGACACATGCGCCATGATCCATCCTTCTTGTGCACCAATACTACTGGAGAAGAGAAAGAACTTTAAATAGGTTGAATTATACTAGCCTCTAACATTTATGCAATCATACGTTCAATTTCGCTCTTTTGGACATAAGGATATATGTCACCATGATGTTTGGAGGAACACTTCCTGGAATCAAATGAATAGCATGATCATGCACACGAATAGGTGGGAGTCCTTTGGGAGTTTCAAACACCTTGGAATAATTTTCCAAGACTTTTTGGAGATCTGTAGAAATAGATTATTTTGATGTTGGAACTTCTTATGAGCATAATTATGAAATTACGCCTCATTGTTATTTCTTTAGAAACTTTGTCATGACATTAGAGTTTATTATCTTTCCCGACTTCCCTGTGATACCCCATAATTCAAATTCCTTTCCTTCCAAAAAAAATTTCAAGAAAAGTTCTTGACAATTAAAAGTTACCGTCCCTAAAGATTGTAACTGTTGTACTCCTAGTACAACATCATCACCTCCCATTGGAATGGAAAGCATTAGACTATTCAATACATATTCCCCCATGGCTAGCTTAATATTATGGTATTTTCCAAAGAAATTTATAGTTCATCCACTTGCAACCATTACTTGACACTTTGGTGCTGGGTATATGAAACAATTTGTAGAAATTTGAATAATTTGCTGAATTATTCACCGATATTATCATGATTACACACTATTTAAGCTTCATGCATAATACATAACCTCTTCTACAATTGATCATCAATATGCGGAAATAGAAACAGTCGCATGCGCACATAAACACAATAGTCAAGCACACATAAACACAGCTTGTAATGGGGAAAGCTGATAGCTGAAAACCCCCAACTATCTGTATATTATAATGATAGAGAACATGTAGCAATCATAGTACAATACTCCTCACAAGTACTCAGTACTATCTCCAAAAGTTACACACAAACTAGCTCAGATTTGAACAGGTCATAGGTTCAAATCTCCTCCACAAGTCTGCCTGCCTCTACTGCACAATCCAAGATGAGAATGAATGAGATCCAAGTTCGAATCCCCTAGCTTCTACTGCGCAATCCTCATTGGCAATCTCCATCAATGTGTGTGCAAATCTCATGCACAGGTATAGTCACAACTGATAGTCATACTCACCCTTTCACCCACCTCTAACACTGGTCTTCACTGAACTGTCCATGCATTGCAGTTAACTGATGTGTTCTTTAGTTGATTTATGAGTTAATCATTAGTGAATTAATTTATAATTAATTCACACCACTCATCACTAGTGTATTTATCAGTTAGACTAAATACAACTAGTTCAACTAAGTTAAACCGAACACAACTCCACCAACTGTCTCATCAACTCCACCAAACTCTACCACATGAGTTCTAACTGAAGTCAACCATGCAATAGCTCAACTAACCCTTATGAAAAGCGTATTTCCTTCTGTCAGCTGCATGTGCCACATCCAAGCATCAAACTAAAGTGCTCCAAGAGGATAAGATAATGTTTATAGTCTAAATATTCACTACAAGAAAAAAGCACATTGGTGAGGGGCGAAAATGGTCACCATAAGCTCATTGGTGAGGGTCAAAAGAGCCTTCGTCACCAAAAACTGAACGTCACCAAAGGTGGCGTCGCCGAAAGTATAGGTGTTGTGGTGACATTCAAGGTCCGTCACCAATTAATGATTTGGAGAATGAATAGTAACCGTCACCATTTCATATGAGCAATGGTACTGACAATAGCAACCATCACTAAAAACCGAACGTCACCAAAGGTGGCGTCGCCAAAAGTATAGGTGTTGTGGTGACATTCAAGGTCCTATTACCAATAATGATTTATAGTGACGATAGTGACCGTCACCATTTCATATGAGCAATGGTGACTGATACAATAGCCTCTGCCACCAAAACCGAACATCACCAAAGGTGGCATCGCCGAAAGTATGTGTTGTGGTGACATTCAAGGTCCGTCACGTAATATTGATTATAATGACGGATAATGACCGCTCGCCATTTCCATAGAACAGAACGATTTTTTGTGGAAGGACCTTTCATGGCCGTCACTATTGGTGCATATATATATATGGCAACGTTCATCGACCGTCACCATAAACTCATTGGTGACATCAAGGTCCGCTACGAATAATGACTATAATGACAAACAAAGGACCCTAACCATTTCCCCATATCAACAATTATTTATGGTGATGGACCTTTAATGGTCGTCACTATTGATGTGTGTATATGGTGGCATTCGTTGACCGTCACCATTTTATATTTTGGTGAGGGTCAAAAAGTGTCACTCCCAAACTCATTGGTGATGGTCAAAGAAAGTATCCGTCACCAAAAACTCCATCTTCATTATTCCCTATATATGAATATCGTGGCACGATGGGACTGGACCACCAACTTCCCGTTTGTAAAGCAGTGCTCTTCCATTGAGCTAGCACCCTTTAAAGAATTAGACTTTAAACTAGCAATTGCCCCTAAAGGTGTAAAGATACACCAAACGAATAAAAACTAAGAAAACTAACAAAGAAATCTGTCCTCGCTCCTATTTTTATTCTACGACACTCTACAAAGCATGATCTTGATCCGTGACGTATTTGTGTCGAGTGGTTCTAATTTAATAGTAAATGTTATATTCAGATAAAATAAATGAATAACTGAGAGGCCTTACAGCTAATTTTTAATCCTTACACCAAAATCTCTTAATATTCAAGTCTATGGAACAACTCATTCAAAGTTCAACCGAAGTAGATTTTAAATGGAAAGCATAAAACCAAATAAGTAGTTTACAAGTTAACATTTTGGATATAACTTATGTTCAATTTATATGACAAGTTATGCCATAACCTTGAAACTAGCTTGTTAAAAGACTTTCTTAAGTCAACAATGACAAAGAAAGATAGTCATATAAGCAAAATTGCTTTTTCTAATGAGGGTGCATGTAACTTGATAAAGGTTGTATGAGAGTATCAACTATAAACAAATGTACTCTAAAATGAAAATGACAAAGTCTTGTTAAGCAACAAAATTTTAGTTGAATATATGAAAAGCATCGAGCTAAATGATATAATTAAACTAAAAGAATCGTAAAAAAATGAAATTGCCATCA
Organism: Pinus albicaulis; assembly: GCA_034641835.2. Classification (NCBI taxonomy): domain Eukaryota; kingdom Viridiplantae; phylum Streptophyta; class Pinopsida; order Pinales; family Pinaceae; genus Pinus; species Pinus albicaulis. The sequence goes on along the minus strand of CM076570.1, from coordinate 1,538,729,906 downwards.
TATACCATTTGGTTTGCTAGTTCTTTACTGGAAGAGAAAGTGCAATTAAATGATCCAAACTCTTCATCTTGATTATGTAATGGACCATCCTCAACAAAAATGTCCACATGCAACAATCACGTTATTGTATTGGTAAGACTTTTGATATAATCTATCAAAGCATGTACTATGTAGGAGAATAACTGCAGTTGAATTACTTTCTTACGCATGTACTACTCTGGTATGAATTCATTTGGAAATAGAAATCCTTATTAAAAGGTAACGCAAAGAAAAGCAGAAAGCCTTTGAATATGGATGGCCATCTTGATTTTATAGAGTTATAATTGAATACTAAAGGACTAGGAATACCGCAACGAAATAGATGGATGGAGTGTAATAAAAAGAATTTGGATAATTTAGGCTGCACATATCTTTAAATGGAACCACTTTTTCCTTTTGATTCCTCAGCCTTTAATATGAAAATAAAATTTATCCAACCAAGCAAGAGCACAATATTTTGAAGTCTTAGTTGCCCTAGCTAGGTAAGGACAACATTTGAAACTGAGATGACTTTAGAAATGACCACTTTCAAACCTTCGAAACAAAATGGCAACGCAGCACTTCCACACACAGTCCAAAAGTCGTGACTTAGGAGCATGAGCACACCTAATTCAAAGGATGATTAAATATGAAACGATTTGGGCTGTAAATTATACTCAATTAAATGTAAAGCAATGATTAAAATCTATATAAATGACTTAGAAGTCAAACATGACAACTTTGGAATATGGTAGAATGTTGGCATAAAAAATTTGTTCATTATACATTCTCTTTCGTTCGGCTTTGATGCTTTACTTCCAAATTAGGTGTTTTCTTTGTTGGAGATAGCAATTTGTACATCTAGGTCGTAATCCATTAATGATGCCCACAATGAAGGGGCATGTAGCTCAGGTGAGGGGCACAAACAGACACAAGCTAAGGGAAAATCTCGGGGGTAAATCTTAGCATGTATAATTTTCAAGACGGGGATAGAGCTAGTTTTGCTTGAGGTTAGCCAAGGGACTTAGCCAAAGTGTGGCCCACGAGGGTGTTGGAAATAGGAATACACAAAACTATGTTGAACCCTTAAGGGCGTCCCTCATGAAGGGGCAAGTGGCTCAAAGGTTAGAGCAATCCAACCAACCAAGGACTTAAAAGTTTCGGAAATGTTTCAAGTAATAGACATTGTTAATTAGCCTATTGTGCTAGACCAAACATTGGACGACTCCGCATTGGAAAGTGTTTGCATGGGGCAAGTGGCTCAGTTGTTTGAGTAATCCAACCAACCAAGGATCTTAAAAGTTTCGGAAATGTTTCAAGTAACATACAATTGTTAATTAGCCTATTGTGCTAGGCCAAATGGTGGACGACCCGCATTGGAAAGTGTTTGGTCGACCAATATTGAGGCCCCGCCCAGGTTCGAAACTCAGCTAACCCACCTCATGAAAGGGAAAGCCAGCTTCGTTGTTAGAGCAATCCAATCACCAGGGACTTTAATGTTTTAGAAATGTTTCTGCTAATAAATAGAATAGTTAATGATACAATGATATGTGGTTTAACGGTAAGTTTCACCGGGTGAAACTAACGAGACCGTGGTTCAAATCCCATTGAGAATATGGTCCCCCACCGGGTGAAAATAGCTAGAGACCGAAGGGTTCAAATCCCATCGAGTATATGGCCTACTATGATCTCGCCTCTCAAGGAGTAGACTCTACTCTAGTCTTCGCTCTGCTAAATCATAAGATCTCGTATATCTAGCTTATATCCGGCTTGTTGCTGTTGGATATACTCTGGTGTTATAAGGCTCTTGCTAAATCATAAGGTCCGGGTATATATGGCTTATATCCTGCTTAGAGGTTGCCGGATACTCTTGGTGTTATAATGCGCCCACAAAGGTTGATCCTAAACCTCCCCAGATTAGTCCAAGGAGCAGTTTTGCCGAGCACATTCGAGGCCCCACCTAGGTTTGAAACTCATTTAACACACCTAGCGTGTATGTGGGCGCTTGCATAATGCATTAGGGTTCAGAGTATAGGCTGGCCCTCGACATGACCCCGTGCCTCGCAGACAAAAGTAGTTTAGGGAATTCTAATGCTCCAAAAAATAAAAAAATAAAGGAAAAAGAAAGAAATTCTCCTAATACCGAAAATTATAGTAATAAAATCCATCTTCAACATGACTTAACATTTTATATCATATTAGAAAAATTTTGAGTCGTGGAACAAGTAGAAGGTTCGTAGTTAAAATATTTGAGTCAAGGACAAGGAGATATCATATACAACTTTCGAGTCGAGGTTATCACTAGAGAACATATTCTCGAGTCTTAAACCAATACTTAATTAGGGACTTTACGAAATAAATGGGTACAAATGTGAATTCATCCCTCATGAGTCATGGCACACACACAAATCCTAAGGCTTTACAACAACCGCAATTGCACCCATCACACTACCTTTTAGGGCCGAATTGTCCACACCCGAGGATTTACAAGTTGCAAATCCACTCAGCAGATGCACCCATCACATCACCTTTTTAGGTTGAATTGTCCACATGTCCTAACCTACGTAAGATGTAGTTGAATAGTCCGTTGCGTCGAATTCCACAACCTTTGCCCAATAACTCCATCATAAGTCCTTTCGCATGTGATGAGTGCACCAAACATGTATCATGGGAGCCACAAAACCTCGCAAACAAAATTATCCATAAGTCCAAAATGGGGAGGATGTAACCGGCAATAACAAAAGCCGACAGAAAAATTCTCCCTTGCAATGAAATCTAGATGTGGCTCCTCACGAATAGAGAGCCATTCTTATCAAAATATTCTAAGAGAAACATGTTTTAAAGCTAAATGTATACAATTCATTAACCGCCCCCGCCATCCTACCGTGTCATATCCCTTGAGCACCCCCCAACACAAGGATTCCCTTGGTAGAAAAGGCCAAATAACTAAATAATTTGCTCAAAAATGTAAAAACAACATCCGTATATGGGAAGAATACACCAATGCCCAACATGTCTGGGACTACCAATTAGGCAAGAAGGAGTTTCACACCTTGGTCAAGATTCCATTCACAAAGCTTCACCCATGGGAGATAGGAAGGGATTGAGCTTATGGCATTGGGAGGTGATGAACCATGTGCATATATTGCAAACCCAAGCCTACCCTCATTCTCTCGAGGCAAACATCACCGACCAAGTTCCATTCACATAGATTTTACTCCAAAGACGTGAAGGTAGTCATTGAACTTACACCATCAGGAAGTGATTAAAGTCACAGCATGTTATGACCTGTGGCCACCCCGTGTTCTCCTTGGAGGCTCTGCCAAAATATGTTTGTCAAGCGGGTTGTGATCAAGTTGTAAATCAAATGTGTTATCATCATGGAGACTCAAGTGTAACTTCCCTAAAGAACACGATGTCGTGATTTAATGTTGTCAATTTGTGTTATCGTCCGATATCTCATCAATAACTAAGCCTAGGCAGCTTGGTCCTAGGCAATGTCCCGCATAATTTTGATGAAATAGATACAAACTTTGTCATGGCATTTAGGCCAAAAGTAGGCCCACTTCATTAACAAAGGTTTATTTACTAACCGTAATAAAAGGGGATGAATATGTCAAGGAATAAATGAATAGAGCAAGGATAATAACATACGAAGAATGTTCAAATTTGACACATTAAAAAGTATATTTGTTAGGCCTAAAATCATTCAATCCATGCATAAAATTGGTATACCAAATAAAGCATTGGAATAGAATGCACATCATACCATGTTTAAACCTAGGCAAGTGCAAAATCCTTCATGTTCTTCTCTAATCAAGAGAGTCCACATCTTAAAGAGCTCCCTATTGATTTGTCAGATAATGTTATTCTAATGGGAGTGGATGTGAAGAAACTGCCTTGAAAAGCATTCCAATGAGAAGACATACACGTGGCACAACAAACCCTAGCATTTGGTCAAATGAGCACATTTCATGGGAACATTTTGGCTAGGAGGATGACAAAAGGCATCATGCAGAAGCTCTCTCCATTGTAAAGGCATGGATGGATTAATGGGAAATTCCCATGAGCCTAGTTGAATATTTACTGGAGAAAGAAAGTTCAAGGATTTCTTTTGTAATATTAGGTTCATCATTGCATCCATATTGTTGTTTGTCTTTTGCTGGAAATTCATTAAAATTTTCCCACAAAATTAGGCTTCATATTAGGGAAAAGTTTGTCATTTGAAGAAGGGCTTTGGTTGAGGCGTTCCTATCAATTTCCCTTGCCGATTACTATTAAGTTAGACAAATTACTGCTGTCATTTCAGTTCATGGTAGGACACATTTGCAGTTTCTAGTACAATCACCCCTTTTGTTGCCATGAATGTGTATTAAGGAGCACCTTTGTAAGGGCCCTCTATGTAATTTCTGCAACCTGGAAAAAAAATGCATAGGTTGAGTTTTTGGCATGTTGTAACAGCACTATCGTGCCATCCACATTCACAATTTCAAACCCTCTGAAGGTTTCCACTTGACTCCATTTGCCCTAATTGGATAGGCACTAATCCCAGTGGGGATTACAAAAGGCATCACGCAGAAGCTCTCTCCATTGTAAAGGCATGGATGGATTAATGGGAAATTCCCCTGTGAGCCTAGTTGAAGATCTACTGGAGAAAGAAAGTTCAAGGATTTCTTTTGTAATATCAAGTTCATCATTGCATCCATATTGTTGTTTGTCTATTGCTGGAAACTCATTAAAATTTTCCCACAAAATTAGGCTTCATATTAGGAAAAAGTCTGTCATTTGAAGAAGGGCTTTGGTTGAGGTGTTCCTATCAATTTCCCTTGCCGATTACTATTAAGTTAGACAAATTACTGTTGTCATTTCAGTTCATGGTAGGACACATTTGCAGTTTCTAGTACAATCACCCATTTGTTGCCATGTGTGTGTATTAAGGAGCACCTTTGTAAGGGCTCTCTGTAATTTCTGCAATCTGGAAAAAAAATTCATAGGTTGAGTTTTTGGCATGTTGTAACATTCACAATTTCAAACCCTATGAAGGTTTCCGCTTGACTCCATTTGCCCTAAATGGATAGGCACTAATCCCCACTAATCCCAGTCTTACATCACAATCTATGTCTAAATCTATCTCATATTTTAATTAAGGAAACCCCCCTTGTTCCAGGCGATAGACAGCAGAACGCAAGAGAGGACAATATTGTTGTGGCAACAAACAAACCCTCTTAGTTCCCCTAAAGGTTGTACATGTGTTTTAAGGCTTTACCACTTAAAGTGCAAGTTTGTGAGGTAACAAGTATCATCAATGTATCTTAGCAGTTTTATAAATGTCAATGCTGGGCATTGACTTGATTAGAAACAAGAAAGTTGAAACAAGCAGTCTTTATGTTAGATAAAAAAACAGCTCAGGATAGTAACTGTGGATTCACCCCTTCAATCTTTTAAAATATTAGAGTTTGTGCTTTGTTTTTGGTTTACAGTTTCATCATTACCATAGATCCATTTTAACAATCTGTGATACCAGTGCTTTAATGGTGTAAATTCAAAGAAAACAGATGACCACACTGAATGGATGTGATCTTTCAAATCATATGACATCATCTTGAAAAGCAGAGGCAAAATAAGGATGGGTATGAGAAATGTCTTCTTTGTAATAGAATGGGTGAGACAGGATGATGGCCCGCAAAAGTAAAAAACTTAAAAGAGTTGCAGGATGCTCTGCTTACACTCAACGAGATACACATTTTCCTTGAGAGGGATCACTACAATGTGGTACTTCAAGGGGAAATGACAGTTTGTAAGGAAATGGACTGCATTACAAGGGGTGGCAGGGTGCATTCTCAACTATAGTGGATTTTTTGAAGGGGATGAAGGATAATTCCAATGTCTACTTTGACTACTTGAAAGGAAAAGTGACAGTTACAAGATTCTTCGTTTGCATCAGCAGGATGAATCTCTTGCAGAGGATCAAACAAAGGTCAAAGGCATGTTCCGATTGCATCTTCAAAATATTTTCTCTTAATGCTTTTACAGATCATGTGGTGGATGTCAGGAACGCTCATTGTAGAGTCATTCCATGCAAGATTTCTATCTATTGGTGTAGTGATTGAGTCAAATTGGATAGTGACTTCTCGAAAGAGAGGGGTTTTTTTAGCTCTTAGGTCTATGAAGAATATCAAGTCATCGGAAATGGATGGCCTTTGTTGTGATTTTTTCATCAGGAATGGATGGCCTTCGTTCTGATTTCCACAAGGCCATGTTGAACACAATACAAGATTATTTCTATTGTTTGACAGCTGAAAATTTATCTTCTAAAAGGCTATCTAAATCTCTCAATCAAGGCCTTGGTAAACACATTACCAAGAATGTAGCTAGGGGCACTATTGGAGGTTGGAGCCTCATTACTTTCCTCGGTGTCTCATACAAGATCATGGCTAAAGCAATGGCTCTCAATTGCATGGAAGGTAGTTCAACAAGAGCAGACAGGTTTTGTACAGGGTCCAATTATTCTAGACACGTAATCTAGACTCGAGAGGCCTTGGAATGGGCTTGAGACAGTGGCTATCAGCCTTGTTTTTTGCAGATTGAAGCTTCATCACAGACATGTTAGTTTTGCTTGTACTACCGTCTGACCCCGCACTATTCGTTCCAAACCGTATTGCCCTTTGGCCTTGCTGTTACTTGCTTTATCTACAATGTCTGGTCCTTTAGACCTTACATGAATGACATTAATTCCACCAAATAGGTTGTGAGCACTTCCCAATATTTCCTGCACAGATTTTAGATTGGCCATTTAAACATTAAACCTGACATATGGTTCGTCACGGAGAAGATGATTAAAGTTTTGGAGGATACCTGATAAACACCTGCAAGGAACAATCCCATGTAGTACGGTTCTCCTTCACACAAATGGTGCACAGAGAGCACACTTTCAACCTTCCCACTAGGTCCAATAAAGTGTTCTATTTTTCCATCACTGTCACATGTCAAATCAGCCCAGGTTGCCTGTGTATTTGGATTCTCATGCAACTGATGCAAAGTCATTATAAGGAAAACTTGATTTATGGCCCATGAATCAGGTATGGAACGGAAAATAGATAAGTTGATATGAAATTTCGCTGCTAAGTATTTCTTAAGCTTATCTACTTCATCTGGTAACTCAGAGTCTACAAAATTTTAAGACACTAAATGAAATAGAATCATAGAAATCTTCAACTTGTTCACTATGCTCAAGACTTAGGAAACCAAGCTTAAATAAGCTATGGGCTTCTTTTTTTAACCAATTTGCATCATTGTAAGCTTCCTGTACATTTTGTTGGCAGATAGTTTTTTTGATATCATATAAAGTTAATTCACCAGGATTGCAATCTTTCCGATGCTTTGTGTTTGTATGATATGGAACAACTGAACCTGCATGCAATTCACTTGAATGCAGATCCACTTGAACAGCTGTACCTGAAGTTTGGACCACGATGTGTGGCCATGGTGAACACACTACTCTCTAATGCATCAACATTTCTCCTTGTTAGTAACTCATTATCCCCTGAAATTTTGCTAAATCAATCTATTTGTCAAGGGTGCCCCTTTGCCCCAGATTTGTATATTTGACAATGGATGCCTTGGCTCACCTATTTGAAGTTGCTGGCATTTAGGGGCAAGTGAAGGACATCTTACATCCCGATGGGTTAGACATGGTCAACAATCATTTTGCTAATGGATCCTTTATTTCTATGAGTGTTAAGCAGAGCTTGGTTGATGGTGCTCATACTTGTTTGCACATCTTTGGATCTACATTAGATGTTGTGGTTAGTGACCACGAGACAATTTTTTAGTTGTTAGAGTTAGACTCTCAGCCTACTAGATTCCCACAGCTCGGAATTATGTTCGACCGAGGGTAATTGTGAGGTATCTAGGCATTGCACTTGAAATTTTGAAGTGGGGCTTTCATCAGTGGCTATCCAAGATTGGTGTACCGTGTCTTCAAAAATTTTAGAGTAAGCATTGATTTTGGCATCATAAGGACCTCTCATTAGATGGGAAGTTGACAAGGGGGTTGGACAGATCCTCTATGCCTCACACGTTTATTATGTATCTTGTTGGTTGCCTAGTAAGACTCAATTTCAGCATTTAGAGCAGATCATGCAATCATACCTGTGGTAAAATTATGGTGGGAAGGACAATATTCCACAAGGATGGGGGGGCTCATCCCTTGCCCAATGTGTTTAAAAATAACATTGCAACATTGAGGCCATTTTGCAGGGATGCGGGGTGGATCTTTGGTCAGTCCTTGTAGTAGTATCAACCACAAAGGTTTTAACCTTTGTTGCTTTAGCAGAATCTATTAACTCCAACTCTCAATGCAAGATGGGGTGTCGATTGATCTAGAAGACAGGTGAGCACACAAATTACACCATTTCTAATCTGTTTGGAAAGATAATCAGGACCAGTGTGCTGCCTTGTTTGGCAATTGTAGCTATCTGGTCCACTCTTCCTTCATTGGGATTTGGCAGTGATTGAGAGTCTCTGCTCTATTTTCCCTAGGAAGATTAAGTGTAAGTTAGCAAAAATTTAGTTATCTGTCTACTTTTTGTTCCATTTATCTGTTTACTTTTTGTTCCATGTGGTGTAATGAGGTACATGACTAGCTATTAACTGTGGATGAATTATGGATAAGAGATGCTCAATATTTATATTCGGTAACCTATACAGACTTAATTTCTGCTTTGCTAGTCATCATCAAAATGGAACCCCCAAAGGGAGGACAATTTAAGTCAAATTTTGATAAGGCCGCAAAAAGAGATCCCAGAAGAGCAGTTAGTGGAAGGGTAATAACGAGCAGGAATGGGGAGATGATTGCAGTATATATGGAAAAAATAGGAATCAACATCAACAATCAAGCAGGAATGAGGGATCTTATAGCGGAGTTAAATTTTTCCTAGGCCTAGCCTGGAAAGAGTGGCAATGGAATGGAGTGGAATTCTCATATTATAATCAATGTTGTGATGACAGAATGCATTTCTTCTCGAATTTGGAAGTTTGAACCCCCAATGTCAATGGATTAAAAAGAGGTTTCAGCAGAAAGGTTAGAAATAGATCTCATTATGCTACAAGAGCAGCCAACAAGGTTGTTGATTGGCTTTCTAACATGCCATTGAGTGGCAAGTATATGACATCAAGATTTTCAAAACCTGAGGTTCAAAGGAAGAATAATGAATTATTGAAATTAATCGTAAGTCAAAATGTTGAGACTTAGAAAAAACACTAGGCCTTGGGGAGCTGACATAGATGTCCCTGTTTTTTCAATTAGAAAGATTAAGGCAGGATACCTTAAGTTGCAGGACATCAAATTTATGGACTGATTGCAAATCCCTCCATAATTTGCGACAATGGTGGCAGCCATTAGTGAGTAGTATAAATCATAGTTTAATTCTTATGAAGTTTCTATTTGTTTTCACACCTGGAGAAGAACTGGGCTTGTTAATTCCCTTTTTCTCTGCATTATGTCAGTCTCTATTAGCCATTAGCAATCAGAAGAAGGCTAGAAAGGAGAGGAGAAAAGCCCAAACGCTCCCTCAAGGAACTGTGAGGAAAGAGGGTCCTGCCTGTCAATTGCATAATTAAAAACGATGGAAATCCTCTAAGAAGATAGTCCAGATTGACCAACAATATGTTCATAGGCAGGAAGAGTCCTCCATGTGGAATGATACTAAGCAACCCTTTGGGAAGTGAAAATTTTCCTTGAACATGTGCTCCTCAAACAATAAATTCACGACTCACTTGTCAGTGTGGGTGAGAGATTTCAATGACTGGAGGATAATAATCTGTTTTTTAAGTTGGAGGTGAGAGAAATCATTAGGGAGGCACTGGAAAAAGCTATGGCATAGTTTGCTAAGTGAGTGTGGAAGCATGAGGAAGACAAGAGGGCTGCTGATATTGAGTTAAGGATAGAACATTGCTACAAGCTTGACCGCATTTTCCATCTTTCCCAGTTCAATGCAAAACTAAGTTCAAAGTCAAGGAGATTAGATTGTACACTGATGGTTCAAAGAGAACAAGCGACTAAGTGGATGCCAACAAGGTGCTACTTAGCCACTAGGAGAGGTGCTTGGAGCAGCTGCCTCACTTAATCATTCTGCCAGTGATAAGCTCAAACAACAATGATGACAACCCAAGCCAAAAAACAAGGCAATCCATAAAATGTACAATAAATCCCCATTATGCTTATTAGTTGTTAAAGGAGGGACAAACAGTCTTTGCATTGTTACTTCTCTTAATAATGCTGAAAAAGAATTGATGCAAACATCAGAAATACTCTGAAATCTTCTTGTACATGTAGCTGATAACAATGTTGCCAAAAGCAAGAATGCGGATGGAAAAAAAAATGAGGAACTGGGAAGCGTGAATCCCAAAAATAGAAATTTTCAACAACAAAAAAAATGAGAACATGAAAGATAGAGAAGATATAAAACAGTATAAATGCAAATATATTTCAATATTTTACTTCTTAAACGATAAAGCATGAGAAATTACATCATGATTCATGGTTCATATGAAAAGGATGAATAAATTTTTTTTTCAAAGAAAACCTCCCAAGATCCCCCCACCCCCCCCTTCCCCCAAATATCCAGATGGAGAGCAGGACAATCACCAACCACAACAGCAGTTGGAAACCCTGACAGAATCGACTGGCTTTGAACCTGTGACCTATGCCATCCCCATCAACAACATGCCTTTGGCAGACGGTTCAACTAATTGAGCCAACCCTTGGGCCTACATAACTATTATTTATTAGCCAAATTTGGGAATTTAAAATGACTACACACCAAATTGTGGAAGTTGCAAAAATTGAGTTATGAAGATTAACTCAAAGCATTAGTGCAACTGCCCCACAATCTCATCATCCTTGTAAACAACCAAAGACCACCATGGAGAGCAAGACAACCACCAGCCACAACAGCAGCTAGAAACCCTGACAGACTCGACTGGCTTTGAACCTGTGACCTATGCCATCCCCATCAACAACATGCTTTTGGCATATGGTTCAAATAATTGAGCCAACCCTGGGGCCTACATAACTATTATTTATTAGCCAAATTTTTGAATTTACAATATGACTACACACCAAATTGTGGAAGCTACAAAAATTGAGTTATGAAGATCAGCTAAAAGCATTAGTGCAACTGCTCCACATTCTCATCACCCTTGTAAACAGCCAAAGACCACCCTATTTTCATCATCCAATTTCTTGTTTACTCTACAAACCAGAGCCTACATCATAGTGGACAGCAGAGTGCCTGAAGAATGGATGGATGAATTAGCTAAAAGGGTTTTTATTCCATTATTTGGCATTCGTATGCACATCCTAATTTATACATTTGTTCAATGAACTTTCAACTTATGTACTCTTTTATTTATTACCTCATTTTACTCTGACATAGGGAAATTCATTTTTAACTTCGATATGTTCACTACAATAATTCTTGGTAGGGTCCATTATTTGCTGATATAAAAAAAAATTGTAAACAATTCTCGGATGATGTTTTTAAAAGATATCCCAGACAAATTCCGCTAGGCCAGGGAAATGCTACTTCTTTTATCTTTTTTGCCATCCCTGATACCCTCCCTTCATACCTGATTGTCGGCATCTTCAACTTTATTTCAGTTACCAAGATAACAGACATTAATTTGACAATTCAATTGGTTATATTTCATTCTCCATAGAAAGCTCTATTAGTGATGTTCCCAATACATCATTCTGAGTGAGACAGAAATGGAGATGGATAGATTAAAGAAAAATGAACCTCAATCCTTGAAATAAACATTATGGTCATTAAACAATATATACTTAACAGGGAAGACAAAGTAATAGATAAAGATAAGATAATTTTATTAACGTCCAACGAATGACCACAAAAAGGTCAATGGGACTGCTGGTTACAATGATTACAGCATACTAGCTGGTGGACCAAACGGTCCCCTTTCTTTATAAGAGCAGGAAAAGAAAAACTACAAAGAATACGAAAGTAAAAGTCTAGATGACTGAAACATCTTGACAATGAGTTGTGGTGAAGAAGTCCTGGAGGAGAAGGATGATCCTCCTAAGTGGGGGGAGACTCCTTCTCCTAGCATCCGACGCCGTTAGAAGAGGACTGAAGGAAACTTGTCAATGTTTGTTGCCCTGAAGAGGAGATGGACTGCTACTGCTGCCGTCGGGAGGATTTGGGGCGCCCCCTGGAGGTGGGGGGTGCCTGGTTCTGGATCGCTGATGGGGTCTAGTGGGACGAGATTCCCAGATCCGCACTGACCTAGAGTCATGGTCTAAGGATCGATCGGTGGCTCTCTTGGTGCCCTGCGACGCTGGGAGTGCTCTGAAGAAGTCAGTGATCCTCTGTGTGGTGGCCAAGGCGGACGGAAGTTGGAGTAGAGTCAAACGGTGTCTGAAGGTCTCTTGGAGGTAAAGTGTCAAGCATCTCTGGTTGGTGTATCTAAGGAAGTTGGCTAATAAGCAATAAAAGCGCCTGTGAATCCCATAGTAGACAGGGCATCTGAAGATGAAGTGTGACTCAGTTTCCACCTCCTGTAAGTGACAAAGTTGACAGATCCTCTCCGTCCTGTCAATATGGTGGTTTGTTTCCACCCAAAGCTTGTGTGATCCAACTCTGAGCTGCCCAAGGGGGATCCTGATGGCATGCATCCAATGTTGGAGGGTATAAGGGGGTCGAGTGATGATTCCATCTCAGATCTCCAGGAAGTGCTCAGCGTAAAAGGCCATCTTTGGGTGCAGACTGCCCGAAGGATTGACGCATTTAGTCCCTTAGTTAAATAAGGGACTAAGCCTGGAAGAGTAGAAACCTATTTAAGACCAAGAGTGAAGGATAGTAGATATGAAAAAGAGACCCCTACCTATGAAGTACATAACTCACCAAAGAGATAAGGTTGATAAGGAAGCCTAGCAAACTAGAAAAAACCATAATGTACAAACACAATAATTGACCAAACAACATAGAATTCCACTTGAAATCCAAAAAATGGGCACTCCACGTAACATGCTTCTATATGTCACATAATAATATCTACTTTGAGATTTGCTAATAAAAACCACATCATAATATCTTTCAAGATTCGTTAGTAGATGTTGTATAACAATATCCTTCTAGATGTGTTAGTTATTCAAGTCTCCATTAAGAAAAACCTACGAAAAGGAAATATTGTAGGGAAGCACTCCCCTTGCTCAACTTTCAAGAAAGTATCTACAATAGTGCACTCCCAAAATACTCCTGATCGAGTGTTTTCAAGCAAGGTTACTTGGGAGCGGGAGCGAAAACGGGGAGCGGGAGCGGGAGCAAGAGTGCCATTTTCAAAAGCTCCCGGTCCGGGAGCGTTTCGGATAGAATTTTTTTAATATCTAGATATATATATATATTAAAAATATATATATTATATTTTTTATATTTTGATGCATATATGTCAACAAAAGCATGTAGAATGATGAATTAGACATAAAAAAACATAGATTGAACCAGAGGTATCTTTATCATTACCTCTAGATTCGTATAGGGATCTTTGTCAATAATACCACCCTCTAAGCATTGGCTTTGGGAGCGCGCTCCGGGAGCGGGTTCGAGGGAGCGCGCTCAAGGAGCAAGTTTGATAGGGGGAAGGTGCTCCCCCGCAAACTTTTTTTCAAGAGCACGCTCACAATCTGCATATTCATGTTGTCTAGAGAATGTTGAACACTCCCCAGAGAGTAGGGCTAGTCCCAAGACAATTGGAAAAAGCTATTTTTACTTTTTTTAAAACAAGTTGAGGCCTACAAGAAGGCCCCAATAGGCCTTATGAGCTCAATGAAGGGGGTTTAAAGGTTTATAAATGCCTAATTCCTCTTCATTTCTCCTTGCATTTTTGTTTCCAAAAAATAAAGGTTTTGATTGTTAAAGGTCAACAATTTTGGTAGAATATCTACCATTCAAACCCAAGAACTAAGCCAACGAAAGTCCCTCATGGGAAAATTTCTTGCTGTAATTCCTATATTTAAACAATTAAAAAAGTGCAGTTAGCTACCTCTTGAGTGGGTTTAGTAGCCTCTAGAAGCTTCTCCTTTAGCATAGAGGCTTAATCATGATTGTTTGAGTCCATGTAATTTCTTCAGGATCCAATTTCTTTGCTTTGGGACCCTTGGCAGCATGGGTCCAAGAAAATCCGAGGCCATTTTGCATTATGATTTAGTATGTGTGGTTCGATGCTACCACAACAAGAGCTTGCAGTACACCATGGAGTGTCATAAATCTCAGCAAAGGTCTCAGTACTGTGTTAATAAGAATAATACCCTATGATACGGTGTTGATTAGTGCCAGGTGCTATATCATAATGTATAACCTCGACAATTCTAGGTACTGTGCTCACTGATGTTATGATGCTAAGATGCTCGAAGCTACTTGGTGTTGAAAAGTGTAACTAGGATCGATCTTCATATTGACTATGTAATTATGTATTTATGTAAAGAAGAAGACAAAGATAATAAAATGTATTTTTCTTGTACTTGCTTCATGGGTTTCATTTCATGAGCAATATTTTATTATAGGTCAATAGACTTTTTCTTGATGTCTATTAGGATTCGTCTTCTAGTTATAAATGTAATTAAGGGTCATAAATATGAAGAGTCTAGTCATCAAAATGCTCCAAGACCTTGTCATGTTCACCCTCATTAAACGTTGGAATAATTGCACTATATGTCAGTCTATATACACAGTGATCTAGTCGGCCTCCAATCAGCTTGAAGGGTCGGCCTAAAAACAGTGACATGATGTCTATATATATAGTCAACTCTGTCGTTATTTTAACCAAGGAATTGTGAATCTCTGGACAGGAAACAGTGCAGATTTCAGGAAGCATAAAAGTGCGGATTTCAGGAAGGAGAAAAGTGTCGGCTAAAGGACAGAATTGCAAACATTCGTGTGATATTTACCTCATAATAAATTATGGGTTAAAGTACAAATTGAAGCAGTAAGTGCGGATCTGTTCTGTGTAGCATACTGGAGTAGTGAACGTGGATTAGTATGAAGAAGCTACGGTAAAGTGAAGTGCGGTCAAACTTGTAATGAATTCACTAATAGTATAAGGTTAGTGTTCTATGTATTGTAATGACTGTATGCATTCAAATGTTATGTTATGCGAAGGGTTAAGCTCAACGATCATGCTGTGATGATAAGTCTAAGGGCTAGTATAAGTATGGGAAAAGGAGGAAGGTAAATCTATGATTTACCTTCCTACTCTCAGAAAGGTTACACATATCCAAATGCATGACAAGTGAACGATGAGACTTCAAATGATCTGGTTTCCTATATTTGAATAAGCAATAAGAAGTGTCTGAAGACGAACTTAGAAACCGAGTTCTCTAAGGTTGATGCAAATCAGTGCAGGTTGTTGAAGAAAAGAAGGATCAGTATTGAAGGAAGACTTAGAAGCAGTGGAAATGTCTTGAAAGCATTAATAGGTCAAGGGTCTGTGTCTTGGTCATGGTACTTTTCATATTGAAAGTATACAAGAAGAATTTCTCGTGGGTTTTCCTCTCCAAGAGGGAGAGGTTTTTTAGTGGCTCGAAGAGCCTAACTTTGTGTCTTTTGTATTTTGGTAAATGACTTGATGAAAGACTAAAAAAGATAAAGAAGAGAAGACATAAGTAACTCAAATAAGCTGACAAGTAATTATCAAGAAGTGAAATTGAATTAATCACTAGCCCCCTAAATTATCAACACTTGGTGCTACTCGGTGTTGTAGTGATAACATGAAGTTCAGTGATGAATCACTATGTTTGGATGTTGCTATAGGGATTATGATTTGAATATCAAAGGATCAAGGAAGACGACTATGTCTTGGTCTTGGAGTGGCGAAATAGATCAAGGGCCTTGGTCTTGGTATTTGTCAATTGGAATCTCTATAAGAAGAATTAGTGCAGCTTTTCCTCTCAAAGAATGAGAGGTTTTGGCCCTGGCTCATAGCCTACATGTTGTGTCTCTTTTCTATTTATGTTTATGCATTGGTTACTGTTTGATGAAGAAAGAACACTAATAATCTAACAAGAAAAAGATCTTAATCTAAAGAAGTTAAAAGGCATTCACAAACAGTCATTAATGAAGAGAAATCTCTTAACACTAAATCCCCTAGATTTCTCAACATTGTAGTGGTCAAGGGCCTTCTTTTAAAAGGCTTGGTGTAGGCCCGCCCTTTCTCCAGTCATAATGAGCGGCAGATAGTTTTGGAGAGTTGTATGAAGCCGAATCCACCTTCCCCCCCAGTTGTAATCAAGGATTCATTTCTTTTGTTTTTTCTGAGTTCTTGTGAGACCCCTCTCGAGGGGATACTATGTTTGCAAGTGCGAGCTACGAATCTGGTCTCCTCCCTTGCAGCCAAGATTCAAGAATGGACGAGGATCCCCTCTGCCTTATGCATCTCCTTTATGAGGGCCAACAACTTTAGGATACAAATAAACTAAGTGAGCACAACATAGTAAACAACACAATAATAAATCTAGTTTCTAGATTGTGAGGCAAAGCTCAAGGAAGGGGTGGGCCCTCTTCCTCTTAGCCCAAATCTTTTAAAAGAAGCGTTAAAGCTAGGGATTGTGAACCAGCCTCCTAAGGAGCTCTCAATGCCAGCCTTTCTTGTGGATCAAATCGAGAAAATCCCATCCATTGGTGTGCCAAAAAATTAATCCGACTCTCTCAGTGTTGACTACATGGAGCATGCTCTAATTTGTCGATTTAATGGATTTTGGCCTTTAGCATATGTACTTCGAGATTAGGTGGCTAAGACCTGGTCTAAGCACAGTTATATATTCTTCTCCTCAGAGGGATACTTTATAGTATATTTCAAGAACCAGAGGGATCGACAGGGGGTCCTTGAGCTTGCAACATGGTTTTGGGCTGATTAGGGCTCTCCATTCAACCATGGTTTGTAGATTTTAACCCCTAATAATGCCAGATTTGGCCATTCTTATTTGGGTTCAACACCCTAATTTACCTCTTAAATTAATGCACCCTGATATTTTAGTCGATATTGGTAATGCCCTAGGCTGATTCATTAATGTCAACACGCACAAGCTAGCGAAGGGTATTGTGACCTTTGCACGGATATGCGTGGAAGTTGATTTCAACAAGGGATTACCTGATAAAATCCTCCTAAATTGGAGGGGAGCTATTTACTCACAAGCACTAGATTATGAAAACACAACCTTCCGTTACAAGTCTGCCAATAGCCAGGTCACCTCCAAAATGTATGCCCTTCTTCTCAAGGGCGTCCTCTCCACCTCACCAATAATTTATTTCTAGTGTTTAGTGAAAAAGAAAAAAATGTAGAACAATAACACTTCACCCTTTCCTTCTTCTGGTTCATACAGATGGTCTATTCAGACACACATTTCTTTGAGAAATCTAAAACCTATACCAACTTTTCTACAGATCCATTGGAACAAACCGTTGTTTCATTCACTCCTTCGTATGCCT
The DNA here is from genome assembly GCA_034641835.2 of Pinus albicaulis. Lineage (NCBI taxonomy): Eukaryota > Viridiplantae > Streptophyta > Pinopsida > Pinales > Pinaceae > Pinus > Pinus albicaulis. The sequence goes on along the minus strand of CM076570.1, from coordinate 1,538,712,387 downwards.
AAAATGTTGATGTTATGTATTTGAAAAACATCAAGTAGTAGGTCTGACAGGTCTCTGACTTATCCTTCCAATTTAATAAATTTCTTGAATTTCTTTCTCCTTTGACTTTGTGATTGTTATATTTGAATTTGGGTCAATCTTTCCAAGTTTTACAATCACTGGATTGTTCAATTTGAGTTTTCTATACGACAAGTTTCTTGAACTAGATTTGTGATGTTGTTTGTTTCTCGAACATACGATTTTATTTTGAATTATACTTTTCTAATACTTTTAGGATAATAATAACTTTCATGGCTAGGTTAAGTGTTGCCTTGACAAAACGGGCATCTTTGCAGACTAACTTTTCAATGTGGAAGATCTATTTAGGAGGGTGTTTCTCCATCATTGTTTTCTGAAATATTCCTTTACCTAATAACACAGACTTTCTAAAATGGTCTTCAACTTTTCACCATTATACTTATAACAAATTGTATTCTATAAGAGTTGCAGTCTAAAATTGTCTTTGCTTGAACAGACATTGTAATTGTAGCAAAGCATAGATAAACATGAAACTCTAATGTGTTTGGAAGAAAGTCGGTTCATGCTTCTAAGAAGACTTAGAGAACATTGTGGCAGAGAACTAATTGTTATTCAAGAAACTCTAGCATTTGCTAGTGACAAAGATGAGGAAGAGGATATACATTCAAACCGTTGTGCTCGCCAAAAATCTTCAACCAGAGAAGCAAATAAAACAGTCCACTGTAATTAAAATGACAAAACCGATGAAAATAGTAAAAATTAAAAAACAAATGCTAGAATGGCCTTAATTATTTTCTTAATTGCAGTATCCAATTCTTGAAGAATTCAAAGCCGAAGCACAGAATGGCCGGTGTAGTAGTATCCAAGGTTGCACTAATAGCTGTGAGCATGCTCATAGTGCTTCAATTACAGCATACAACACTGATCCCTAAAAGGCTAAAGGAAGTGGTAGCAACATAAGTTTAAGGGTTGCAAAGAATACTAGACATTTAAAAAGGCAAGAAGGACACACCAACATTGAAGATCATTTTCCAAAACATTCAATAGGTGAAATGACAAAGCTTCTTGGACAATACAATTTCAAAAATTTAGATGTGTTCATTGGTAGGAGCTGGCCTGCATTACAGGTCCCCTTATTTGTTGTGACTAATCAATCAATAACAGCAATCACGTCCTTAGTACATGTCAATGGGTTATGTATTCTAAATTTGTTATCCTTGTTACTTGGTAGAATGGATTTCATTCACATTGTAGGTGGGAGCCTTATGAAGGAAAGGGAGATTCATATTTAATGTGGTTTCTGTTTTTTCAAACACAAAAGTTTTGCAGAATTCTAGCATAGATTGTGAAATGTGTGGTATATGAATTAAGTATATAATGCTTCTTAATAGGGAAAATTTCTAAGATAGTGTAGTGTGGTATTTGAAGATGCCTCATACAGTTTGTTGAAGGAAGTTGTCAACGACTATAGTCTTTTACGGGCTGATTGACTACTCTTGTGCATCCAAAAGTTTTGCAGAATCACTCTAGGTTTGATTTTCTCTTTTACTCACTGAGTGATTACCCCTTTACATCCCAAAGGCTTGTGGAATTGCTTCAGGTTTTTCAAATTGGGCCTCGCAGTTTGTAAGAAAGAGTAAAATGATTGCGGAGTATTGGCTTATTTCACTCTTTGCAGAATATCTAAAAAAAAAATTAAGTAATTTCTACTTATGAATCATACTTTTTAAAAATAAATTCTACTTATTTTCATAATTTAAGAGGTTTCACTGATCTAAAAATAGAGAATAAATAAATGAAACAGAAGCTTACTGATGGTGACATTGTCGTCGGGGTCTCTGAACAATCTTTTCTATTCCCTTGAGGCTGAGTGAAGTGCAGAGGATTCTCACAGCAACTCTGTTGGCCGCAATGTTGGCCTTCATCTAAACCTCTCATTTAGATCTTCTATTTTTGCTCCTTTATTATGAAAAATGGCCTCCCCAACTCATCAGAAGCCAACGTCATCCCTGCAAATAGTAACAAAATGCAGCATAGAGATTAAGCCGAAACACCTCAATAAATCCATACAAGTTTGACAATTCCAAGCCTTGCAAATCCCCATGGCATACTGGTTTGCTGGAACCAATTTATCGAGACAATCAAAGTAAATTATTGATCCAATCACCACGATTTACCCATTACTACCGCTACTGGGTCACCTACAGGCTGCTCATCCACGCGCTATTAATCTGTGAAAAATAGTAGAACCAGATACTTGCGTGTTGTCCTCTCTGTGGGAAACTAAAAATTGTGGAAAAGCAGTGAAAAAATGTAGCGCCGTCAACCGTCAATGGAATGAAGAGCCGATGGTGGGGTTCGAGATCGGATATCCGGTCTGCCCTTGGTAAAACCCCAAATCCCAACTCTCTTCAATCTGGTTTTCGCTCTCGCCTCTGTGCAAAGGGAAAAGATTCAATTTAGATACTTTGAGAGTAAATGTTTTCGTTCCCGCCCTGTAAAAATCGAAAAAAAAATACCACTTTGGAACATTTGGGTTGCCACGAGTTTTGTAAATCATCCAAAAAAACAAAAACAAAAATCCTATAATTTTGTTTCCAAAGTTTTTTTAATAGTAGTTGAAAGCATTTATGGTATATTTTTGGTTGTGATGAAAGCATTTTTTTTATATTTATTATAATAATAATAATATATTTTTAAGATTATTTATTTTATGTAATGATTTTATTATTAAAATTTGTTAGGATAGGAATGTTGTATTTTTGAAATTTTAATGTGAAATTATTTTTTGTTATATTTATAATAATAATAATAATATATTTTTAAGATTATTTATTTTATGTAATGATTTTATTATTAAAATTTGTTAGAATAGGAATGTTGTATTTTTGAAATTTTAATGTGAAAGTATTTTTAACTTAGTTGTATTGAAAAAAAAAAAAATTTATTATTATTATTATATATATATATATATATATTTAATATTGGGTTGGTGTTAACAAAAGAGGGTTTATGGTAAGTGGGTATAATAGTTAAAAAGTGTTAGTCTCTTAAATGTCATATGACAAATTTGGAAGGAGTAGGGTGTATATTCTTCTTTAGGTTAAATATATTCAAATGGTTGTGTGAATGGGGTTGTAAGAGCCTATGTTTTCATCTTGAGAACATAGAGTCATCTCGAAGTCACTCTCATAGTTTAGGTTGGCATAAGTAAAATATGTGTTTTGTCTTAAGATGTGGACATTTCATTTTAGGGAGTGTGATAATGTGGTTTTAGCGAGGCATTAAAAGATGGAATGAGCATGTACATTTGGTATGCTAGTGTTGTGTTCTTCTTGAGGCATGAGTGCACATCTAAGAAGACTCTAACAAGGGTTGAAGAGGTGGAATACTTAGAGAAGTTTTGTGGGTTGTAGTCTCACTTAGAGGTGTAGAAAAGCAAGTTAAGCACCATGAGAAGTTTTGAAGCAAACTTAAGATATTTGACAAGTTGCACGAAGAAAACTTAGCAGTGGTATTAATTGAACATTCTTTGATCGAAGTTGATACCCTCTCCTTGGCACTACCACTTTGCAAGACAAAGAAGAAATGTGAAATATATGTGGAACCCACTAAAGAAGTTGGCATGGTTGTTGCAACATATATAGGTGGTTTTTTCGTGTTGCAAAAGGAGTTATTGGAACTTAGAAGGTGACCATTGGAGTAGATTTTTCATGGAGTGTCGGGGAGGTGCAAGGGTGTAGGCCACATCTTACAGGTATCTTGTACTTTTGGTGTGCGTTAGCGATGTTAGTGCATTGTGTTTGATGAGCAATAGCTATATAATGTTTCATGAAGGAAAAAACCCACAAGTTTGAGATGTCTTAACCATTTGGCATTGTAAGATGTGTTATGCCCTAGTTTTGAGGAGATAATTAGAACCCTCTCAGAGTATGATGGGTTGTACCATGGACTTAGGTCCACTTGCTTGGGTTGAGGTGTAAAGGTGCCTCGTGAGTTGAGGAAAATGATTGCAATGCTTACCTATATAAAGTGTTTATGATATAATATTAATGATTTTTTTTTGAGAATGGAAGAGGAAGATAAGAAAGGAGAGGCACTAAGGTTTACTGTAAATCAATCAAAAGGAAGGAAAAATGTCTCGTATTAGAGATATTTTTCAAGTTGCCTCTTCAATAGTATTAAATTTCGTTGGAGCTATGGAGTTGGCCTCAAAAACATTGATTGGGTACTCGAAAAATCCAAGACCTGACATATCCAAGCTAGTCCATTAGATCGATTCGTCTTGGGTAAAGCTTACAAATTCTAAGCTGCAAATCTCCCATTTTTAATGTGGGTTTTAAACCTTTGATTTGAAAATGCTAAAAGCAAGGTCATGATCTTGAAAGGAGGTCCTTAATTTTACCAAAACTCAATGCCAATGTTTAATCCATGGTGTGATTCTTTCTATTTGGGTTTTGCCTTGAACATTGAGATCTATCTTTGGGTCTAGCTATGAGTCTATCGTTTCATTTATGTGTTGAGAAGGTCTTAAGGGTTGTAGGGGATGCAATGGTTATTTTCCAATACCCCTCCCTTGAAACCTTATAAAGAGATAGTGTGCCCCATTTTGTTGTCGTAATATTTCAACCATGAGCTCTTCTTATGAGTATGCCCTTGAAGGGAGGGTATGTAAAGGAAGTAGAAAAAAACAAATTTTCATGTTGAGTCGAAGGAGGGGTATAGATTGTAGGTGTCTCTAGAGGTCTTGGCAAAGGTGAAGGATAAAGGAGTTTACCTAAGGTCTTGTTTCAATAACTTGGTTGGGTACCCAAGTCGCAAAAAAGTAAGGCTATCTATAAGGGCATGACAATTAGGGAGTGCCAAGGTGTGCCAAGGAATTTCAATAAGTGCTAACACATGTTAGACGGTTCCATTAAGGCATGTTAGGCACACCAAGAGATGGCAAGTGATAAGGAGGGAGTGACAAGATATGCTAGATAGTTCCAAGGTATGCTAAAGTGCTAGGGAAGCATACCAAGATGTGTCAAGTGCCAATGTGTGTTTAGTGTTAGTGAGTGCCAGGAAACACAAGGGAGCACTATGTCAAAATGCCTGGAAATGAATGAATAAGAGTGCGTGACAGGGGGTGTCAGCGAGTCTCGGGTGTGTTAAGGAGGGAGTGACATGGTATGCTAGGCAGCGTTAAGTCATGCTAGTGTGCCAAAGTGGCATGCAGCCAAGATGTGCCAAGTGCCAGGGTGTGCCAACACATGCTAAGAAGCTCTAGGGACCCACAATTGAGCACTAGGTGAAAATAATGCATGCAAATGAACATTAAGAGATTGTGACAAGAAGTGTCAATAAGTTCCAAGTGTGCTAAGGAGGGAGTGACAAAGTATGCTGGGCAGTGCTAAGGCATGCTAGAGGCCATGGAAACATGCCAAGATGTGCCAGGTGCTAGGGTGTGCCAATGCATGTCAAGGAGTGTTATGGAGTGCCAAGGAAAAACAAGGGAGCACTAGTTTCAAATGCATGGAAATGAATGAATAAGAGTGTGTGACAAGGAGTTTCAATGAGTTATAGGTGTGTGAAGGAGGGAGTGACAAGGTTATATGCTAGGCAGTGCCAAGGTATGCTAAACTACCAAGGCGTGTCAGGAAGTGCTAGGGTGTGTTAGGGTGTGTAAAAGCATGCCAAGGAATGTAGGGGATGCTAACGAGAATTTGTTTTTGGTCTTAGAATATTTGATGCAAACACACTCAAGTGCCACAACACATATACTTTGCACAACGAAATCTACACACATTAGGGAATCAACTAGTGCACATGACAATTTTTAGCTTTTTCAAACCATTCTTCGTTAAATACAAACTATAATAGAATAGGCTAGAGCTCTTGTACCACGGATCATGACCCTTGACAATCACACTGATATAAGGAATACAACTAGGGCTTAGTGTTAGTCTTTTGATAACCAATCTGCCTCGAACGAGACAACACTTTAACCACTTTTTGATGGTGGCCACACATAGCCCTTTCAGTCCACATGTCCTGAACATCACATATGGTAGGTCCTCTTGCCTCCCATTATGTAACTCCTCAATTTTCCTCTATCAATGATCAACTCCTAATCAGTGTATAGATAGGATTTAGTTGGATTCATTTGTATCATCACTTGACTTGGGGTCTCTCTATCTTTAGATAACTTCACATTTTTCCTTGGAGGACTATTTTGGACGATGGATGCATTTTGATGTATGGATTTGAGATATTTTTATGTTGGAGCTTTGTTTTTGCAAATGTGAAGCTAGTTGGATATACTCTCTAACATTGTGAGTGATAATTTAACTCTATTCTTCTTGTTGTTGCATGCTATTGAATTCACTATAACTAGGGCTAATTGTTGCATGATGGAAATGTGGAATTATGTGTCTATTTAGCTTATTTAATGTATGGGCCATTGTTAGATGAATGAAATGTCTTTGAGACCATTGTATCTCAATAATATTGCACCATTTGTATGAAGTATAAATTCTTTAAGGTCACTTTTCATATTCCTCTAACATTGGACGAAGTTGACTTTCTGGGCCTCCTTGATCAAGAAACCAAATTCTTGCTTATTATCATCCCTGACTCCATATCTACAAGTGAATTAGGCACTAGTACCTCAAGAAGGGTGATGATTTCCCCCCATTTTTTCACAATTTTCCATTTTTCCCTAGATCTAGCCCCATTATGTCACCTAGGGCATCAATTTCCCAGAAATCTAGCCAGAGGAAAACTTCGATCTCCTAGAGGCAACTGCGTTGGTGGGTCCCCTCACTCTCCTCGGAATTTGGGCCAATTATGATGGTGGAATATCCAGATACCTCAAGCCCTATCTCTAGGATCAAGTTTTGCCTAGGTGTTCACAAGGCTAGAACCTAGTAGGATCAATTTGACCCATCGAAGTAAAAACTCTTGCTTGATCCTTTCCCCTCACATTGTCCAGGATAGGAACATCATTGGTTGCTAAATTCCATCCCTGAACCTTGGCTAGGTCCACTTGGCCCCGTGTGGTCCCATTTGGTGACAAAGGTCTTTCATCAAGGACCATTTGGGAATCCAAGTTCCCAAATCATTTTATGGATTGAGAACTTCCTTCATAAGTCGTATTCTTCTCCCTCAACCCTTCAATCCCCCTCCTCTCTCCCTATAAGATCAAGTCCCTTGCGTAAAAGGCAAGGAAGTCCCACTCTTTATTATATCTTAGGGAAATGGTTTCTAGGGCTAGTGAATCCCCACACATACTGAATCTGCAAACCATCTTCCATATCCGCGATCTATATTGCAAAAATAAACCTCGCTCTAAGGGTCACAACCGTTCTTCTTCTACGCAAATTTGTCACAGTCTTAAGGGCATACCTTATGAACTAAACATGCTAGGAAATTTTCCTAACTAGGGTTAAAGAAAAAATTGTGGTGATGTTTGGATGGGTGATAATTTGTAGGGTTTTCCATTTTTATAATTTTCTTTGTTGTGCTTTGTACCATGCTACCTAGTTGCTTTCCTGTTGCCCTAGCATTTTAACTTTTTCGATGTCTATCTCTCTATTGTTTCTTGCCCCATTTGAAACGTCATCCTTATTTGGTAGGTGTTTTCTTCAATATAGTGTGAATATTTTTCCATCACACAACTTCTGTGGCGTTTTTCTACTGAAATAGCTTGTAAGGCCCATTCATCAGGGTATTTGATGAAATGAAATGATTATCGATGATCACCAACTAATGGTACCTACAAAGATTTACTCTAACAATTCTACATTTTTCCTGTGCCAACAATTATACAACATTTTAACCTCGTGAACTAGTCTCCTATGTTCTCTTAGCTGATGCTATAAGCACTTATTGTTGTTGTCAAAGCTTTTACTCTCTAGTCCCATTGAGCTATTTCAGTTATTTGTGTACATTGATCTATTTTCATTTCATTTCTTCAATTTTCTGATTGTTATGCGTTACCTTTGGCCAGTGACTTCTTCCTTACCTATGTTTTTTCTGCATAAGCATTCTAGCCAGCCAGAGCAGCAGGGGCAGCAGGAGCCACTCAGTCTAGCCAAAGCCCAGGAGGGGGCAGCGCAGAGGCAGTAGGAGCCACGCAGGGCTGACGCAGGCCCAGTCAAGGCAGCATAGGGGCAGTGTAAGCCCTTCAGGTGTGACGTAGACCCTTACTGAGCAACGCAGAGGTCGACATAGGCCATTCAGGCTGACGTAGAGGGATTCAGAGCAGCGTATTACTGCCATTTTTATTTCTCTATTGGGTGAACCAGTTTTGGTGCCCAGGATTGTTGTACTTAGATTCTGCATAATAATGAAAACCCTCTAGAGCTAGCTGCACCAGTTTTCCCGCGTTGGGTTTTTTCCAGGGACAGTTGTCCAGAAAATCTGTCTGCCACTTTGTCTATGAGCATGTGTATTCAATATTTGATTTGTATGCGTAGGTTGCTAGTTGTATTTACTATTTACTTCACTAATTTATTAAATATTTCATAAATTAACTTGTAACTTAATTCAAGTAGGAGAAGTAAATCAAGATACTGCAGTAGGGTTTCTTAGATTAAGAAATTTTCACATTCCTTAGGTCTAGCCCCATTAGGTCACCTAGGGTAACAATTTCCCAGGAATCTAGCTAGAGGAAAACTTCTATCTCCTAGAGGCAGCTGCGTTGTTGGGTGCCCTCACTCTCCTCAGAACTTGGGTCAATTCCGATGGTGGAATATTTGGATTCCTCAAGCCCTAGCTCTAGGGTCAAGTTTTTCCTAGGTGGTCCCAAAGATATAACCTAGTAGGATCAATTTGACCTATTGAAGTAAAAACTCTTGTCTGATCCTTTCCCCTCACCTTGTCCAGGATAGGAACATCATTGGTTGCTAAATTCCATCCCCGAACTTGGGCTGGGTCCACTTGGCCTCGTGTGGTCCCATTTGGTGTCAAAGGCCTTTCATCAAGGACCATTTGGGAATCCAAGTTCCCAAAGGATTTTAGGGATTAAGAACTTCCTTCATAAGTCTTTTTTTTCTCCCTCAACCCTTCAATCCCCCTCCTCTCTCCCTAGAAGATAAATTCACTTGCTTAAAAGGAAAGCAAGTCCCACTCTTTATTTTATCCCAGGGAAAGGGTTTCGAGGGTCACTTCCCACCTATTCATTGACCTATATGCTACAAGTGACTTCCTAAACTACCAAGACTCCACCCATCGGTGAAATTCCGTGAAGAGAAAGGAGCCTTAGCTGTGGTGACAATGGGCTAAGCCTCCATCGTTTCCCTTGTCCTAGCAGTTGCCCTCTTAGGAACCCCTTTTAGGTCCACTACTAGTTTGAGTGGTAACAAGTTCTTCACAATTCCATTTGTGAACAACCCTTTGGTAAGCCCACTTTTGCCATTTTATAGCTCCAAGATGAGAAGTCTAGGGCTATGGAGGTTGCCCTTCTTCTCTCTGAATCAATCCTTTACAATATAGTGAACTAGGGCTAGTTGGTTGGCCCACTTGACTGTTACTTTAGTCCTTCAAAGTTTGCACATCCTTAGGCCCTCTACACCTACCCTTCTACCAATTTTGTTGTCCTTCACCAGAATAAGAGTCAGGGCTCTTCTTTGACAGTAACCTAACAACCCTCCAACTGTACTTGGACTACCATCAATCTGCCCAACCACAGTCAATTATTTTTACTGATCTAGGGCCCAGAATATTGTCTTCATCTAGGGCTCTTCAAATCTGCCACCTAACAATGGTTTGAGTCCTCTCAAGATCATTGTTCTTGTGTATCGACAATTTGATATTTGTTGTCCAATCTATGAACAAATATGAACTACTCCTCTTATCATACTTCTAACAATTTGTAGATGACTGAACTAGGGTTACAAATCAGCCACTAACAGTTCATTTACTAAATTTTATAGGTTTCTTCAGATATTTGTTTAAAACTCTATGGAAATTCCACCAAAATCAACTCCTCTGCATGTCAATCCATTCTTCATATGGAACATTTCTTCTGCATGCGCAATCTTCTGCTCAGGTTCCACCCTCCTTTGGATTTATTGTCTCCACACATACTGAATCTGCAAACCATCTTCCAGATCTGCGGTCTTTATTGCAGAAATAAACCTCGCTCTAAGGGTCACAACCCGTCTTCTTCTACACAAATTTGTCACAGTCTTAAGGGCATACCTTATGAACTAAACATGCTAGGAAATTGTCCTGACTAGGGCATTATACTTATGTACTTCTAATTGTTGTAGAACAAACCCTATCCACACATAGAAAAAACACGACTCTTGCCTCCATAAGGGACTCGACCTAGCTCATATGGATCCATAGATTCTAGGCATTTCTTTGATAGAATCTTGACATGAACTTCAGATCTCAATTTCGACCCTCAAACTAGGGTTAAATCAGTCAATATTACGCCTACGTCGACTTCTGTTATGGCTCTAAATTACAGTGCAAGCCCTCCTCCATTTATGTTGTTCTTTATCACAGACCTTGCTGCCTACTAACCACCACAAGGCAAGATGGTATCAACCCTCTCTTCTATTTCATGTAGAAAATCTAACCAACAGGATTCAATCTAATCTTGTAACGTGCTAAAACAAGATATTGAATCCTTCCTACAATTTGTGGAAACAAAACACAATCGCACAATCACATATAAGTAAGAGAAACAAGTTATCAATCGCAAAACACCAGATGTATCTGGGGAAGCAACTACTCAAAACCCTATGTCTCTATTTTGTATTAAGTCAAGGAATCATGAAACAATACAATGCTTAATCTCTCTTGATATTCTCCAGCACTCTGCCAATTGTCTCCTGCTGATCTAGGAAAGATCAGTCTAATACTTAGTCAATTCTCAGCCTGCCTTGCTCACGCAATTCCTATGGAATTATCTCCATATTAGTTAGGAAAATCGACCTTCCTTGATTGTCCAATCCATCATGGCATCCCAATGACCTTATAATTTCACATGGGAAATTTTCTATAAATACAACTGATAGTTATGTTCCTCTTAACTGTGTTACAATAAGGATGAAGGGTCTTTTTTATTATTTAAAAATAAGATAAAACCCTAAACAACCAAAACCCTAACCTGAGGAGATGTAACACCAAGAGTTTATGGGCCCCGTTGGGGTTAGTTGGGTAGCCAACTTTCCGGGGTCGTAACTTGGTCATATGATCTTTGTTTGACGCACATGATACCTCGTTAGAAAGATCTCTCCGAGGACTACAACTGCTAATGCAATTTCTAAGAAATCACCAAACCTTTCATGCCCAAAAAACGTCGTTTGGGGCCTCAAAATAGCTCTGGAAGTTTAGGACCCGAAAAACTGACAAAAATAGTAAATTGTGCTATAATTAAGGAAACTGGAAAACTGAAAGAGACAATGGCGAGGGCCCAAGTGGAATAGGCGGGTGGCCACCAATATCCACCTCGATCACCTTAAATTGAATTTACTAAGCTAACTCAATCATCATGACTTAGTTAACTGACACAAGTTGTTATGAGATGAAATTTCAATTTATTGTCCAATTTATTTAAATGAAAAATAAATTATACAGCCTCACATTCCTCACTCTCGGTACATCAAAATTCCTCACTAATGTCGGTGCATTTTTTTTTTTGTCCTTTCTAGTTGCCAATTTCACTGTTTCTTGTTGCAAATTTCAACACTCCCTCTCAGCAAGAAAGGAATTCAATATATCCCCATCCGGTACCTTTGGAATGTTCTGCATGCTACACTTCTCTAGTGTTATTTGCACCTGCAAATCCTAAAACTAAATAGCCTCCGAACAACTTACTCAGTATAATGCATCTGTCATCAGAGTCTTCTGACTGTTGCTAGCTACTACACCTGTCTAGTACTGGATTCTCTGCGCTGCTGCTGACATCTGCATCCGTGCCCTTTGAACTATTTATAACTCTGATTTGTAATCCAGTATTTGACATCTGTCACTCTGATTTCTGTCTTGCTGACATCTGACTACATCAATCTAACTGATCCTTCCTACTACTATTGTATTGTGGGCTCCTCGTAGCCAGGTTCGATCCATGAGACACGCCATCTCAATGGACCTTGCCCAAATTTCTTATCTTGGGATTATGTCTACACATCACCCCACCTTACACCTCGACGTATGGATGCTCCCTCTTCCCATCTGGCTCGAAATTTCCCCCTCATGGAGGTCTCTGCTTGAGCGGACGCTTCCACTTAGTCTCCTCTATGCTTCTCCAATTGTGGCAGCTACTCCACAACCTTCTGAGACTGCTTCTCATGAGGATGCATGTTGAGAGGTAATTTATGCTCCCTTTAAACCACCAAGTCTATAAATTTTGCCTTTCTCCTCAAATCTTTTCATGCATCTGGTACCTCAATTACATATAGGTTCTTGACTCACGCACAGTGTAATTGTCCTGACGTTACAAAAAGTTTCTAAAATAGAGTTAATTTTAAATCGATGATATCTCCCTCATCCAAGCTCCTATTCGACCGATTTTTTTTCCCATTTGGGTAAATTTTCGCGAGGAATCCAAATATTCTATTTGTTTTTGAAAATTTTACACCAAAATATTCAAATATTCTCTGCAAACTCGCCGCCCAAAAAATTCTTGCTCTGATACCATGTAGAAAATCTAACCAACGAGATTCAATATAATCTTGTAATCTACTAAAACAAGATATTGAATCCTTCCTACAATTTGCGGAAACAAAACACAATCGCACAATCACATATAAGTAAGAGAAATAAATTATCAATCGCACAACAACATGATGTATTTGGGGAAAGAAACTGCTCAAAACCCCTCTATCTCTATTGTGTATTAAGTCAAGGAATCATGAAACAATACATTATTGCTTAATCTCTCATGAGATTCTCCAGAACTATTGTTACACAGTAATTTGTCACCGTCCCTACCATTCCCCATCCCGCACAATGGAGGACCCATTTCGTGACTTGTGAACATTTTCATGCCTTGAAAACATCATCAATGCATCCCTCTGAGCATGAGCTTTATTTTCCCTTGAGACATCTCCTTGCAAAAATCATGAAAAACATCCCTTTTTGCATTGGCGCGGGTAGGCAGTTCAGTGCTCGCGCCAATCAGGGAAATCCTGTAAAGAGGTCGCGCCACTTGGCGCTCTGTCATAGAGCAGCAGTCGCGCCACCCATTTTAGGGACTGTTTTTTAAATATGGATGGCGGAAGTTGAGTTCAAACAAACTCACAAACCATTGCCTATCTTGAGTTGGGAGGTTTGGCTGCGGGAGTTCTATGAAAGGGAAGTGGTTTTGCCACCTTCCATGGAACTTTCCTTGTTGATAGGGCCAATCCCATAATAATAGGGATCCCAACTCCCTCCTTCCCCATCTATAAAAGCCTGCTCAAATCCATGGCAAGCTAGTCTTGAAGTGCTGAAGCTTTGCATCTCCTATTCCCAAGTGCCTTTGTGCTGTAAAGAATCCTCTCTTTCCCTTAAGGCTCATTCAAGTAAGGAGACCATTGTCACGAGACTCTGGAGATGTTTTCCCTTTCCTTGGCGAGTTTTGCGAGACGTGGACGACCGGAGACCCGTTCGAAGGAGGCTGCGACGTCAGAACTTGGTTGTAACTTCTATTCGTTTATTATTTAATAGATGACTATGATTATGGTTCCACTCCGTTTTCCATCATGTTAATGCGAGTAATATCTTTTCTGACCGATGTTTAGTTATGTATGCTGGTTCCTATGCTTGTATCTGTTCGTTTCTTCTATGTGCAGGTGTTCATCCGCGGAGATCGTGGAAGGATTGTGATCTGCCAGGGCTGAAGGACGGGGACACTTCTTCTTCGGATTATAGCGTTGGAATCCAGGTAGGCTTCTATTCCTAGTCTTTCCATTCGTAACTAGGAGCTTGCGTCATAGCATTGTTTGTTTGTTGCTAGACCCCTGCTGGGCTAGTAGGGATCGCCTCTGTCCGCAGAGGGGATTTACCTCCTCAAAAAATTGGCGACTCCGCTGGGGATCGTCCGGTTTTCCTTGTCTCGTTTATGTCGTTTCTCTTTGATTGTTTTTCCTTGCTTGATGAACCTTCTGGGTTGGATTCTTTCATTGTTTTAGCTTCTTGGTTTGCTTAGCTTGCATTGGTCTGCTTCTGGAGTAGCCTGTTTTTATTTTTTTTGTTGAGAAACTCGACCGGCGCGGTTTTTAACCCGACAGTCGCGCCAATTGGCGCATGTTGCCTTTGTCTAGCCCGCGCCAATTGACTTCTGGCGCCAGTTTCACACTCACAATCGCGCCACCCCTGTGAGTTTTTTGAGTTTCTTCATTTTTGAGCTCTCTGGACTTGACCAGTGTTTTTCTTCTTGATTTTCCGACTGCCTGAGTGTGTTGGAGTCTTGTTTGGCTGGAATTCACCTCTGTCCTTTGGTTGTTTGCTTCTATCTACCGATTTCACGTTTTGAGCCCTAGGGCATCTAGTGGCTTAGTGTATCGAGCCCTCCTTGGGAGTTTTGGTGTCTTGATTGTCCTGTCAACTTGCTGGTTAATTCTCCACATCCTCTTAGTAGTCGTTGATTGTTTTGTTGCGTCTTTTGGGTGATTTTTCATTCCTTCATTCGAAATTCGTTTGGCCTTGCTTTGGACCTAGATCACACGGTCCATTGGAAGCTTTTGAGTCTTTTCTTTGCTTTGAGAGACTTTGGTCGATTTGGGGATCTGATTGCTTGCATTGTTGAGTGAATTTTGTTTGTTTCGCTCTCTTGGATATCATTTCTCAAATTGTTCCTTTTGTTTTCAGTGCACATTAGTCATTAAACATTGAAAATAAAAAAAAAATCTCTTTTGCTTTTGTTAAATTAGTGCAAATTGTGATCTTTTCCATATCGCTAGTGATTAGTGTTTGAATGAAAAGTTTTCAATTGCATTAGTTGCATTAGAGACATTGTTGTTTGTATTCCGTTCATTTCTTTTGCATAAAAGCTCTCAATTCTTATTTAACTAGTTTTCATCGAACGAAATGTTGCACTGTGGCATATAGCTTGCATTTAGGAGTCTTTCGAGACACTACATACGATAGGGCCTGGAAATTGAAACTTAATGAAAGATCAACTGTAAAATTTATTCAATTAACCTAAGGCAACATTGGAACTTAAAGAAACACATTTAGAAGGTCTAGGCTAGAGACGTGTTCCAGCGTCGTTAAACCTAGCAGCTGTCGTTCGCCTGTTGGTTTTAGACAGCGCTAGTACGGACTTGCGCTCCCCGTACCGTCGCGTATATAAAGGGAGACCCCTCTAGGTTTTCAATCCTTTATCCACAGGAAGCCGAGTCTACCGCCCTATACCCGTGATACACCGAACACATCATTCGGGGAGACTACCTGCACGTACGGAAAGTCCTTGGTCGATTTCTGTTTCATTATTGAAACCAAGGTGTATATTGCAGTTCACGGATATTTGGTACACCCTTTGTGCCTAGTTTTTCCTGAGCAGTCATTTGGTCTTTTCTGACTCCCTAAACTTGAAAAGACCGTCAAGCGCTTGTCCTTTCACGCTTGTATCAACTATGAAAGAGATAGAGTCATCTTTTTATCGTTTCTCGACTCTTAAAATATGAAACGGTAGAATTTCTTATTTTCCAATGTGGTAAAATCAATCGCCCACGATTACATGAGTTCAACTGGCCCTTTTCGGACCCTGTGTCTGAATTGAGATTAGGAGCTGATTTCCTTTCTCTTACATCGGGTTCACCGTTTGTTGCTGCTGTTTTTCCTCCTAGTCCTCGCTGTCTTTTGCGTGATTTAACGGCAGGATCAACCATGAGTGATTCTGGTGAGGAAATTCCGGGGTCTGATGACTATCAGCGCATCCCTCGTAGATTGTTTGAGGGAGATGACTCTGAGCTGGCTACCATGTCGTCAGCCAGTCCTTCTTTACCGCAGGGATACAGATCTCTGAGTCAGATTATTTCAGCTACTGCCTCTATGGGAATATCATCTCCTGCTTCAAGGCCAGCTGCCACTACACCCGGGGTGTCTCCTTCGACGCCCGTCACTTCTGTTCCCGTTCGGCCCACCGTTTGTGTGGCTGCTTCTTCTTCTGTTGTCTCGGCTACCAGGGCTGGGCCAACTCCTGAAGATGTTTATCTAGCTACTGCTATACCGGAGAATATCTCTCCGGAGGAGTATCGGTTGTTTTTGCAACAGCCGAACGCCGGAGCTGGACAGATTCCCCAAGATCCTTACCGATCTTTATTTTCGCACTATGCACAGGACGGCACTCCCGTGTATGGTTTCCCAGGTCAGCTTGACGAGCACGGGGAGGTTTTGCGCCTTCTTGCTCCTGAGGCTTATCTGTATGCTCAAGGTTTACCGTACAACCGGGCTTATAACCCGCAGGGACAACCTTTCCAAGGCCAACTGCGAGCCAACACACAATTCTCAATACGACCCACGGGGCTGACCCAACCAAAGGCCTGCAACGGGCCGGCCAGGGTATTTACAATCCGCAAGGACCATATTATAACCACTGGCCCCACCGTCTTCTCGACCTGTGCGGGTATCAACGGGGACCGACCTATGGACCGCGGGGGCAAATCCGTGTCCTTCTGCCAAAATGAGCCACGGTATCTGTTGTCTCTCATGTTTACTCTGTTGGGGCTCCACCTATGGTTGCCCAGTCAAGCTGGTTTCCGATGAATTGCTTGGTCTGTTCCACTACCGAACCAGATTCATCGGTACAACCTGGTGTCCGCCTCCGGGCCAGCATTTCTTGGTGCAGCTTGGGGAAGCAGCAAGTCAGCACAACGCAGCTTGGCATTCCATCTCAGGGCCAACTTTGTTCATTTGAGCCCGCCCCTCACTCGGGTCAACTGTTCATTCAGGGCAGCCCTCTCATTCTGTTCACTCTGCTCAACAGCCTGTTCATTCAATGCCGCAGCCAAATCAACAGCTGCGCCCTACGTACCAGGCTCCGCAGGGTTCCACTTATCAGCAGCCTACTCATCCTCAGAGTGGTTATTATCCTCATGATCAGTCTCAACCGAACTATAACCACTCTGGAGGCTCTCAGTATTATCCTCCTCCACCCGGTTCTACCTACACTCAGCAGCCAAATCCAAACGCTGCTTATACAGGGCAGACACCTAATCAGGGCCCGAACCCTGGTTATCAAGCCCCGCACTATGGTTACCAGAATCCAAATCAGTCTGGTTATACGAACTATGCCCCCTACGGTCAGAATCCTGCGGGACAGAACCCGTGGGGGCAGGGATATTCACAACCATCGTGGAGCATAGGTACCGGACCTTATCCTGGGACTGGCATGGCAGTTAACCCTCCATTGCCGTTCCTGGCTACCTTGGACCTGCCGGACGTTTCAAAGTTGACCAATGATCCGATTGCACATAATCCATATTGGCCTCCGGTTCCCACCAAGATACCAGGAGATTGTCCCAAGTTTGAGGGCAAAGCTGGCGAAGACCCCCAGGCGCATGTGATGACGTACCACCTCTGGTGTTCGTCTAACTCTTGGGTCGATGATTCGATTCGTTTGCGTCTTTTCTAGCGTACGTTAACAGGAGCTGCTGCTAAGTGGTACATAGAACTACTCCGTGGTATTTTTTAAGATTTCAACTCGTTAGCCATGGCTTTCCTCACGCATTTCCAGTTATCGGTCCGATATGAGGCCGGGACGCACATCCTGACTTCTCTGAAGTAGGACACGGCCACTCACATCTCGGATCACATACATGAGTGGCGGCGCCGTCGTCGACTGATCAAGTTTCACATACCTGATCAGATTTTGACCCACTGGTTCACCACCTCCTTTGTGAATAAAATCGCTCATGATATTGCGATGGGAGCGTGTGTGACGGAGGAACAAGCTATCGCGCGTGCCCAGTACCTAGATCTTGTCTATTCGCAGTCTGGCACGCTTTATGACATCTTGACTGATGCTCCACGGCCCGGAACCACTAAGGCCCTGCCTACCCCTTCGGTGGATGGTGTCATTGGTTCCGTCTCTCAAAATTCGAAGAAGTCTTCGAATGGGAAGCAGAAGGCTAATTCTTCCAACAATACCTCTGCTAATCCCGTCTCATTCGATTCTGGTAAAACCGCGGAGGTGAATGCCGTCCAGGCCAATCCTGCGGACAAATCCTCCAAGGGGAAGAAGAAGGGCAAAGGCAAATCAAAATCTGATGCCCCAAAGCCGGAATCTAAATCTCGAACTGAGGATGGCTCCCAACGTAAGCCGAAATTCCCTTGCCTCATCTGTGAAGGTGACCATTACACTAAGGATTGTCCACGACGGTCCGAAATTAGTCAACTTCTTAAAGGCTCAAAAGGGACTCCGGCTATTTTAAAAGAGCCATTTCCATCTCAGCAGACCCAGATGGTCGAACAGGCGTCACCATCTGCACCGTTTGGGTCTCAAGTTTTCATGATGAAGACTAATGCACCTATCACTATCGCTACGCGATCGAAGGATTACAATGAATCACGACAGGCACCCGGGAAGGCAGTTGCAGATGGGCCGCCTCCCCCACCTGTTTCTGGTCCATTGGAAATCGAGAAGCCGACTCTCGAACCCGTTGTGAAGCCACCTCCCAAGGGTGTTCTTCGGAGATCCTCTTATAATCCAAACGCTCGTGCCGCTCAACATTACAGTATTGTTGAGGATCTGGCACAGGCGCCATGTGCTATGTCTGCACTGGAGGTTCTTCAAAGTTGTCCTTCACAACGGAAGGCTTTACTGTCTGCAATCGGTGGTATCGATCCCGCCGACTCGAGTCTTCTCACTTTCGATCTGGAAAATTTTACTCCCCGGCTTCCGCATCAAATCGCTTTGGTCATTCAAGTCGGGATTAACGGTCTGAACATTCATAGGGCCGTCGTAGATGAGGGTGCATCTACCTGCGTTATGTCCTCCGCTTGCTGGAAGGCCATCGGCTCTCCAGCCTTGTCGTCATCTCCTAATGCCCTTGAGGCATTTGATGGTCGGGAATCTAAACCCCTGGGAGTTCTCGAGAGTCTGGCGATCACATTACAGGGAAAAACTGTCAACGTGGAAGTAGAAGTGGTTGACGCTAAACTCAACTACAATATACTTCTTGGCCGCAGCTGGACCCATGCCATGCTCTGCGTGCCGTCTACCATCTTTCGATTCATTAAGTTCCCTCACGAGGGCAAGATTGTCACGGTAGATCAGTTGTCATTTTTCACCTCTAGCTCTGAGAACAACGTGCCATACGTGGATCAAATTCCGAATCCCCCAGACAGCATAGGACCTGGTCTTTTCAAAGACCCAGTCCTCATGGGTATTTTCCTCGCACCACCACCGAATACCGCTCAAGTCAACATGTTGTCCAGGACTGATGACCCCTGGCTCATTCCTACACCTGAGCAGGTATATGAGTTTGGAGAATCCATGCCTTTAACGCCAGTAGAGATCAGCTACTGTGAGATTTTTGCCGCATCGGACCCTCCACCTCCTCAGCATGCTCCGATGAGCATGGCTCTCGACGTCTACTCGCAATCCCCTTGGCTTGGTCAGGCTGATTCACTTGATCCTCTCAGAGAGACTTTTCCTTCAGATGAGGCTATCATTGAAACCATGTCTCTTGAGGAGCTGCCCTGGGGCGATGGACATCATCGCTCCTCGTTTATGCCCAGCTTGGGGGCAATGACTGATTGTCTGGAGCGCTATGCTACTCAGGTTCCTTCCCCTCCTCTTCAAACACCGATCTTAATGCACGAGGTCTTTTCGGAGGGTAATCTGAGTAACATTACTCAAACTATTCCAATCAACATCTCTGTTAAACCGGGGATTGTTGAGAACATTCATGTGGGTGTGACTTGTTCTCCCGAGGAGATTCAAGTCTATACTGAGCTTTTCAAAGAATTCAGAGATGTTTTCGCATGGTCCTACGAGGAAATGCCGGGAATTGATCCTAGTATTGTCGTGCACGAGATTCCCACCTATCCAGGTGCGAAACCCATACGCCAACGCTTACGTCCCATGCATCCTCGGAAAGCCGCCGCTATCAAGGCAGAAGTTGAAAAACTTCTGAACGCGGGTTTTATTTATCCTATCCCCCTTACAGAATGGGTGTCCAATATCGTCCCTGTCGATAAAAAGCAGGGTACAATTCGAGTCTGTGTGGATTATCGTGACATCAATCGCGCCTGTCCAAAGGATAATTATCCCACTCTGTTTATCGACCAGATCATCGACGAATGTGCCGGGAGTGAGATCTATTCCTTAATGGACGGTTTCTTAGGATATAACCAAATCAATATTGCACCTGAGGATCAACATAAGACCACATTCATCTGTCCGTGGGGCACTTTCGCGTACAAAAAACTCCCGTTCGGCTTAAAGAACGTTGGAGCCACGTTTCAGCGTGCGATGTCTTACGCTTTTCATGACATTACATATATTATAAACCTTATCCAGGACGACACACAATATCAGATTGCGCTAGAAAAGGAATTACCACGAGCATCTTATTTAGAGGTTCCTTGTTCTGGACGCTCTGTATCAGACTTAAATCCTCATAAGTCGTCTTACCGTTGATTACGTGATCTCTGGAAGCACATAGTCTCAGCAGATTCGCCTTGACCCTCTGAAGGTTGAGGCCATCATAAATCTCCCATCACCCTCCTCCCTGTATCAGTTACAGAGTCTGCAAGGGAAAGCGAATTTTCTTAGGCGCTTTATCCCGAATTACGCCGAGGTGGCCAAAGGATTCACTCGTTTGTTAAAGCAGAATCTTCCCTTTCATTGGGACGAAATTGCTCAAGAATCCTTTGAGAAGCTGAAGACATTGTTAGTCAACGCTCCGTTGCTTCGTCCTCCGGACTACCACCGCGACTTTACGTTGTATCTAGCCGCCGCATTTAGCACCATCGCCATGGTCTTGGTGCAGGATGACGAGAACGGTGACGAACATGTTGTTTATTACCTCTCTCGGAACCTTCTCGACCCGGAAACGCGTTATGCACATGTTGAGAAGTTGGCCTTAGCAGCCGTACACGCCGTACAACGCTTTCGCCATTACATCCTTTTGCGCACGATAACAGTGGTTTCAGACTGCAACCCCATGACGTATATTCTTTCTAGACAATTACTAGGGGGCAAGTACTCCAAATGGATCGTGATCCTGCAGGAGTTTGACTTGGAATTCACCACTGCCAAGTCAACTAAATCACTGGTCTTCGCGGATTTGATATGTTCTCTCCCTACAGACTCTGTTCCCTCACACTCTGAAGACCATATACCGGACGAAACGCTTTTTCTTATCAGTACTCGTGATCCTTGGTGCGGTGACATCATAGTGTATCTTCAGACCGCGACATTTCGGTCTGAGTTGGATAAAACTGCCCGCCGTCGGATTCGGCACCAGTCCCAACCCTACCGCATAGTAGGAGATACCTTATATCGTATTGGAGTAGATTCGGTGCTCCGACGATGCCTTACCTTGGAAGAGGCTGAGAAAGTCTTAAATGACTGTCACAGTGGCGCCTGTGGCAGACATATGTCCGGGTATGCTACTGCCCAGAAGATTCTGCGGGTAGGTTATTTCTGGCCTTCCATATTCAAGGATTGTATCACTGCAGTCCGAAAATGTCATCCATGCCAGATTTTTCAGCGCAAGATGCGCGCGCCGCCGTTGCCATTGCATCCCGTTATTACCGTCGGCCCTTTTGCGAAATGGGGTGTGGATTTTATGACGTGTAACCCTCACTCGGCCGGGGGGCATGCGTATATCATTGTCGTCGTCGACTACTTCACTAAGTGGGCCGAGGCGATGCCTACACTAGCTGCTGACGGAAGAACGGCTACTTCATTTTTATTCAACCATGTTATTGCACGATTCGGGGTTCCTCAAGCTATCGTCACTGATCACGGTACTCATTTCCGTGATTACATGATGGCGGAGCTGACAGCTGCATTGGGCTTGCGTCACGACAGCTCAACACCATACTACCCTCAAGCGAATGGTCAGGTTGAAGCGGTGAACAAGGTTTTGGTCACCATGCTTCAGCGAACAGTTGGGATTCATAAATCAAATTGGCATCTCCAACTGTTCTCAGCTCTCTAGGCATACCGAACATCTGCTAAGAGTGCAACCGGGTTCACACCATTCCAATTAGTGTACGGTCTGGAAGCTACTCTGCCGGTTGAATGTGAAATTCCTTCGCTTAAATTAGCTGTGGAGCTCTTACCGGATACCTCTCCTGAGGAAGAACGTCTTCTGTATCTCGAACGGTTGGATGAAACCCGTCGACTAGCTGCTTTGATCATCGAAGCACAAAAGAAGAGGGTCAAAACTCATTTTGATCAATCTGTTTCTCCTCGTTCTTTCATCGAAGGAGACCTCGTCCTCTTGTACGATCAGGCACATGATAAGCTTGGAGCCGGTAAGCTCCAGCCGATGTGGCACGGGCCTTATATAGTAAAACGTGTTTTGAAAAATGGGGCCTACGAGCTTATAGACTACGAAGGAGTTCCATTGGCGCAGCCCAGGAATGGGTTGTACCTTAAAAAATACTATGCCTGAATTGATTTCTTGGTGTGGTGTGTGTACATAGGTGTGTGATTGTCATTTGTGTGCATGGTGTGGTGTGCTTTATAAACATCTTTCTGCTGATCGGGTCTTCCTGGTTGTGCAGATGTCTATTCATCCATTTGTTGGTTTCGCGGATGGTGCCTCCCGCAGTACCAGGAATCTGTCTTCCGCAGCCTGGGTAATCTACGATCCTGCTGGTGAGTTGATTAACCTGCAAGGTGTGTGCTTAGGACGTACCACGAACAATATCGCGGAATATAGTGCCGTGTTGGAATTATTAACCGAGGCAGTAAACCTTGGTATCCGTGAATTGCTCGTGTACCTAGATTCACAACTTGTAGTGTTACAACTGAACGGACACTATTCGGTAAGAAACCCATCCATCTTACGTCTATATTTGCGTATTCGATTACTGGAAAGGAATTTTGACTACATTACATATCATCATATACCCAGGCATTTGAATACATTAACAGATGCAGTAGCAAATTTGGTG
Source organism: Pinus albicaulis (assembly GCA_034641835.2). Taxonomy (NCBI): domain Eukaryota; kingdom Viridiplantae; phylum Streptophyta; class Pinopsida; order Pinales; family Pinaceae; genus Pinus; species Pinus albicaulis. The sequence continues at coordinate 1,538,689,308 of CM076570.1, read as the reverse complement.
TTAGACAGGCATTTGCGCAATTTATAAATCATCATCACATGTAAAGAAGACTCATCCAGAAATAGATATGTATATATATAGATATCGAAATGTTTACATAGACTGTGTCACATAAAACTCAAAAAATATACATAGTCGTCTTAATACATCCGGAGACGCTATGTCTCTCAAAAAATAGGTGTAGTATAAATCCTAAGGACTAGTCCGCATGGTGCTCATGATAGCACGTCACTGCACGCACTAGGCGCCTCAGGATTCGGTGGATCCGATTCGGAACTCCCACTGTGTGGCGCTGGTATGCCATCGGTACGTCTGATAGCTGGGCATAGTCTGGGATCCCATGGGCAATCCCCTCGAGGTTCTGGACCAGTTCCTCTCCTCCGGTGCCTTCCCCCTGGATCTCAGGGGCGAGTTGTGTCCTCCGGGAGATTGGAGACATCCCGGCTGGTCTCTCAGGTCCTACATCTGCATGCATGTATAATTGTATTAAGACGAATGTGTATTAACAAAAAAAACATATAAACATAAAATCAAAATATGAGGTCTTACCCAGCTCTTCGTCCCAGTCATCTCCTTCTGGTAGTGGGAGATCTGGGTCCCCGGTAAAGTCAGTTCCCGAATAGGGCCAATCTTCCACGACGATCAGCTGGCGCCGTAGCCACCTAAAGAACTCTGGCCTCCAGGACATCTGTTGGCCACCTCCAGATCTGGGCATTAGTGCTGCCCAGCGAGCCATTCTAGGCTCTCGTGGTATCGAACTTGCCACTGCGGCCCCTTGGCCCTGGAAGATTGGTATGCATTCCAGAATGAACGATACCAAGATGGAACCGTAGCCGAACTGTTTCAGTTTCCCCTGTTTGCACTTTGTGAGCTGCCTTTTCATGTTAATCGTTACAGCTGTTGCCCAATCATACAGTCGGGGACCCATGCATTCTGAGGCCAGCAAGAGTTGGGCCTTTGTAGCCTCGTGCGGTGCCTGCGATCTAGCAGCCCGCGTAATGGTATGGAGAACTACTCTCAGTGCTAGATCAGGGATGGTATGGATGTCCACCTTCTTACTTCCTGATCCTGTCTGTGCCCCTCGGCACACCCGTGCCATTACTTCTTCCATCTTTTCCCCAGATGGTCTGCTTCCAGTCAGTACCGGGATTGGACCTCTGCGGGACAATCCAGTGATAAAATAAACATCGGTGACCTCCAATTCTAACACCTGGTCTCGTAGCCTGAACACCTGTTCATTTTCATCCCAGATGCTGATTAGATATTGGAGGAGCTCGGGCTGAGCTCGTAAACATGGTGTGAGGAAGAACTTTTTCAATCCACAGTCTCTAAGTGCGTTCATGCAAGCTTGGCTTTGCATGGCCTGTTCATCCTCTTCTCCGTGCTCTCGTTCCTTCCATTCGATTGCCATTTTGAGTGATTCTCTGCATTCACATGGTCAAAAACCCCTGATTAGATCTTTGGTGAGCTCCAAATTCCAAGCAATTTGGTTTAAATACCGAATTTTTGGGCGCATTTTAAGGCTCAGCCGCTGGCGCGGCTGTTTTGCGAACAGTCACGCCACGTGGCGCGAGCCCTGTATAAAAAAGAGCTCATTGGCGCGGGTCCGTGCCCGATACCCGCGCCAATGGGCCCGGCCCTAAATTTTTAAGAGTGACCATACAGAACTGATTTTTAAGGGAAAATCATTAAAAAATGAATGAAAATGTAGAGCATGGGAGCGCCTTTTACCTGTGACAGACGAGAAGCTGAATGGTTTCCTGGATTGGTCGCAATCGTCGACGAAAGTTTCTGCTCCAAATGGACCACTGTTGCTTTCTACCAGGGTAAATAGTAAAAGTAATTTTGTTTTTACCAATTTGACATATTTATAACTTTTTCGACGTTAAATGAGTTTTGAAAAGTTATTTTTATCAAATATTTGCATATGTTATGTCAAAAATGGATTTTACGCTTGCTTGGTATGTGCAGCGACAGGTTTTGCGACTTAAATGATGGAGACGAGTTGTATTTTATACTTTTTCGGACTCGGTAAAAACACGAAAAAGTCACTCTGGAATCATCTTTCAGCTCTTTTCTGACTCTCTAAATATGAAAAGATTGCCGAGGCCCTTGTCGTTTCGATCTCGTTAAAATGGATACGAATCGACATCCACCCAGTATAAGTTTAACCCTTTTTCGGGCTGGGATGGACCGATTACGAAAAAGGAATACCCTAGCCTATCGCGACTAGGAGGTTTTCCCGGATATTGTTTTCTACCTTTTCGGATCTGGGGAACTATTTACGAAAAGGGACCTGTGGAGTTTTCTTTTCTGTTGTCTTTTCAATCTCTCTAAACATGAAAAGACACCGAGTTATTCCTTTGTCAGACTCGTTAAACCCTGATGACATCAGATCTAGTCGAAATGACGTTCTCCGAGTTTCTTCTTCCTAGGACTCGTTAAATGCACTAGGATGGATTCGCCCAAAGGGCGGACTTATATCATAAGCATATGCTATCCCCTTCAAGCTTGTTATCAAAAATAATTGGGGTACTCGCCAGAAATGGTGGGGGAAAAATGGAACCATCGTCGTTGTCGTCGGCAGTATGTCGCTCTTGAACATGGCACTTGTCTGCATTCGTGTCGGGTTGGGGACATCTCATCTCGTTGCTTCACTTTGCCTCCATGGGTTTGGGTAATCTCTTTTGACCTCTCATGACCTCTGATCCGTTGATGTCAAATACTGCCAAGTCCATTGTCGTGCCGTTCATGTGTTCAAGAGAAGTTGGCCTCTGCAAATATCAACCTTCCTCTGTTTCTCATATGGTCCTGATTCACAACAAAACATTATGTTCCTCTGTCTCGTGTCGATGATGTGGGAATCATTATGGCCCACCTTCAATCAAGGTCACTTCCTGTCGACTTCAACTCATTATCCGGGAAGTTGGTCTAGAGACTCCTGATGGTACCTTGGAGCCTGCATGCCTCAATGGCAGGTTCGTCGCATTCGACGTGAAGTTTACATCATTGACTTCCGATCGAATGATTCTGCGGGTGTTCGACGTCAACTCATTTATTCACACGCCGTAGATTGTACCTGTAGTACCTTGAGGACCATTGTCATTATTGGTGGGTTCTCTCGCGTCTGTTAACAGCTTTCATCATTGGCTGGTAATCAGACGATGTTCTTGCATGTTCGACATCAGCTCACATATTCACATGCTCGAACTTGTGCTTGTTTGGGTCGAGATGGAGCGCAAGACCCTGGATTGTGTCTGTTGTAATCCAGGCTGCGATTGTGGATTATTATCATTATGTACATGACTCACTGATTGGATGGCTGCGACCATACCTGAGTCTATTTGTTTGATCTTAGTTGGATGGCTGCGTCCATGCCCCGGATCCGGATTATAGCATACTCTGTTTCGGATGGCTGCGTCCATACCATATATACATCATGTACTTGAGATATCAGTTGTATCTTTCTGTGCAGGTTTTCCGACGGCGGGCCTTCAGTTGAACATGTTCTCGTAAAGCATTTCACCCCTCTCTCTCTCGGGCCTCATGCTTTAGGGGGCATCTGTTACACAGTAATTTGTCACCGTCCCTACCATTCCCCGTCCCGCACAATGGAGGACCCATTATGTGACCTGTGAACATTTTCATGCCTTGAAAACATCATCAATGCATCCCTCTGAGTATGAGCTTCATTTCCCCTTGAGACATCTCCTTGCAAAATCCATGAAAAACAGCTCTTTTTGCATTGGCGCGGGTAGACAGTTCAGTACTCGCGCCACTCAGGGAAATCCTGTAAAGAGGTCGCGCCACTTGGCGCTCTGTCATAGAGCGGCAATCGCGCCACCCATTTTAGGGACTGTTTTTTATATATGGATGGCGGAAGTTGAGTTCAAACAAACTCACAACCACTGCCTATCTTGAGTTGGGAGGTTTGGCTACGGGAGTTCTATGGAAGGGAAGTAGTTTTGCCACCTTCTATGGAACCTTCCTTGTTGATAGGGCCAATCCCATAATAATGGGGATCCCAACTCCCTCCTTCCCCATCTATATAAGCTTGCTCAGATCCATGGCAAGCTAGTCTTGAAGTGCTGAAGCTTTGCATCTCCCTATTCCCAAGTGCCTTTGTGCTGTAAAGAATCCCTTCTTTCCCTTAAGGCCCATTCAAGTAAGGAGACCATTGTTACGAGACTCTGGAGAGGTTCTCCCTTTCCTTGGCGAGCTTTGCGAGACGTGGACGACCGGAGACCCGTTCGAAGGAAGCTGCGACGTCAGAACTTGGTTGTAACTTCTATTCGTTTATTATTTAATAGATGACTATGATTATGGTTCCACTCCGTTTTCCATCATGTTAATGCGAGTAATATCTTTTCTGACCGATGTTTAGTTACGTATGCTGGTTTCTATGCTTGTATATGTTCGTTTCTTCTATGTGCAGGTGTTCATCCGCGGAGATCGTGGAAGGATTGTGATCTGCCAGGGCTGAAGGACGGGGACACTTCTTCTTCAGATTATAGCGTTGGAATCCAGGTAGGCTTCTATTCCTAGTCTTTCATTCGTAACTAGGAGCTTGCGTCATAGCATTGTTTGTTTGTTGCTAGACCCCTGCTGGGCTAGTAGGGATCGCCTCTGTCCGCAGAGGGGATTTACCTCCTCAACAACTATGTCAATTGTCTCCCGTTGATCTAGGCAAACTCGGTCTAGTACTTAGCCAATTCTCATCCTTACTTCAGCCTACCTTGCTCATGCAATTCCTAGGAAATTAACTCCTTATTAATTAGGAAAATTAGTCTTCCTTGATTTCGAAATCCATCATGGCATCCCAATGACTTTATATTTGCACATGGGAAATTTTCTCTGAATACAACTAACAGTTATGTTCCCTTTAACCTCTGTCTCAACTGGGTATTCCTCGAAACTGATATGCATGCAATTATTAATAACAAATTATGAGTTATATGATTGATCACTCATTGTGAATTAAATCTAATTTAATTCACTAGACCTCTCACTAGCTCATCACTCAGTTAGAACCAGTTAAACTGATTTTAACTCATTTAATCGAGTTAATTACACTTGCACCCCACTAATGCATCAACTTCAACTAGACCTCAAAAATATTAGAATCCCTCTAGATGCCTCATATTAGACCCTCAAGTACTTGAATTTCTTGAGCTAACTCGGTCATCATGACTTAATTAACTGACACAAGTTGTTATGAGATGAAATTACAATTTATTGTCCAATTTATTTAAGGGAAAAATAAATTAGACGCCCCACATTCCTCACTCTTGGTGCATCAAAATTCCTCACCAGTGTGGGTGCATTTTTTTTTGTCCTTTCTGGTTTCCAATCTCACTGTTTCTTGTTGCAAATTTCAACATTTCGGAATTTGATGCGGCCTTCACACAAAGACACCATTGAAATCACATGCCCAGATTCTCATGAGAAACCTCTCTTAAGCTCGATCTGCCAGAAGAGAACCAACAATATGCCATCCTACTTCCTAGCACAAACCGACCCTTAAGGTATGCAAAATTCTTCTGAACCCTCACATGATGATCTTGCTCTTGGAGGATGATCATGACCTCCCTTTAGCAACCCTTACTCAGCCCTCATACTCGACCTACTTTAGGACTACATCTCTCTTCACCCCCTTGATGTGCCAGATAGTGGGAATACATGTCAAGCATGCTACGATGTGCCAAGTGATAAGGCATGCCAAGATGTGCAAGGGTGTGTCAATGTGTGTCAGGGACTGTCAAGACAACAAAGGGAGAAAAAATTTAAACTGCAAGGAAATGAACACATAAGAGGTTAATAAGTCATCAATTTACCTTTTCCAAGAGGGGCATGCTAGGCACACCAACACTAGGTGCCAAGTGAAAAGTCTTAGTGCATTCTAAGTGCCAAGTATTCCTTTGTTGCTTCTCATCTACTTTCCAACAATTGATAATCACAAATAAATTTAATATTAAACCATTCCAAATCATACCAAGGCATATTAACGTATTCCATACATGCTAAGACTTTCCAAGCACCAATATGTGTCAAGGACTAGTGCTATGCATGTTATGAAGTGGAAGGGAATGTTGAAGAGTGCTAAGGTGTGCTAGAGAGTGATAATGCATGTTGATGAGTGTTAAGGATTACTAGGAAAAAACATTAAGGGAGCACTAGGAAAAAATTCATAGAAGTTAATGAATATGAGGAACATGTGCCAGAGACTAGTGTTAATGAGTGTTAGTTGTCATGCCAAGGAGGGACTGACAAGGTATGCTAAGCATTGGTAAGGCATGCTAGGGAATATCAAGGCATGTCAAGAATTCCCAAAGCGTGCTTGGGAGTTCCAGGGTGTGCTAATTATATCATGTGCCAATTAATAGTGCCAAGATATGCCAATACATGGTAGGTGCTAAGGATGCGGTGCAGGGTGCCAGGGTATGTCAATATGTGTCAAGGCAACAAAAGGAAGAACCAATAAGAGGGTTAATAAGTCAAGACTTTATCTTTTTGAAAAGGGGCATGCTAGGCACACTAATAATAGGTCCCACTACATGCCAAGTGGCATTGTGTGCCAAGTGCTAATGTATGTCAATGCATTCAACCAAGGTGTTCTAGGGCATGCTAGGGACTATATGCAGCAAGCCAACACATGCTAGGACAGTTCCATGTTGTGCTAGCGCATGCTGCCATGTGCTTGGGCGTCAGTGTCATCACGAGATGTTCTAGGTATAAAGATGTTCCAATACATGTGGGGTGCTAAGAAATGTTAGTGTGTGCCAAAGAATTAATTTAAGGCGTGCCCAGATTGGTGAGGATCGTTAGGTCTTTCTCATTAATAGAAATGTCAAAGCTTGATTATGTATTAAATAATATATTTCCTACACACAATAGTGGAACTTTATCTAAATGGAATTCGCTAGATAATAAACTTAATATATATGAATCATGTGTTGACTCATAGGAAATCTCTATTCGACTTGTCATTACTTGAGGGAAATGATAAACACTAATTACTTCTAAAAAAATTGACTGACCCGAACCACTATGGCCTTGGACATATTATAAAAAATGCTCCACAATAATGGTATTAAATCGTTAACTTTTGACAAAAAATATATTAACAGGCACATAGCATCATCAAAAAATCATTGGAATGATCAATGATGATGGGCATTTTTTGACCGTCACCAAAAGTAACAAAAAGTGCATTGGTGAGGGTCATTAAAAGTTCGTCACTAGAAGTGTCACCAAAGAGAGAATTAGTGATGGGCCTTTAACGACCCTCACCAAAAGTCTCACTGAAAATGTCTTTGGTGATGGACCATAAAGGACCATCACTATATACACTTATAGTGACGGTTTTTTAATTATCAATGATGACAGGGGTGTGTATTGTATGAGTCTTTCTATTATTCCAATGAGTACATTGAGCAGATCGACAACAGACCAAGTGAAATTATTTGGGATGAAAAAAGGGATGAAGACAAAAGAGAAAGGGAGCTTCTCCAAGCGAATGAAAAAATGTGCATGATAAAGAGTAAGTGAATTATCATTGTTTAAATTTATACATTGTAACTATTCACACTGTGTTGGATCGAGGGGTCTTAACCTAGGTTCGGAGGTTAAGGTTTTCCAACAAACCCTTATACTACTGGCCCTTTCGGCAGTGACCCGCTTGCGCAGGTCAAAGTCTCACCCGAAGCAGTATGGGAGGGTGCTGGAACTAGGTTTCCACACCCTGAGAGAGAGCAGGTAAGTCAAACCGCTCAATAACTATCAGATCTATGCAGTCAAAGATCGTTCACAGGACTTTCAAAGATTAATCAGAGTATAGTGTTACCATATCTAAACAACAGATTCACATCCATGTGTGGACAGTCCAGTATAAGCATAAAACAATATATTCGCAGCAGACTTAATCAGATTGCAGATGCAGATATCATAACACAGATATTCGTAGCACATAACAAATATAGTTCGCAGCTCGCAACAGAATCAACATATAATTCAGATCCACATTAATCATAACTAGACATATCAACAGTATCAGATATCTGCAATACTTCGCATATATTACTTATCAAAAAGCCTCTTACATACCCCAAAATCCCACCTGCACACATAGCCAGCAGGATCCGCACAAAATAGGATAGAGGATCTTCGCGCACACAACCAGGAGGAGTCCTAACCCAATACCCAACAACCCAATCCCAGATCTAACAGTTCGCACTTAGCATCAATCTCTATTCATTCCTACTCATCGACTCAAAAAGGTTCAACTATTTATACTATTTTAGCCTATGCATCCAAAGGTCTGCAAACCGTGGTTTGCGGACTCTTGGTCTACCCTTGACCCGCTTACAATGCATTAGGGGCTTTGACCCGCCCCAAAACCCCTGCGCTGGACTAAATATAATAAAAAATATGCAAAATGGACCAGTTTTGCAGCTTTGTACGAGACCCTGTTCCAACAGACCCCCAACACAATCTTATGACTTGTCCCGAGTCACTGCAATGGTGGGGTCTCCACCTGCGCACGTAGTTCATTGAAGGCTGCGACCAGCGGGGGCAACACTTCGAGACTCTGAGTAGTAACACTTTGCATGATATCCATGAGATTTTGTGATGGTCCTTTTGTTGCAGTGGTGACGCTCTCCATTGTCTGATTTAGTCGCTTAACAACAACATCGACATCCTGTGATAGCTAGAGGGTTGCAGTAGCCCACAGCTTCAAACGTTCTCCGATGAAATCCTCTTTATGCCAGAGTTCCTCAATCTTAGCTTGGAGGGAGTTGCTGGTCCTCAGACGGGCCAAACGCTGTGCAGGGATCAAAGTGGGTAAGGTAGCCCCGATCTGCTCAAAATCTTCTTATTTTTGCCACAGTTCCTGATTAATTTTTCAGAGGATCAGATCATGCTGGACCTTGGTCCAAAACTGCAAGGTTGTCTCTAGTAACTGGGTGCCCTGAGAAATCTGTCCTATAATGGTGTTCGTAGCTACAGTCACCAGCACAACACGCTGGGCTCGGACCTCTGGGGGTGTTTTGGGCTGCAATTTGGCCTGTAGGTCACTGATTTACAGCTGCAGCTGCGTCTTAATAACCTGCATTTCTGTCCCAGAATCCCTTAATGCTGCGGCCAATCCTTCAACTTTAGCCCGGGGGTGGCTGCAGCCAGGATCTCCTCCGTAACTTCCGTGTAGAGCTAGTGGATCAATTTTTCGAGTTCTGCTTGTTGTGTGACAGCAAGGATCACTTCCACGTTCTGTTGTGCGATAGTTTGCTCGGCCACACTGAGTTGTTGGTGTACTTGCTGGTCCCGATGGTGAATATATTGAAACACAGCGGTGTGGAGATCCCGCAAAGCTTCATGGGGTAGTTGGGCGAGGTTCAATTGCACCCCTGTACATGTTTGGATTTGTATTCCCTGGTCAGGTGCACTAATGAAAAGGGCACTGCTAGGCAAGGGACAGAGACGACTTTCTTCCATAACTAGCACTGGACCGCTAGATGTCAAGGGGATCTGTCCTTGAACTACATTGGTCTGTAGCATATCCGTCTTTAATTGCAGTGTGCGCAGCTCGACTTGAATGGTGTTGATCACAACCTTCTGTTGTTCCTCTAGAGCTACCCATTTCTCTTCTGTGGCTAGCGTGACTGCATCTACTATCTGCTCGAGACCCCCCTCAGTCAATGTGACCGTCTCATCTTGTTCCTTCCTCTGGGCGCGCTACTTCTTTCAGGCTCCTTTGACAGGCTCGCCTGTTCGTTTTGTACCCTGGGTGGAGGTGGTACCCCCGATGTTGACTTCCTTCATACCCAGATCCGGCTGCGAATCAACCTGGGTGTCAGCCGTGGTGTCCTTTACGGTGGTTTGCTTTGGCTGTGTGTCCTTTTTCATAGTTGTGACTGAATCCTTCCCGATACTCCTGCTCGGGCCTCTAGTATCTTTGATGATACCAGGTGAAATCTCCTCCGTCGTGCTAGTACCTACAGTGCTCTTCGTAGCTGTTTTAAAGCCAATCTTCCAAGCAGGCGGCCATCGTGCAATTACATATCAATTTCCTCATCTTCTACCATATAAGGAAGGGATGTCCATGCTTTCTACTTGTGGCTACATATCTGAATGTGGTGCATTATAACCTGGAATGCTGCAATACCTTTGTATCTATCATATATTGTGGGGGACAGCCGAGGTCAAAAAATGATTACTTTTTCCACACTACTCTGGAAGAGGACCCAGAATACTTGGTTATCCTCCAAGCACTGTGCGTCTTTGGAATCCCACAAATGGGCATACCGAGCCCCTTCACACATATTTGGGTTCAGCTCGGGGATGACTGATTCCGTGGGTACCTCCCAGGCAACTAGGGCTATAAGGAACAGTAGCCAGGCATAGCAGAAGGCTTTTCCTTGCCCTTGTGATTCGCGGACATTGATCAGGAACTCATCACATAAATATTGGGCCCAATTGAGGTAGACCCCCTTCGCACACTGACCCGCCAACCGAATGACATATGCAGGGGAAGTTGCAACCTGGCACTTTCGCATTAGCTTGCAGGCTAATAACAGAGTACCCATCTGCGTAGTAAGATCACTGATGGATTGATGACGAAGCCCCATGTATTTCTCTCCACATGGTAGGTCTGGCGCACATGTTCAGCAGTTTCTCCCTCATATTTCTTGCCCACATGCTCCAGAGGGTGCGGCCCATTCATGGGGAGGCCCGTAATCCTGTGAATCAATGCAACGTCAATGGGGACTCTGTCCTGAATCCATAAGCAGGCATCATGAATCAAGGTGAGCAACTGTCGGGCCAGCCGATCCGTGATGTTGTAGTGGCCAAAGTGTGGCATTTGCGGCAGGTTTACGAGCCCAAATTCGGCCAATCTAGATACCCAGCGCTGAGGGAAAACTATGACCCACTCGTTCGCATAGATTGTTTCAAAGTACAACTCAGGGGCCAGCTCCGAAAAGGCTTCATAGTTCGCCAAGTCGTGATCATCGAATTTGACCTCATGGAACCTTCCGCAAGGGTCGCTAAGGATAGGGACTTCTCACGGGGTTAACGGCATCTGTAGATAGGTAATCAGGCCGTCTAGGTTCTTTGGTGTGCGTGTCGAAGGCCTGCGTGGTCAGATGAAGGGGGGTAACCAGTTGATCGGATTGGCGGGTTGAGATTCTTCCGGCACAGCCTGAGTCTGAGGCGTTGCTCGTGGGGATTTGGCATGCCTCGGGGATGTCCTAGGCTTCCCCGCAACCCATTTCACAGCTTTCGGGGGCTTCCTTGATCCTTGTGCTACTTCTTTGCCCTTCCTTGTGATCAATGTCAAGGGCACTTCTTCATCCTCAAACCCAATCTCCATTACTTCTTGACATGTAGGGTCTGTAGGTGTCGAGGGTTCTACAGGGTTAGTGGCTATCATTCTAGCGTGGAAAATGAATTCTCACTCTGGGTGGCTACTGTCAGAGGGAGGCGGTTGATCAGACATGAACGAAACAGTCTAGACCTGAAGACTCTGATAGCTTAAGTTCGTTCGAGATTGGACTGATAAGTACATGCTATGCAAGTGAGATGGAACCCTTGTCTGAGTTATCTTATTCTTTTTATAGTGCCCATGGTCGTCCAACGGTAGGTTATACTTCACCTGGAACTTACCATCAGGTAAATGGTAAAAAAATCCCTAATATTTGCCTCATTAAATGCCAGCGGGCCGCTCCTTTCAACGGTAATTTTTGCTTTTTACCAGATGTTACTGTGCCAACAGCTACTTTTCGCACTTCCCGTGCACTTGGCGCTCCTGCTACATTTGAGGCAAACACCTGCGCCTCCTGCACATCTTCCCCCAACACAGCCTTGATCCCTAGGTATGTCAAAACCAAAGACATGTTCTTCTGGCATGCGTCATCCCAACAGAACCAAACCTCCCTTGCAAGCAAGTTTCTCAGAGGTGTTGTGATTAGTGCATACCTCCAAACAAACTTCCGGTAATAACCTGCGTAGATAAGAATTGAACGCAATTGTTCCGCTGTCTTAGAAGTTGTCGGTCTTATGATACTTCGGCCTCCTATGTCCACAACCCCAATCCGAGCCAACGTGGGGTGCGTCTCAAAGTTACCCGTGCGCAGCCTAAACAACCTAGTATCTGCGTGTATCTTGTCCAATTCTGAGTCAGACACCTCTTGTGAATCGTCCTTGCCTTCTTTTGGTGCTACGCAATGGCAGGTGGTCATGCTTGGCTCCCGTGTTTCCCACGTGGGTGTTTCAGGTGTGATATAAAGGTGTGATCCACCCCATGCTACATTTTCAACGTCCCATAGCACTGCGTCAAGTGCCTCAATCCTACCTGCTAACCCAAATGTTCCCAGAAATTCATCCTTCAATGTTTCCTAGTAGCGGGTGCACTGATGGAGCACCGCATCTAAGTACCATGCGGTGGGAAATGGTCCCAGAGCATGAATAAAAAAGTGAACCCTTTCTTCGGTAGGCCTATCGCACCATTGTTCTAACCAGGCAGACATATATTCGTGTGGGTCTTCCAACCCAAGGAATGTCTTGATTTGCACATCAGCTAGGGTCTCAAATCGCAGGATCATCATATCCCGACACTCCTCCCAATCCTAGAATGCCTCCTCATGCATCTCCCACCATTTCGCAGGTGTGCCCCATAGGAATATCTTAAGGGCCCAAAGCCTTCATTCCCAAGGAACCCCAGCTTCGAATTCTCGTAAAAATTCCTTAATATTACCAGAACCATCAAAGCAGGGCATATCCCTTAGCTCGGAAGATATACATCGGAAATCCCTTATAATTCTGAGGGATCGCAACGTGGATATTTCCTGTAACCATTATTGTTAGTGATCTAACTCCCCATCCGATTCAGAAGGAAAATCGCTATCCCTTTCCCAGCAGAGCTTATTATCCGTCGTAGGGTTGATCCAATATTCATTCTGTGTAGTTATCTTGTATATGTGATCTACCTCCTCGTCGCTACGCATCGTCTCCGCATACCTTTCTCCTTCTGTAGGGTCTAAAGGGACTATCACACGTATCTCTTCGTTCTTAAATATCATGCGTCTCTTCTTTAGGTTGATAATACCACCCATGTCAATGGCCCAATCCAATCCTAGGAGTGGAGGGTAGGGGTTTGCATCTTCCACAGTTTGAATAACTTCAAAGTCAGCTCGTACTTTAACTCCAGTGATATCTACTACCACCTTTGATAATCTTCCCATGGGTAATATCTTCTGTTGATTAGCCATGCATAGCTGGATAGTGGACCATTCGAGCTTAGGTTCACCCATTCGCTGCCAAGTCTTTTTAGGGAGTACATTCGCATTGGATCCTAAGTCAAGGATAACTTGATCCATCTCAAAATTCCAAATTTTTGTAGTTAACCGCATCTCCTGACCAGTGCATCTTTTTTGTTTGTATATTTTGTGTACATCTTTAACCTATGTGATGAGGTTAGTTTTCTCTGTGCAGCCATCAAGCAGGGCTTGGAGGTTCTCTACAGCCTGTTGATTGCATAGCAACTTCATGCATGCTTGTAGGAATGGTTTGACCTCGACTCCGATCCAACTATCAGGAGCTGATGTTTCACTTCGAGCACCGTCTACCCTGGGTGCGCTAGAGGTTTCTTTTGGTAAGTGCACCTCGTCTTTAAAGGCTGTGTTACGGCTCAGAGGTCTTGCCGCAGCTTTATCGATCGTTCCTTCAGTGGCCAGACTGTTGTGTGTGATTATATTAACACTTGGTCCCTCTTCATGTAGTTCCACCTTTACCCGTTGTACATTTTGCGTAGGAGTTTGTGCTTTTCATGTACTTTTGCTAGCAGAATCGAGCAATCCTCGATCGCGTGATCCAACTGTCTGCAACATCTTCAGGATTTTCAGGTTGGGTTCATGCAATCCGTCGCAAAATGACCTATTTCTCCACAATTATAGCAGAGTAGTTAGCCTCGCCCCCTGCCTGCACTTCCTCCTTGCCCCCCACCCCTGCCTCGGGCTGGGGATCTTTCCATACTCGCGGGGGATCTAGGTGATGCAACATCCAACTGTACCCTGTATATACTTCCCTGATCAGTTAGTAGCTCATACGTGCGGCAGTTTTGTTTGTCGTGGCCGACAGACCTACAAAACCTGCACCACTGCTATTTAACTTCTGGGCCATATGTGGTAACACGGGGGTAGTGCTTGGTATCGTGTAGCCTAGCAACATGGCATTCATTGCACCATAGCGCCAGACCGCTCGATCCCGCAGCCTCCCTAGGTCGCAGTGGGCTAGGCGCCCCGGTCTATATGTAGGTCACAAGCAGCAGACAGTTATCTTTAGTGTGGCCATTCACCCGGCGTTGGATGCACCATTTGTCAGGCCTAGCCTCCGCTCCTTGCTCCTTGCATAGATTTTGAATCTCCACGTGCATTTCTTCTAGCTGGCCCTGTATCTGCTGGATGCCCAACTGAGTATCATCCCTTGGCGCAGCTTCTAGTTTCATGGAAAATTCCAACACTTTCTCCTAAGTGTCAATGGCTTGCTGACCCATAGGTACATGTAAGTGTGGTAGCAACATAGCAATGAACCACTCTGCGTTTTTCCTGTCATCATAATGGAATCCTCCTTCTTTGATCACTTTCTTCAATCGCTGGTCTGCTTCCCATACGGACTCTGTTATTCCTTGTTTGATACCCTTCAAGTCGTTTACTATCTGAGAATAGGACTTAGGTTTCTTGAACTGTTGTTTTAGCACAGCCTTAATTTCATCGATAGTTGCGTTCACGTTTTGGCTGATGTATCCCATATACCAATCCAGAGCTCTTCCCTCAAAATCCAAGGACAGTTGGGCTCATTTTATCGTGTCTCTTACTACGTTATGCGCAGTCCCCACCGATCCTGCAACAAACCAGAACTGATCCATGTCTTCATCGCCCACACCCTTGAAGGTAGGTAGCTTCAAGTGCGTAGCCATATCGTCTTCTGGTGGGGGTGGAGGTGAGTTTTTACCCCTATGAGGGTTCGACGGGGGCATTAATGGAGGGTTGAACGTAGCAAAATTTCTTACTGGACTGTAAATAGATCGATCCCCTTCTTGGTTAGTTCTGTAGTACTTACCTCTACGCGTAGTGCCCTCGCTCTGGTCGAAGCTCATTCACCGCGTATGGCTACACAAAATGCTTTTTTTGCACAACATCAGTAGCAGCAATTTTTTCAAAAACTTACCCCAGAACCCCTTAAAGAACCTCTGCTCCGCTTTCGAATAGGATACAAATTGATCAATTGCAAATTATATCACAAATCCTGCTAACACACTGTCCACCCAATGGTCTACTATGCGAGTGATGGTGTTATCAGTCTTTTCTAGATGCATAATCCGTTCAGGGGTCCACTGCGTAATCTGCTCGTCTTTCCAGCACTTCTAAAATTCAACTAAGTTTGCGAGCCACTCCTGGAGCTCGATCGCAATTGTTACAAAGAAGATCTCATAGCTTTCCGTGAAAATGTATTGGTTCTTCCACTCTTCGGCTGTTAACTTCTTACTGCAGATTCCTGAGCTTTCTTCTCAAACCATTCATCGATTTCTTTCCTCTCAGGTTTCCAATACAGCCTTGGCATCACCCGATCTCTCTAAAAATGCTCCCGGTCCTGGCAATAGAACCATTTGTTGGCTCAAGGGGTCCTGACCCAAGTTCAGAGGTTAAGGTTTGCCAACAAACCCCTATACTACTGGCCCTTTCGGCAGTGACCCGCTTACGTAGGTCAAAGTCTCACCCAAAGCAGTATGGGAGGGTGTTGGAACTAGGTTTCCGCACTCTAAGAGAGAGTAGGTAAGTCAAACTGATCGGCAGCTATTAGATATATGTAGTCAGAGGTCATTTGCAGGACTTTCAAATATTAATCAGAGTACAATGTTACCAAATCTAAACAACAGATTCGCATCCACGTGCGGACAGTCTAGTATAAGCATAAAAAAATATATTTGCAGCAGACTTAATCAAATTGTAGATGCAAATATCATAACACAGATAATTCGCAGCACATAACACAGATAATTCACAGCACATAACACATATAGTTTGTAGTTCGCAACAGAATCAACATATAATTTAGATCCACATTAATCATAACCAGATAGATCAACAGTATTAGATATCTGCAATACTTCACATATATTACTTATCAAAAAGCCTCTTACATACCCCAAAATCCCACCTATGCACACAGCCAGCAGGAATCCTAACCCAATACCCAACAACCCAATCCTGGATCTAACAGTTCTCACTTAGCATCAATCTCTATTCATTCCTACTCATCGACTAAAAAAGGTACAACATTTATACTATTTTAGCCTATGCATCCAATGGTTCACAAACCGTGGTTTACAGACTCTTGGTCTACCCTTGACCCACTTACAATGCCTTAGGGGCTTTGACTCGCCCTAAAACTCCTACGCTAGACTAAATATAATAAAAAATATACAAAATGGACCAGTTTCGCAGCTTTGTAGGAGACCCTATTCCAACACACTGAAATTCATATTAATGCATATTTTGATCTCATACGTACTATATATGTAACACTCTCCTCCCACATTTACCTAAGCTAACCATTCCATCGAGGTAAACATGTGACAAAGAGTTACTATGATATGATTCAACTCCCCAAGTATAGTTAAGGAAGTGGAATCGACAAACGAAAACCAAATTGACCTTCCTCAGAAGCTACAGGAACACCAAAGGCCAACCAACCACTCCAGATGCTAAACCCATAAGTTAAACTGCTTTCTGACTAAACTAAACCCCCATTCGCACCCATGAAAAGCCCTCCATGTGGCTGAAACCCTCTAGTCGCATGCACAACAAGGGAATCCATGTGACTACATAATTTTTTAGGTAGCTATGTGCTAGCGACCCCTGATTTTGAGCCACTTTTTCAGGGCCAAGACTCAAGCCTCTACCCATAACTTAATAAAATTATCATAAATGATAAATAGCAATATGACAATTCCTCTAATGCAAAACTTGAACAAGGACTTGATCTAACAAGGCTTAGCCATAACAGACATTCCGTCAAACACATCACGAACATGTAATCTACAGGTCATATAAACACATATGAGCAAAGGGACTTAATACTTATCTAAGAATCATCAAGAAGGTCTGATGCCCTCTCATAATAGTTGCAATATCATCTATTAGGTAATTCATTCATTAAAATTTCATTTACTAAACAAAACATGATTAGATTCATAACTCAAGTCTATCACAAACCATGCTTATAAACAAAATATAACCAAGAGATTAACAATGATAGAACAACCATTATAACCACGTAATACCAAACACATTTACACATAATACACAACAAGAAAAGAGATATTATTTTAACATATGAAAAATGCAACCAGGTCAATAACTTCCAAGTACCACCCGACCATAGATTACGCTGAACCAAATATTTATTGCAACAAATCACCCACATGCCATATTCCAAGGATGAATGTGGGACTCACAAAAAAACTAACCAGGGCTTCCTCGGGCTTTACCGTGTATCCCACCATTATCGGTCAAGGAATTCCTAGTCCTAAAACCCTCATTTTTACATCCTTTCTTTACCATGCATCCCGCCAAGTGATTCCTAGGCCAAACAATAAAAAGATTTATTGCAATCCCGTCATATACCTGTCAAGGGATCACTAGGCCCTAACAAGCATGGATGCCTATGAATCTCTCCACCTAAAATATGAGGAACTTATCTTTATCCACCCTCTACGATTTATCTTGTATCCCGCTATTACCACTCAATGGATTCCTAGAACTAATGAGGGTATCCACAACAAGGATTTACCATGTATCTCGTCATTACCGATCAAGGTATTCCTAGGACTTGAGACCACCCCACTCAGTTTTTAAACCATTCAGAAATCCAAATCAACCAAGTAAGAGAACCCCATCACACCATGGCTATCTAGAAATGGCATGGAAATGCTGAAACCCACTGTCACACCTGGAAAAAACCCATGCCAATGAAAACACAAGAATCAAATGCACACATGCATGTACCATGCATGGAAAAAATAGCAAGGAAATCATACATACAACTCGATACCTAGAATTAATCCCATTGTATTAGCTTGATCCAACTCTTCCTTGCTTGGTCTTTGCCTTCCTTTGCCTTCTTTGTCCTTCCTTTGCTTTCCTTGCTCCAATGCTAGTGTGCTCCAAGAATACTCTAAGTGTGCAAGAGTATGAGAGAGAGAGAGCTATAAGCTAAAATTGATAAAAGGTTGTGAACTAATCCTCGGAAGCCTTTTTATCAATGAGGCCTTTAATTTCTTCAATTTTCCATTATTTTCCCTCATTTTTTCCTTAGATGCAACCTATGACCTTTCGCCTTCCTTTTCTCCTAATTTTCTTTATTTTCATAAATAAAATGCCAATTAATGCCTCTTGCCTTTTCAAATCCTTTTCCAATGACTTTGCCAATTTCCTCTGGCCATAATAAACCAAATGAACACCCACACTAGGATGTTTTTCCCAACATTCAGCTTGGAATACGTGTCCCATGACCTTGGTCTTATTTTTCATTTATTAACTTTATTACATGGAATTTTAACCCAGGGTTGTTACAATATATGTTGTTTTGATTTCATCGGAGAATTATGGAATTGAAGGCATAAAAAAATTCATTCTTTATAAAATGGAAGTGACATAACTGCGGGTCACATTGTATGAATATAATAGGAGGAAACATGACAGTTTCAGGAAGTAATTCAAACATTTGAATGGTAGAAGCATGGATTATCCTAATCATTTAAAATAAAATATGCCAATGACAAGCCCTAATAGTTGGGTTGTTGATCAAGTCTCAGAGAAATACGGTGTGTCTGGTCTGTTATCCAAGATAACACTTAGAATTAGTCTTTGAGTCAATTGGTTAAATTATTTAGGGTTTTTGAATTTTCTTAAAATAAAATCATATGTACAAAAAGTCATTTTGGTCATATAGTTAGTTTGTGGGGTCAATTTGAATTTAAGTGGGGCTAATTACAAAAGTTAAAATCCAAACTTCCATGTGTATTGGGTTTATTTGGCCATGATTGGCATTTAGACAGTTTTACCGAAATTCGTAGCAACTCCAATTAAGGAAACCAAGGGTTTTCTACGGAAGTTCCTGATACTTTCGTATTGAATTTGTCTCTTCGAACATCTGTTCCACTACGAAAGTACGTTGATGTTGTAATGATACACATTTTTTGAAAGGGTTGTGGTCAGAGTCACGGTGGGTCATGAATACATGTTGTTTGTCTTTATCCATTATCCCCAAAACGTTTCACACTGTATAGCTTCATTCCTGCCTCATTTTCTTTTCACTTTAGAATGTTTTTCTGTCATAAGGAAGGTCTCTTGTTGTCATATGAATTGGTCTTGTTGTCTTTAGAAAAGAGTATATTGATGTCATAACAGGTCTAGTTGTCTTTAGGAGCATTTGCAGGTGTCAGCAAGGAGCCCTCTGCGTGTTGCTACCATGGCACAGAAAAAACCTTATAAAGGATGCCTAGTTGTATGTTATGAACCAATGGAAATGAAGTTATTGGTGAATACCCTACCTTCATTCAATCATTTGACAACGTGGGATGCCTTCGTTTTTTCCAGAATCTGCAGGGTTACCAGGGGTAGATTGCCAAAGACTTTGCCATAAATTTCATAGGGACATACTCAAAGGTGGGCATGCTAAAATTTGTAGTTTTCCCTGACACAATTGCTCGTGCTACAGAGATCCCTAGGACTAGTGAAATGTGGTTTAAAGTACAAAAGTTTCAACTGCTAAACTATGATGAATTTCTCAAGGAAGAACACAAAGGGATTGACATGACTATTGGCATTCTAAGCTTCTAATGGTCATACAGAAGTACTTAACTTATGAAGGCAGGTTCAACATGGTCTACCATTATCACTTTAGATTTATACTGCATTTCACAGGTAAAAAAGCCCTAGACATTGCTTTTTATCTCTATAAAATTTTGGGAAAGATGGCTAACAACGTCCAAGCCTAGCCTGATGCTAGTAATATCTCTGTTTTCCATCATGGTCTTATTAAATTTTTGGTTGTATAAGATCTAAATAGATTGAACAGAGATTGTCTCACCTTCTTGTTTTTGAGTGGCTATGAGTTAGATACCGCCACCCCTAGGAAAACTCCAAAGTCTCAATCAATAACCATAGGGAAGAAAAGCAACATGAAGCAGAGCTTGAAACATAGCTTATAACATAACCTGTAGTAAAGACTTCTAGAAGCACTAAGAGGAGGGTGACCAGAAGGCAGAGTAAAGGGAAGGGAAAGATAACTGATATCCTAGAATCCATTTAGATTGAAGAAAGTTAAATTGTATAGCCTGTGGAAGTGACAAAAACTAAAACTCAGAAAAAAAGCAAGAGGGCCAAGAAGTTGGATTTTTCACAAGAAGAATCAGGTTTTGTCTTCAAGTCAAGGAAACCTATTACCAAATCACAACAACTAATTGAAAAGATGCCAAAGGTGCCTTTAAAAAAGCAGAGCCAACAAATAAAAGGAAAGGCAAAGAGCATGTACAAGAAAAAAGTGAAATAGAGGTTTTACAATAAAAATTAAGAGAAGCTAGGCAGGAGGTGATAGAGTCTAAACTACTATTTGAGGAGTTAAAAGAGGATATATCAAAATGACTAGATTTATATGAAAAAGTTGGGGAAGAATCCAGAAAGATGGTGAAGAAGACCTTGCCTTTGCATAAAATGATGAAGCACATGTACAGAAGGAAAATATGGTTACAAGCAGACAGGAAAAAGCTGCAGGGACAAGTCAACGCATTAGAAACTCAAATTGAGATGATCAAAGCTGAGCTCTTAAAGAAAAATCTAAAGATTTTTGCTGAAATAGATGGAACTCCTTGAATATGGTAACATCCTTAATTTTTGCCTATGCTATGTTTAACAAATAATTTTAGTAGTATACGGGCTTGGACAGGCTATTAGAAATGACAAGGAGGTTGAATAAATCGTGAAAAGGCAAAATCTCAAAAAATTTATAGTTTCGTAACAACTCCCCATATTTAAGGTGAATATTTTCTATGAAATTGTTGTAGCTTTTCATGGAGGAAAAAGAAAGTTAAAATCTCAGCTAAGGGAGTTCTTATGGCATGTGTTTAGCTAAAAAAAAACTATGAAGACTTTAGAACTCGCAGAAAGGTCAAATAGGTAGCAAAAGGTGTTTTTTGCAATTTGCTACCAAATTTTGCTATGAAACTATCCAACTCTATTTTTTCTGCGTTATAAAGTTTTGATTAGCTTTGATTGGGCATCAGACAACAAGTAAATTAGATGGGCTACAGGTCATAGGATTTTCGACATCATCAGCCAATGGAAGCCTATTTTTCAGGAAGACAATTCAGCAAGTCAACCAGGTCATCATCCACGTGGCAAAAGAACAAAAGTCCAGCACATCAACACTCCAACATACAACACTCTAGCATATTCAGCAGGTGGTTTGATTCGATGAGGTTCACCAACAAAATTTTTTTGAGCTCATAAATGATAGAAGACTCTTATTTGTATTGAAAATCTGTTAAAACAAAAAAATCCCTATAAAGGCTCAATGTTTTGTAACTTAATTAGAATTAGGTCTCTTAGCTGTGCATCGAATCTAGCCCAGGTGGCATATTTGGTAATGGCGATCTCACTCTATATATATGTATTTTTTACTCTAAATGCATTGATGGCTGATGTGAGAGGACCACTTTTGTAAAAAAATTCTTCAGTTAATATACATTTGCAACATACTCTGTTTTTCACCTGAGATTCTATTTTTGATTATATATTATATCTCCATTTTTTATATGTTGTTATTAGCTTCATAGCATATTGATTACATGGAATTCATGTCACAATGCTCCAACTTCCTTCAGTTTGCTATGTTTTACTATAAATGTCTATGTCTCATCAGTTTAAAGCCAAAAATTCCTTATTTTCCATAAAACAGTGTGGTTTGTAATTGAATTTTTTCTTAACTGAATCCATTCCCAATGGTAGTAGCTATCACACTCTCTTTCACCTGTAAAATCACATACATAAAATCCAGAGTTAGCCATATGAAATTTTAATTTTTACACAGTGAATGTTATAAGTATTTTGAGAGAGCCCTCTAAGACGAGAAGGGCTAACTTCCAGTTAAAATTTGGTTGGAAATAGTTACTCTTGGTTGGAGGTTGACACAACCCAACTTTTCCTAGCCAAGTGATAACATGGTTGTTACCTGTGTGTTGAATAAGATGCGCTAAACATATAGATTGGGTGCAACAATTCGGTAATAATCTCTTTCTGTACATTTTTAAATTTATAGTGCACCTTTGAATTGTAACATATATATTTTATATCTTAATTATGTTCGGACTATTAGACACATGACATTGTGATTTTTTCACTTTTTTATATGTGCATTTGTTCCCATCTATGTGGGCATATGGACATCATTTTCGCACAGAGGATGCCAATGATGGATGCATGATACAAGACTATGGAGTGGAAGTCAAGTTCAATTAATATAGTCATGCTAGTCACTGCGATCAAAACCTAATACATGGGACATTAGGTTACGTCAGAAATATATAAGAAATCAGTCAAGTGGACTTCTCTTTGTTGCAATGTGTTATTTTTAGGTACAAGTGGTGGGACACTTTTGATCATAATACTGTAAAGGAATATCGCGATAGTGGGATGATATCTATCAACTCTATAAAGATGTGTCATGAAGCTAGGGAGTCTTATGTTTTACCCAAACACTGAAACTAGGTGCTTTTTTACAAAGATGTGTTGGATAGGGATTGGGGGTTTGTATTAAGACACGACCCTAGATCAAAACATATTTTTTAGAACAATAATGTTGTCATGCCAAGCGAGGAATATAATGAGGGTGATGACAACAAAGAGTGATAAGTACTTGTGTTATTTCATCATTTATACCATTATTGTATGTTTTTGTTTTTTGTATTTCACTAATTATATTATTTGTTATTCATCTTGTTGGCATTTTATATAATTGGTAATATTCACAAATGTTTTTACACGTTTTTTTTTTTTTTTTTTTTTTTTTGTAGTGGAAACATTTTTACACTTAAAACTAAGTATTTACAATTGTGTAATTTATAATTTAAAAATTAAAATTTTAACATATTTGTTTAGTGTGTTTAAATGTGATTTACAATAAACTTCTTCTATAGGCTTTTGATAGACATCAAGATGGATTAAAAAATTGTAATTCTAAGCATGAGTTATCTATTTATAACAATATTTTATTAAGATGTCAATCTAAATATACTCATGTTATCTCATTTCTCAAATGCCATTGTGAATATCAATCTAAAATAACTCGCAAAGTGATAGAAAATGGAGAAGGAAAATCATATAGATGCTTACTAAAAGGCCTACTACAACCATCGTCAAAGTTTTTCAATATAGTAAAATAACCTCCCTTATTTTCACTTTGCAACATATCTCCATAAATATAAATGAAGTTTAAAACATGGTGTACAATATATATGATAATAAGGATTCAAGGGGGCAATCCTTCTCAAATAGGAAAATGAGAATAATATAACCAAAATGAGAAAATAGGGAATTTGGAAACAACATTGAAGATCTATTCTAGATTCTTATTGGTTTATTAATCATTTCACATGTTTTTTCTTCAGGTTTATTTCAAAATCAATATAAATCATGTAGTGATAAATCTATGAGGACTTTAACAATGAAAAATTTGTGTATTAATATATGTCAAATTAAATTCTTGATATAAGAGGTAAAACCATGTTTACTATATTTAAATTGCAATTCTTGCAACATTATGTAAACTAAAAGGAGGCCGTATGCATGTATAAAATGTTGATTACATCTTTTTATGGACCATAATAGAAACTTACAGGCTTACATGGATGCATGAGAGGTTTTCATTTTTTCTTCATGGATAATGAAAGAGTTTTGACTTTTCTTTTCAATGGTAATTATAAATAAAATTTGATTTAATAAATATTTTATGACTAATAATTAAATAATAAATAATGTGATGGTGATTAAGAGACATTTGTTTGACTTTCGGTGATGCAATTTTCTTTCCTGTTTAGATTATGTAAAATAAATATATATTTTTATGTATTTATAAGTAAATTATTTAAAGCAGACATGTTTTTATCATTGTAAACATGATGTATTATTAGCTATGTGAAGTGTGAAAACATGAATTTTAGCATGTGGAAAAAATAACATTTCTTGAGTTTTACATAAATAAATAAATATATCATTTGTCAAAAAGTTAAATCTAATATAGTATAATTTTTGTATTATTTAACTCATATTTATTATTAAAAATAAATAAATTTAAACCACAATAGCAAATAAAGAACCAAAATAACACTAAAATGTTTTATCTTTATTACTAGAAAAAAGTTCACTTGGGAGAACTTCCAATAGAGAAAATCCCCAACTACAGGTAACATCACAAGCCTTATTTTACATTTTTTTGATCCTCATCTTTAGAGAGAGAAAATTCTAATTTAAATTGGTAAGACTTGCTATACATATTAAATTTAAATTGCTTGAGATGCTCGTAACTTAAGTAATAAATCAAATTTTATTAATTTTTTTAAAGTTATATTAAATCTAAATTAATTATAAAAAAATCGGACTTAAGTTTTTTAAATTTAACAATAGATTGTATTTTATAAACCAATATAGATTCATATTAACAACGGATATACCAAGAGTCGTGAGGGATCAAATCTTAGTATATGAAAATGTCTTTTTAGAATGCAAAAATTGAAAAAAGACGTACATGGAAAAAAAATTAATTTCTTTTAGTGGATCATAAATATGTGATTAAGATGGATCTATAGTAGGTTTTCTATCTCTATATACATATCGACCATAGTGTAATTTTTCATTGTTTAAATTTTGTTTTTGAATAATTTATTATTATTAATCTTTTATATTAAAAATTGAATGAGTTACACATTTTCGTCTTATTAAGAACTAACTAAATTATTTTACCTTTAATTTTTTTTTCCTTGTGAGTATTGAAATATTTTACTAATTGTGTTAGAATGAATATGAATGACTATCTAAGCAATACAAAAATATTTATAGTAATTTTACAATTATAGTTTCAACCATACTAAACTTTGTAATGTATAAAAATATCTTTGCATTTTTTTATAGAATAAGTAGTTTTGCATGTAATTTCATATATAAAAGTTTGATATAACTCACCAATACATAATCTATAATAAATATTATTTCATAAAAATAAAAATCATGATGATAATCATATAACAAACATAAACATTATCTAAAATATACATTCAAATTTGCTAACATCATCTAATTATATACACCTCTAGCACATATAAACGTCATTAGCTAGCACACAAATTTAATAATCTAACAGGACATCATCATTGTGATCACATCTAATAAAACACAAACATTGTAATATAACATCATCACCACACACATCCTCAAATATACATCTCATGTCAAATAATAACTATCACATACACATATATCTGCAAACACATTAAATGAACATATCTAACATGACCTAACAATATACACATCAACACCAACATATAAATTAAGTACATCAACATGAACAAAACAAATGCACACACACACACACACATGTCAAATAACTGCATGAAGTCAAATAAATGCTATAAATTATTTGATACAACAGACGTGGTAGTAGCAGCCTGGTCTGTAGCAGAAGATGATGGTTGGTCAAGTACTGCCTCAACAGTAGAACTATGACGTGGATGAGAAGGTTGCTAGTATGCTCTCTCAAGAGAAACGTGAGGCATTGCCACCAATACTGGGTGATCATCATGAGGTGAATGATAAGGAGGTGGAGTACTACTAGAAGGATCATCGACAACCTGACCATGATCTGACAGGGTAGTACTACCAAAAGCATCACCACCCTCATCATCATGATCTTATGGCATAACACTAGGTGAAGAATCATGTTGTAGAAATTATACAAACATATGTATATCAATAGATTCAATCCGATCAAGCTATGTACTAAAGCTAGATACTGAATCCTTCTACAAATCAATTGCGGAAAATAAACATGATCGCCAATCACAACAAATAAAGAAAGAAGAAAATAAAACCACAAAAAAAATCAAAACCCCTCTATCTATATTGTATATTCATCGAGGAATCATGAAAAAATTATAATGCACTATTATCACAAGAGTCTCCTACAATCTGCTAATCGTCTGACACTGATCCAGACAAAATCGTGCCAAAACTTAGCCAATTCGTAGCTTGTCTTTAGCCTACCTTTCTCATGCAATTCATGATGAATGCAATCCATATTCCTTAGGAATTTCAGCCTTTCTCAACTGCACAAGTATCATGGGAAATCCTGTGGTGCTTTAACTGCATCTAGGCAGTTTGCTAATAATACAACTGATAGTCAACTTCCCTTTAACCTTTGTCTCAACTGGGTCTCCACTGGAACTAACATGCATGAAAATATTAATAGTAAATCATCAGTTGCATGGAAGATCACTGCATGTGAATTAAATCTTATTTAATTCACTTGATCTCTCACTAGTGCAACAAACAGTTACAACTAGTCCAACTGACTTTAACTCAATAAATTGAGTTAACTGATTTCTCATGCATTAAACTAATGCACTAACTGCGACTCGAACTCTATAACTAATAGAATCACTTTGCATTCCTCACCAACCACCCTCAACTCGAAATTCATGATCTAACTGAGTCTATCACACTTAGTTAACTATTACAAGTGTTTATGAGATAAGATTACAATTTATTGTCCAATTTAATTAAGGGAAAAATAAATTAGACACTGCAACAATTTATTAATTAAATTGGCTTTCACACTAACGTATCGCTAGGACCTGTGGTCCCGCACTAGTGTGTGTGCTACCATGTTGTTTCTGGATGCCAATCTCACTGTTTCTTGTTGCAAATTTCAACACATGTGACGTATTTGTTGCCCCATGCCCATCCCTCCTCGTTGCTAGTATCTTGGTAGCTCCGAAGATATGACGCATAAGACTCATCATATCGCATGGAAAATCCCTCAAGAGCTCCATGAGCCTAGGATCTATCCTAATGTCTCGAGCCCTCGTAGGGCAGACTCCCTCCTCAACCAAAATCCTAGACAGTCGGTCACAATACTCCATCCTGAATCAGATACTAGTCCTACACGCCCCCATGCTAGCGCCCCTCTACATCTGAGGATATGCCTTAGCCTTTAGGGCCTTTCCCATCTCTGCATCTACCTCTGGTGGGGGAGGAGGCATGTCCCCAATAAAAATTTCGATGTCTAAAAAATATATAGTACACAACAATAATTAGACAATTTAATAAAGCAAGTTAAATAACGTGCTAGAATAAATTTTATTCTAATTAATTAAGATAGTAAAATGAAACTAGATTCATTTACAAAAAACACCAATATTACCTCTATGATCTGCGAGCTCATCTGGTGTGAAGAGGATGTCGGGACACTGCCTCCAATCCATCCTCGTGTACAAACATGACACTAAGACAAATGTGTGGTCATCCTCATTGGCTATTAGCCCCAATGCCTCGGCGGAAATCTTGACCGCATACTCTGCTAGGGCCCTCTTAGGCATCATCTCACCCCACATGCGCATCTGCACCTCAGTCATTAGACTAGGAGGGCGATGGTCAAAAGTAGGCCTCTTCTCAGGAAACCTCTCAAAAAAAAAAAAAAAAAAAAAAGAGATCTGAATTGAAACAGAAGTTCATCCTCTCATGTATCATGGCACAACATCTATCTAAATCCCTACAAAAATTCCGAAAAAAATGGTAGACCATGTGATACATCGTGATGCCTACACCAAAGAATTGACATAAAACAAAAGAGGGCAACTAATGCATTGCCCATCACTAGTATTTGTAGCGTTTGTACTTCCAAGTGCATATTGAACTTTTTTTTGATGGACATGTATTGGTCACCATTGAAATTTGACATTCATTCTTTCCCATCAAATACAAAATTTATGAAAACCAAATATTTTCACTATACTTTAATTGATAATTTACAAATTCGAGTTTTAAATGTAAATAATGGTCACATTCTAGAAGGAAATTGAAGGATGAGATTAAAAGATACATATTATGATTAAAAAATAAAAAAGTTTGTTTTTGTTTTAAGTTCAAACTGCCATTGTTTTCCAATATTCTAACCTCTCCTTCCCACTCTCTTAATGTTTCATAAAAAGAATTAAAATTTGAAACGAATATAGAAAAATCAAACACTAAACATTGTAGAACATATATATATATATAATACAACATTATGTACAATAATACATAAAAATATAGATGATGTAGGGCCTGGAGTATGCCCTAAAATTGCTTTTGCTTGGCTAAGAGCTCGTCTTCCTCAGATGTAAGGAAATAGGTTAATGACCCATGACCCAGGGGCATCTCGCAGAAGTGAAAACTTGTCCCCTTATGGACCACCAATGGGTTATTCCAGGTGGCATTGTTTTTCCTTGAATAACGGCGATGAGTCAACCCATATTCGTGGATAGCAGCCAGAGATGGTTGTCCTCACTGTTGATTTGACAACTGAGTTATGATGGATTTTCCCACCAAGTGTGTATATATATATGATGCCACAATAATACATATTTAATAGTTATATATACTATAGTCAATATTTATAAGGGGAAATTATAAATATAGCAGGTTTATAAGGGTAAGATAATGAGAAGCTTGTTTTCCAACCTATAAAATCTACAAATTGCACAATATTTTTTATAATGCTTTTTTTAAAAACAATGTAAAAATAAATAAATTTTGCACAACTTCAAATAAATGTGGACATAGACATCATTTTCTATATTCAACACACATAATACACCATATAAATTCAATGCATGGTTACTTAATGCTAATAAATCCTCACCTTACTTAAATTCTAAAACACATACATTTTCTTTTTTATAATTATATACAAATTTATTTGTACAAAATATTAATAAATTCTCACTTTTATCTATTTTTTTTCTCCAGGAAAAATTCATTAATATGTAGATGAAAATTACATGTATATTTCACTGTCATCAAAGAAAAAATTTGCTGATTTTACTATCATTTTAAGTATGAGGGGTTACTAGGTGCAAGCCCCGGAAGTGATGATTGATGCTATGTGATTCATTTCACTAGTTTCAATCCCACTTCTTCACACCTGTGAGGATCACTCGATGCAATGAGTGCGAAGTGGCCTATTCAAAAATCATGAGAAATTAGTTAGTTAAACTAATTATTTGGACTCTTTACTTTTTATATTAATAATACAATTTAGATTTTACTTTTTATATTAATAATACAATTAGATTTTGTGAAACGATGTAAGTTGACATTATTATTATTAACCAAAAATTAAAAGAGAAGTCTAAAATTAAAATAAATTTATTTAATGATCATTAGGAATTTGACTTCTGTGATCCATAAAATATGTATCAAATCTTTCGGTGAAAATCACATTAGAGAAATTTGTGTCGACGCGTTTCGAACCAGCGAGTGTAGTTCATCATCAGGACAAGATGCGAAATCTGATCTAGGACTCAGCTTAAATAGATAAAGAAGCTCCAAATAGCCATTGTACAATAACGACTAGTTTGACCAAAAAAATAAAATAAATAAAATAAATAAAATAAAATAAAATAAAAATAAAAAACTAAAAAAATAAAATAAATAAATAAATAAATAAAAAATTAACAATAAAAATAACGGCTAGTTTGACACAAAAAATAAAAATAAAAATAAAATAAAATAAAATAAAATATACTTGCATCCCCATTAGGGAAGCGATCGATGTCGTTTCTCGAGTCACGGATCCTGACACTGCTCATCTTATTGAAATTTGTCTTACCTCGACCTTCTTTAGTTTTGAGGGTGAATTCTGTGAACAGACTTGTGGTGTGGCCATGGGCTCCCCCCTTTCCTCTGTTGTAGCTAATCTGTTCATGGAAGACTTTGAATCTAGGGCCCTCTCCTCTTCTCTTTTTCAACCTAAGCTTTGGAAAAGGTTTGTTGATGACACCTGCGTTGTATGGCCTCATGGTAAGGAGAAATTGGACCTTTTCTTCCAACATCTTAATAATCAATCGGACTTCATCAAGTTCACCATGGATTTCGAAGATAATGGTAGCTTGCCTTTTCTTGATGTCCTCATTTCTAGGAATGAAGATGGTTCTTTCTCTGATCAGGTCTTTAGAAAGAAGACGCACACTGAGCAATATTTACATGCTAGTTCTCACCATTTCCCTGCTCAGAAACTTGGTGTTCTTAGCACCCTAGCCACTAGAGCCTTTAGAATCTCTGATGAACACCATTTTGAAGGTGAAAAGGATCATCTTCTCAAAGTTTTTAATAGAAACGGTTACAACATGAGTCAATGTCTTAAGGCTTTTCAAAAAGCGGAAAAAGGTCCTAAGGGTAAGAAAGATCCCTGTGATCGATTAGGGGGTGTTTACCTTCCGTTTATCCAAGGTACTACAGATAAAATCTCCAGGATTCTAAAGAAATATAATGTTTCCTCAACCTTTAAGCTCTCCCGCACCATTCGGAGTTCGCTTAGATCGGTTAAGGACCCAGTTTGCCCGAAGGATGGCAAGGGTGTTTACTTGATTCCGTGTTCTTGTGGGACCCCTTACATTGGTGAAACTGGTCGATCAATTAGTCAAAGAATTCAGGAACATGTCGCTGACCTTAAGCATAGTAGATCACGCTCCTCGGCGCTAGCAGAGCATGCTGAGAAGACAAATCATCACATTTGCATTGAAGATGCTAAGGTTATTGCGAGGATTGACCATTTCTTCCACCGCAAGTTGAGAGAAGCCTTGGAAATTGAAAAAAGGCCAATTAACCTAAATAGAGATGATGGGTGGATGATTAGCAGATGTTGGATTCTTGCCCTTCATTCCTAAAAAAAAAAAATTAATTAATTGTACATTTTTATTTTTATTCATTTATTATTATTATTTTTATATTTATATTTTCATTTATATTTTTATTTTCATTTCATTTTATTTTATTTATTTATTTTTATTTTTATTTATTTTTTTTCAATTAAAAAAAATAAAAAATAAAAAAATAAATAAAAATCATTAATTAATTGTACATTTTCCTTTCTCCGCTTGGGACAAATCATCATTAATTAATTGTATATTTTTATTTTTATTCATATATTTATTATTATTTTTATATATTTTTTATTTTTATTTTTATTATATATATATATATATATATATATATATTTTTTTTTTTTTTTTTTCAATAAAAAAAAATAATAAAAAAATAAATTTATTTATTTTTTGATCTTTGTTTTGTCTATTTATTCTTTTTAATTAATTATTCTTTTTATTTTATTTATTTAATTAATTAATTTATTTTATTGAAACTTTTATTTTTATTTATTTTATTGAAACTTTTATTTTTATTTATTTATTTATTTTATTGAAACTTTTACTTATTTAGTTATTTATTTTTAAGATTAATTATCAAAAAGATAACTATTTGATGATGATTTGAATCACATAACAATTAATTATTATTAATAAAATAAATAAATAAAATTAAAACATATAACAAATAAATAATTATAATTATAATAAAATATATATGAGTATTAAGTATTATTTTTATTAAAATAAATAAAATTATATAAGAATCCTAATTATAAGCTTTAAAAATTTAATTTTTTCTTTTATTTTTATTTTTTATAAATATTTGAAATATTGGAGTCAAACTAGCGGTTATTTTACAAATGGCTAGTGAGAGCTTTACTTTCTATTTAAAGGGGTTTCTTGATCAGATTTTTCATCTTGTCCTGATGATGAACCACACTGGCTGGTTCGAAATGCGTTGACCAAATATTTTTTGATGTGATTTTCACCCAAAGATCTCAAGCACAATAAATAAATAAAAAAAAAATAAAAAAAAATATATATATATAAAAAATAAAAATAAAAAAATAAAAAAAATAGATATAAATATGAACATAAAAATAAATATAAATGTAAAAATAAAAATAAAAATATTAAAAAATAAATAAATAAAAATAACAAAATATATAAATATACATTACTGGTACACAATTCAATATATTATTTGAAACTAAATTAATTCCTTTATTTTTATTTTTTATTTTAAAAAGATAATTAATTAATTGATTAAATATATATAAATAAAAACTAGATTAAAAACAAATAATAAACATAATTATGCTAAATAAATACTAAGTAATTACATAATAAAGAATAATAGAAATGAGAAAAGTAAAACAGGACAAGAGGGGAGGAAACGACGAACCTTGGACAAACAGAAGGACAAAAACTCAAAAAACTAAGAATGAAAGACGGGGATCCAACACTTGCTCACACTCCACCCATCATCTCTGTTAAGATTAACAGAGCTCTTTTCAATCTCAAAGGTCTCCCTAAACTTTCGGTGGTGGAAATTTTTAATCATATTTTTAAAAAACTAATTCCATATATTCTAATATAATATAATTAGATTTTGTGAAACGATGTAAGTTGACATTATTATTATTAACCAAAAATTAAAAGAGAAATCTAAAATTAAAATAAATTTATTTAATGATTACTTTTAATCATATTTTTAAAAAATTAATTCCATATATTCGATTTAGATAGCCCGTTTACATAAGTAATCTGTGTTACTCGTCACAGTTATTTGGATTAGAAGATAATTATTCCCACTTCGGCTTAAAACGGATAAGTCCAAATTCCATCCTCATGAGACAAAAACTACCATTCCAACACTGATTTTATTTCTAGAACCGCCCGTTGCAAATACCTTATCCACGTGGTCACAACTTCCAGTACGGAGACAAAGGGTTTCCACGTGTAACTTCCAGACCTCGAATTTACATGCCATTGTCCTGATTGAAGATCAGGTCAGTTAAAGAACGGATAAGGCAAAACTGTTATGCTGACACAATTGGAACCTTCGAAACAACCTATCCAGTACCTGCCTACATTTTTCACACCAGTTATCCTCGTCAAATATTGCAGACTCGATCATCAGGGAAAAGAAAATAAGAAAAGGGAAAAATATTTTATGATAAAGATTTCTATCAACATCAATCATGTTACAGGCTGGGTATTTACGAACGAGAGTACCGCAGCAGCAGCGGCAACCCCAACAGGCAGATGACCTGTTTAAAGATCTTGGGTTGCTGTTATTCTCTATTTTAGATTACCCCACTTCAACAAATTTATCTTCAGTAAGAAGACAGTGGAGCCCTGTGGGGCTCACTTGGTTATTGTTTGGGATTGCTTCGGCTCTCATGTTGGTTGGTTCAGTTGCATTTATGATTGGTATAATGATGATGCCTATGGTGGCCATTGTGGCGATGGTGTTTTCCTTCATGGGCGTACTTGACAGCTTTTCTGTTGCTGGATTCAGTCCATTGTGGCTTCTCAACAACCAACAGAAAGGGAAAAGAAGCCGTGGGGATGATATATCAATCTAGCCTCAGGTAGGGCTTGAATGTAACCCTGGTGGATCATTTGGTTTTGTGAAGATTTTTGTCAGTATCCATTGTTTATCAATGGTTGTTATGGATGTGTTACCGGCTATGCTAATTCCTGTGTTAACGGTTTTATCGGCTATGACTGTATATATATATACACCTGTTTGAATTTTAAAGGGCCGATTTTGGTGAAATAAGTCACACAATCCTATTTTTTCTAGTCCCATTGATGCTGTTGATTTGTTGCGGGGCATGTAGATTTGAGTCCAAATTTTGCCTTCTGATAAAATTTGAAATGGGTTTTATGTTGTTTTATGCTTATGAGGTAGCCTAGGGCTATCCTGCAGATTGGTATCACTGATTGTACTTCCTAATCCCATTGATCGTCCTTTTGGTCATTTGATTAACATTGATAAAATTATCTCATCTTATTTAGTGGCATATGGGTAGCAATTAAATCTGATTATACAGAACTTAGAGATAGATTCCTGAGATTATGGTTGGATACTATGCATAAATAACTCTCGAACAATTAGCCTGCTGCTTTTAAGGTTGTCAATGGCCGTGTTTGTTGAAATAGCTGAAGTATTAAGTATTAATGGCTGGTTTTGGTAAAATTATTCACATCATCCTAATTTTATGAACACGACATTGAAGCGAGTGAATTGAGTCCAAATTCATTCTTATTACAATTCTGAAGTGGGTTTTTGTTTAGTGACCAGAGAGAGAGATTCCTAACACCTTGGCTAGATATGCTATATGCATATAGGAACCTGGGATTGTAATTAGCTTGCAGTTCTTGAGTTGCCAATGACTGTCTGTTGTGACTGTGTGTACATGTGTTTGAAGTGTCAATGTTTTTTTTTTGGGCTAAAATAACTCAGATCGTCCTATTTTTGTAAACCTCATATTTAAGCTATTAATTATATCATTTAGATCTGTGTCCAAGTTCTGCAATTCTGATAAATCCGAAGTTCATTTCTCCAAGTGGCTTGTGGATAGCAATTGCATAAATATTAAAAATATAAAGGCTTAACACCATTGCTGTATATGCTATACGGTAATTAACCTTTTTGAGGATGCCGATGGCTGTGTAGACATTTATTTGAAGTGTTAATACCTTGTTTTGGTAAAATTAGTCACATCATTGTGAATTTACAAACCCCACTTCGAAGTTGTTGATTATTGCTGGAGCATCTAGAATAAGTCCAAATTTTGTTTTCTGATAAATCTGAAGTCGGTTTTGTCTGGTGGCTAGTGGGTAGCAACTGAATCAATTAGCGTACAATTTAAAATCCTATTAACGTTGCTGGATATGCTATGCCAACAGAAACCTGGGACTGTAACTAGCTTGCCATTTTTAAGGTTGTGAATGGGTGTGTTTGTTTTGACTTGGGTATATTTGTTTGAAGTATTGATGGCTGTTTTTAATAATATAACTGACATATTCCTGTTTATGCAAATCTAATTTTTAGGCTATTAATCATTATTGGGGCATTTAGATCTGAGTCTAATTTCTGAATTTCTCTAAATCTGAAGCGGGCTTCCTCTAGTGGCTTGTGGGTTGCTATTGAATTATGTTAATTTTGGGCAACTAGGTCCACACTCCATGTGGCACTTATGACAATGGTCATATTTTTGTTGGATTCCTCTTTTGGAGAGGTATAAGACTGATCTAAAGATCATCTTATTTGGATGAACAGAACATATATTTTGAATTTATCTTCCATACATGTGCAAGGTCGGCCAGATTTGTAATGTAGGCTCACATGCCTAATAGATGTGTCACACACCCTCACTGATGGATATAAATTGGAAAGACTTGGAGGTCATTTTCTCATCAACTCATCACACATTCTCTCATTGTGATTTGATTGGTTCAATAGCCTTTGGAGGCTTTTTCCCCTCAGACGTGTGGAGCGAAGCTGCTGTTTTCTGCGGATCTGTTTAGGGCTTGTTGCTACAGCATTGACCAGCGTTC
The DNA here is from genome assembly GCA_034641835.2 of Pinus albicaulis. Classification (NCBI taxonomy): domain Eukaryota; kingdom Viridiplantae; phylum Streptophyta; class Pinopsida; order Pinales; family Pinaceae; genus Pinus; species Pinus albicaulis. The sequence continues at coordinate 1,538,653,724 of CM076570.1, read as the reverse complement.
ACCGTGCTCAACCCTTGGTCGTTTGACCTCAAACTTTTGCCAAAAATCTGATTTTAGGAGGCCATATTGCTGGGCACTAAAATCGAGGAAATCTGAGCTGTTTAACCGAAGCCCTAATCTGCTGCATTGACTTTTATGTTGCTGTCTTGCATAGACTTTGGTTTGACTTGCGTTGACTTGTGATGAGCTGTCTTTGAGGGTTGTGGGTGTGACACATGGCAGGTTGGCTGATCTAGAAAGGCTTTGCTGGCTGAAGCATCTTGTTGACTGCCGTAACGCAACAATATCTCATACTTTTGCTAGACAAAAGGAATTGTAAATTTGATCTATATTTGGCTTGCCTTCTATTGATCTATTATTGTGTTCTATCAGCATTTTACTTTCATGTTTATGTGATTTCCATTTTTTATCGGGCCTCAGAAAGATTGAAGTAAAAGTGCATCAAGCATAGAACACCATGGTTATCTAAAGTTAACATGGTATCAGAGATGAGGTGAAGACAAAGTCCAAGGGTCCAAGCTGGTGTTAGAAGCTATCTCTGAAGGAAGAAATCCTATCAAGGACGAATGGCCTCCTCAACCTACAAGGGTTTCAAGGCCGATGATAAATTCACTGATAAGTCTGATTATCATGCATGGAAGATGTCCTTGGATTTGTTACTAGAAGATCAAGATGTCATGGACTATGTGCAGGGGAAGATTCAAGAGGCTCCATCAAATGCAGCTGCTGCCACGAAGACAAAGTATAGATGGGGGGAAATCAAAGCAAAGATGATTATCCGAGATTCTATTCATAAGCACTTGGTTGCTTACATTTATGAGCTGAACACATCTAAAGAGATGTATGATAAGATGGTGAGCATGTTTAGTGCTGGCAATGTTATTCAAATCTTTTTCTTCAAGAATCAATTGAATAATATCAATAAGGGCAAGGATGAATCTATTCAATCCTATTTTATGAGGCTCAATGAAATCAGGAATAACCTCTTAACCATTGGAGAAGCAATATTTGATCGAGAGATGGTTCTTATTGCACTTGGAGGTCTCCCTTGTGATTGGTATGTATTCAATACCACTATTCTTAATAATAATGTGATCCCTGATTTTGATGAAATATTGACGAGATGCAGTCAAGAGGAAACAAGAATGATGGAATATGCCTCTAATGGAAATGGAAATGACCCTACTGCCTTCACCGCTCATGCAAAGAAGAAAAACAATGGTGGCCCGAGAAATCAAAACCATGGAAGAGAAAGGCCCAAAGGAAGGAAGGGAAGATGTTACACTTGTAACGAGACTGGTCACTATGCAAGAGAGTGCCCTACTAGAAGGGACTCTCCTAGGGATGATGACAACAACAACTCAAGAGGGTATGGCAATCAAAGGAACAACAGGTTCAAAGGAAAAAGGAAGGCTCCCTCTGATTGTAGTGGAAATGGGCAACCTTTCAAGAGGTCAAGAAATTCCAGGTACGATGAGTCTAATGTTGTTGATAATAAGAGAAATGAATTTATTCTTGTATCTTCCTTCTCTGCTGCATCTCCTCCCGACACCCTGGATGTTTGGTAGATTGATAGTAGTGCTTCAAGGCACCTCACTGGTTATAAAGAAGCCCTTTCTGATTTGGTTGAGAAGGATACCAATCTGGAAATTATCCTTAGGTGGCATTATCTCCAAGGATCAATCATAATGCCACCTATCCCGTGAAAGGGACAGGGACCCTCCATCTATCTCAAGGTCAAGTCCTTTGATTACAAGATGTGTTGTGTTGTAGATCATATCTGCATATCCTTTTCATTTTTATTTTTGAATATCAAAAATACAAAAAAAATAGAAAATCAAAAAATCATATGTTATAGTATAAAATATGATTTTATAATATATCATAAAACAAGCATTTCAAAGCTCATTGAATATTAAACCTTATTGAAACATATGTTTTGATTTAAGCATTAAGCTCCGAGCAATTTCTTGAGCGGAGGCGGCGATCGTGGAAAAGTGCTTTCGGATAAGTTATTGCGGGGGAGAAGCAGCTCGTACTTTATCAAATCCCGACCCCCCGTAGTTGACTGGTCAGATCGCGGGGGAGCCGTGATCGACGACTGTGAATAACTGCGGGGGGTGCCGGTCGAAGTTCGCTACCGTACTCCATGACCCCCCGCAGTGACGTCATCAGACGAAGTGGAGAACAGTTGTCATCCGCCCTCAACGGTATCAACACAACTAATTCGCCAAGCATTGTGCTTTCCAGAAGATGAGTCTCCATTACAATTCTCCGAAGATTCATTGGTTCAGTATTTTGAAGACCTTTCAAACGAAGAGTTCAGTCGTTGTATGTCATTTTTGAGATCAAATCCAGAGAAAACTCAATTTGAAGGAGAAAAGTTCAGTTTGGAGGCGTTCAATGTTCAATATAGGCCAGTTCTTAGCTGCATTGCGGAGATTTTGGGAAAAGACGATGACCACAAAATTGATAAATCAGTCTTGGGGATGTTTGCACTAATGATGAAACCAGGGGTGGTCCTTGACATTCCGTCTTTTTGGCAGGAAATAGTGAATTCCCAATTGATAGCTTTTCCTCTAACAGGGTTCTTCAGATTTCCATCATTGGTTGTTTACTTATTTTTGTATCAAAATGTTGAAGAGTTCATGAGTTTGGGTTTAAATATAGTTGATAGTAATAAAAATAAGCAATCAGTTTTATTCTGGACCGATATGGTTAGAAAAGAAGAGAATGAAGCAGGGCTGTTTGAATTTGCTGACCATTTCATGTTTATTGCTTATAAAATTTTGAATGGAACTCTTCCTCCATGCTTTCTACCAAAAGCCCGGGAGTTCCTACAGTTAGGACCCAATTGCAAATTTGGAGATTGGTTTGTATTCGAAGAATACTCAGAGATAAGGCTGTACGGAGTTAGCATTGAGCCCTATAGGCTCCCAACCTTTGTACCCATGCGACTTTTTGCCCTGGAATTCATAAGGCAAAGTCTTAATGTAGACCAAGTTCACTTTCTTCCCATGAAGAAAGGTTTGATGTACAAATTGCCTATGAGTGTGGGACCTTTTGTGGTCAACACAAGACAAGCTTTTGATGAAGTCTCAAAAATGTTGGAAGGGACACAGTCAATGTTTTAAAAACCGGAACCGGTGACCGGACCGGTGGCCTAATGAACCGGGTTTCTAACCGGAACCGGTCTAACCGGGAGCGGTCAGATGCCAATGAACCGGTTTAAAAAAAATACATTAAATAATTATTTTTTTAATAAAAAAAACTATTTTTAAGATTTGCAACCATGATTCCAAGCCAATAGAGACAAAATATGCAAAATTTGCTCATTTATATACCATGCAAAGGTGAATATATCAAAATGGCACCGAGTGCAATACATATCATCGAAAAATACATAAGCAATGAGGCTCCAAATGGCCCATAATGTCCAAAAACAATGCTACAAGCTATGAGGCCATTGGCCTAATACAAGACTACATATTAGTGATCAACAACATGATCACTCCTCATCATGATCAAAATCATCACCACTACTAGACAAGGGATCATCAACATGAGCTACATAAATAATATTGCTCAAAGTTTGAGGACTCCTAAAACTCCTCTACAATTTTAGTAGTAGTAGTAGTAGCAAAAATAGACATCAAAACTACAAATCACTGAGCAACATGGTCTCTCATGAAACTCATCATTGATTCATCGCTACTAGAAATGGGATCATCAACAAGAGATACATAAACATCATCTAGTTCAAAGTCTTCGGACTTGGATTGCTCAACCTTATAACATGATAGAAATTGAAAAAGTTTAACATGCCTAACCAATGATTTTGGTTTGAGTGAAGGGTTCATTTCCTCAACCTTAAAATGCGATAGAAAAAGATTAGCATGCCTAACTAGTTGTTTTCCTTTGATTGAAGGGTACATCAAGGTTCTTAAAGGACTTCATGCTCTTGATCAAATGCCAATATCATACCCTTACACATGATAGAATCAAATGGGAACATTGCAAATTTCGAAACCATGAAACCCTGAAAACCATTAAGTCTGCTGAATTTTGAGTGAAACCTAAAATTCTAGTTTCTCCATATGAAATCCAATGAGGTCGAAACCACTCTTAAACATCCTGAGTCATTTCATGGTAATGTTAAAAATTTAAGTAAAAGGATGAAAAATGAAAAAAATTTGCTTTAAAATTTAACATTTATAACGAAACATTAAATGCTTCTTACCTCCACATCGACCCTAAAGGCTACGTTTAAGCGAGAAAATGTGGGTCCACATAGGGAAAAAGTGACTAAATAGACCTCCATTGGCTCCAAATCAGCCTAAAACATAACGCCATGAAAATGTTAGATCGGCGGACCAGGTTCTGTGCCCTAGCGGTGCAGTTAGGAAACGAAACCGATCGGTTTATGCACTGCGCTTCAAGCCGGTTCGGTTTCTTCGGCAAGTTAATCGTTTTCAAAAAACAGGCGAAATGCCTAGGTAGCCGGGTTGCCTGGCCGGTTTCGACCGGTGGGCTATCTAACCGGCCGGTTTGGCCGGTTTCCGGTTCAAACCGGCCGGTTTTTAAAACACTGGACACAGTTGTTGTTGGGAGAAAAATGGCCTTATGATCCACATGGAATAATTTCTTATAAAAGGGTTGAGAATGGGTATGCTGCATTTTCCCATGTAAGTAAACCTGATCTGGAGAAACTGGCTAATCCAGGTGAGTCAAGTTCACCAAAGACTAGCATTCAAACACCTGCAATTTTGGAAAGGGCGAGCAAAAGAGGTAGAGAAGATGTTGTTGAAATAGATGATGAGGAGCCCCGAGAGGAAAAAAGAACCAAACTAGCAGAAGACCATTCTTCCAACTCACCTGGTTTTACTCTCTAGGTGAATGAAGAACAGGATCTCTCCTCATCTCCTAGAAGACAAGAACTTTATTTGGAAAAGGCTCCTTCAGTAAAGCAAATGTTCACACAGATTGAGGAAAGAAACCAGAGGATAAAAGCCAATATAGAAGCACAAGCAGAGCACCACATAGCTGCTGACCAGACCAGATTATTGACTGTGATGGATCTTGAAAAAGATCAGTTTAAGATGGCTCTGTCACATCCGACAGGAATGTCCCTTGGACCTTCGGGCAGCTTTAAGGAGGTAAACATAATCATGGATGTTAAAAAGATCCCATTGTGGGACAAAATGAATCTTCGTATGCAGACCGGGCAGCTGATTGTAAATGATTTGAGCAAGACCAATGCCACAGCAGTCAAGACTGAAAACATGCTTGCAAAGGTCATCAGACAATGCAAAATGGAGAAAGCTAATTCAAGGGCAGTAACAACACAAAATGAAGAGTTGAAGAAGATCATTATGAAAATTGGTGTGGATCCAAATGATAAAGCTGCAATTCAAAAACTCATGAAAAGTGTAGAAGTAGAAATATCCTCACTAAGGAAAAAGTTAAAATTACCAGCAACAGAGCACTCAATGGCTGCAGAAGTAGCTGAGGTAGAAAAAGAAAAGGAAGAGTTACGTTTGCAATTGTTACAAAAAGATGAGGAGTTGTCCAAAGTGAAGCAGACTGCTATGTCTCTGCAGAATCATATTGAAAACCACACTTGCACTTTTATTTCGCCTACAGGTGATGCTGATTCTGATCCTCAAGCCCAAATTGTTCAGCTCAGCATAGAACTGAAGATAGCTGAAGGTGATCTTAAACGGGTTCAGTTTGATTTGGAAACAGCTACTAAGATTATGAGAGGATGGGAAAATAAAGCAAATGAAGATAAGCAGCAGTTACAAAAGGCTGAGGCTGAAATTAAGGAGCTCAAGGAGAAGCTTAAAGGTAACATTTCACTTTTAAGAGCTAAGGATATTATTTGGACTGAAATTATATCTGAAATGAAGTCAAATTGGGATTCCCTAAGTATAATTGATACAGAGAAGCGCCTCATCTCAGACCATCAAGGGGAGATATCATCAGAAAAACAAATGCTCATTAAAAGAGCAAATTGGGCTAGGAGGTTTTTAAATTTCATCAATTCCAAATCAGATAAAGAGCTAGAAGAAATTGATATATAAGACAGATACTTCTATGCTGAAGAGGTTAGCAAAATGATAATAAAGAATGATCTACGAAAAGTTGCAGAGAAAAGGTTGCTGAGAATTAAAGAGGCGGTAAAGAAGTTTGATATAACTTTTGATAAATTGATTCGAACAGGTTTGCCCTCATGCTGGACAGAAAAGGGAAATATTTTGACATGGAAGTTTTATGAAGATGCATTAACACTGGCAAAGAGCAGAGCAAATAGCAGACATGAAAAGACACAAGTTTTAAAGGGAGAGACAGTGTTTAACTTTTTACAGAGGCACTTCAATTTGTTATGGATGGTAAAGGCACTCTTCACAGAAAGGCTCACTCACAATCAGACAGTTGCATTTAGATTGGAATACCTCAGCTACAGGAATGCTTCTACAACTCAAAGTGAACTTTGGAAAACATGCAAAATCTTCTCCATTGACACAGCAAAGAAGATTCCAACGGACAAATCAAAAGGAGCTGTTGATTCCGCAGCCACTTCAGGACCAGTTGTTCCTTTAGATTAGAAGTTTTAAAAAGTCCTCATTATGTCATCTCTCAGGATTATGTAAATGTAATAAGACTTTTTCGAGGCATGTACCTCCATGATAGTTAACAGTTTAGGCAGTTAAAGTTGGTTAGAGTAGTTAGGATCAGTTTCATTGCCGGAAACTGTTTTGTCATAATGTATTTAAAGACAATTTGAAGAAAGAAAAAGGTTCTGAGTTTTGGACCTTGAAGCCTAATTTTGTACTGAAAAATATTGAATCAATGAAAAGTTTTGCAAGATTCCTTCATTCTATCTATGTTGAATAGTTTTCCAGTTTTCATTTCGTTTCCATATCTATGAATAAAATAGAATGATTTGAGCTGCAGGTCTCTTGATATTTGTGTATCTAAGAGTTAAACATCCTTAATGGGCGCTCCTCTATTTTAACTTTATTTGTTGCTCACTTCTTCAGGATTTTATAATGGTAGATTCTGTTTAAAGCAACATACTAAATTGAAATCCTTTTCTTCCTTCTTCTTCCATACATTCACTTCAGCATAAAGAGAACATGGCATTGCATAACATGCAGGGGTTTAATATTTGGAGATTATATTATTAATATTTGAAGGTCTAATAAACAAAGGCAGATATACACTTGTTTGTGACATAATCATTAATGTCTTGAGCACGGATTCCTTTACACAACAAGGGATTGTTTCTCAAGGAACAACATGTTGTACGTACCTGATTTGAAGAAGAACCTTGTGTCCATCTCGGCAATGGAAGACAAAGGGTTCAAGGCGACATTCGTTGATGGAAAGGTACGTATCTGGAAGAAGAACTTCAAGGAAGCTCTTACTATTGGTTTTAGAGTTGATACACTCGACCAGGTTGGAGGAAGTCCATTGGGGGCTATGTCATGTGATACAACTCTTCAAACAGAGTTATGCAACCGGAGGCTTGCATACCTTCAGTAGGGAAGGGGATGACAGGGATGCCTGAATTTAAAAAATGAATTCGAAGACTCTTGCAGAGAAGATGGCATTAAGAGGGAGACCACAATTGTGTACACTCCTGAGCAAAATGGTGTTGCTGAAAGAAATAACAAGATCATTGTGGAAGCTGCCCGTGCCATGCTATGTGACCAAGGTCTTCCAAAGTTTCTGTGGGGAGAAGCTGCGAACATTGTTGTGTATGTTCAAAATAGATGCCCGCATTACGCTTTGGACTCCAAAACTCCGGAAGAAGTCTTCTCTGGTAAGAAACCTGATGTTTTTCATTTTAGAGTTTTTGGTTGTCCTGTTTGCTTTCATGTGCCAAAAGAAAAAAAAGAAGCAAGCTGGATGCTTCTGGAAAGAAGGGAATGTTTGTGGGCTATAGTGAAACTTCGAAGGCATATAGAATCTATGTGCTTGGTCAAAGAGAATTGGAGATATGCCACGATGTCACCTTCGATGAAGATGTTGCCCTCAAGAAAGTGAGAAATCTTCCTAGCTCCAAGGAAGACAAAGAAGATGAAGAAGTAGGGAAGCAAGAAGAGCTGAAGGATGACTTGATGACCGATGTTGAAGAACCTATGGATCCTATTGATCCACCTCCTTCAAATAAGAGAAGACCCTCATGGCTCAGGGATACTCTCGCAGATGCCGAGAGACATGTTGCCCCAAGGGGGACATTCCGTGAAAGCAAGAATCCAAAGAGATGCCAAGGGTATCTAGCTGCCATGAGTACAAGTGTACAATCTGAGCTTGGATCATTTGAAGAAACCGTAAAGCATCAAGTTTGGAAGGATGCTATGCGCGAAGAATATGAGTCCATTATGAAAAATGATGTCGGGGAAGTGGTCTCGAGACTGAAGGACAAATCTGTTGTCACCTCGAAATGGCTCTGTAAGATCAAGCATAGATCTGATGGAATTGCTGAAAAGTACAAGGCAAGATTTGTTGCTCGAGGCTTCTCTCAAAAAGAAGGCATAGATTATGATGATATATTTGCACCTGTGGCCCGCTATACCACCATCTGATCTATCATAGCCCATGCTGCTACGCAAGGATGGAGTCTACATCAGATGGATGTGAAGACCACTTTTCTATAAAGGAAGAGGTGTATGTGGAGCAACCTCTGGGGTTCGAAGTCCGAGATAGAGACACCCATGTATGCAAGTTGAAGAAAGCCCTCTATGGGTTGAAGCAAGTCGCCATGGCTTGGTACCAGAGGATAGATAGCTACTTGATGAAGCTGGGCTTCACTCGAAGTAATGCTGATCCGAACCTTTATGTTAAGGTTGATAGAGAAAGGTCTCTCATTCTGGTTCTCTATGTGGATGATCTCTTCCTAACAGGTGTTGACCCTCTCAGTGATCAATGTAAGAGGGAGCTAGCTTCCGAGTATGAGATTAAAGACCTAGGAATGATGCAATACTTCCTAGGCTTGGAGGTCTGGCAGAGGCCAGGCAAGATTTTCCTTTCTCAAGGAAAATATTTCGTGAAGCTGTTGGAGAGATTTGGTATGGTGGACTGTAAGTCTGTGTCGACACCGATGGAACTCAACTTTAAGAAGTTGTGTGGAAACGTTGCTGGGCCCATGCTAGCAAATCCTACCGAGTATCGACAACTCGTGAGGGCCCTGATGTTCTTAGTGAACTCTTGTTCGGACGTATGTTTTGCAGTGAACACTTTGAGTCAACACATGGTTGATCCTCATCACATTCACTAGATTGCTGCCAAGAATCTATTGAGATATCTTCGGGGCACAATCAACCATGGGCTGAGATACATTGCCGAAAGTTTAAGACTCCATGGATATACTGATGCCGATTGGGCTGGCAGTGCGGTGGATCGCAAGAGCACATCTGGATGTTGCTTCACCTTGGGTTCTGCTTTGATATCTTGGATGAGCATGAAGCAGAAATTAGTGGCTTTGAGCACCGCTGAGGCCGAATACATTGCAGCGAGTATGGCCTATTGTGAAGCTGTTTGGTTGCGAAAGCTTTTTAGTGAGTTGTTTGGGCATGTGCTAGATACCACCATTATCCTTTGTGATAACCAGAGTAGGATTCATCTTTATGAGAATCCCTTGTTCCACGATCGATCCAAGCATATTGATATCAGGTACCACTTTGTTTGGGACATGGTACAGTGAGTCGCCGTAAGGCTCGATCACATAGGAACTGATGAGCAGGTCACAAATATTCTCACGCAGCCCCTGGGGAAGGTAAAGTTCCTAACCTTTCGTGAGAAGCTTGGAATTGTGGAAAGACCCTATTTTGAGGGTCCTGCTTGAGTTGGACTATGAGCTCTAGGAGCTCTAAGGGGCTTGGGGATAGTTTCTTGGAGCTATAAGCACAGTCAAGGCTAGGCTTGCCGAACCTTGTTGTGCTTCTGCCCCACCGTTATGATGTTTGAGTTGGTTCACCTTCTCTTTTATCTATGCCCCGCACGCATCCTACCCATGGAGTTTCAGACTCATGGGAAGTACCTCTCATTAGGCCAATGAGGTGGGAAATGTGGATAGAGACCAATAGCAAGATCAATGGACGCATCAGAGATTGTCGTACTCTCTATGTCTAGGATGGCATGTGTCTAACACCTTGATCTGGGATCAAGTATAATGAGGTTCTTACCTCTAAACTAACTTCGGGTTAGTATCTGACTCTCTTGAGTCTATTGAGGTTTTATCCTCCAAACTGACTTCGGGTCAGTAAACTAACTTCGAGTTAGTATGTGATCTTTTTAGTCTATTGAGGTTTTATCCTCCAAACTGACTTCGAGTCAGTAAACTAACTTCGGGTTAGTATGTGACTCTTTTGAGTCTATTGAGGTTTTATCCTCCAAAATGACTTCAGGTCAGTAAACTAACTTCGGGTTAGTATGAGACTCTTTTTGAGTCCAAGAGAGGTTTTAACCTCTAAGCTGACTTCGGGTCAGCTGAGTGTGATGTCTTTGTGACTCACCTTTTGTTATATCTGAGAAAGAGCCAGCAAAGCAAGTTACGATAGGATGACGCACAATGTTTGGTGAAAGTACATGATGGTACTTGTTGGCCTGTGAACACACACAAAGGGGAAAGGGAGAAAGGAAAGCCAATCCTGACTATCAAAGAGCTTCAAAAGGGACCCATCTACATCTCAATTCAGTAGAGAAGGGGAAAATGTAGCTGATAAGGCTTAAATAGTGAGCAAACTCCATTTCCGCCATCCCTCATCTCATCTACCCTCTTTACCTACATTTTCCCTACCTTATTCGTCACTTTCCCTTTTATAAAGCCCTGCGTTGTATTTCCTCACTAGCAACACCGCCCCCCGCAAGTTTTAACCTTTACATTTTAAAAGACTCGCCGAAACCTATCTCCCCGTCGATGCGACTTACCGAGACCCATCCAACCTTGATACACTACTCGCATCTGCATGCAAAATTTCATATTTTACATTTTTCGCACCTTCCGCCTTTTCGCACTCACCAGTTTTTACTGTGTCACTTATCACAGTTCGTGGATTTTACCACTTACCTATCACAGCGCCCGCAAGCTAAATATTTTAGCTTGCGATATGACCCGATCGCCATCGCACTTCGCAACAAATACCACATCGCAAATCGGCGATTGTAACTTTTTAAATCTCCGCCAACCTCTATCTATTGCGATCGCCGATGTGCGATATCGCATCGCGCACATTACAACTTTATGCTCCATTGCGCCTTGCATATCTTGAAGTTTAGGTCATATTCCTGAAACATATCCTGTCCTGATTGTGATTTTGTGATGCTCTTTGGGCCCCACTTCCTCGCCACGTCATCAAAACCTTCCCCACGTCCTTTGTCTCACCCTTGGCAGTATTTAAAACCGTTTTGCCGTGTGTTATGTGCCGCACATCCCCTTCTAAAATCTGGTCTCCGCTTCTCACTAGTCAAAACCCAACATGAGTTCTTGGTGGAGCGACGCGGCTATGATCGTTCAGTTCATTCATTAACCTTTGCTGAAGAGTGGAGCATGCACGGTACAAATGGCTTTTTCATTTCGGTTAAGGCAAATCATGAGAACGTGGAGTGAAGGCCTTTCGTCAGTAGCTGAAATCAAGTAGAAGAAATCATACCGCTCACCAGTTTTTCACCCACTTCTCGCCACTCCGCTGAAGATTCTGGGTTTTGGCCTCTCAGGCCAATTGTTTTGTTCCTTGTTACTATTAGATAGTGATGTTTTGCTTGGTAAAATCCCGATTTTACCTATTCTGTTTTGATTTCCCTGTTGCAGGAGTGATTGCTTGAAGCACGCTCTGATAGGTTGTTAGGATAATTTGGTTTCACCTGTGTGGGTCGATCCTGATAGAATATTCGGTCAAAAACCCTCAAGGAGAACTCTATATGTAGTGAGTTCTAAGATGAAGAAAAGGTTCTGGAATTTTGGAAGAATTTTGCTGTAGTTTTGTATTACTGTGCTCCTTGTGCTTTGAGATACATTTTTGGGAGTGTTGTTTGAACTCAATATAATTCAGAACTGATATTTGGATTCCAGATGGAGTAATGAGCAGTATGTATTTGTTTTCTTTGTTATCAGTAATCTCCTCTCCATGTGTAATCATCTTTCATGCTATTCTGCTTTGATGGTTCGTGTAATGTAGCTGCCGGTGATCTGCAATTTTATTCATGAATTCGTATCAGTATAACGCTTAGGTGTTAACGCTCATGTAATTAAACTTGCTATATTACCTTAATTCGCGCTCCATGAACCTCTGTTGTTATCCATATTTCATTTATATACGTTTCCTCTGAGTTCATATGGGACAAATTCTTAAATCCCTTAAGCCTGTCTCTCATGGGTTCCTTCTCCGTTCTCCCTCAACGCCTCTGAATATTTTCAAGATTTCTGCTCATTGTTTTATACTTGGCCCATTTAAAAGTCATTAAGTCTCGCAGCCTCTTGAGCCCTCTCACAGTATAGGGAATTCACATGAATCGACTCCAAGACCTTCTCACTCCATGAACCACCAAAACAATTATTCCCTCATTCCATATTTTGTCAGAGGCATTTTATGTTGTTGACCACTTTTAACCTGTAATGAACCAAATGGGAAGGGTTAAGCACAATGGGGAATATCTTAAGATATTCCACTATGGGTTCACACAAGATGGGATCACACCAATAGATCTAAACCAAAGATAGACTGGTAGGGCATTTACTGGTTATATCACCTCTAAGGAGAGGGTGAAAACCAGAGGCTTCCTGGCCCGTTCCAGGCTCTGTCTGAAGATTGTTGGTAAAACACAGCAAGTGTGGGAATAACACACTCCTAATGTAGTTTGCAGCCCTTGGGATCCTTAGATCTACAGATCTAAAGATTGGATCCAAAAGAGGAGGAAAAACCAAACAAGGAAGAAGCGGGAAATTCCGCTCTCAGGAAAATCTGCAATAGGCTCAAGGAAAACGTTGTATAAGCAAAAATAACGCAAACCAGGGCTGGGTTCCCCTAGCTTAGGCTGTGTGGGACCTCCATGGTGAATTTCAGCAAAAACAAATAAGTTTAGAGGCCTTAAACAGATCTCCCACGAAGCTGACTAGTTACAAATCAGCTAAAGAAAAGAGCTGTAAACAAGGAAAAACCCCACTGCAGAAACTGCGCAATCTGAACTGGAAATGGTAGAAGATCCATGGGAAGGTTCATGCTACAGGAATATAACAACAAATTTGATTCTTGGATGAACTCCTTTCATTATTCAGTGAAGTACGAGAAAAATGAGCAAGAAACTTCATAAAAGAGAGCTGTATGACATATATAACTTGCAGGAAAGACCAAACAGCGTCCCTCTTGGAGAGCTTCAGCTGCTGTACATTAAATCTGTTAAACACCATGTTAAGGCACACACATGGTGTATGAGGAAGAAATCACACACACACAATAAACTCAACCCACAATGAAAGATAAGCGTGAGGCTTTCTTATTTTTCCATTATACATGATGTACATTTATAGTATAATGGTGTGACTCTTGGTTTCACATTCCAAGGTCACTTGGACTCCATTGTGACTTTTCGCATTCCACACCTACCCACAGAGGATTAGGTGTTCCAACATCCCCCCTTAATTCGAAGGGGTATGTGTGAGTCCAAGAAAAGAGTTGTAATACAAATCTGCAAAGTATACATGGTAGCACTTGGCTGAATCAACTCTCTGAAATGTTGGAAAAAAGGAGGTGGTTTTAGGATGACCACAAACACTGGAACGCAATACATGTTGCAGTTCCCGGAACTCTTCCAAAACTGGCAAGAAGCTAAAGGCTTCTGCTAGAGGAATTGTCCCTCATAAAAAAGGGAGACCTTCAACCTAAAAGAAGGGAGGTCTACTACCTGTGATGGTTTTAGGATGACCAACAACTCTGGAATGCTTTGAAGCATTTCTTGGAACTCAACCAATGCTGGCAAGAAGCTGAAGGCTGCTAAGCTGAAGGCTTCTGCGAGAGGAAGTGTTCCTTATATATGAAAGGGAGACCTTCGACCTAAAAGAAGGGAGGTCTACTACTTGTGGTGGTTTTAGGTTGTCCACCAATCAAAGATGATGGTTTAAGGTTTTCCACCAACCGAAGGCATTCTCTGAATCTGAAATGACGAATTGTGGCTCAGGCTCGCTTGAACTGCTGGCTACAACTCTGAACATGGAATGAGAGATTGTGGCTCAGGCTCACTTGATCTGATGTCGAAGCTTGTACATGACCACCATTTCCCCCCCTGTCAGGGACAAGGTGAGATGATGGCGAAAACTCAGCTACAAGTTTGTTCAATATCCGTGAACAAGTTCTAACATGTGTCGTAAACATCTTCTTGGCTGCTGATGCCCATTGCCAAGAAGCGATCCATCCAAAATGAATCTTGGTTCTTGCAGGAGGCTTGTGTCTGAAGCATCTGTCTGAAGAATGGGTGTGCCGACCACAGTGCTTGCATGGATGAAGATCAAAACAGTGATCTTTCATGTGGCCAACTCGATCACAGTGTTGGCATTTCTCAATCTGTTGTGGTTGTGGAACAGGATCTGAAACAGCTGCTGGTGAACTGTCATACAAGAATCCGACACTCTGAAATATGATGGGCTTTGTGTAGTTTGGAATATGAAAGGACACATCCTTGTCATATCCAAGACCAGTTCGGTGCTTGTTGTGGACAAGCTCTTCCCAAGGTCTGATGATGGGCTTGAGAAGTGCAGGCTGAGCTGCTGCATCTGCATGTACACCTGCTCTTGTGCAATGAACTGAATGTGGATCAACCGCAACTTTACTGACTTGCTGCTGATGGGAGTCTTTCTCAATCTTCTGAACAAAAACAGGTTCAGAATGGTGACTCTTTCGCTGAAGTTCATCTTGCTGAAGCTGAGTTTCCAACTGCAAAAACTCAATCTTTTCTTGTGCATCTAGCAAACAATTTTGAATGTTACAAAGAGCATCCTTGCTCATTTTTATCATGTCATCAACATTTGAATGAATGAGGTTATTCAACAACTCTAATACCTCATTGATTTTGGCCATTTTTAACAACTTAGGCTCAAAAAATGAAAGGGTGTCGGCTTCAACCGAAAATGCACCCGTTTACAATGTGATTCAACAAAAAATACAAATGACTCAAAAGAATTTCCAACTTTGGAAATCTCAAAGTACAAAATGTGCTTTTCAAATGATGGAGGGCAATCAACAATCCAACAACTCAAATTTACACTTCAAATCTTGATTGCAACTATGAAAAAGATGCAATACAATATCTCTGCAAAATATTTTGTAAATGTGCAGCTGAAAACACTATGCAAGAGGCCTTTAAGGCAGCTGAATTTTCTTTAAAGAGCTGTTTTCAATGATGGCAAACTTGTCTTCAAATGTCAATTTCTTCAAAAAGTCACCCTTCAAATCAATGCCACAAATCACAATGCAAATCTGCAATTTTCTCTATGTATTTAGTCCATTTTCTTCATATTCCATCTGCTGTTCATATTCTCTCTTTCTTCCTCTCTTTCTGCTCTTTCTCTCTCTGCTGTTTTTTTTTTTTTTTTAAATTAATTAAAAAATAAATTAATTGGGATTAAATAAAAATGGGAATGAGGAATTTAATTAAAGGGGAGGGAAACTTATATTAAAATAAATTAAAAAGAAAGGGAAGGGAATTTTATAATGGGGGAAGGGATTAATTAATAAAGGAGGGGAATTTAATTTAAAAAGAAATGGGAATTAACTTTAAAAAGGGGGAAATTTATATTGGAGGGGGGCATATTAAAAAGTTTTTATTAAAAAGGGATTATTAAAAAGAGATTAATTAAAAATGGGGATAATTAAAAAATGGGATTACAAAAGGAATGGAATGTGGAAACGAATTTAAAAGTGAGGGGAATTACTTTAAAGAAAATTTAAAATTAAGAAAATCGAATTTAAAATGGGAATGGGAATTGCTGTAGGGAATGTGGCAAGGGGAAGGTGGGGGTAAGTGAGAGTGGAGTGATAAGGGGATAGGGTGGAGCATTGGACGCAGAGGGTGGGTAAGGGCCGTGGTGAGGGGGACGGGTAGTTGGGTGGCTTGGAGCGTTAAAAAAAATGGCGTAGGTAATGCCGGTTAGGGAGCAACGTAAGGTGCGGTGCGTTGAGAGAAGTATGGGTAGGAGCGTATGGAAGGGGGAGGCGTTTGAAGTGGAGAGTCGACTGTTGCAGTGAGGTAAGGGGAATAAGCCGCAGGTGAGGGCCGTGTGGAGGAAAGGGAATAGAGCGTGCGGCCGGTGAGGTAAATGAGTAGGGGATAGCGCAAGGTGAAAGCAGATTTGCGTAGAGTGCAGAGAGGGAATAGGGTGGAGCGTGGTATGTTGAGAGTTTGCAGATGGTAGGGGGTAGGGAATGTGTGGGGTTGGAGAAGGCCGTGGGGTTTGGTTCAGAAATTTTTTTTTATTTATTTTTTTTTTTAAATCAAAACAACAGAGAGGAGTAAGAACTCTAAAATAACAGCAGAATTTCACTGATATACAATAGAGGTTGGCAGAATTTTGCAGTGAAACGTAGGTACAAGACTCAGAAATTTTCTAGAAAATTGCAGAAATTTCACGAAATATAGCAGCAGTAGAATACTTTCTTCTTTCAAATATAGAGCAGAGTTTTTCTGGAACTTATAGCAGTAAAAAATCCAAAATTTTGCAGGAATCTTCGAATGAAAAACTCAGAAATTCTTTCTCATTAAAACCAGAAACCTCTTCAGAAATCAACTTTAAACAATTTTCAGCAGCTCTTTCAAAATGATGCAGAGTTTAATGAGCAGAAATTGCAGAGAAAATTTAGAATGAAAACCTTTAGATGGCAGTGCTGCCTTTCTCCAAGCCAATTTCTGATTGCTGTGATTTTGAATGCTGTTCCTTCTCAAAGCCAACGCTGCTCTTCTTCAAAACACCTCTGAATGGCGGCAAAAACTCTGCTGCAGAAACTCTCTAAATGCTGCAAAAATTATCAACAATTTTGCAGATATGCACAGGCCATGAACACAAATGGCTCACTCAATTTGGAGCAGGGCCAGCAATCGCCCGCTCTGATACCATGTTAAACACCATGTTAAGGCACACACATGGTGTATGAGGAAGAAATCACACACACACAATAAACTCAACACACAATGAAAGATAAGCGCGAGGCTTTCTTATTTTTCCATTATACATGATGTACATTTATAGTACAATGGTGTGACTCTTGGTTTCACATTCCAAGGTCACTTGGACTCCATTGTGACTTTTCGCATTCCACACCTACCCACAGAGGATTAGGTGTTCCAACAAAATCTCAGATCTATAACTGATCCATGGCTGAAACATCAGATCCATATACCAGATCTGGAAACTACACAGCCTTCTTACTAAGATCCCCCTTGGGGTTTCATCAATTTAACACACAATAAGTACAGATCTGACTTTTAAACTATAAGACTGCAAAAAACTCTGAATTTCTGAAGATGGCTTTTATTACAACATGATTCAGATCTGAAATAGCATAGAATAGTAAGCTACTCTTTTACATTACAAGTGAGAGGCAAGCCTCAATCACTGGAGATGCTCTAGTGCACAAAACTGAAATAACAATAAACCCAAGTGCAGAAACGCAGTTCTTGAGAGGGACTGCGTAGTAGCTGTAGAGAAATGAAGCATAAACTATATAATACAGATCTGAAATCAAAATGGGAGTGAGATCCTCTTTTGGGTGGTCACAAGACACCCTCCCTGAGAGAAATCCCCTCTAAAATCACTAGATCTTTGCAGATCTAGTTCACCCACTTGCTGCAACTCATAAGCAGCTGCAAAACCCTCAACAGGACCAGCGCTGCTCATAGAGGTGAAGCTTGGCCAAAATGCCGGATAGTGGAGAGATACATCCCAATCTCCTCCAAAGAGCTACTCCATGGAAGGAGGGAGGATTCCTAAACATGAGATCCTCTTCCCTTAGGCTAAACAACCAAGAGACCGGAGTTGCTGCAGCAACTTCTGAAATTCAAAAATCCTTCAACAACCCTTTCATGTTGCCTCTCCTTCTTTTTATAACATTAGGGCTTGCAAAAACCCTAAGCCACCTTCTTTAACTTAACCCTTTTCACACATGTGATCCTCCTCTAGAAGCACGTTGTGCTTGATGGGTAAGCATTCCTCAAAACTGCGCTGTAGGTGGGGCCAAGGTTGACCCAATCAAATGGATTTGCTCCTTCCACCCTTAAGTGTGTTTAATAAAATAGCTCAGATTTAACCCCTTTCACTTTGGGCATGTATTTATTCTCAATTTAGGAGTTTAATGAACCTCCCTTTCACATTTATTCATGAAGTAAGCAAATAAAGCAAAATTATAATACTCCTACTAGTTTATGACCAAATGGGGATATTACAGTCCTCCCCCTCAAAATTGTTGCTTGCCCTCAAGCAACTTACAAGGACTAGCAAAATTTCCAATGGAATCATTTCCTCCCAATAATACCAGTGTGCATCATGTGAGTGAACAAATTGGCTGTTGTGAGGAAGTGGGAGGTACATAGGAAGTATTACATGTTGTCCATTGGCCTTCTTCAAGCATGAGAAGTTGTAGATATAGGGGCTCCAACCCCCTTGAAGATGCTCCACTCTTCATGCTATCATCCCAACAAAAGAGCCATTCTTGATAGCTCATCAAGACAATCATCAATTCCCAATTATGTGCATTGAGTAGGGGCTGCATGGCTGAAAATGAGAGATAAGAATATGCAATCTCTGCTGCCCCTCCTTTCATTCATGATGGATGTAGAGCTGTGGACCTTGGGCTGGAATAAGATGGCTCTCATGAAGCCAAAAGGAGCTTGGCCCTTCCCGATCCTCTTCATGGAACTTATTAAGTCTTCTTGCCCAACCTCCTATGCATGTGATGAACAATTTATTTCTGTCATAGGTGCTCCAAAAGAAACAAGGACTAGGTGTTATTGGATGGTGACCCAAGTCCTCCCTTGAGATCAGCTTTGTCCATCACCTTGTTGTCCCAAATCAAGATACAATAAGTGGCCATCCCACCACTAGTTGCTGCCATAAGATTCTCCAAAGCTTGGAAATGATAGATGATAATTGGTGTTGCTTGAATGGAGTTCAAGCAACACATGTCATGCTCCCACTTCTCCCATGTGAGAGACTTACTTGCATGACACCAACTCAACACATGGCCTTTTGTGTAAGGAACTAAACATAAAGTGCAGCAGCCATATAGAGTTTCATCCTCCTCTCAAAGCATGAAAGGGGTTTGGAAGACTATATTCCCCATGGATACTTTCACCCAAAGAAGCAAAAATCGCGATCGGGATTAAATCGCCGAGGGGAAAAAATTGGAAAAAATCGTAAAAATCGGGAAAAAATCGGCACATACAAAAATATTCATTTTTTTTCAATTTTTTTAATATCTAAAGCACCCACAACATAAAATAAATGCATTGACACATAAATATGAAGAAAAAACTAATATATAAGACGTGTAATATCATGTCTAGTGCTACATCACACATAATAGTGAATCATGTCCTGAATACTAAGTCCTGAGTCTCAACTCAACCTCAAAATATCAACAAAAATTATAATAATGTATCTCATATCATGAGTCATAATGTTATATACAAAGGAATGCACCAAATAACCTATACTACTGATTTCCTTTGCCCCTCTTGCGAGAAAATGTAACAACTTTCCCTCTAGACGAAGAAGCTGGCGGGGCTGGCAATGGACTCTGTTGTGCTCCAGATCCTGAAGCACCAGGAGCTAAAGGAGGCAGACCACGTCCTCTACCGATAGCAGGGGTAGGTGGTGTCACCTCCTCCTCTTGTTGTTGCTCCTCCTCCTCCTCCTCATGAAACTCATCATTGATTCATCGCTACTAGAAATGGGATCATCAACAAGAGATACATAAACATCATCTAGCTCAAAGTCTTTAGACTTGGATTGCTCAACCTTATAACATGATAGAAATTGAAAAGTTTAACATGCCTAACCAATGATTTTGGTTTGAGTGAAGGGTTCATCTCCTCAACCTTAAAATGCGGTAGAAAAAGATTAACATGCCTAACCAGTTGTTTTCCTTTGAGTGAAGGGTACATTCTTGTTAAAGCCATAGTAGGGGAGTTCAACAATCAATACCACCAACATCAACAAAGTTCAACAATCAATGCCACCAACATCAAGGTTCTTAAAGGACTTCATACTCTTGATTAAATGCCAATCTCATACCCTTACACATAATAGAATCAAATGGAAACAATGCAAATCCCCAAACCATGAAACCCTGAAAACCATTAAGTCTGTTGAATTTTGAGTGAAATCTAAAATTCTAGTTTCTCCATATGAAATCCAATGAGGTCGAAACCACTCTTAAACATCCTGAGTCATTTCATGGTAATGTTAAAAATTGAAGTAAAAGGATGAAAGGAAATATCACTTTTACTTTAAGAATTTAACATTACCATTAACTGCCAACAGGGTGTGTCAGGAAAATGAGAGGGCTGCAAAAATGACAAAAAAAAAAATCGATTTTTGAACTTATAGGGTTGTTGTTTGATGGGCCCACTGGTAGAAAAAAATCGCGATTTTTTGGCGATCGGCGATTTTTTCAAAAAATCGGGAAAAAATCGCCGATAAAATCGTTGAGTTGAAAAAATCGCGATGTTTGCTTCTTTGCTTTCACCCATTGTGCCCTTCCTCCTCTTGTGTTCAACAAAGTTTGAACATTATCAATACAAGAACATAGAAAAGCTCCCATAAACCAATTCTTGAGAAGGTTAGGTCCAAGTACATACATGATTATGTCATTTGTCTCAAACAGAAATACATGTACATATATGTTTGGTGAAAGTAGATGTATGGACTTTGAAATTCACCTTGTGGAGTCCATACCTTTTTCTTGTCAACCCAACACCCATGCCTTCTTTTTATGCAGCCTCCTCTTGAGATACAAGGCATGTGACAAGAAAATCAGAAATTTAGGGGAGTTTTTAAACTCACCCAGCGACCCCCAGCGCAGGCTGTCCTTCCCCTGCCTCAAATCTGAGCGTGGTAAGTGGTTTTACAAGCCACTTGCTGCTCCTGTCATTCCACCATGGCTGAAAGTGAAATGTATATTGGGTGTTGTAGAGAGGCACCCATCATGTTGTAACACCTCCCTCAGCCCATCAAGGGAGTGGCCATATTTGAACATAATCTTGGCCCTTAGTTGGCCATGAAGCTTGTAATGCAAAACACTCCTCTTGGGAGTGATGGCTTGCAAACAAAAAGGTAAGAGGATACATGCAATCATAAAATAAGATGTTTTTTACATAAGCATGCTTCTTACCCAAAGTCCCCAATGCTGTGATAGTTTCCCTCTTAGGAAGAGATGACTCTGAGGCACAAGGTTGAGGGAACACTTTTCTCTTCTGCTCATCATAGGAACTCCTTGGTGGCTCATCATAGGAACTCCTTGGTGGAATTCCTTCAAGTAAGGAGACATCAAGGCATAGATCATGGAAAGATGTAGGACCTGATATGTCCTTGCTTTGTCTTTGCTTTTCTTTCGTAGATCATCTTGCCTTCTCCTTGCATGATCATGCTGAAATAAGAGGGACAAATGTTTCTTACCATGTGAAGCTTGCCCTCTCATTTGCCTTCTGCAATCTTTAGGATCTCACCATTTGACAAGTATGGCACATGCTGCTTATGAATTGTGCCACAATCTCCATATGTGAGATTCTTTAGAACTCTTTGCAAAATTGCAAGGGTTTTCCTCCTTGGAGCAGTTGCTCCTTCTTCTTCATGAAAGGTTAGAGGGGCCCTTACTGTGACTGCGCTGTCACTTCCAGCCTTATCTTCAGAGATGGAAAATGTCTCATCCCCCAATAGGAGACCTTAGAACTTGGTCTTCTCTTGAAGGAGGGATTCCCATGTCTTCTTTTCCTTCTTGAAACCTCATAAAGGTTCCATTGCAGTCCTCTTCTCCTTGAAACCCCCTTGGAGTCTCACTGCATCTTTCTGCCTTCAACTGTTAAACCCCCCTTTTTGAGAGGTTCTCCTTGGATCTGAATATTGATGAGAATGATCTCATCCTCTCCACACCTTCTACTTTCTGCTTTCTGCTCAGCACTTCTCCGGTAGCTTGATCTCACAGGCTGTGCCAGAGATCATTCTCTGATACCACTGTAATGAACCATATGGGAAGGGTTAAGCACAATGAGGAATATCTTAAGATTTTCCACTATGGGTTCACACAAGATGGGATCACACCAACAGATCTAAACCAGATATAGACTGGTAGGGCATTTACTGGTTATATCACCTCTAAGGAGAGGATGAAAACCAGAGGTTTCCTGGCCCGTTCCAGACTCTGTCTGAAGATAGTTGGTAAAACACAGCGAGTGTGGGAATAACACACTCCTAATGGAGTTTGTAGCCCTTGGGATCCTTAGATCTACAGATCTAAAGATTGGATCCAAAAGAGGAGCAAAAACCAAACAAGGAAGAAGCGGGAAATTCCACTCTCAGGAAAATCTGCAATAGGCTCAAGGAAAACGTTGTATAAGCAAAACAGAGCAAAAATAACGCAGACCAGGGCTGGGTTCCCCTAGCTTAGGCTATGTGGGACCTCCATGGTGAATTTAAGCAAAAACAAATAAGTTTAGAGGCCTTAAACAAATCTCCCATGAAGCTGACTAGTTAAAAATCAGCTAAAGAGAAGAGCTGTAAACAAGGAAAAACCCCACTGTAGAAACTACGCAATCTGAACTGGAAATTGTAGAAGATCCATGGGAAGGTTCGTGCTAAGGAATATAACAGCAGATTTGATTCATGGATGAACTCCTTTCATTATTCAGTGAAGTACAAGAAAAATGAGCAAGAAACTTCATAAAAGAGAGCTGTATGACATATATAACTTGCAGGAAAGACCAAACAGCATCCCTCTTGGAGAGCTTCAGCTGCTGTACATTAAATCTCAGATCTATAACTGATCCATGGCTGAAACATCAAATCCATACCAGATCTGGAAACTACACAACCTTCTTATTAAGATCCCCCTTGGGGTTTCATCAATTTAACACACAATAAGTACAGATCTGACTTTTAAACTATAAGACTGCAGAAAAATTTGTATTTTTGAAGATGGCTTTTATTACAACATGATTCAGATTTGAAATAGCATAGAATAGTAAGCTACTCTTTTACATTACAAGTGAGAGGCAAGCCTTAATCACTGGAGATGCTCTAGTGCACAAAACTGAAATAACAATAAACCCAAGTGCAGAAACACAGTTCTTGAGAGGGACTGCATAGTAGCTGTAGAGAAATGAAGCATAAACTATATAATACAGATCTGAAATCAAAATGGGAGTGAGATCCTTTTCCGGGTGGTCACAAGACACCCTCCCTGAGAGAAATCCCCTCTAAAATCACTAGATCTTTGCAGATCTAGTTCACCCACTTGCTGCAACTCATAAGCAGCTGCAAAACCCTCAACAGGACCAGCGCTGCTCAAAGAGGTGAAGCTTGGCCAAAATGCCGGATAGTGGAGAGATGCATCCCAATCTCCTCCAATAGCTACTCCATGGAAGGAGGGAGGATTCCTAAACAGGAGATCCTCTTCCCTTAGGCTAAACAGCCAAGGGACTGGAGTTTCTGCAGCAACTTCTGAAATTCGAAAATCCTTCAACAAACCTTTCATGCTGCCTCTCCTTTTTATAACATTAGGGCTTGCAAAAACCCTAAGCCACCTTCTTAAACTTAACCCTTTTCACACATGTGATCCTCCTCTAGAAGCATGTTGTGCTTGATGGGTAAGCATTCCTCAAAACTGTGCTGTAGGTGGGGCCAAGGTTGACCCAATTGTAGAAATTTTCTGTTTTCCCACCCCGGTTTCAGTATCACTTATTTCTCCTTTTAGTTAAATGCCCTTTCCCATATCCTTACATACAACAATCAGAAAAATAATTTTTATTTGCTGAAACAGAAATTACTTTGCTGAAACACAAATTACTTCGCTGAAACACAAATTCTGGAAAACTTTACAGAATGCTGAGACTGCAGAAATAAAACAAAACACAGCAAGCTAAAACAGTCATTCAACACATTTGAACACTGAGATTTTTGGTCAACATGACCCTGGAAAAACCCCCTACAACTCTTGGGGAAAACCAGTTTGAGAGCTCCTTATTTCTGAAAAATGCTTTTTACAGTGAGGCAGAAATTACAGCAAAAATTTCAGCAACTAAACAACAGTACTTATCTTGATTTCCGTGCATTCACTCCGCCTTGGAAAACGTGCAAAACAATAAAAACCCAAAACAAAAATTTTACAGCTTTTATGACAGCATTAAATGCTGAAATGAGCTTCTCGATTTTTGTGCCCAGCTGTACGGCCGTACTGCTGTACGGACTGTACGGATTTGACAACAAACCCTCCTCGATTTTCGTGCTCCTTTTGCCTCGAAATCTGTGCCGAAGCTGCTGTACGGCTGCTGTACGGATTTCTAGAAATTCGTGCCACCAACTAGCAGTCTCTCTCCTCAATTTTGTGCCCAGAATCTACTCAGAAATAAATGCTGAAGCTGCTGTACAGTTTTCCTTGAAAAATGTGCCTCTCCCTCGAAAAATGTGCCCAACATTTGCTGTACAGATTTCTGCCTTGGAAACCGTGCCTCTTTTCTGCTGTACGGATTTTGCTGAAGTCTCTATCAGCTACCCTCTTTCTCCTCTCTGCTCAGAAATCTCCCTTGCTCTCCTTCTCTCCTTCTCTCAATCTGCTCATGAAAGAAATGAATGACCTTTTCCTCCTTTCCCTCCTTTAACCTAACCCTAAGTGACTTTTGGGGAATCCCTAAATCCAATGGCTGAAATAGATTGAGATCTAGGGCTGAGATTAAATGCTCATTTAAATCTCACTTTCTATTTTTTAATTCACCCCACTTTAAAAAAAGACCCACTTAGTCATTTATTTCCAAAGTCACTTTTCCTTTCTAATTTTACATTGACTTTATTAAAGTCACTTTAAAATTAGACTTTAATAACTTTATCACTTAAAGTCACTTTTAAATTAGATTTGACTTTATAAAAATTATAAAGTCACTTTAGGAGAAAAAATTAAATTCTTTTGGACACTTTTCCCTAGGCCAAAGATCAAAGCCTTAGGGAACCACCTGTCCTCTGGTAACCAAATTTCAACACTCCCTCTTACCGAGGAAGGTGTTCCTCACCACACCCATTTTGTCTCTGAAGTAGACATGCTTGCCCCGTGGTAAGGCTTTGGTAAGAATATCTGCAACCTGCTCATCAGTGGGAATATACTCAAGCTTCACAGCTCCTTTCTGAACATAGTCTCTGATGAAATAATATTTGATCCCGATATGCTTTGACCTGTCATGAAATATTGGATTCTCCGTGAGTTTAATGCAACTTTGATTATCACAATAAATCACTGAAGGTCTCAACGGCTGACCAAATAATCCAAACAACATCTTGCGAAGCCAGATGGCCTCACAACTAGCTAGACTGGCTGCCATATACTCTGCTTCCGCTGAACTCAATGCTACTGACTGCTGCTTTCGGCTGAACCATGACACAACTGCCGAACCCAACCCAAAACAGCACCATGAAGTGCTCTTCCTATCAGAAGCACAACCTGCCCAATCAGAATCAGTGTAACCTGCCAATCTCACTCCATCCCCCTGCCTGTAGTCCAGACCATAATCCACTGTCCCCTGCAAGTACCGCAAAATGTGTTTTGCGGCCACCCAGTGAACCTTCCTAGGCTCACACATAAACTGACTCATCGTGTTGACTGCAAAACAAATATCTGGCCTAGTGTTGACCAAATACATCAAGGAACCAATCAGCTGTCTGTACAATGTGGGATCCACCAACTCGGAATCCGAAGCATGAAGCTTCTTCCAGTTGGTGATCATCGGTGTTGATATGGGTTTACAATCCTCCATGTGGAATATGCCAAGGATATCCACAATATACTTCCCCTGCCCCAGGAAGAAATGCCCCTCCTCCTGCCACACCTCCAAACCCAAAAAGTAATGCATCAAGCCGATGTCCTTCATCTCAAACTCTGCCGCAAGATCTCTCTTGCAGTGCTCTATGAGTCTCTCTGCACTTGTAATGACTAAGTCATCCACATACAGCACCAGAATGAGAGGCTCCTCACCTATCACAATATAGTAAAGGTTCGGATCTGCCTCACTCTTTGTGAAACCCATCTTCTGCAAGTATGTATCTATCCTGGAGTACCAAGCTCTGGGAGCTTGCTTCAAGCCATAAAGGGCCTTCTTCAGTCTGCACACATGGGACTCCTTCCCATGCACCTCAAAGCCCTGTGGCTGCTCAATGTACACCTCCTCCTGTATGAAGCCATTGAAAAATGCGGTCTTCACATCCATCTGGTGGATCTTCCAACCCATCTCTGCTGCTATCGATATAATGGAGCGGATCGAAGTATATCGAGCCACGGGAGCGAAGGTCTCCTCATAATCAACTCCCTCTACCTGGGAGAACCCTCTAGCCACAAACCTCGCTTTGAATTTCTCAACGCTGCCATCTGCAGCATGCTTTACCTTGTAAAGCCATCTGGAAGTAACCACGGATTTTCCCTCAAGCCTTGGCACCACCTCCCAAACATCATTCTTCATGATAGAAGAATACTCCTCCTGCATGGCCTCTCTCCAGACCTGCTGGTTAGCTGCCTCCTCATAGCTAGAAGGCTCAGAGTCAAGGATGCTGGTAGCCATTGCCATATAGCTACAAAACCTCTTAGGTGGTCTGCTCTCTCTGACCGGCCTCTTAGGCCCAACAACAGATGTGGCCTCTCTTAAGGTGTCCTGAAGCCACTTGGGCTTCCTCTTCCCTGAGCATTCTTCTCCCATTGGAGAATGAAACTCCTCCTCCTCATCATCATTAGGAGCCTGAACTCCTGACGTAAATACATTGTCCTCCTGCTGCACACAAGACACAGCAAGGCGAGGGTACAGTGTGAACTGTCCATCAGTGGACTCCCTGGTCAATCCTGTGTGAGGTATGCATCTTTGCCGAAGCCCACCTACGACTCGCCGAGCCTTTGCTCGCGACGGACCGGACATCGTCATAGATGTACCTCGGATCCTCCCACGATCCACCGCCTCTTTGGATCCCTGTGGGCCGACTCGGAGCCTGGCTGCTTGGGGGTGCCGCTGATCCAGATACTCTAACTCCCGTGACCTCCTAAAGGCCCTATCCTCCTCGAACTTCACATTCTGCCTGACAACAACTTTCCTCTGTGCAGGAATGTAAATCCGAAAGGCCTTTGAGGTCTCACTGTAGCCCACAAAGATACCCTTCTCTGCGGTGGCTTCTAGTTTGGTCCTCTTCTCCTTGGGTATGTAGGAGTATGTGATACCCCCAAAGATACGAAGATGACCAATATCAGGCTTCTTCCCAGAAAAAGCCTCCTCTGGAGTCATGTGCCCTGGGGCACGATGCGGACTCCTGTTCTGCAAATAAACAGCAGTGTTGCAGGCCTCTGCCCACAAAAACAATGGCAACCCCTGATCATGTAACATGGCTTTGGCAGCCCCTCCGATGGATCTGTTCTTCCTCTCCGCAACCCCGTTCTGCTGGGGGTTGTAAGGAACAGTGAACTCCCTCCTAATGCCTGCCTCTGCACAATAGTCAACAAACTCTCCAAGGGTGTACTCTCCTCCATTGTCCGACCTCAAGGATTTGATCTTCCGACCTGTCTGTGTCTCCACAAGAGCTCTGAACTCCTGAAACCACTTGAAGACCTCACTCTTGGTCTTCAAGAAATAAATCCAGGTCCTCCTGGAGTGATCATCAATGAATAACACATAGTACTCATATCCACTCAAGGAAACATGAGACATCCGACCGCTCACTTCGGAATGAATCAAATCAAGTATCCCAGTCGCTCTGCTGTCACTGCTGGGAAAAGGGGATTTGGCAAACTTGCCCATCGCACATCCTCTGCAAGTATCAAAGTGATCAATACTGAACTCTGGCACACCTAAGTGATCTCCCGCAAAGTCCTCAAGGCTCCATGATACATATACCCCATCCTGCGGTGCCAAATCTCACACAGCTCAGAACTGCTAGCTCTGCTGTCGGTACTACTGCTCAATGCCAAAAGGGGCTGAAATGCAAACTTGTACACCTTTGCATGGCGTACACCTATCACTCTAGCTGAATCAGCTGGAGTGCCCCTGGGATACATCAGCACCTGTCCACTCCTGAACAGTATCTCATATTCTCTATCCTCAAAAGCTGAGATGGATATGAGGTTCTTCCTCATCCCTGGCACATAAAGAACATCTGACACCTTCAAGGGAGGTTTAGACTCCCTCTGAAATGCCAGTGTTCCCACACCGACTACTCTAACAACTCTGTCATCAAAGAGAGAATCTATACATGCGAAAATAGTTTTTAGAGGAGAAGGAATAACCTGTTTCTGAGTTCTGGGTTAATAAAAAACTCAGAAACAGGTTATTCCTTCTCCTCTAAAAACTCTGTCATCACCGAGTACTACCTCTATATCAGTGCCACTCTCTGAAAGCTCTGAGAAGTACTCACGGACTCCTGTCATATGATGTGAAGCCCCACTGTCCACATACCAGATACCCGAAGATGCTCCGCTAATCGAGGGAAATGCATGCTCCCTCTGAACCTCTATGGCAGATAATCCTGCACTAGAAGACTCACACGCAATGAGCCCAAACTCCCGGTCAAAGCGATCTGCAAAGTCCTCAACCTCTGCTGAAGCTGCCATGCTCTGGTTCTTCCCCTTCTTCTTCTTCTTCTCCGGACACACAACTGCATAGTGTCCCATCTTCTGACAATTCCAACACTTCACCTTGGAATAGTCCTTTTGTGTGTTACCCTATTTACCTTTACCTTTACCTTTGCCCCCACCATTGCTTGTGGAAGCCTGCTTCTTGCCTTTGCCTTTCTTGCCTCCTGCCAACAATGCTACATCCTCATCCTGCTCAACTAGCTTGGCTGCCCCAAGCTGACCTTTCCTGATCTCTGTCTGAATGCAATCATCCCAAAACCTCTCCCATGTGGGAAGGGTCTCACGTGCACAAACCACATCAACAAAGTTCATCCATGAACTGGGGAGGCCATTCACTGCTATCCGCACCAACTCAGTGGGTTGAATGACCTCTCCAATTAGTGCCAACTCATCTCTCACATTAGTAATCTTTGTGAGATATCTAGCTGCACTATCAGTCTTACCCATCTTAATGGTTTTCAACTTCTCCTTCAGGACCATTTTCCGGTTCTCATTGGTACTTTGGTAGAGATTGGACAATGCTGTCCACATCTCATGAGCATTTCTCTTTCCTCTCACATGAGGAATGCAATGGTCTTTGATTCCGTCTAGGATCAGTCTCTTACCCTTGTTGTTCTTTCTATTATATGCTGCCAACTGAATAGCATCAATAGGCACATTAACAGGCTGCTGTGTGGTATGAACCATGATATCCCAGACTTCTGCCTCCTCAAAGATACTCTGCATTCTCTCCTTCCAAATGCTGTAATTGGTATGCCCATCCAACCTATCCTCCACCCTCAATCCCAACGACATCCTGCTGTCCTAAAACTGAAAAATAGCACTGCTGTAGTAAAGATAAAAATTCTGTTTGTGAAAAAATTAGCTTGCTGGAATTTTCTGAGTGAAAAATTAGCAGGCTGTATTTTTTCTCTTTGCTGTCCCAAATTACACTTTCAGCGCTCAAGCTTTGATACCATGTAGAAATTTTCTGTTTTCCCACCCCGGTTTCCGTATCACTTATTTCTCCTTTTAGTTAAATGCCCTTTCCCATATCCTTACATTCAAGAATCAGAAAATAATTTTTATTTGCTTAAACATAAATTACTTTGCTGAAACACAAATTACTTTGCTGAAACACAAATTCTGGAAAACTTTATAGAATGCTGAAACTGCAGAAATAAAACAAAACACAACAAGCTGAAACAGTGATTCAACACATTTGAACACTGAGATTTTTGGTCAACATGACCCTGGAAAAACCCCCTACAACTCTTGGGGAAAACCAGTTTGAGAGCTCCTTCTTATTTCTGAAAAATGCTTTTTACAGTGAGGCAGAAATTACAGCAAAAATTTCAGCAACTAAACAACAGTACTTATCTCGATTTCCGTGCATTCACTCCGCCTTGGAAAACGTGCAAAACAGTAAAAACCCAAAATAGAAATTTTACAGCTTTTATGATAGCATTAAATGCTGAAATGAGCTTCTCGATTTTTGTGCCCAGCTGTATGGCCGTACTGTTGTATGGACTGTACGGATTTGACAACAAACCCTCCTCGATTTCCGTGCTCCTTTTGCCTCGAAATCTGTGCCAAAGCTATTGTACGGATTTCTAGAAATTCATGCCACCAACCAACAGTCTTTCTCCTCGATTTTCGTGCCCAGAAATAAATGCTGAAGCTGATGCATAGTTTTCCTTGAAAACTATGCCTCTCTCCCTCGGAAAATGTGCCCAACACTTGGTGTACGGATTTTTGCCTTGGAAACCGTGCCTCTTTGCTGTTGTACGGATTTTGCTGAAGTCTCTATCAGCTGCCTTCTTTCTCCTCTCTGCTCAGAAATCTCCCTTGCTCTCCTTCTCTCCTTCTCCCAATCTGCTCATGAAAGAAATGAATGACTTTTTCCTCCTTTCTCTCCTTTAACCTAACCCTAAGTGACTTTTGGGGAATCCCTAAATCCAATGGCTGAAATAGATTGAGATCTAGGGCTGAGATTAAATGCTCATTTAAATCTCACTTTCTATTTTTTAATTCACCCCACTTTAATAAAGACCCACTTAGTCATTTATTTCCAAAGTCACTTTTCCTTTCTAATTTTACGTTGACTTTATTAAAGTCACTTTAAAATTAGACTTTAGTAACTTTATCACTTAAAGTCACTTTTAAATTAGATTTGACTTTATAACTTTATAAAGTCACTTTAGGAGAAAAATTAAATTCTTTTGGACACTTTTCCCTAGGCCAAAGATCAAAGCCTTAGGGAACCACCTGTCCTCTGGTAACCAAATTTTAACACCAATCAAATGGATTTTCTCCTTCCACACTTAAGTGTGTTTAATAAAATAGCCCAGATTTAACCCCTTTCACTTTGGGCATGTATTTATTCTCAATTTAGGAGTTTAATGAACCTCCCTTTCACATTTATTCATGAAGTAAGCAAATAAAGCAAAATTATAATACTCCTACTAGCTTATGACCAAATGGGGATATTACATAACCTTTGATTTTAAGATGTCCTAGGCACTAGTTTTTTGCAACTCAAGGTTGTCTCTAGGAGCTATAACATATTTTTGGCACCGTTGGCGAGGAACGTTTTTGAAAATCGTTTCCATGGGATATGACATTATTTTCACCCTTAAATCAGGCGAGCATGAAGGGTTGAGAGTTTCACACCCCTCACCTTGGTGACTCCATTATTATCTGAGTCTAAATCAGCTGCAATCCTGGCTTACACCAGGCCTCATCTTAGGTCAGATACTTCTCAGCTGAGAACCCCTTCTGTATCTGATCCTGAAAAGATTATATTCAAGAGAATTTGGAAAGAAAAGCAGCTTGTTCAAGCTGACTTACCCTCATACTCGTTAGAAGATTTTCCGTCCTCATCTGAGAAAGTTGAAATCTATGGCCCCGGCTCTACAACCCGAGTACTTGAATATCCCCCAGAAACCTTTGCTTTAGCCAGTTCTGAGATAAAAGACGAAGCTGAATCAATGAATATCTCCTTGCCTCCTTTGTGTCCCACTACAAAGGTCAAGGGAGTCAAAGAAGTTACCATACTCCAGAACTCATCTCAGGTAAATATACAAATCCCCTCTCAGTATATACCTATTGTAATCCACCAGAATCCCCCTCAGAATCCACCACCACTGCCCCTCATTTCTGTGTCAGGCTTCCTCCTTAACAAATATGCCCCATTGGCCTTGCCTCAAGTTTTGAATGATATGCCTCAGGACTATCTAAAGCTCTTCCCTCGGTTGACCGATGAAGAGAGTACTTCTGCTCAGAAACTTGTTGAAGACTTTGTGCTTTTGTTGAAAATGTCAATGTGGAACACTGGGATGTGGTGTTAAGGCTTTTCATCCAGTCTTTGGATGGAGAAGCTCGAAAGTGGTTTAAATCTCTTGGTAACAACATGTTCACCACTTGGGAGGAGATGGAGAATCTGTTCACTCAAAAATGGGGAGAAAGGAGGGATCTCAGTTACATCCTCACAGAGTTCAATGCCTTGAAGAAGAAACACAATGAAGATGTAACCGAGTTTATAAAAAGGTTCCACAAGCTGTACAATAATCTACCTGCTAAAATAAAACCTCCTCAAGCAGTGACCAAAGTGGTTTTTGTTGGAGCATTTGAGCCCGAGATTGGATTCACCTTGAGAGAGAGAAAATCTGCATCCCTAGATCAGATTCAGACTGATGCTCTAGAGGTAGAAGCAAACTTTGCTTCTACTGGAAAATCCGAAGGAAGAACAGAGCATGAGGCAAGGAGAAGGGGTAAGGAGGAGGCTTCTATCTCCAATCAAGGAAGAGAATCATCGGAGTACAAGTTTGAAGAGATGAACAAGATGATCAGAAACCTCTCCAATAAGCTGGTGAAGCTTGAACTGGAGGCTAAGAATTCCTCTCCTCGACCCAACCAGATGGCCCCTAATCGAGGTTTCTGTTAGTCATCAGTATTTTTCACTATCTTTAGATGACTATAGGATGGTTGTAGCTTTCTGAAAACAATATTCCTTGAATATCTTGAGTTTCAGAAATCTCACTGCCTTCATTATCCTTATAGACCTATTTTCACTATTCTTCAGTTTTCCATCTCAAAGTCACCTTGTTGCTCTTAAAAGACTCATTATGGGCTCCTACTTCTCATTTTCATCTTTCTTTCCTACCTAAGACCTCGTTGCCCTATTTTCCCCTGTCAATAAACTCCACCCTCCCTCTAGGGTTTTTTGTTGTCAACTCATTCCCATGTTCCTTTGGGCATAATAATCTATAACAAATACTCTGTTTTCACTTGAAAATCTCCAAGTCAAATTTCAGTCAAAATCAGGTCAAAGGACACCCCCATTAGGTCATTAGGGTTTTACATTTTTTCAAAGTCATCCTTGGATGTTTTAGGCACTGCTTTTCCTTTGCCAGAATCTGGATCAGATGTAATAGAATGTATATTCAAGAAGGACCTATGTTTTAAAAACCAGTCGTCCAAACTCGGAATCGGTCGAGTCGACCGAGCCAAAGGGATGGCCGGTCTGACTCGTTGGTTAAACTGGTCCGGCGGCTAGTTTGTGACCGAGCCAGCCGAGCCGTACATCGACTCGGTCGGATTGATCAAAAACCGGTCAGCTCGGCCTAGCCCGAGTTAGCTCGGCTGGTGAGCTCCAGCTAGCCGCGGGGCCCAAAAAATCCAAAAATACAAACTTAAAAATCATTTTAATTTTGCTGTTAGGTTTTATTTACCTTATTTAACCCCTCCCCATCCTATTTAACCTACCCAACCCCTCTCAATACCTCACATCTATCTCATTGAATTTGCTTGAGCATTTGTGAGGATTTTGTGAAGAGTTGTGGAGTTGGTTTTGGAGCAGCTTTGAGGAGTCTTTTGGGCAAGCTTTGGAGCAGCAGTGAGGAGCTTATTGGGCAAGCTTTGGAGCAACATTGAGAAGTTGGTTTGTTGGAGCTGCATTGAGGAGGCTAGAGGCTAGAGGTATTTATTTTTTCTCTTCTAAAATCTGCCTTTGCTTGTTTTATTTATTTTGCAAATCTGAAAATGGTAAACATAGTTTTTGGTGAAAGAAATGAACATAGAATGAATAGTCTTTTTTTGTTTTCATTTTCAGATTTAAACCTTTTATTTCCAAGTCAAAAACTCAGTCCAAAATGGCCCCTAGAGCGAAAGATGCTGCTTGGGCATATGCTGAAATGGTTGATGATCAAACTACATTTGGCTGGTCTTAGAGGCCAAATTACTCCATGTGAAGCACAAAACATTGGGGAAATTAGGATGGAGTTGAAAGAACAATTTCAGAAGTTTGAGGAAGACAGAATTAGGCAAAAAGAAATACAGACTAAAATTTGGAGGAAGAGAAATCTACAACATATGATGGCTGCCAACCCAAGTTTTGATTATGAGGGTTCTTCATCTATTCCTTGCACTGATGCATCAAACCCCTTTCGCTATGTTCCTCCCTCTATGGAGTCTAGTTTTGAAAAGGGTAAGGGTGCAATGAGAAATAAGGGTACTATCAAAAGTTTTTTTGTGTCCCTCTTCTCCCTCTGATAGTGCAACTGCACATGGTCCTAGTCCTCCAACTGTGCAGCCCACTTTAGATGCTCATTGGAAAAAAGAATTGAGAAATGTTGCTTGTGATTACATTGCTAGATGGTGGTATGATGCTGATATTCCCTTCAAAAGTACTCGTTCACCATATTATGAACCTATTTTTGATGCCATATATGTTGCTGGAAAGGGCTTCAAAGGCCCTACTATGCATGAGTTAAGAGGATCTCTTTTACAAAGAGAGATTTTGAACATTGATGATTATTTGAAAGAGTTCAAAAACTCATGGGCACATACAGGATGTACCATCATGTCAGATGGATGGACTGATTAGAGGAACCGTACCATCATAAACTTTCTTGTCTTTTGCCCATGGGGAACCATGTTTATAAAATCAGTTGATGCATCTGATAGGGTGAAAGATGCACATTTGTTGTTTCATATTTTGGATGAGGTTGTTGAAGAGGTGGGGGTGGCAAATGTTGTTCAAATCATCACAGACAATACCTCTAACTATGTTCTTGCTGGTAAATTGTTAGAGGAAAAACACCCAACCATCTTTTGGACCCCATGTGCTGCACATTGCATAGACCTCATGCTTGAGGATATTGACAAAATAGACTGGATCAAGAACACTATAAATCATGCCAAATGCATCACAAAATATATTTACAATCACTCATGGATTCTGAATCTAATGAGGAAAAACACAAGGGGCAAGGAAATTATTAGGCGTGCCATCACTAGATTTGCAACACATTTTTTGACATTGCAATCTATATGCTTATCCAACATAGAAACTTGCAAAAGTTGTTTTCTAGTGATGAATGGAATGAATGTCAGTGGGCTCGCAAACAGGATCGCAAAGATGTGAAAAGGAAAGTCAATGAAGAAATATTTTGGAAAAAGGCAGCAGAGATTGTGAAACTTGCTGAGCCACTGGTTAAGGTGTTGCGCTTGGTGGATGGGGAAAGATTGGCTATAGGCTTCATTTATGAGGCTATGGATCAAGCAAAGGAGCAAATAAGGGCAGCATACAAAGACAGAGTGGGTAAGTATGGGCCCATTTGGGCAATCATTGATGATAGATGGAACAATCAACTCCATCGCCCTATACATGTAGCTGGGTATTTTCTGAACCCAAGGTATCATTATAAAGCTCAGGAAGCAAGAGCTTTGAATGGGGAGGTTAGAGATGGATTGATTGATTGCATTGGTCGCATGATCCCCACAGAGAGTGAGCAGTTGAAGATACACAATCAGATCACTGTGTTCAAGCAAGCCACAGGTACCTTTAGCAAGAACCTTGCAAGGATTGCGAGGGAATCAGATGAGCCAGGTAAACAAAGAATTTCAATTTTCAAATTCATATTTTATTATTTTGTTACTTGTATAATTGTTTATAATTTCAATTTCAAAGTTGGATATAAATTGTTGAGCTAACTGAAACTCATTTTTTGCAGCACAATTGTGGGAGCCATTTGGTAGCCATTGTCCTGAATTGCAAAGGTTTGCAATCCGCATTTTTAGTCAAACTTGCAGTGCTTTTGGGTGTGAGCGCAATTGGTCTGTCTTTGAGAGGATTCACACAAAGAAGAGAAGCCGTTTGGAGCAAAAATGGTTAAATGATCTTGTGTATGTCTAGTACAACCTCCGACTAAGACGCAACCAATTCCTGAACAAAAGACTTGATTCAGATCCCATTGTGTTGGAGGATATTGATCCAACATCAGATTGGGTAGTGGAGACTTGTCCACTAGAGTTTGACTCTGATGAGGATATTCGTGTGGGGATTGACTTCGATTTAGAGGTAGAGGCTATGCCCAATGCAGATCCACTAGTAGCAGACCCAATCACAAGCCCTCCAGTTGCAGGCGCAGGCACTTCCTCTACTCAGCCACGGCGGAGGCGCATAACTCGTCTATCTCAGGGTGGTAGGGGCAAGGATGTAGTTCCAGTTGAGGATGTTGATTCAGAGGAGGAGCGAGCGGTTTCCCCCTCTGGTTCAGAGTTTGAGGAAGAGGACATTGGCTTGTCAGATGTCTAGCACTAGTGACTATTCATGTTTTGTTGTAGAGGCCATTTAGAGCCTCCTTGGTTATGTTTTTTGTTTTGATCTCTATATCATCATCATGTATTGGACAGTGCACTGGTTGCAATTTTGATATAATGGATATATTCATGAGCCTACTTTGATCATATGTTGTCTTTTGTCTATATTGTAATGCTTTGTGCTTGGAAACATGAATAAAAATCTTTAAAAATATGTTTTTTTACAAAAAAATTAATATTTAATGTATTTTTTACAAAAACCGAGTCATTGAAACTGAATCGGCCGAGTCAATACCGAGTCGGAGTCGGAGTCGGAGCCGACCCTCGGCCGAATCAGAACTCAATTCCGATTTTTAAAACACTCTGAAGGACCCAAAAATTCCAAAGAAGATTATCTTCTAAGTTCAGAGTCTACAAGTGAGAAAAAT
This sequence comes from Pinus albicaulis, assembly GCA_034641835.2. Classification (NCBI taxonomy): domain Eukaryota; kingdom Viridiplantae; phylum Streptophyta; class Pinopsida; order Pinales; family Pinaceae; genus Pinus; species Pinus albicaulis. The sequence goes on along the minus strand of CM076570.1, from coordinate 1,538,616,856 downwards.
GGAAAAAGTTTAGCACTTTTGCAGGAGTGTTGAAAGATTTATCAGCTAAAGGTACTGATGATGTAGTCTGTCTACTCCTGAATGAAAACAACTTACAACAAGGGAAAGAGGAAACACTTGATCTTGTAGATGACTAGGGTTATGAGCTGGTCAGTCCATTTGAGTGGCAGAGTAGTGATCACTTGCAGAAAAAGATATGGAGGAAGCACACAAGGCCAAACATGAAGAAAGTCTATCAGAAAAGATTGATGGAATATGGAAAAGGTGAGGTGAATTGGACAGAAATGAATGAACTTGAAAGGGCTATACAGAACTTAGAAGACAACACTGATGATTGCTGTAAAGAATTGCAAATACCTAGGGTTTTGAAAAAGATGGCCAGAGAAGGTGAGTTGAACTCCATGGTGGAAACAAGAGAAGATTTTGAAGATGCTGCTATGTGATTAAGTCCCAAACTTGTCAAAATGAAATTGTCATGCCTCAATGAGCAAAAGGATAGTCAACTCCATGATTTCAGCGACCTGCAAAGCAAAAAGTGTCAAAGAGTATCAGTGAGAAAAGGAAGAAGACTTCAAAACATTAGAAAGTGGGTTTTTCAAAGCCAACTCAGAGTTCCACATCCAACACATCAAATGTCAAATAAAAAAAGTGTTTACTTCAACAGTTGATCAAATGTAAAAGGGAGTTGTATTGTTCCAAGGGTGCCCAAGTCATCATTGTTCACAAGCACTAAACCCTAATTTCCTCTCCCACTGAGCTAGGGTTTGCTACGAAAAAGAAGCATAGGAGCAGAGGATCCATATGGTAGGTCATATCAGCAAGTATGAAGCCATACCAACTCATAAAGATCATGCCTCCATCATTTTCCAAGAAGTCATTCCAAGGGACAAATCATTTGCCACACATACGGCCAGTTTTGCTTCAAACTATGTTGCTAACCAAATAGAGATGAAATTAACAAAAGTGAGAGGGGTTTTTGTTCCTCATAGGTCAAGGAAGAAAAACCTCCTTAAATTTTTACACAGGTATCATGGTTTGGGAGAAATGTCAAATTTACAGGTGTTACAATAGGTTCGCTGCACTTCTGGAGTGACCTTGGGAAAATCACGTTTTCTCATAGCTTGGGTGTCCAAATGACTTGCTTGATGAGTCAAATGACAATTAGACTGGAATAACTTTCCAATGAGCTATCTTGAGCTCAATTTGGAGTTGAGTAAGGCCTCCAAAAGTTGCATGCACCAGCACTCTGCATTTCTGCACCCTCATTCAACACTTTTTGACCAGTCTTGGGAGAATCAACTTTTGACAAGTCAAATCAACTCCAATCAGCAAAAAAAAGGTATATTTGGAAAGTAGACTTCAAGATCTTTCCAACGAGCTATCATGGGCCCAATTTGGACACCAGGAAGGCCTCCAAATGCGATCTGCAAAAAGGTGTTGCGCGCTTAGAACTTGGCGTTGTGTGTTCAGAGCTTGGTGCTGCGCCCTCAGCCATTGGCGCTGCGCGCTTGGACAAAGAGGGTTGATGAGCTTTCCAACCATCCAAATCACTTCAAAGTGCTTTCAAATCTGTGCCAAGGTCCTCCAAGCACTCTTGAGGGGTAAGTACATGACATGAACCTTACTTTGAAACTATTTGATCACTTTTAATTGACTGAGAAAGAAACCCTAAAGGAAACCCTAAGTTTTAGCTTGAAATCACTGATTCATCCCTACTTTATCCTCCTTAAAGGAAAATAAGTCATAAGTAGGGGTCATTGCATTGCTTGAGGGTTGTCATTGAGTTATTTTTCCCTTCACTCATTTCCTACACCTATACCCATCCACTCATTCCCTTCATTTGCAAAGCTGTCATTTCATTCCTTCCCCTCTTCCATTTCACTTACGCCCTAGGGTTTCCAAATCAGCATTTGAAGATGTCAGAGGAAGAAGAGGAAGACCATCATGAGCAAGGGAGAGAGTTTGACTTGGTGGACTTGGATGACCTAGATGACCATGACAACTCAAGATTGATCATCCAAGAGAAAGATGCCAAGATCAGGCAGTTGAAGAACAAATTGAAAGAAACCCTAGAAAAGCAAAAGGAGAAGGGGAAGTTAAATATTCTTGCTGAGGGGTTCTACTAACCTCTAAATCAGAAAGCTAAATTCCAATTTTGGCATCTTTTTGCACATTTTTTATTTTTGACAGTTTGGCCTGCAGAAAAAAGGGCCAAACGCGCAGCGCAACACCTCGCTCTTTTTTGGGGCACTCAAATGACAAATGGTTTGCATCCTCATGTTCCTCATGCCAAGGACATCATCCTCAAAAAATTTCAGACCATTTGGAGCAAAACTGGTCCCTCAAAAGGGCCCAAAACTACCAAAAAATCACTGTTCTGCCCTTTTTTTGGCATTGGTGCTGCGCGCTGAGCAGTCTTGGGAGAAGTGATTTTTGACCAGGCAAATAGGCACCATTTTGCAAACTAAAGGCAAATCTGGAAACTAGATAGGACAGGCTTTCCAATGAGCTATCATGGAGCTCATTTGGACACCAGGAAGGCCTCCAAAACGCAGCTGCAAAACAGGTGATTTTTCCAATCTTGGCGCTGTGAGTTTGGCCTGGCACTGCGCCCTTGTACCTTGGAGTTGTGCACTTACCAGGAGTTATTGCAAAAGATATTTTGAGGCCTTAAAGTCAAACTTTTTCCTAAATTAGCTCAAATAGTTATGTTAGAAGTTATTTTTGCCATAAATGAGTTTAGATATTTTTGCCTTGGGCCTTGCATGGTCTCAAAAGTCAAAGTGACTTAAATGTGTAATGAATGAAATTTTGAAATCCTAGCTAGGGTTTACCTCCTCACTTGGCAAATAAATACTGCATGGAGGCTTCATAATTTTGTTGGTTGATTGTTGAGCTCAATATGATATAGATTTTGAGTTGTGAAGAAGTTGGCTTTGGAGTTTTGCGACTGTTTTGGACTGAACATCAATGGAGCAAGCATATTCATAGGATTCATGAACTTGTTTAAATGGTGATGTTGTTTTGATCTTGTATTTGTTTCCTTATGTTTTCGATATTGTTCATCTTTTCTCTTACAATGGAGCAGAAGATTTAGGTTAAGATATGCTGTTAGAGGCACCTTAAGTCTGTCTGCCATCCTATTGTTCAAATGTTTTCCTCTGCTAGGCCTGATTGAAGAATTCTTAATTGCTCTTTGATTCCACTTAGCTTGTTTTCTTGAAAATGATTTAATGGAGCCAAGCCAAAGAAGTTTATGGCATGCCCTCTCCTTTGGTGTAGCTTAAAACATTGTTTTTAAGGCTTTTTCTTTGAAGTTCACTAATTAGGGTTTTCCTGAAGAAGTTTATGGTTTTCCCTGTCCTTTAGTCCATCTTGAATATTCACTTTGAAGGTATTTTATAGTTTGATTAAGGAATTTAGGAGTTCCCTGCTCTTTAATCATTACTAATGTATTATCTTGAATGTTTTCTTTCTCTAAAAGTGAATACCTAGAGAATTTAGGAGTTCCCTGCTCTCTAGGGTTTGCTGGATTGTTGTTTTAAAGTTTACTTGATAAAGCTAGGCCAAAGAAGTTTATGGTGTGCCCTGTCCTTTGGTTCTTTCTTAATGCATAGTGATCTTAAAGACCCTTCTTGTTCTAGTATATGTTAAAAGATTCTTAACTGCCCTTTAAACCTACTAAATTCACCACTTAATGTTCATTTCATACCCACCTAAGCTATTAAGATCCATTTGGCTTTGTTAACTTGCCCTATGAAACATCCTTGATTTGTTGTTGTACTCTTCAGACCTTTCACAAACCCCATAGCCCAATGGTTTAAATTTCTCTTATTCTATCTGTTCTTCTTGACAAGCAACCCAACCAAACAAAACAAACAAACCCTATCATTTTAACTAGACTAAAATCAATACCCTAAATCAATCAAGTTATATCATTTACACAAATATAGAGAGAGCTCTCTCTGAGTCCAGGAAGGCTAGGTCCTAGGGCTCCAAAGTTGGTTTGATGTTAACCTTGTCTATTTGGTCTTACCAATCTGACAAATTACAGGGACCTAACATAATGGCGACTCCACTGGGGAACACTTATAGAAAATCTTAGTGTTATATAAAGAACTCAGAAAACCCAAAAATATTTCAAGATTGGTATCCAATTGTTGATGGTGGACAACAGTCTGCTTCAAGAAAGTTGAAATCTTCCACCTGGCGACTCCACAACTCTCAATAGACCTAAAGATTCCACTAGTAGAAGAATCTAGATTGGTTATAAAGATGCAGTAATCCTTTCCTCTGACTGATTGACAAAAATGAATCCAAGAATCCAACGCAGGTATGCTCCAATGAACAAAGATCACATTCCTGGATTCCCCCACAAAATGCCTCAAATAAATTGGGACACAAACCTACCTATGTTTCAAGATGAAAAGTTTGATGACCCCTTGTTACATCTCATCAAATTTCATATACATACATGGAGGTTAAAAGTTAAATGGCATGAGGACGGCCTCATGAAAATGTTCATGGTGACATTAGAAGGTAAAGCAAGGGAATGGTATGAAGGCCTGGACCCTGGTTGTTTTTTTTCTTTAAAGGATTTCAACAAGGTATTTTATGAACATTATAAAGAAAATTGTTCATCTTTATCATTAGCTGAAAATTGTTGTGATCAATCTGAAGATCTCATACAATACCTTGTGAACATTAATGAAGATTTGGGAAATTGGCATCCTAAAGATCTATTAGAGGAAATTCATGCATGTCATACTCAAGTTAACTATCATAACAATCAAGAAAAGTTGGTTGAGAATGAAAGCAATCAGGAAGTAAAAGAAAATCCACCAGATCCCTCTGAAGAGACCAAGAATGATTTATTTGCTTTGTTCTGTGAGGCTCAAGAAGACATTCAGCCTCAAAATCAACCTTCGTAAGAGAAAGAGAAGAACTGTGGTTCTATCCAAGGAAAAAGGAAAATGCCTCCTCCTTTAATAGTAGAAGAAATCAATCAGACTCTGAATAGACAACCAACCTCTAAACCTTTATATAAAGAAGTTATTTTTGTCTGCTCTCCTATTGATTTATATGCTACAACCTTGCCTCGTGAAGAAACAAAAGAACAGATTGATGTTGGGGCTGCACTACCTTCTCAAGAAGACTTATTGTCAGAGAATGCTCCTAATAAGGGCCTTTAGACAGAATTCGGCCCAGTAGCATACCAAGTTTGCTTGAGGACAACAGGATAGTACATTCTGAGGCTGCCAAGTCAGATGATCATAAGGAGGGGATAAAGGTTCTTTCTCAAAATGATCCCAAACACAACAAAGTGGAGCAAAGGATAGTCCTGGATAAAGCTGATTATTCAAATCCTCAGGGCCAGGTATTGTTCCAAGATCCTTTTGCTGGCCTGTTAGAAACATCTGAAAAGGGAGCATGTTGTGCTAGGAAAGGTTTGTTGCAGAATGTAAAGAAAATTTTGAGCACTGCTATTCAAAAGCAGATAAAATGGGAGTGGCCTTTTTGTCTTTTCAGCACACTTAAAGAGCTGAATGAAAATCAATCATGTAGTCATTTACTTGATTGGTTGCATTGGAGAAAAGAGTTCACCTAGTGTATATATAATCTCCAAGTTAGACTAGGATAGATAGGTATGCCAATAAAGCTCAGCAATATGAGCATCTTTTTAGTTTTAGATTGTTTTGACAAAAAAGAGAGAAAAAGAACAAAAAGAGAAAAGAGGGTAGATAAAAAGAAGAGGTAAAGCCCCATACCAAAATGAATATTTCTGAAAGTGTGCAAGTCCAAATGCCATTGCTTTTAAGAAAGGAAAGTCTTGTTCAGTCATACAGCATAATCATGATTGAACATGTTTTAAATTTCTGCTGATAGGTTAATGAAGGAAGATTTGTCAAACCATTTAAACTTGGCTTATCAGTAGATTAGATTAGGAAAAGATATTTGGTTTCAATGCTCAAATTTGAACCAAAAGAATAGAGAGGGATGCATAACAAATTCCAAATTACAGCCCTCAGTTTTCAGTTTTACTTTTTTGCAAAATAATGTGTGCAGCTTGTCCAAAATGCCATAGCTCATGACAAATCAGATTGCTTAACCTTGATTTGGTCATGTTTTGAATTTCATGTCAGTAGGTTAGAGAATGAAAATCTGTCAAACTGCTTAACCTTGATAGATAAGTAGATTAGGTAGAGAATAAAAGAGCTCATCAATCTAATCTAAGCCTTTGGAGGTTATAAGGGTAGAAATAGATAGTTTTATGCTTTCAAAAGAAAAATAATGTCAAGGGTTTGCCAGTCCAAGTGCACCCAATTGAATGAAAAATGTTAGGAAAAGTATGATGGGTAGGTAGAGTTGATGTTGAAGCAATCATGTTTTTTCAGATTGTAAGATCACAGCTTCAAAGAACAACAGCAAATCAGCAGGAGAAGAAAGAGGGATCTGCCAAGTACAAGTAAGGTACCTTCAAAACCCAGAGATCTGAACTCTGAGGTTCTGGGCACCTCCTGAAAAGCGCTGCCCTCCCTAAGTGGAGCCACTGTTAGTCATTAGTATTTTTCACTATCTTTAGATGACTATAGGATGGTTGTAGCTTTCTGAAAACAATATTCCTTGAATATCTTCAGTTTCAGAAATCTCACTGCCTTTATTATCCTTATAGACATATTTTCACTATTCCTCAATTTGCCATCTCAAAGTCACCTTGTTGCTCTTAAAAGACTCATTCTGGCCTCCTACTTCTCATTTTCATCCTTCTTTCCTACCTAAGACCTCATTGCCCTATTTTCCCCTGTTAATAAACTCCACCCTCCCTCTAGGGCTTCTTGTTGTCAACTCATTCCCATGTCCCTTTGGGCATAATAACATATAACAAATACTTTGTTTTCACTTGAAAATATCCAAGCCAAATTTCAGTCAAAATCAGGTTAAAGGACACCCCCATTAGGTCATTAGGATTTTACATTTTTTGAAAGTTATCCTTGGATGTTTCAGGCACTACTTTTCCTTTGCTAGAATCTGGCTCAGATGTAATAGAATGTCGAGACATGGTTATTTAAGGACCTAAAAATTCCAAAGAAGATTATCTTCTTAGTTTAGAGTTTGCAAGTGAGAAAAATGGAAAAAAGTTTAGCACTTCTGCAGGAGTGTTGAAAGATTTATCAGCAGAAGGTATTGATGATGTAGACTGTCTACTCCTGAATGAAAACAACTTACAGCAAGGGAAAGAGGAAACACTTGATCTTGTAGATGACTAGGGTTATGAACTAGTCAGTCCATTTGAGTGCCAGAGTAGTGATCACTTGCAGAAAATGACATGTAGGAAGCACACAAGGCCAAACATGAAGAAAGTCTATCAGAAAAGATTGATGGAATATGGAAAAGGTGAGGTGAACTGGACAGAAATGATTGAACTTGAAAGGGCTATAGAGAACTTAGAAGACAACACTGATGATTGCTGTAAAGAACTGCAGACACTTAGGGTTTTGAAAAAGTTGGTCAGAGAAGGTGAGTTGAACTCCATGGTGGAAACAAGAGAAGATTTTGAAGATGCTGCCATGTGATTAAGTCCCAAACTTGTCAAAATGAACTTGTCATGCCTCAATGAGCAAAAGCAAAGTCAACTCCATGACTTCAGCAACCTCTAAAGAAAAAAGTGTCAACGAGTATCAGTGAGAAAAGGAAGAAGACTTCAAAACATTAGAAAGTGGGTTTTTCAAAGCTGACTCAGAGTTCCACATGCCAACACATCAAATGTCAAATACAAAAAGTGTTTACTTCAGTAGTTGATCAAATGTAAAAGGGAGATGTTTTGTTCCAAGGGGTGCCCAAGTCATCATTGTTCACAAGCACTAAACCCTAATTTCCTCTCCCACTGAGCTAGGGTTTGCTATGAAAAAGAGGCATAGGAGCAGAGGATCCATATGGTAGGTCATATCAACAAGTATGAAGCCATACCAACTCATAAACGTCATGCCTCCATCATTTTCCAAGAAGTCATTCCAAGGGACAAATCATTTGCTACACATAGGGCCAGTTTTGCTTCAAACTATGTTTCTGACTAAACAGAGATGAAATTAACAAAAGTGAGAGAGATTTTTGTCCCTCATAGGTCAAGAAAGAAAAACCTCCTTCAGTTTTTACACAGGTTTCATGGTTTGGGAGAAATGTCAAATTTACAGGTGTTACAAGAGGTTTATGCACTTCTGGAGTGACCTTGGGAAAATCAATTTTTCTCATAGCTGGAGTGTCCAAATGACTTTCTTGATGAGTCAAATGACAACTAGACTGGAAGAGATTTCCAATGAGCTATCATGAGCTCAATTTGGAGTTGAGGAAGACCTCCAAAAGTTGCTTGCACCAGCACTCTGCATTTTTGCACCCTCATTCAGCACTTTTTGACCAGTCTTGGGAGAATCAACTTTTGACAGGACAAATCAACTTCAATCAGCGAACAAAAGGTATTTTTGGAAAGTAGACTTCAATAACTTTCCAACGAGCTATCATGGGCCCAATTTGGACACCGGAAAGGCCTCCAAATGTGGTCTGCAAAAAGGCGTTGCATGCTCAGAACTTGGCATTTCGTGCTCAGAGCTTGGCGCTGCGCCCTCAGCATTGGCACTGCACGCGGGGACAGAGAGGGTTTCTGAGCTTTCCAACCATCCAAATCACTTCAAATTGCTTTCAAATCTGTGCCAAGGTCCTCCAAGCACTCTTGACGGGTAAGTACATGACATGAACCTTATTTTGAAACTATTTGATCACTTTTAATTGAATGAGAAAGAAACCCTAAAGGAAACCCTAAGTTTTAGCTTGAAATCACTGATTCATCCGTACTTCATCCCCCTCAAAGGAAAATCAGTCATAAGCAGGGGTCATTACATTGCTTGAGGGTTGTCATTGAGTTAGTTTGCCCTTCACTCATTTCCTACACCTATACCCATCCACTCATTTGCAAAGTTGTCATTTCATTCCTTCCCCTCATCCATTTTACTTACACCCTAGGGTTTCCAAATCAGAATTTGAAGATGTCAGAGGAAGAAGAGGAAGACCTTCATCATGAGCAAGGGAGAGAGTTTGACTTGGTAGACTTGGATGACCTAGATGACCATGACAACTCAAGACTGATCATCCAAGAGAAAGATGCCAAGATCAGGCAGTTGAAGAACAAATTGAAAGAAATCCTAGCAAAGAAAAAGGAGAAGGGGATGTTAAACATTCTTACTGAGGGGTCCCACTATGTCTCTAACCTCTAAATTAGAAAGCTAAATTCCAATTTTGGCACCTTTTTGCACATTTTTTAATTTTTGACGGTTTGGCTTGCAGAAAAAAGGGTCAAACGTGTTTTTTGGGGACTCAAATGAAAAATGGTTTGCATCCTCATGTTCCTCATGCCAAGGACATCATCCTAAGGGAATTTCAGACCATTTGGAACAAAACTAGTCCCTCAAAAGGGCCAAAAACTACAAAAAAATCATCGTTCTGCCCTCTTTTTGGCACTGGCGCTATGCACTGAGAAGTATTGGGAGAAGTGATTTTTGACAAGGCAAATGGGCACCATTTTGCAAACTAAAGACAGACCTGGAAACTAGACAGGACAAGCTTTCCAATGAGCTATCATGGAGCTCATTTGGACACCGGGAAGGCCTCCAAAACTCAGCTGCAAAACAGGTGATTTTCCAATCTTGGCACTGCAAGTTTGGCCTAGCGCTGCGCCCTTGTACCTTGGAGCTGCGCGCTTACCAGGAGTTATTGCAAAAGATATTTTGAGGCCTTAAAGTCAAACTTTTTCTTAAATTAGCTCAAATAGTTATGTTAGAAGTTATTTTTGCCATAAATGAGTTTAGATATTTTTGCCTTGGGCCTTGCATGGTCTCAAAGGTCAAAGTGCCTTAAATGTGTAATGAATGACATTTTGAAACCCTAGCTAGGATTTACCTTCTCACTTGGCAGATAAATACTGCATGGAGGCTTCATAATTTTGTTGGTTGATTGTTGAGCTCAATATGATATAGATTTTGAGTTGTGAAGAAGTTGGCTTTGGAGTTTTGTGACTGTTTTGGACTGAACATCAATGGAGCAAGCATATTCATAGGATTCATGAATTTGTTTAAATGGTGATGTTGTTCTAACCTTGTATTTGTTTCCTTATGTTTTTTATATTGTTCATCTTTTCTCTTACAATGGAGCAGAAAATTTAGGATAAGATATGTTGTTAGAGGCACCTTAAGTCTGTCTGCCATCCCATTGTTCAAATGTTTTCCTCTGCTAGGTCTGATTGAAGAATTCTTCATTGCTCTTTGATTCCACTTAGCTTGTTTTCTTGAAAATGATTTAATGGAGCCAAGCCAAAGAAGTTTATGGTATGCCCTGTCCTTTGGTGTAGCTTAAAACATTGTTTTTAAGGCCTTTTCTTTGAAGTTTACTAATTAGGGTTTGGCTGAAGAAGTTTATGGTTTACCCTGCCCTTTAGTCCATCTCGAATATTCACTTTGAAGGTCTTTTATAGTTTGATTAAGGAATTTAGGAGTTCCCTGCTGTCTAGGGTTTGTTGGATTGTTGTTTTAAAGTTTACTTGATAAAGCTAGGCCAAAGAAGTTTATGGTGTGCCCTGTACTTTGGTTCTTTCTTAATGCATAGTGATCTTAAAGACCCTTCTTGTTTTAGTGTATGTTAAAGGATTCTTAACTTCCCTTTAAACCTACTAAATTCACCACTTAATGTTCATTTCACACCCACCTAAGCTATTAAGATCCATTTGGCTTTGTTTACTTGCCCTATGAAACATCCTTGATTTGTTGTTGTACTCTTTAGACCTTCCATAGATCCCATAGCCCAATGGTTTAAATTTCTCTTACTCTATCTGTTCTTCTTTACAAGCAACCCAACTAAACAAAACAAACAAACCCTATCATTTTAACTAGCCTAAAATCAATACCCTAAATCAATCAAGTTATATCTTTTACACAAATATAGAGAGAGCCCTCTCTGAGTCCAGGAAGGCTAGGTCCTAGGGCTCCAAAGTTGGTTTGATGTTAACCTTGTCTATTTGGTCTTACCAATCTGACAAATTACAGGGACCTAACAGTTTCAACCCACAGTACCGGAAACCACCTCTACAATTATTATAGCGAGAAAGGATGGAGCAACAAGATAACATCCAGCCTCCTCTATATTTAGAAGGGAAAATGGAAGGACAAACTGAGGAAACTCCTGACTGTCAGGAGGATCAATTCCTTTCCTACTCAAAAGATAAAGAAGGAGAGCTCACTCTGCAAGAGGAGCAAGAAGAGAAAGAAGTTTCTCCAGAAGATAGAGATATTGATGATTGCAGAGAATTTGTGGACTTTATGCAAGCTCAGCTCCATAAGAAGTATGACCTCAGATCCTCTAGAAAGAGGACTTGAATACAAGAGCAGGACAAAGAGTCCACACAAAAGAGAAAACCCCTCCAAACTCTGCCAGTAAGGGGAAAAAGTCCATAGAAGAGCCTGTACACCATAAAGCCACTACTTCTTCCTCCACAAAGCCAGTTTTCAATCCTCCTGCAAACCACAAGGCTTCAGCTCCAGCCTCAAATTTACTTGTCCATCCTAAAGAGCAACCTAAGGAAGTCATTACAGAAAAGAACCCTGCAATATTTAACCTCCAGAAAGAGTTAGAAAAGGTCAAAATCCCTGTTCCTCTAGTCGAACTCTTAAAGCAGCCTTCCTATAAAGCTCAAGTATCTCACTTCATGCTTCCACATGGTGTAGGCCCACTTCCTGACAGTCTCAATCTCCAGGAGGAAAGACCCATGGTAGTCTTCAACCCTCATGTAGAAGAGTTAGACTCAGCAACTCCCCCATTCTATGTGTCTCTGGTTATTCATGACCTACTACTACACAAATGCATGCTAGATTCTGGGGCTTCACACAACCTACTGCTGCTGTCTGTCATGGAGCAGTTGGGGCTATAGATTACTATACCATATAAATATCTGTATTCGTTTGATTCCAAGAGGGTAAAGTGCCTGGGCATGATAAAAGATCTGGTGGTAAATCTGGCCCAAATCCCAGCTAAGAGCGTGGTGATGGATATCGTGGTAGCTGACATCCCAACCCAATTTGGAATGTTGTTGTCTAGATCTTGGGGTTCAAAGATTGGCGGGTCAATTAAGCTGGATCTCACCTACGCTACTATTTTAGTATTTGGAGGGGAGGAAAGGAGGTTATACCGTGAGTCCAGGTTCGTGAAGATGGTTACTAAAGCTGATGGCTCGACGAACTCCCCAGTGTATGGTAAGGAGGGTGAATTTGCTTGTCTCATGTTCGAAGAAGATGAATATTTCCTGCAGGAAGCTAAATTCCGCCCTCTAAAATAGAAGGAACTTATGAGTGAAGACGAGGACGAGATAGGGACTTTGCATTTTGACTGGCTAATTCTCGAGAAGGGAATGGAGCCAGGGTGCTCTTGATCTCACCCGTAGGATGTTTGGTCCCTATCTCCTTCAAACTGGAGTACAAAGCCACAAACAATGTGGCCGAATATGAAGCCTTGCTACTAGGACTACAGACGGCACGGAATATGAACATTCAGAATCTGATGGTTTTCGGAGACTCAGAACTAGTGGTAAGGCAAGTCAGGAATCAGTGCCAAGCCAAACGTCCTCGGCTTAGAGCTTATAGAAATGAGGTGTGGGACTTGGTGGAAAATGTTTTCTCGGCTTTTAATATACAGTTCATGCCGAGGGACAAGAACTAGATGGTTGACTCGCTAGCTGTTGCAGCTAGCAATTTTCGCCCACCACAGAATCCCCTGCTCAGGTATGAGGTCAAGCTACGACATCGTCCCTCCATTCTAGATAATGTAAAGCACTGGCAAGTCTTCGAGGATGAAGAACAAGTTAAGTGCTTTATGGAAATGGTTGGCGAATTCTCCAATTCGGTGATTGATTCAATTGATGAAGGGCCCAATGATCAGCCAAAAACCAAATGGGAGGAGACATTGGCCGGACACTGCGTTTTGCAACTAAAGGGGAATGTTATCCTCAGAGGCCTCGTGTCGTTGGAGAGGCTATTTGATAAAAATGACATCCCGATCATTCCTAGTTAAACGACTCAGGATGAGCACATAAATGATATAAATATCAAGACGGAGGAAGATCCGAAGGTGCTAAAGCTATCAAAAGGGGTTCTGGAAGAATACCAAGGTCAGTATCTCAATCTGTTCCAATCATACAAAGACGTCTTCCCCTGGTCATACCAGGATCTGAAGACTTTTGACATGGATATTATACAACATAAAATACCTCTGAAAGAAGGTGCAAAGCCTCATAAGCAGAAACAGAGGCAGATCAATCCTCTGCTCCTCCCAGCAATAAAAAAAGAGATAAAAAAGCTACTGCGGGCAAAATTCATCGTTCCTCTGAGATATTCGGAGTGGGTGGCCAATCTGGTCCCGGTGAGGAAGAAAAATGGAGAAATTAGATTGTGCGTGGACTTCCAAAATCTCAATAGGCCCTCGCTCAAAGACAATTACCCTCTCCCAAAGATGGACCATATCTTGCAAAAGGTGGTGGGATCCTCCCAAATGTCTATGATGGATGGTTTCTCGGGATATAATCAGGTGGCAGTACTCCCTGAAGATCAGAAGAAGACAACGTTCACCACACCATGGGGGACTTTCATGTATGCACGGATGCCTTTCGGTCTAATCAACGTTGGTGCCACTTTCCAACGCGTAATGGATGTTGCCTTTGTAGGAGAGCAAGATAAGTTCATAGTGATTTATTTCGACGATACCACTGTTTTCTTGAAGAGTGATGCTGAGCACATTGAACATCTTCGGCAGACCTTTGAAAAATGCCGCAAGTACGGTTTGTCTTTGAACCCCCAAAAGTCCATGTTCGCCTTGGAGGAAGGAAAGTTGCTGGGGTATATAGTAACTAAGGAGGGAGTGAAGATCGATCCAAAAAGGGTAGAGGTGATAGATGGCATCCCCCTACCAAGAAATTAGAAGGAAATCCAGGTGTTCTTGGGAAGAATTAATTTCCTTAGAAGGTTCATTCCCAACTATGCCGAAATCGTCCGCAACATCACTGGGATGTTGAAGAAGAACTGTGAAGGTAGATGGACCCTTGAATCCAGGGCCTTTGCAGAAGCTCCAGTGCTGGCCGGTCCAGATTTTGGGAATTCATTTATGGTCTTCTCTTTTGCATCTCCTCACACGATAGTTGCAGTACTTTTACATAAAAATATCGAAGGACATGAGCAGCCCATTGTGTTCTTTAGCCAAGTCCTGTGAGACGCCGAGCAGAAATATGATATCTTGGAAAAGCAAGCTTATGCCCTGGTCAAATCTCTTAAGTCATTCTGGGTATATGTATTACAGTCTACTATAACTGCCTATGTTCCCACAACAGCAGTAAAAGATGTTTTGGTACAGGGCGATAGCGAGGGAAGAAAGGGTAAGTGGATAGCCAAGATTCAGGAGTTTGAACTAGAAATAAAGCCCACCAAGCTCATTAGGCCAAGGGTTGGCCAAAATCTTGTCTGAATCCAATTGTCAAGCTCTGGGTATAAATTTGTCTATGACAGGAGGTGAGGCACAGGAGGGCTCAGGTGCATTTCAGGGCATAGAATCCTCTACTAAAAAAACACACATGAAGTACCTTCTCTCCCCATGGTATAAAGATATAGTGGAATATCTTTTATCGCTAAGATGTCCTCCTAACTATGATAAGGCCAAGTACCGCACCTTAGGCTGAAATCTCAAAAGTATGTCGTTGCAAATGGGCGACTTTACTGGAAAGACCCAACAGGGATCCTGCTATTGTGTTTAACAGAGCAGGAGGTGGACCAAGTGATGGTTGAATTCTACGAAGGGATATGTGGCGGACACTATAGCTGGTGATCCACTGTACATAAGATCCTGAGGGCAGGTTTCTTATGGCCTAAACTGTTCGGTGATGTACATGCTCGTGTTCGGACATGCGAGAAGTGTCAAACGTTTGCTGAAAAGCAAAGGTATGTACCCCTCCCGTTGATCCCAGTACACGTTGAAGAACCTTTTAAGCAGTGGGGAATTGATTTCATAGGAGAGATTCACCTGGCTTCCAGCAATCAACATCGATGGATCCTTACTGCTATAGGTTACTTCACCAAGTGGGTTGAAGCCATGCCCACGAGAAATGCTACAGATTCAGTGGTGATCAAGTTCCTCGAAGAGAATGTAATAGCCAGGTTTGGATGCCCAGCTAAAATCATCACAGATAATGCCCAGGCATTCAAGTCAACTAAATTTGTAATTTTTTGTCAGCGTTACAATATCTTGTTGGGACACTCCACTGCATACTACCCACAGGGCAATGGGCTAGCTGAATCATCTAACAAGACGTTGATGAGAATTCTAAAGAAAACCATCAACGAAAATCAAAAGAACTGGGACTCTCAGCTCAAGTTCGCACTCTGGGCAATCCGCATCACAACTAAGAGATCTACAGGAAAATCCCCTTATGAGCTGGTGTATGGTAGGGCCGCAGTCTTCCCCATTCAGCTTGCATTTCTTGTGGCACGATTCTTACAGGAAAGCGAGGAGGAGCCAAATGACCTCATTCAAAGAATGAATCAGTTGGTGGAGTTGAATGAAACCCAGGAACAGGTAAGCCTTAGACTAGCAGAGTATCAAGAAAAAATGAAAGGCTTATTTGACCGGAGAGCTAAAGATAGAGAAATCCAAGTTGGGGATTTGGTGTTGCGATGGGATATCAGGTGAGAAGACAAAGGGAAGCATGGGAAGTTCGACCCCCTCTGGTTTGGTCCATTCAGGGTGGCAGAGGACAAAGGCAACAATACTTTCGCGCAGGAAAACCTAGAAGGAGACATACTTGAGGCGCCCGTAAATGGGCAGTTCCTCAAGTTTTACTTTCTTCACTAATGAGGGCTAATCCAACTGACTATATATATATCTTTTTCACTATATATGTTTGTTTCACTATACTCCCTTTGGTTTACATTTCTCCCATTTCGTCTTCCATATCATATTCCACTGTTTCCATTTTGTTTCAACTATTGTTTGCATTTTCCATTTCATTTTCCATATCATCCTCCATTTCATCTTCCATTTCGTGTGATCATTGATGTAAAACTGTCTAATCAGTATGCATTTGTGACTCCATGTACCCAATAAAAGCACAGGCATGCAGGTCTGCAGGTTCTCAACGCACTGAAGAATAACACGTCGTCCCCAGATGGAGCCAATGTTGGCCTGTGAACACACACAAAGGGGAAAGGGAGAAAGGAAAGCCAGTCTTGACTATCAAAGAGCTTCAAAAGGGACCCATCGACATCTCAGTTCAGTAGAGAAGGGGAAAATGTAGCTGATAAGCCTTAAATATTGAGCAAACTCCATTTTTTCCATCCCTCATCTCATCTACCCTCTTTACCTACATTTTCCCTACCTTATCCATCACTTTCCCTTTTATAAAGCCCCGCGTTGTATTTCCTCACTAGTAACACCGCCCCTCGCAAGTTTTAACCTTTACATTTTAAAAGACTCACCGAAACCTATCTCACCGCTGATGTGACTTATTGGGACCCATCCAACCTTGATACACTACTCGCATCCGCATGCAAACCTTCATATTCTACATTTTCTGCGCCTTCCGCCTTTTCGCACACCAGTTTTTAGCGCATCGCTTATCGCAGTTTGCGGATTTTACCACTTACCTATCACAACACCCGCAAGTAAAATATTTTAGCCTGCGATATGACCCAATCGCCATCGCACTTCGCAACAAATACCACATCGCAAATCGGCGATTATAACTTTTTAAATCTCTGCCAACCTCTATCTGTTGCGATCGCTAATGTGCGATATCGCATCACGCACATTACAACTTTATCCTCCATCACGCCTCGCATATCTTGAATTTTAAGTCATTCTCGAAACATATCCTGTCCCGATTGCGATTTTGCGATGCGCTTTGGGCCCCACTTCCTCGCCATGTCATCAAAGCCTTCCCCACGTCCTTTGTCTCACCCTTGGCAGTAGTTAAAACTGTTCCGCCGTGTGTTATGTGCTGCACATCCACTTCTAAAGTCTGGTCTCTGCTTCTCACTAGTCAAAACACAGCATGAGTTCTTGGTGGAGCGACGCGGCTATGATTGTTTAGTCAGTTCATTAACCTTTGCTGAAGAGTGGAGTGCGTGTGGTACAAATGGATTTTCCATTTCGGTTAAGGAAAATCATGAGAACGTGGAGTGAAGGCCTTTCGTTAGTCGCTGAAATCAAGTAGAAGAAATCATACCGCTCACCAGTTTTTCACCCACTTCTCGCCACTCCGCTGAAGACTCTGGGTTTTGGCCTCTTAGGCCAACTGTTTTGTTCCTTTTTACTGTTAGATAATGATGTTTTGCTGAGTAAAATCCCGATTTTACCTATTCTATTTTGATTTCCATGTTGCAGGAGTGATTGCTTGAAGCGCACTCTGATAGTTTGTTAGGATATTTTGGTTTCACCTCTGTGTATTGATCCTGATAGAATATCGGTCAAAAACCCTTAGGGAGAACTCTATATGTAGTGAGTTCTAAGATGAAGAAAAGATTCTGGAATTTTGGAAGAATTTTGTTGTAGTTTTGTATGACTGTGCTCCTTGTGCTCTAAGATACATTTTTGGGAGAGCTGTTTGAACTCAATATAATACAAAACTGATATTTGGATTCCAGATGGAGTAATGAGTAGTATGTATTTGTTTTCTTTGTTATTAGTAATCTCCTCTTCATGTGTAATCATCTTTCATGCTATTCTGCTTTAATGGTTCATGTAATGTAGCTGCCGGTGATCTGCAATTTTATTCATGAATTTGTATCAGTATAACGCTTAGGTGTTAACGCTCGTGTAATTAAACTTGCTATATTAACTTAATTCGCTCTCCATGAACCTTTGTTGTTATCCATATTTCATTTATATACGTTTCCTCTGAGTTCATAGCGGACAGATTCTTAAATCTCTTAAGCCTGTCTCTCGTGGGTTCTCCTTCTCTATTCTCCCTCAACGCCTTTGCACATTTTCAAGATTTCTGCTCATTGTTTTATACTTGGCCCATTTAAAAGTCATTAAGCCTCACAACCTCTTGATCCCTTTCACAGTATAGGAAATTCACATGAATCGACTCCAAGACCTTCTCACTCCATGAACCACCAAAACCATTATTTCCTCATTTCATGTTTTGTTAGAGGCATTTTATGTTGTTGACCACTTTTAACCTCTGATTTTAAGATTTCCTAGGCACTGGTCTTTTGCAACTCAAAGCTGTTTCTAGGAGCTACAACAGTATTTATGGATGGCACTTGTGGATAGATGGAGTTCTCCCTAGTTGAGAGGGAGTGTTAATTTTGGGCAACTAGGTCCACACTGCATGATGCACTGCTCATATGACGATAGTCATATTTTTGTTGGATTCCTCTTTCGGAGAGGTGCAAGATTGATTTAAAGATCATCTTGTTTGAATGAACAGATCATATATTTTGAATTTATTTTCCACACATGTGCAAGGTCGGCCAGATTTGTAATGTAGTCTCACATGCCTAATAGACGTGTCACACACCCTCACTGATGGATATAAATTGGAGAGACTTGGAGGTCATTTTCTCATCAACTCATCACACATTCTCTCATTGTGATCTGATTGGTTCGATAGCCTTTGGAGGCATTTTTCCCCTCACACGTGTGGAGCGAAGCTGTTGTTTTCTGCGGATCTGTTTAGGGCTTGTTGTTGTAGCGTTGACCAGAGTTGACCATGGTCAACCCTTGGTCGTTTGACCTCAAACTTCTGCCAAAAATCCGATTTTAGGAGGCCATACTGTTGGGCACTCAAATCGAGGAAATCTGAGCTGTTTGACCGAAGCCCTAATCTACTGCGTTGACTTTTTTTTGTTGCTGTCTTGTGTTGACTTTTCTCCATTGACTTTGGGTTGACCAGCGTTGACTTGTGATGAGCTGTCTTTGGGGGCTGTGGGTGTGACACATGGAAGGTTCGCTGATCTAGAAAGGCTTTGTTGGCTGAAGCATCCTGTTGACTGCCATAATGCAACCATATCTCATATCTTTGCTGGACAAAAGGAATTGTAAATCTGATCTATATTTGGCTTGTCTTCTATTGATCTATTATTGTGTTCTATCAACATTTTATTTTCATGTTTATGTGATTGCTATTTGTATTGGGCCTAAGAAAGATTGAAGTAAAAGTGCATCAAGCATAGAACACCATGGTTATCTATATTTAACAAATCACTATGGCTATATATGATGTGCATATAAAAACCAGGGACATTAATTATGTTATGGTTCTGGAGGTTGCCAATGGTTATGTCTATTATAACCTAAGTTGCATGAAACGCCGAAACATCTAGAAGTTTCCGAAATGGGGACGGCCCGAAACGCGACCCTTGGAAAATGGAAATGTGGCCGAAACGTTATATATATGTATATATAGTCAATATTAAATAGCACATTATTTTCCAAGAAAAGAAAGAATGAGACATATAAATGGCATTTTAGAAGGAAATCCAAATTTATATGAACTCCGACAGATGATGATCATTACATGATGCAAATATACAAAATTAGCCTTTATAGATGAGGCTTTACATCCAAGGCTCCAAAATCAGCCTTTATATGTGCTAAAACTGAAATAAAACATGAGCTAAAGACAATTATGGCTACATTAACATATCGTTAGTAATAAAACTCATACTCATCAGCAAAGATAGGACAAGATGCTTCTTCAATAGAAGAGGCAACTCTACTAGCACTTCTAGTTGCACTTGCACTACCACTGGCACAAAAATCAAGAGCAGAAAGAGAGCTCTAATATGGACATTTGGGTGTTAGAAGGGGCCCATGCCCTTCTTCACCCATTGAGCTGGCCGAAAAAGGTAATTTTTTTTTTTTGCCTTTCTACTACCCAAAATGTGGCCGATAGCGGCCGAACCTCTGCTGGTTGTACCGTACAACATTTTGAAATTTGGAAACACCATATGGTATGACCAATGGCATTTCGACCGCGTTTCAAGGCCATTTTAGCGTTTCAGAATGTCCCCGGTACCGGTATGCCACCTTTTAGGCGTTTCTTGCAACATAGGTTATAACTTTGTATAGATTTGTTTGAAGTGTTAATGCTTTGTTTTGGTAAATGCTTACTCCATGCTTGTTTGGGGGTGCTTCGAGAGATTTGGGGTACATGGTGTATGTTTAGCCCTTGGATGGTTTGAGATGGATTTACACATGGAAGATGGTAAATGATGGATTTGCACATTGGAGATGGCTTACTCAGTGGTTGTTCGACTTTAATTAGGTGCTTGCTTGGCATTCTTCTCTAGGGTGTTGGAGTTTTGTTGCCAACTTTGGTGACATCCTTCATTATTGTCACATTTAGTTGGTTGCTTGCTTGGATAATGCCCTACTTAGGTGGAGGAAAATTTTGCATCTTGGATGAGAGAATCAGGTTCTACACAACATGGGGCAGCTTGGATTTCAATGTGGAGGCTTGGAGTTGGCTTAGGGATGCCCGAGAGTGAGAGTGGAGTACATAACCTAGGACGAGTGAATGAGTTTGTGTAGGAGTGCAGACACATATTGTGTAGCTACATCACCTTGGATCTTGACATGTGTACTATTGGAGAGTAGTGTTCCACATGTGTGAGCTTGCATGTGTTATTATAGGTTGCTTGTAAGGGCATTGAAGCATATTGGTACTATTGGCTTACCTTACCTCTCACATATATAGAGGAAGAAGAAGCATCATTCATCGTCATCATACTTTTCTCTTTGTAATTGTCTGCTTGGAGTGATTTGCTAAGGTTCATGAGGAAACCCTATGTGAAGTTATACTTGGAATGAGGACACCTTTGTTGGAGTTTGCTCTTCTCACTAGGATTTACTCATTAAAAAAAAAAATGTTGGAGATGATAAACATAACATTATAGCTCATTTATGCTTATCACTTTTGTGATAGAGATGTGATCAAGTGGGGAACACTAATCATTGTCTCTCTCTTTGATCCTCTTATGCACTTGGTCTCTCTCTCTCTCTCTTTCTTGGAGTTGCTATGCTTTCTTGATCTTGTTGGAGCATCTTGAAGTCTAGGGTTAGGGTTTCATCCCTTGGAGATGTTATGAATATTTTATTAAGTATTAGTTAGATATAGTTATGTTAGGTTTTATTAACTGAAAGGGCATGATCAAAGATCATGCCTCTTCACCAAGGGACACCTTGAGGCTATATTTAAAGCCCAGGCGATCCCTCATTTGTAATCATCTCTTATCTCATCTTTTCATCATTAATAATATATATTTATCAGTTTTACCAGAGTTTTTACACTCCATTGGTATCGGAGCCATCGCTCTTCGGGATCTGTGGATCACCCAGGAATTACAGAATTCCAGAAATTGCAATTCCAGAATTGCAGATTTTTTTAATCAGGTGTTTGTGCACAACAACATTTGTTTTTTTTTAAAATAACCTTGCAGATTTCGGTGAAAATCGCAGAAATATTCAGGAGATAAGAAGAGGTCGAGGAAGACTTTCAAGATCACTGTTTGGGTTATTTTTTTTAAAATTCATCATTGCAGACCTGTGGAACTGCAAATTTCGGATTACAGTGACCTGTGACAAAGTCTTGTGGGCAGTGTCTTTAGAGACCTCGGAACACCTTCTTACCGGCCACCTCTTTCACCAGCCGTCCACCCATCAATCATCGATCCCAATCTTCCCAAAAAAATAAACAGTCAACGCATTAAGTAATTAAACGAGCAGTCCTTGGATCTTCAAACCGTCCAAAAATGATCCTCACTTCTTTGTAAAACCAAACTGTTAAACACCATGTTGAAGCACACACATGGTGTATGAGGAAGAAGAATGCACACACAAGAGAAACAACACACAATGAAAGATAAGCGTGAGGCTTTCTTATTTTCCATTATACAAAGATGTACATTTATAGTACAATGGTATGACTCTTGGTTTCACATTCCAAGGTCACTTGGACTCCATTGTGACTTTTCGCATTCCACACCTACCCATGTAGGATTAGGTGTTCCAACATCCCCCCTTAATCCGAAGGGGTATGTGTGAGTCCAAGAAAAGAGTTGTAATACAAATCTGCAAAGTATACATGGCAGCACTTGGGTTGAATCAACTCTCTGAAATATTGGAAAAAAGAGGTGGTTTTGAGATGACCACAAACCTTTGGGCATAAGCATTGCGGTTCCGAACTCTTCCATGCCAACATTTAGCTTACTGCTAGAGAGTATCCTCATAAAGAGCCTTCAACCTAAAAAGAAGGAGGTCTCACATTTGTGATGGTTTAGGATGACCACAAACACTGGAACGCAATACATGTTGCAGTTCCCGGAACTCTTCCAAAACTGGCAAGAAGCTGAAGGCTTCTGCTAGAGGAATTGTCCCTCATAAAAAAGAGAGACCTTCGACCTAAAAGAAGGGAGGTCTACGACCTGTGGTGGTTTTAGGTTGTCCACCAACCAAAGATGATGGTTTTAGGTTATCCACCAACCGAAAATGATGGTTTTGGGTTATCCACCAACCAAAGATGATGGTTTCAGTTCAACTCCATAATAGAAAGGTATGTCCTTGTGAGCATCTAGTGTCTGGCCATCTGGAATACGGAATGACAGATTCCCTTGGCTGGGAGCTCGCTTGTGAGCTGTTGTGTCTCGACACAACTACGAACAATGAATGAGGGTCCAACATTGAACAACTTGATACGTCGAAGCTTGTACATGACCACCATTTTCCCCCCTGTCAGGGACAAGGTGAGATGATGGCGAAAACTCAGCTGCAAGTTTGCTCAATATCCGTGAACAAGTTCTAACATGTGTCGTAAACATCTTCTTGGCTGCTGATGCCCATTGCCAAGAAGCGATCCATCCAAGATGAATCTTGGTTCTTGCAGGAGGCTTGTTTCTGAAGCATCTGTCTGAAGAATGGGTGTGCCGACCACAGTTCTTGCATGGATGAAGATCAAAACAGTGATCTTTCATATGGCCAACTCGATCACAGTGTTGGCATTTCTCAATCTGTTGTGGAAGTGGAACAGGATCTGGAACAGCTGCAGGTGAACTGTCATACATGAATCCGGCACTCTGAAATTTGATGGGCTTGGTGTAGTCTGGAATATGAAAGGACACATCCTTGTCATATCCAAGACCAGTTCGGTGCTTGTTGTGGACAAGCTCTTCCCAAGGTCTGATGATGGGCTTCGCTCCATGGCAGTTGTTTATTGCATACATCATAATCCTAACTCTAGTACAAGGAGCGAGGAATACAGAATCAAGCTGCAACTTTATCTTTCTTACGGTGAGGTTTTCCACTTACATTACGAACGGCTGGAGTTCAGAATGGTGACTCTTTTGCTGAAGTTCGTCTTGTTGGAGCTGAGATTCCAACTGCAAAAACTCAATCTTTTCTTGTGCATCTTGTAAGCAAGTTTGAATATTACAAAGAGCATCCTTGCTCATTTTTATCGTGTCATCAACATTTGAATGAATGAGGTTACTCAACAACTCTAATGCCTCATTGATTTTGGCCATTTTCAACAACTTAGGCTCAAAAAATGAAAGGGTGTCGGCTACAACCGAAAATGCACCCGTTTACAATGTGATTCAACAACAAATACAAATGACTCAAGAAATTCTCGAAGTACAAAGTGTGCTCCTCAAATGATGGAGGGCAATCAACAATCCAACAACTCAAATATTGATTGCAACTATGAAAAAGCTACAAATTCCACTCAAAATACAATGTCAGCTCAATACATATCTCTGCAAAATATTTGTAAATGTATGGTAGAAAACAACACAATACAGAATATTTCATGGCCAAACAGCCGAATTTTCCTCTTCAATAGTGAAAACTCCAATGATGGCATGCAATATTTAAATACGCAGAAATTCTTGGAAAAAATCACCCTCAATGTACACAAATCATAGAATGTAAATCTTGGATAGAGCGTTCTTGCCTTTCCTTCAAAACCCAATTACGAATGCTTCTTCTTCTTCAAGCAGATTTGAATCTTTGATGCTGCTAATCTTGTCCTTCTCCAAAAAACTGCTTTGAAAGGTAACCAAAAAGAGCTGGCTGCCAAAAAACTCTCGTCTTGCCAAAAATGCGGATATACGAATATGAAAAACACCAAAAGTAACCACTCAGTTGGAAGCGAGAACCGATAATACCATCGCTACGATACCATGTTAAACACCATGTTGAAGCACACACATGGTGTATGAGGAAAGGAATGCACACACAAGAGAAACAAACACACAATGAAAGATAAGCGTGAGGCTTTCTTATTTTCCATTATACAAAGATGTACATTTATAGTACAATGGTGTGACTCTTGGTTTCACATTCCAAGGTCACTTGGACTCCATTGTGACTTTTTGCATTCCACACCTACCCATGTAGGATTAGGTGTTCCAACACAAACACCGCATCTCCACGCAGCGGGATGTCAGTAAATCTCCACGTGGCAATTAATCAAATCCATTCATTGGTTTCCAAAACTTTGACACAACTGTTAACTGCTTCCTCCTATCATCTTCAGCCACATTGTCGCATCATTAACCATTTTTCACTGAATAGCCCTATCTTCGCGATCCATCCCTGCACCTTATTCCGCGGCCAATTTATAAACAAGAATTCCATCGCTGTCTCAAGTTATACACTGCGCTTCCGAATCTGAATACAATCATACCCTCCGTCACCTTCAACTGTACACATCTGCACGATTACTCCGCCTTGGCCCATTGGTCTCTCGCCTGTCCCACTCTTCCGCCGTTATCTGCACACTCTCAGCCATTAAATACAAGAAAATTACGTTCTTAAAAAAATCGATTTAAACAACAAATATTAAATCACTACTGGGTGATCGACAACCCCCATACGCAATTGTAAAACGTAGGTCGACGACCATCGACAGCGGACGGCAACCTTTGGTCGCTTGTTCGACCGTTTCCACTACCCTTCGTTCGACGCTGCTTCTGGAGTTTAAGTATTTCAGCATCCCCATCAACGTATACCACTGTGTGCTTCTTCAGTTTGATATCAAAGGATTCGATAACACCGTTATAGAACTGTTTATCCTGTGGCCACCAAACTTTGATCTTGCGTCCAACCAACTTCTCGAGCTCCAGACCGGCGTTCTATTTCCACGCAGCGATTCCGGCAGGATTCCGTCAACACTTCCATATCTCGTCCGTTAAACCTGACTCCTCACGCGCTGCACAGTCGGGTGACACAGCGTTTCCCTTAACCGCAGCCATTCCTTCTTTCGCCCTACCCTTCCGCCGTCCCTCACACGCTGTTCGACATCTGTCCGCCCAACAAAAACTATAACTTCGTGAAACAAAAACGCTGTTCGACAAAAACTTACGTTTAAAAAAAATAAAAAATTCGTGAACAGGTGATATATTAAAAAAAAATCGAATTGTTAAAATCATATCAAACAGTGTGTCCATTCGGAACGGGCACATTTGTGACAGATTTTTTTTTTAATTATATATAATATATAATTCAAATTGATAATTATATATATATATATATTATAATTATATAATTTATTTATATATATTATAATTTTCATATAATAATTATATAATTAGATTATATATATTATATAATTTTTAATTAAAAAATTATATATATATATATATAATAATTATATAGTTTAAAAAAAATATATTATTAATTAATTAATTAATTAAATATTAATTAATTAATTTTAAAGAAAAAGGGAAAAGTATGTCTTTATCAATGATGACGGTTGATCAGATAAAAAGGCAAATCTGGCTAAAACAAATGGAGGCCACAGAAAAGCTTAGCAAAGCAATGAACAAGATGACAGAGCATAGCAAAGCAATGAACAAAATGACAGAACTCTTCAGTAAACTAAATGATAAGATAGATAAATTAAGTCAGACACAATCCCCAATATCTCCTAACATGGAACAAAATCAACAAAACAATTCCGCAAATTCAGGGAACTCAAAAGAGCATCAGAAAAAAACTGATTTTCCACATCACCATGAAGATACAGATGTTTGTAAACAACAAACTATTCCATCCCCAGAATTGAACGAAACATATGAAGCGACAAACACATCCGAAGCCACTGATATAACGACAGAAGTTGTTGAGGCCTTCGGTGATGAAGCAGATATGGTTGTTAAGAATGAAGCATTTGATGATCAGGAGAAGTTACATCAGACAATAATTGTTGGTAACTTACCTCTAAATCTAAAAAGGAATCACAAAAAATCACTAGAAGAACAAGGAATAGCTGGGAAACATGAAAAAGTATTCCAAGATCTACCCATAAAAGTGCCTTCCGATAGAAAAATCAAACGTCCAATAGAAGTCAAGACAGTATCCAACTCTGTCGATATCAGATCTTTTCACTGTCCACATCACCAACAGATGGAGCTCGAGAAGATGCTTCATGATCTTTTTAAAATGTGGGAAGCAAGAGCTCATCGCTTGAGAAAACCAGACATTCGTCAACATTGTCCATCATTACGTATGCTTTGAGGACAAAGCATCTTAAGAGAGGGGCAATGTTATGAATATTTTATTAATTATTAGTTATATATAGTTATATTAGGTTTTATTAACTGAAAGGGCATGATCAAAGATCATGCCTCTTCACCAAGGGACACCTTGAGGCTATATTTAAAGCCCAGGCGATCCCTCATTTGTAATCATCTCTTATCTCATCTTTTCATCATTAATAATATATATTTATCAGTTTTACCAGAGTTTTTACACTCCAGGAGATTTGGGGTTTAGGTTTTGAGATGAAACCCTAGTTTGTACTTGGAGAAGTGAAGAGGAGGAGATGTCTTGCCTAGAAGGACTTACTCGAGTGACTCATGCTTCTTGGATTGATCCAAATTTAGCAGGAATGCAATAGAATACACATATAGCCATAGATACAGAGATGCAACAGAGATAATACTTAGACATAAACATAGAGATGTAGCGGAAATAATACTTCATTTCATTAATAAAAGAATGACTGAAATATGTTTACAGACATAATGGAAATAAATAGCTAGGGCGCTGGTAGGCTTATCTCTGAGAAGAGATGTCGCGGCTACATGCCTCTGAACTGTGTTACAATGAGGCTCGAGGGCCTATCTATTACTGAGAAACAATGGAGAACTCGAAACTTCTAAAAACCTAACCCTAGGAGATGAAGCGCCAAAACTATGGGCCCCCTTTGGGTAAATTGGTGTTTCAACTTTCTGGGGACGTAACTTTGGCATACGATCTCCGTTTGACGCGCTCAATAGCTTGTTAGAAAGATCTATTCGAGGAGTACAACTTTCATTGTGAGCAACATTGGTCGATGGACCCATGTTGCTCCCGGTTTTCCCAAAAAACGTCGTTTAGGGCCTCAAAACGGCTCCGGAAGTTCAGGACCCGAAAAACTGCTAAAAATAGTAAGTAGTGATGCAACTTAAAAACTAAAAGAACTGATGGTGGGGGTTCAAATGGAATAGGTGGGTGGCCACCAATATCCACCTGGATCATTAAAGCCCCAAAACGGCTCCGGGAGTGCAAGACCCGAAAACCTGCTAAAAATAGTAAGTTGTGTTGAATTTGAAAAGCTGCAAGAATTGATGGTGCGGGTCCAAATGGAATAGGTGGGTGGCCACCGATATCCACCTGGATCATTCCTTTCTCCTTAGGAAGCAATGGTCCCCATTGCATTGAGATCATCCATGTGATGAGGCAAATTCTGTTGAAGATGTCATGGACCTGCGGGTGGACATGCTGGATGCGTTTAGTAAATTTGGTTTTTTTATCAGCCTCAATCAGTACATTTGTGGATTCTGTATGTGTAGTTGCAGGATGTATGGCAACATCAAGTGGCAGTGCGTTGGGGGTCAGTTCAATGGAGTGCTTCTCCTGACAGTGTAGAAGAACCTCTGTGAGTGAGGAGAAAATGTCCTCGTATTCCTCCATGACTTTGTCCATTTGCTATAGCCGTGCAAGGGAGCTCTGTTTCGAGGTTGTGGCCACAATATTCCTCTTTCCCTGTGAGCGAGTTGTAAGGAAAATAAATTTCCTGGTTTGGGAAACAATCTTACTGCGTTGTTTTGTAGTAGTCAAAGAGATGAGAGGAGGCGGTACTACCTTCGGTATCCTGTATAAGTTATTTCTCAAAGTAATATTAACATCACGAGGCCTAGACTCATACACAACATGTCACCTCCACAAGTATGGTTGGCCCAATAATACATCAACTACATCAAGAGGAGCAACATCACATAATACCTCATCCGTGAATGGCTTGATGCTGTACGGAAGGCAGCACTGTTGGCGGATGTGGATGTCTCTCCCTGGGTGAAGCCGCCCGATGGTATATGGCTGCGGGTGTGCTATGGTCGGTAGGTCGAGCCGCTTCACGACCTCTGCTGAAATGAGGTTCTTTTGGCTGCCGCTATCGACAAGGAATTGCAGTGGAGAACCCTTCACCTACATCTGCGAATGGAAGAGGCGCTCCCCTTCCTCTGGATCCTCGAGATCCTCGCTTTGGATCTTGGTGGTGGCAACAATGGCACTGGGATCCGCATCAATGATCTGCTTCCCCTTTTCATTGCCTTTGTCTGGTTCTGACTCAGAATCAGAAAATGTATCTGATTCGGGTGCCTTTAGTTCGGCCACCAATGACTGTTTGGTCCGACACTCGTTTGTGCTATGAGTGGGGCTGTTATGAAATTCACACCACTTCCCTGTGTTCTTCTTTGGATTTTTGGCATTGTTATGAGTTGCACCGCTTTGGCCTTGCCCCTTGTTCTTTGGTTTGGGGGCACCTTTCGAATTCGCCGATCCAAAGTCTCGCTTCTTCTGCTTCAATTTCTGCTCGATCTTGGCAGCATAGCGATATGTCGTGCCAAGGGATGTAATGTCGAGGAACTCCATTGCCTCCTGAATGTGTTTGTGCAGACAGCCGCGGTACTTGAGCACCAAATGTCTTTCTGAATCTTTAATACCCAACTTTGTGCGTAGATTATGGAACAGATTCGTCAGTTCGTGCACATCTTGATCCCTTTGTTGTCGCAGCGTGGTCCATTGGATGTATTTGTCCTCATAGCTCCCCACGGGGTAATATTGTTCCTTGATGCCGTCTTGGAACGAATTCCAAGTGGGTGTGGTCGAGAGCAGAGAGGGTTTCCCTTCATCCTCTTGCTCACAGTAAGTTTCCCACCAGTCTTTGACATGGGGGCGGCTTGAGGAGTGCAAAAATAATCTTTTCTCGGTCAGAGAATTCATGGACCGAGAAATACCCTTCCAGCAAATTCAACCATCTATCTACGATGTTTGCATCTATTTGGCCTTCAAATACAGGAATGTCAAAGTTTACCTGTACCTTGAAGGGAGTGGCGCCTCCAGAGTGGCTGTTGGATGTAGATGCGCCATAGGTGGGCAGTCGTTGAAGGATTTGAGTAAAGTTATCCATCATCGCGTTCCTTTGTTTCTCAAGGGCCTCCTCGAGCAATATTTTGATACGATCTGCTGCTCCCTTGTCTTTCTTTTCTTCCGCCATGGGAGGTCATCGGGGTTTGCGAGGCTGATCTTGCAAGGGTTCAACCAGATTGAGCCCTAACTCCTTATACCTTGACCGCGTTGGGGACATGCAAAGAAAAACAAAGAAAGAGCAGACCCCTCTGATACCACTGATCCAAATTTATGCAGGAACGCAGCAGAATACACATATAGCCATAGATACAAAGATGTAGCGGAGATAATACTTAGACATAAACATAGAGATGCAACAGAAATAATACTTCATTTCATTAATAAAAGAATGACTGAAATATGTTTACAGACATAATAGAAATAAACAGCTAGGGCACTGGTAGGCTTATCTCTGAGAAGAGATGTCGCGGCTACATGCCTCTGAACTGTGTTACAATGAGGCTCGAGGGCCTATTTATTATTGAGAAACAATGGAGAACTCGAAACGTCTAAAAACCTAACCCTAGGAGATGAAGCGCCAAAATTATGGGCCCCGTTTGGGTAAATTAGTGTTTCAACTTCCCGGGGACGTAACTTTGGCATCCAATCTCCGTTTGACGCGCTCAATAGCTCGTTAGAAAGATCTATCCGAGGAGTACAACTTTCGGTGTGAGCAACATCGGTCCATGGATCCATGTTGCTCTCGGTTTTCCCAAAAAAAGTTGTTTAGGGCTTCAAAACGGCTCTGGAAGTTCAAGACCCGAAAAATTGCTAAAAATAGTAAGTGGTGCTGCAACTTAAAAATTGAAAGAACTGATGGTGGGGGTTCAAATGGAATAGGTGGGTGGCCACCAATATCCACCTCGATCATTAAGGCCCCAAAACGGCTCCGGGAGTGCAAGACCCGAAAACCTGCTAAAAATAGTAAGTTGTGTTGAATCTGAAAAGCTGCAAGAGTTGATGGTGCGAATCCAAATAGCAGCTCTTCATAGCAGATCTTCAGCCAGCTAGGACGCTGTCCTTATTTGCAGCCATTATTTGTTCTGAGAGGGTCTCCACTTGCCCACAAGTGATATGTAAAAATTATCCCGATTATTTTGTACTTCATGTACTTTCATTAATAAAATGAAGCTTAGTTTTCCTATTCTATGTGTACTTGTTCCATGATCTCTGGTTCCAAAGATTATTTATATCTCAGCCTGTATATTTGTATTATCGGGTTATTTCTAGATATTTTTACAGAATCTGGAAAAGTTTTAGAAAGTTGATAAAGTAATCCAAATGGAATAGGTGGGTGGTCACCGATATCCACCTGGATCATGGATCTCCTTGTTGATTTAGGGTTTCCTTCGTTTTCCATATCTAGGGTTTTGGAGCTCGTGGAGTGAACTAACCTTGTAAAAAGGCTATAGTTTGTACTTGAACTTCATATTATGAATATTATGAAGTGTTGATTTTTGTAGCATCGGATGTGATCTAGCCTTGAGATTTTGCAGAGAGGCTACGAGACATGCATTCTCCAAGACCCATAATCGTTTGGAGAAATTCCACGTAGAGATGACTTAATTAAATTAATTAATCAGTTTTTAATATTCCTAAGTCAAAACTTAGGAAATGTGATTAATTAAGTCAGGTGTGAGTCTTCTAGAAAAAGACATTGATCGAGTCTAAGTTAATCTTAGCCATCGATTAAGTTTTAATCGTGGCCGTTGAAGTCTCAACGAGAGATTATAAAGAGGACTCGATGGGAATTTGGAGAATACACCAGTGCAATTACTTAGTTGCCCAGGCAGATTGATTTTCTCAATGGATGAAGTTCAGCAGAAGAGATAGAGCTAGAGGGTGAGTTGCATGTGTGTGAGAGAGAGAGGCTATCAACAATAGTCTGAGAGTGCAGGACGCATTCAGGAAGGGCTAGCATGAGGAAGGACGTAGTATACCAGAGCACTGCGCAGAGGGTGACGCAGTGAGACCAACGTAAGGGAAGAGGGCCTGTTTCAGGGTCAGTTGATCGTTGTGGAGAGAGGAATTTATCACTAAATTTCTCTCAGGGTTTTTCCTCTATTTTTTTGTCCCAATTTTTTGTACACGAATTACTGTTGAAGATTAATAAAGAAACTCTCATCTGTTGCACCGGTTTTCCCGATTGGGTTTTTCTAGAGACAATTGTCCAAAAATAACTGTGTCAAAATCTTTTATGTGTGTGCTAGAATTTCTCTAGATTTCTAGTATTTATTTTCTTCTCGGTATTTATTTGTAAAGGCTGCAGTGTATATGTTTCAATATTTTCCATATGAAATTGCAATAGTTTGTTTAACTAATTTAACAATAGAAGAAACATTATCAGTATTGCAGTAGGATTCCGGTTTTAGGAATTTTCACATGGTATCAGAGCATAGATAGAAGCAGAAGAGCTCAGTGCAGAAAGGAAGAGGGAGAGTCGAAGCACTGTGTAGGTAGCTGCTCGAAACCCTAGGAAGCTGAACAGTCCTTCATTCAGGAGGACAAACTTTTGAGGAAAAAATAGTTTTGTGAGTGAGTCGATAAAGAATAAAATTTCCGGATCAAAGATTTCCAGAGACAGAGGGAGCAACAACATTTTTCTTTGCAAAGCAGGTCTTCGGCCAGAACGCAGTATTTTGCAGCAGTAAAACCAGCATTGGGGAGGAAAGGAGAAATATCAAAGGAAATTATGGATAGATTTGATAGTCAAGAAGCCTTAGAATTATCTTCCAGGTTGGAAGATGAGTTCGCTTGTTTGTTAGGTTCAACATCCTCTGGTGTTTGGTATATTGATAGTGGAGCTTCAACTCACATGACAAG
This sequence comes from Pinus albicaulis, assembly GCA_034641835.2. Classification (NCBI taxonomy): domain Eukaryota; kingdom Viridiplantae; phylum Streptophyta; class Pinopsida; order Pinales; family Pinaceae; genus Pinus; species Pinus albicaulis. The sequence continues at coordinate 1,538,584,501 of CM076570.1, read as the reverse complement.
AGAGAGAATATTTCGCTAGCTACTAAGAGGAGCAGATGGACTTCCAGATCACTATGGGAAACATAACTAAGTGTACTCCAGTAGGGGAGGCACCATAGATTTTCAGACGGAAGCAGGGACCAACACTGGCTCTACTAATGTACTGCAAGTGCCAGGATTGGGCATGAACCTAATTTCAGTGTCCCAGTTACACAACAAGGGATACGATGTATACTTTGTGGGAAAGAAAGTGTATGTCAAGCACGCTATTTGGAAGAAGGTGAGACAGATTGGAGCTCAGAGCAATAGGTTATACAGGTTGCAGATTGATTCTCCAATGGCGTTGATAGATAGTGTGTTAATTTTCAGTTAACATGTTCTTAGCTTAGGTCAGTTACTTCAGAGATACATATAAGCCCAATTCATCGATTTATTGCAATCATATAAATCATTATTATGTTTGATAATAAAGAACATGAACCATAATCATAGAGGACAAGCCAAGACAAGAGAACACAAATTTGGCACAAGCCAGAGAAAAACCCCAAGATGGGGAAAACCCTTGATCGAATCTTCTTATTATTAAAAGCAAGTGTTCAACAGAGAGAGAGAGAGAGAGAGAGTACAATGATAGGGATCATAATAACTTGCCGATAAGATTCAACAATACTACTCTGGGACTTGATCAATCCTAAGATTAGGGCAACTGTACATCACTGATGGATCTGATTTAGGGAAAAAACTTATCTCAACAAACAAAGTTGCTCGGTAGGGACTCACTATTCATAAGGTGAGGCCTGCAGGGACTCGACTAAAAGGAGAGGCCCGGTAAGGACTCACTCATTCATATGGGTGAGGAATTTCTTGCTTGCTCAACCAAAGAGAGAGCTTCCATACTTGGCGCATTCTACTGGGCTACCTCCTACATATTTTATGCATAAATTTAGCACCCTTTTTGCACCTCTTCAACACACATTCTTTCAATTGTGTCCCTCCTTATTTTTCATAAGATTCCCTTAGCAGGCTCTAGTAGCTGATCTGAGATCATATAGAAATCATTGATAGCTTTATCATGATGGACTTTGGGTTGGTTTTCAGAGACATGCAGCTTCAACCTAGCTTCAATACAAGAAAGCCTTCAAAACAATGTGACTGTAAGGATACTGATATTTTGTACTCCTTCAAGATATTTGAAATACTTTCAGCAGTCACCAGATGGCTAGGAGATAATGTATGCAGTTTGTTATAGCAGCTCTGACTGAGAGGGATAGAAGCACTTTGGATACCATGACAAGGCAAATCAAGGGCAACCACTAGGGATCAAGGCCTAGTTAGGCATGCGGTTCAAGGAAAGAGCCTCTAAGGCTCATGACAAGCCCTAAAAGGGCTAGCGGCTCGCCTAGAGGAGAAAAGGCCACGGATAGGCTGGAAGAGGGGACGAATAGGCCTAGTAGGCCTTGTTACTCCCCTTCCACTCATTTTATCCCAATACATCTCTTTTCCCATCCATGTGCACTGGATCCACATAGGGTTAGCCTCCCCCTCCCCTTGTCCACCACCTTGGGTTGGGCTTGGAACGATGCCCCGAAGGTGGATGCAACTAAAAAGTAAATAAAAAGCATAATTTGGCTACTCTCAACAAGAAATGTACCACAAAATGCAAAAGATGGTCGGGACACGAATTTAGCTTGTGGGCAAAAGCCAAACATGAGCTCTCCCCCTTATCCATGGCCATCACTTTGGTTCCTATGGGCCCTAGATGAGCCCTCTCCATCATTAAGGAACCCATGATTGTTCTAACTGTTGGTGGGCAATGCACTGCCCCACCTCAAATGGGTATCCACTGCTATATATATATTACACATCATGTTGTCCATCCGCTGGAGCCTCGAGTAGTTATGAAGAAAGATTAATCAAAGGCAAAAGGCATATGAAGAAGGGTGGAAAAGCGAAGGCCGGGGTAACTCATGTACCATGATTTTCTCCCTCCTAAACTCATATTCCCAGGTGTGGGATTCACTTATTATAGCTACCCTTGCACCATGACATGTGATTTGGATCATTCCCTTGATTGCCACTCCATTCCATTATTATATCATTTGCCACCTACCACTTGAGGGATGTACCATGGACATGCCAACTATTTTAGAGGTTGAAGCCACCTAATAGGGTCCTTGGTTAACCCCCTATTGATCTTGGAGACACTTGTACATTCCAAAGCACACCATGGAAGGGCATGCCACCATGAAGTGCCCCATTGATCCCATGACTTGTAAGCTTTATTACTTGATTATTCTAATGACTTCTTGTATTGGAGGGAAAGGGGACACATTGGATCTTATGCAAGATTGCAGGTGGTTCTTCATTTGGGGCTTGGTAGCCCTATATGGGGTCCTAGCCCTCTAGAGGGCCACATGGGCACTTGTAGGGTGAGCGTTGAGATCCATGGGCCTCCACCATAACAGAGAGAGTACTTCATGGATCCCCATCACCGATCATTGATTGGTTATGTTCCACCTTTTGGATGAGGATGATGCACCTGGTTCACCATGCCCAATCGACTCCACACTTGCACCATACACTTGGCAGATGTTCCAGGGTCTATAGGATGTCTCTCGCTGCAAAGGGAGGGCTTACATCACTAGCCTAGCCCTTACAGATGGTCTACAAACATTTTCAATCCACTTGGAGACCCATGAGAATGTCCTTGTGCCCCCACACTAACTTGGGAGCACCATGGGTTTTTGCTTGGAAAACAAGGGGCCAACCCATTGCTCACTATGTTTGGAGTCCATTTCTACATCATGGCACCCCTTGGACTTCATTAGGCCTCCTCAAAGGCTCAACAACTCATTTGTTGATCATTTGACCCTCTTGAGAGGCTTCTCTTTACATTATTGAGCTATTTGGTGGCCTTGTCACCAAAAGTATTGTTATTATGCACATTATTTTATCTTAGGGGTTAAATTAGGCCAATTTAGCTAAATCGAATTCATTGGTGTATAAATAGAAGTGAGATGATTCATTTTGATCATCATCACTTGGATTGGGTATCTCTCTCTTGTGAGATTTTCGCTATTCCTTTTGGAGGACGAATTTGGATGTAATGGATGAATTTTGATGTTTGGATATCTCTCGCTTGTCTTGGAGCTTCATTATTGGCATAATTTGATGATTGGATATACTTTTTTTGCACATGTAAGTATTCTTTTCATGCTTATTCTTGTAATTTACTTTATCACATTGATGTTGCTAGGATTTTCGCTATACTAGATTTGAAATTGACTGCTTTTCTTATGCCAAATTGTGGAAATTTAGTCTCTATAGCTTATGTATCATGTGGAAATTTAGTCTCTATAGCTTAGTCATCAATTACTGCACATTGAAGTATAAACTCTTCTAGCAGCGGCTCTCATGCCCTTATTGCCATCCGAAGTTGTCTAGGAGGCTCCATGATTGGGTGAAGTTCCTGTTAGTTTTTGTAGCATCAAATGTGCTCTAGCCTTGAGATTTGGCAGAGAGGTTAGAATACATACATTTTCAAAAACCAATAAACCGTTTCTAGAAATTCCACCTAGATAAGACTTAATTAAAATAATTAATCAGTTTTTAATATTTTTGAAATTTGGCTTTTGTGATCCATAATTTGTATAGAGCAACTTTCGGTGATAAGCACATATGAACATATTTTGTTGACGCGTTTCCAACCAACCAGTGTGGTTCATCTTCAGGACAAGATGAGATATTAGATGATGGAAACATGTTTAAATAGATGAAGAGAAGATCCAACTAGTTGTTATAATATAACGACTAGTTTGACTTAGAAAGGGAAAAAAGAATTTTAATTAATTTCCATGAAATTATCTAATAATATATTTATCATTAGTTTTATATAATATAATTTTATTATATTTTAATTTAATTTATTAATTAAAATATTTTTTTAAAAGGAGAATAAGAATAATAATTGGGATATATATATATATATATATATATATATATATCTTCATTTATAGGGTTAATAATAAGTTTATTACATCAATCTTTAGTAAAAGTTTTTAATATTTACTAAGTCTAAACTTAGGAAATGTGATTAATTAAAAGGTATTAATTAAGTCATGGTGCGAATATTCTAGAAAAAGACATGGATCGAGTTTTAGTTAATCTTAGCCATCGATTAAGTTTTAATCGTGGCCCTTGATGTCTCAACGATTTTAATGGGGCTTGGAGAATACACTTGAGTAGTTCGATTTCATTGGCAAATCGATTTCCTGAGTAGCTTTCTCTGAGTTGCCGGAGAGAAAGTTAGTGAGCTTGAAGCAGTGAGAGAGGAGCAGGGATAGTAAGGTCGGAGGAAGATTTTCCAAATCTGGTGAGTGCATTGCAGAGAGGTAGTGAGTGCCACAGAGAGGCAGCACAAAGGCACACAGATGTAGCGTAGTGCTTCAGAGGAGGTTCGTATTTTTGCTGGGGAGAAGAGTTGATTCAGTGCTAGAAGTCGGAGAGAGAGTCTGGAGGCCAGGAGGTTTCATCTTCTAGACAACAGTTGATCATATAGCAAGAGGGAAAGTTGTTTCAAGTTGTGGGGACGCAGTACTGCGTACGCTAATGCAGTGAGTGTGCAGAGTCAGTGCAGTTGCTCTGCACTAAGGTCGATGTCGGATCTTGCCAGTGGGAGTGAGATTTTTCTCACAAAGACTTTTTGTGAGTAATTTCTTTGTATGGTTTGCTAGATTTAAGCAACCATAGATTTGTAGTCAGATTTACTACTGCATAATAATCAAACCATCAGCTATTGCACCAGTTTTCCTGAGTTGGGTTTTTTCCAGATACAGTCCAAAAACAACTTAATATTTGTGTGTGTGCATCTATTCTTCCACCGTTTTTTTCCCCAGTATTTTATTTGTGAAGGTTGCAGTGTATTAGTTTCGATATTTACCATAGAACACAATGAATAATTTGTTCAATTTATTTAACAAATAGTTCCCGAAATTTCACAGTTCCTCTAAATCACAAATTTCATCTTGACTCCATATTCCCCAAAGGATTAGGCATCGATCCTTCCATAGGTGATCATTTTCAAAGAGAATTCCTCTCACCTTCCCCTCTTTTTCTAGGGATAGCCTCCATAGGTCACCTAGTGCATCACTTTTCTCACAATTGATCCATCAGAAGAATTCGATCTCTTGCCCACAACTATGCTGGTGTGGCCTCAAGAAGCCCTCCAAATTTCACGAGATTCTGACGGTGGGATCTTGAGATATTTCAAGCCCTAGCTTGAAGATCGATTCTTGCCCTTGGTTTCCCATTGGCTAGTGACCTCATTGGGATCATAATTTAAATCATCAAAAGAAGATTCTTTCTTTGATACTCTTCCTTTTCCCAATTAGGTCAAGCACATCCTTGATTGATCAACTCAATATCCTTGGCGTAATTTTGGGTCCACTTGACCCTTTGTTGTTCCACAACTTGTTGACTCCAATTCCACAAAGATCACTTAGAAGCCAAGCATTCATAGGGCCTTTTAGTCTAGGGGTTTCCTTGATAAGATATACTCTCAAACCCTAACCTCAAAACCCTCTTAGCCCTTCCTAGAGAGCTTATCACCTTGCTTCTAAAGCAAACAACCCATTTAGTTGAGTCTCTATTGTGAATATGCCTAGGAATCACTTCTTTATTTTATCATTGACCATATATTCTCATGATTCCTCATATATCGGGGCTCCTCCCACTGGTGAAAATCCGTAAAGAGCAGGGAGCCTTAGCTATGACAGTGGGCTATCGCTCCATTGTAGCCTTCAACCTAGTAGTTGCTCTATAGGAACCCCTCCTAAGACCTTTGCTAGTTTGAGCGGTAACACTTCGGCACCTTTGTCGGAGATACGAGACGTGTGTTTTATTCCCCATACGACATATCGACATATCATTATTGACGATTGCATTGTAAGAATGAAGCCGTATTTCTCCATTGAACTTCAAAGTTAATGCTTGTAGGGTGAAGCAAGCATCTATCAAGGCACTTTAATTCACCCTGGCGACTCCATTTTAATCCTAATATGCAAAATCATGAAAAACAGACCCATTGTAAAAGAGAGATTAATCTTGATCCTACATTTGAAAAAACTCAATGACCAAGACCTTCAAGAATTACAAAAGGGTGTTAATCAAAATGTTGAATTTTATCAAGATTTATTGGAGGATATGGATAAGGAATTCATGCTTAGGTTGTTGATTTTTAGTAGCAGGGTGTGTTGACCACACTTTGTCAACGACCCCATAGTAGTACACCTCCATTTTTTCAAATGGGATTCATCATGTTTGACGTGTTCAAGCCATTCAGATTTCATCATCAGTGGACAGTTTTATAAATGATGTAAACCCATTCTGCATGTTTATGATGTAAATGATCTAAGTAAGATCACCATGTATGTAACAACCTAGGTAAGCCTAGTATTTTGGTGATGATTTCTATCCTAGGAGGTTTTTGTCTCACTGATTCGCTTGTGTTTTTCGACACAAGTGATCGGCAGGGTTTTCCCCTCCAGCTTCACCCCAATTCTAGGGTGGATTTTGCCATCAAGATGCTAAGTGAGTCCTAGTGTTTTCTATCGAGTCCTTGTAAAAGTAGTTTGGGAATAATCCTAGCTAATTGGCTAGATTATTTTATTACAAGCTACTTGGTCTACTAGATCATGTTTTGAGTCGCAGAATTGAGTAGTTGTTTGAGGGTGAATGGGTATTTCCCCTTTGTGTGTCTAAATGTGTTTATCTTATGTAAAGAGGGTTGGGAAAATAATTAAATCCCCTCTCAGTCAATTAATTAAATTTTCTGGCCAAATTAAATTAAAAATGCTAAGCCAGAAAGTTAATTAATTTGAAGTCGTAGGTGAATTAAAATTCTTCAAACCCAGGCCAAAGGAATATTGAGAATATCAAGAAATTTTGGACCCTTGGGCCTTCGTGGTAAGTCAAAGTCAAAATTTTGAGGTAATTAACTCAAAAATATTATTTTTGAGTTAGTTAAAATGGAATTAAATGATAAATTCGTTTTTCCTCAAATTTATAATTTCGACGGTCCATATTAAAAGATGATTAAATCTTTTCGACGGTTGAGATTATTTTGACAAGGATCAACCAAACTAGCCGTTGGAGATTTTAGCTTATAAATTAGAGGTTTTAGTATGACATTTGCATCCGATCTTTGAATCGTGCACTTGTTCTTGGAAGCTCTTGTAATTTTTTTTGATGAATAAAGCATAAAGACTTTGGGTTCCAAGCTTTGGTGTTCCTTTTCCAGATTTATGTGATGATATTGTCTCTAAACTCTGCTACTTCAATTGGCATTTGATGGTTGATGGCCTTTATGGCTTAATCTGCATATAGGTATCTTGTGCAGTTTTCTGAGTTTCTAAAATTGCATTTTGATTTAACGGAAATATTAGTTATCTATTTTTCTGAAAAGTCTTATGTTTATGTTTAAATCTCTATCAATCTAAAATTCAGATCTAAGTGTGCAGAGATCATTATTCAAGATTTGAGCGTTTGGGGAAATCTTCAGTTAGATCAGTCGACTCTCAAATTTCAAAAAATCTGAAAAAGCCCATTGTTTTCTAATTTCTAAGGTTATCTTACGGAATATTTTTTGCAGGGTCTTTCTAGAGCTTGTGCCTAAATTAAAAAAATAAATTATCTTAATTTTTTTGAATTTAAAGTTAGATCTGGCTAGTAAGAGCCTTAGATCTTCAGATCTGGGAGTGAAGTCAGATTTATACTCCTCAGATCTGATAGTTCTGCAACTCTTGTGCATAGATCTGTAAATATATTGTATAGATTTGTAATTTACATGTGTAGATCTGAAGTTTTGTAACATAATTTGGAATTCTAACATTTGGGTTTTTAAGATTTTTGCTATTTTTGTACATATTGGGTATTGGGTTTCTTTTTTCACTTGTGCAGGATTAGATCTAAAAAATCAGCTAAAGAAATCTTCAGATTTGAAAAAATCAGCCAAGAAAATCTTCAGATCTGAAAAATCAGCCAATGAAATCTTCAGATCTGAGCCAGATATAGACCCTGGAGGGCAAGATCTGTGCTCAATATTTGTTTGCAGGAATAGATTTGAAAAATTAGCCAAGGAAAACTTCAGATCTGAGCCAGATCTAGACCCTTGAGGACATATAGGCTTTTGAGGCTATTTTTACAGGATTTTGGTCTCTAAAATTTTAATTTTCAAGTGGGAACTTTATCCCAAGATTTCAAGAATTTTCAACGGTGGGATCTTCAAAGCCTTGGGCTAAGGGTTTGATCTTTAAACCCTTATTTTCTACAAATTTTATTATAACAAGCAAATCACAAATAATTAGGCCCTAAAAACACATTTTATATGGTCAAAATTGTTTAGAATTGCAAAATCTTCATTTTCAGAATTTTTAGCCATTTGGGCATCTTTAATTTTGCCTAGATCTAACTTTAAAACTTGCTGGAAATTACTGCATAACTGTGAAAAATCAGATTTGAACATTTCTGATGCATATCCTAAATAAGGTCTAAAAAATTTGAATTTTCAGTTTTTTCGGCAAAACTTACTATTTTTAGACATAGTGGGGATCATTTTCAGTATTTTCAGCGTGCTGATCTGTTATCAATTCACTGCTGTTACAAACATATTAGTTTTGAAAATTACTGAATCAAACTCTCTTAAAGCCTTAAAATTGAAATTTTCAAGTTTTATTATATTTTTTGCTATTTCTGGAAGTATTTGGCAGCGATTTTGGGCAGTATTATCTTGCTGATCTATCACTGTTTCATTGCTGAAATAAAAATATCAGATCTGAAATTTCTCTTAATCAAGCCCTAAAAATTGATTTTTCTTCAAGTTCAACAATATTTACTATTTTTAGTCATTTTGGGCATTGGTGCCGGTATTGTTTGTTCGCTGATCTATGGTTTAAATCACTGTTGTAATTTATATTTCAGATCTGAAATCTTGTTGAAAAATATATCATAAGTTTGACTATAGGAAAATTTTGATTTCTGAATTGGAATTACTGAGCTTATCATTTTAATTCGGAAATATTGGAAATACCTGGCATTTAAATTTGATGGTACCCTCACGATAATATTTTTGTTTCGAATTTAAATCGTTGGTCCAAAGTATTTTTATGCTTCGCTGTGATTGATGAGCTTTCATTGTGATTTTAAATTACTTGAAATCGATAATTAATTGTTTAAGTCAACTTTGGAAATATTTCAAGTGGTGATAAATTGCATGTCTTTATCGAACATTGTTAATGCATAATTGTGAGGGTGTTTTATTGAATATCATTGTGGTGGATTGATTTTTCATAGCAACAGTTACATATCAATTACTTGACTTTAATTTCATAACGGGATATTTTGACTCCACAAGGCACTGGTTTTAAAGTTTCAAATATAATTGGATCTGTGAAATCTCGTTAATCTTAACAAGTACTTGGTCATTTCACTGTGTCTCCTGAATTGGTTGATTTTCAACCAGTTCTACTTCTTCATTTTTGTTAGGGTCTACCTCCCTTAGCTTGCAAGGAGACAACTTAGATAGAGAGATTGGGGATCCGGGTGACAACCCTCGATCTGAGCCATTGTCGCAATGCCTAGACATTTTGTGCGACAACAGGTGTTAATAACAATGTTGAATTTTATCAAGATTTATTGGAGGATACGGATAAGGAATTCATGCTTAGGTTGTTGATTTCTGGTAGCATCGGATGTGCTCTAAGTCTCAAATTTTGCAGAGAGGCTTAGACACATGTATTCCAAAGAACCCATAGAGCATTTTGTGAAATTCCACCGAGATTGTGTTTTATTAAAATAATTAATTATTTTTAATGGGAGCCTAAGTTTGAACTTAGGGAATTAAAATAATTAAAGGGTATTAATAAACCAGGGTGTGAATCTTATAGAAAAAGATGGAGATCAAGTCAAGTTAATCTTAGTTGGCGATTTAATCTCGATTGTTGAAGTCTCAACGAGAATATTATAAGGACTTATGGGCATTTGGAAAGATACACCGAGAGAGTCTTCTCAAGTGAGCAGTGCTCAGCAGTGGAGAAGATCGATTGAGTTGATTCTTGCAGAGGGGCAGAGATAATTTTCTGGTTGGATATTTTCCTAATCTGGAGAGTGCAAGGAAGAGAGCATTCTAGAGAGGTAGCAAAGAGTCACGCAGAGCTTCATAGGGAGTCTGTATTTCTGCTAGAGGACAATCAAGATCTAGTGTCAGAGCCAGGGTGTGAGACCAAGAGGCAAGAGGTTCGAGTTCTCAGCTAGCAGAGAGATTAGAGGTGGTGCAGCGCAGTCCCATTGAGCAGTGACGCAGTAGTTGCATACGTGTGATGCAGTACTGCGCAGAGACAATGCAAAGGCTCATCTCCAGTGCAGATCAATGTCGGATCTTCCAGAGACGAGGTGAGATCATCTCACCAACTTTTTGTTTAGTTAGATCTCTATATAGGATTTTCAGTGGATTTCCAGTGAGGGCATACGAAGAATTGTACTCATAAATTACTGCTTAATAATAACAAATCCTCAGTTGCTGCACCGATTTTCTCGCATTGGGTTTTTTCGGGGACTTAGTCCAAATATAACGGTGTTGTGTGTCTATTCATTTTTTTTGCTCAGATCTTGTTTCAATGTTTATTTTTCCATAGTTTATTTATGTTGTGAAGGTTGGAGTGTATTAATTTTGATATTTACCATAAAACACAGTAAATAATTTGTTTAAGTTATTTAACAAATAAAAGAAACTCTATTATTTTTTGTAGTAGGATTTCGGTGTAGGAATTTTCAAATGGTATCATATCTTGTATAGCAGCGCTGGTGAAGCAAGAGAGAAGATCCAGAAGGATCCAGCATTGAGCAGAAAAGAGATCAAAAGAGTTGCGTAGGCAATAGATCGATTTCCCTAGGGATTGCGCAGTCCAAGCCAGAAGAGCAATATTTGCTAGGAAGTCTCTCTCTGAGTGAGACCTTCCAGATCGTGATTTGTCAGTGGCAGAGGGAGCAGCGGAGACCAGTGACTGGTGGGACGCAGTTTTATTGTAGCAATAGTTGCTGGTGCAGAAAAGCGCCAAAAGGAAGAAGGAGACATGATTGAGGGAAATTTCTTCCTCAGTGAATTCTTAGCGAGGGAATTCTAATTCTCTATAGCTGAGCAGTAGTATTGAGTGGCAGATCTACTAACTCCAACAAGGAGTATCTAGGTCAGCCTAGAAGCTACGCAAAGGAGAAAGAGGGAGCAAGATTCGACATTTTTCAGTCGGCAGAAATGGAAGAAAACGGGTTGAGAGATCAAGATCGGTTGGAGGGATCGGTTAGAGGGTGCCTCCAACTATGTGATCTGGCAGGAGAGGATGAGATGTCTGCTAGATGAGCATGAGCTCAAGGCTTTTGTCAACAGTGCGGTAGCTGAACTTGTAGATGCAGATCCATTGAAAGCTTTCAAGAAGAATATGGCAAAGGCAAAATAGTTGATCCTCGATGGAGTGAAAGGTCACGTGGTATGTCGCAGCGCCAGCAAAGGGACCACTAGAGAGATGTGGCAAGCCTTGAAGACGTTATATTAAGGATCTTCCTAGTAGCGGAAGATGTTCTTGGAGGAGAAGCTGCGTTCTACAAGAATGCAAAAGGGGGAGCGCATTGATCCGTTCTTGTCTAGACTTCAGGAAAACTGAGATCAGCTGGAAGCTATAGGAACTATGCCTCAGGCCACCGAGATGGTCAGAATAGCCCTAAACTCTGTTTCAGATAAGTGGTAAGTCTTCGTTCAGAGCATCCTGGGCAGAGATAGACTGCTTGATTGGGAAACGATCTGGGCTTCTCTTCAGTAGGAAGAGATGAGGCGAGACATGATCAAGTGCAAGCTTGATGGCAACAGTAGTGGATTGACGCCCAAGGAAAAGGAGGAGAATGCAGCCCTTGCATCAAAGGGGCAACATGATGCATCTTCGGATACAATTGAAAGTGGATACGAACAAGTGAAACGTAGAGATATGGCAAGTTATTCTATTCCAACTAAACTACTCTGGATCTTTTGCATTTGGTGGCTAAGTGGGAGATTATTAGCACTAATTATAACTTAGAACTAGAGTTTCTCTTTAGCCAGGTCAAGTTCTTGATGCAGGAGCCTTCGTCAAATCTTATAAGACCCATGAGTCTTATTTCACATTTACTAAAGGGAGTGGGTTCCCTTAATTGTGGGTTCCCTTAATCATCTTATTTATTTCCTAAGTTTAGTTGAGTTTGAGGAAATTTTAAATTGTGGAGAATATGTTGTGAATGAAGAGATCTTAGAGACAGTTGAGTGATCCCAGGAGGAGTGAGGATTTGAGGGATTTAAAAGCTTAATTTAGGATTTTGTTTGAGAAACGAGTGGAGCTGAAGAGATACTTTAGGAGAAAGTGAGAGATTGCTGGATCTGAACTAAATTGGTTCATGAATCTGTATTTGTATAAATTGTGACCTTTTGAATAATTGGGGAGAGAGCTAGAGGTTAGAGAGTAGAGGAGTGTGTGAGAGGGATATGATGAAGGCCATTTGATTGCATATCAGGCCTGTGAATTGTGTAAATTTCTTGTATGGTTATAAATAAAAAATTGGCAGAATTTGTCAAGAAAATTTGTGTGTGTATTGATGTAGATTTCCGAATTATTTGAGGATTTGAACAGGAAATTTGGTATCTTTCTACACCTCTCTAATTTATGCGCATGCATGGTCAAACCCCGGATGTTTTTTATTTTCCCTTTGAAATAATTGAAGTTAATTGATTTACAAGTTGAATACTCGGTTTTCTTTGGTGTAATGTGCTTGAAGTATTGGAATACTTTGGGCAATTAACTGTGGAAGACTAAAACCTCTTTGCGCCACATTTTTCCTTAGAGTGGACCGCAAGCCTATTGTGAACCCTTAATTGTATCAGGTGATCTCTTGAGTTCCGGCATCGATTAACAGTGAATGGAAGTAGACTGTTTATTGATTAAACCACAAAGGAATAATAGTGACTGTCTAAACCTGGCGGACGGGAAAGAAACCTAGCGGAAGTGCAGAATGCAGTTTCCCGACGGAGAATGTGAGATCGTTGTAATTGTCCGATCGGAGTAATCCAACGGTGATCGGGTTCGAATTAGCAAGTGCGTTAACCCAGCTAGCAGACCTGATGAGAATTTTAAATAGAGTTTAATTTCCGTGCGATTGTGGTTGTCTGTTTAGGGAAGGATCGGACGCATATCGCATGTGAACAAGCGTGTGATTTAACATGGCAAATGGACCCGAAATGATTAGGAGTTAAATTTCATTGGGTTCTGATCATAAAAGTCAAAGAGATCGCAGTCATTCCGGTGATTGCTTAGTGTTGGAGATTTCCACAGCCTATTGATTGTTGACCATTGTCAATTGATTGGGATTTGCGGTATTGTATTGGATCTGCCATGTTGGCTCTACACAGATCGGATTTCGGATCGGATCAATTGTTTCAGCACAGATCTGATTAACGGATGTCGAATTTCTTGTTTTGCAATCAGAGCTTTGTTGCGTGGAATGAAGGAAATGGAAATTTTCCTAAACCCATATACCTTGCCATCATTAGAGGTGAAAGGTGCAGCTTTGCTGCGTCAGTTCTCCATAGAGATCAAGATATAACTCTATTAGTAGTAGTAGTCCCCAAAGAAAATGGAATGGAGGTTTTCTGGTTGCCTTTTGCCTATCACCAGAAGCCTAAACAAGTCCAACAGATGCAGCGGAGGCGGAAAAAGGACGTCTCAAAGATAAAATGCTTCCGATGTGGCAAGATGGGACATTACGCTACACAGTGTCCTCTCAAGAAGGAGGACAAAGATGAGAAGCGTGATCCATAGGCTACAACCGCAAGGATCGAGGAGGAAGAGTTTGTGATGATTTCCCATATATAGCCAGGGAGTGTTTGGGTGATCTGGAACTGTAGCTTGAAAGAGTTGCAATTGGGTAGGATCCTTGAGGAGTCCACCTCTTGTATCAGTACCTTGCTACGAGAGCCCATGAAAGAAGTAGCATGATGGACCAGTGTCAGTTGGTGCAGAGGAGTGCAGAGGTGACAACACATTGGCTAGAAAGAGCCAAAGTCTGAGCGGCGCAGAGCAGGGTTGGCAACAGTGCAGGAAGGCACAATGCAAAGTCAGCAACAACGCAGTAGCTTCAGAGGGTCAATGCAGAGACTAGCAACGGTCAAATCTTCAGTACTAGATGCATCATGCTGAACACTTAGTTTAGTAATTGGATGGTTTTTTGTTGCAATGAGCAATAGAGTTGCAGTGCAGTGGCAGTTGGCAAAACATGCAGGGTCAACAGCAGCACGGATGCAACAACGCAATAGTTGGTGGGTAGTCGTGTCAGACATCAGCAACGTAGAAGGAGATGTTACAAAATCAGTGTAGTGCTTCAGCAGGATGCATTACTAGAGCACATTCCTCGCTAGGAGCGAGTGTTGCTTTCTGGTAGCATCAGATGTGCTCTAAGTCTCAAATTTTGCAGGGAGGCTTAGACGCATGTATTCCAAAGAACCTAGAAAGCGTTTTGTGAAATTCCACTCGGATTGTGCTTGATTAAAATAATTAATTATTTTTAATGAGAGCCTCAGTTTGAACTTAGGGAATTAAAATAATTAAAGGGTATTAATAAAACAGGGTGTGAATCTTCTAGAAAAAGACGGAGATCAAGTCAAGTTAATCTTAGCCATTGATTAGCAATTTAATCTCGGTCGTTGAAGTCTCAACGAGAAGATTATAAGAAGGACTTGATGGGCATTTGGAAAGATACACCAAGAGAATCTAGAGATCGAATTTCTCAAGTGAGCAGTGCTCAGCAGTGGAGAAGATCGATTGAGTTGATTCTTGCAGAGAAGGTAAAAGATAATTTTCTAGTTGGAGATTTTCTTGATCCGGAGAGTGCAAGGCAGAGAGAGCAGAGAGTAGTCCAGAGAGGCAGCGTAGAACCACGCAGAGCTTCAGAGGGAGTTTGTATTTCTGCTGGAGGACAATCGAGATCTAGTGCCGAAGTCGGGGTGTGAGACCGAGAGTCCAGAGGGTCAAGTTCTCAGCTAACAGAGAGATCAGAGGAGGTGCAACACAGTCCCATTGAGCAATGATGTAGTAACTGCGTAGGTGTGACATAATATTGCGCAGAGACAACGCAAAGGCTCATCCCAACGCAGATCAGTGCTGGATCTTCTAGTGACGGGGTGAGATCATCTCACCAGTTTTGTTTTTATTTTTATTTTTTTTATTTTTTTCAGTTAGATCTCTGTAGAGGATTGCCAGTCAGGGCATCCGAAGAATTTTACTTAGAAATTACTGCTTAATAATATCAAATCCGCAGCTGCTGCACCAGTTTTCCGACATTGGGTTTTTTCGGGGACTTAGTCCAAAAATAACGGTGTTGCCTGTCTATTCATTTTTTTGCTCAGATCTTGTTTCAGTGTTTATTTTTCCGCAATTTATTTATGTTGTGAAGGCTGTAGTGTATTAGTTTCGATATTTATTGTAGAACACAGTAAATAATTTGTTTAATTTTTTTAACAAATAGGAGAAACTATATCAGTTGCTGTAGTAGGATTTCGGTGTAGGAATTTTCACACGTTCTCCATCACCACATCGATCCCTTCTTATGTCTTCCTGTTTGGAGTTGGGACTCCAACGACCAAGATTAAATCTTAATCGATGGCTCAAATCATTTCTGGATCAATCTGTGTGAGTTTCTAGAGAATTCTCACACTGACTTAATTATTTCTGATTAATTAGCCATATTCCCTAAGTTTAGACTTAGGAAATATTTAAAAAATGACTAATAATCTAATTAAGCCATCTCTAGGTGGAATTTCCAGAAACAATTTTTGGGTTTTGGAGATCTCCTGTATTCTAGCCTCTCCACCAAATTTCATTGCTAGAACACATCCGATGTTACAAAACCTAACAACTGTCTCTAGGCCGACTTGTCTATTGATAAGGCCGACTTGAAATTTGCACATTTGACAAGGTCTTGGAGGGTCTTTGGACTCTAACTTTGATTCGAGTAATTTTCTTTACAATATGTAACATGCCCAATAAGGGTCTTTCATACATGACATTGACTTTCTTGACTTGTAGACTCAATGGCAAGCCCTAGAAGATCACAATGGCAGTTTGACCTATAAAATAAATTTCCTTGAGCATGAAACCCATCCTTCAAGAATAACAGTAATAAATTTATTTTTCATTTTTCATTAAATACATAAAATCATGATTACATGTCATTATGAAGACCAAACCTAGTTACATATTTCAACAACCTGTGGTGGCAATTGTGGGACGGTGTTTTTGTTCATGGGCATACCCGATAGCTTTTCTGCTGCTTGATTCATCTCAGCAGCGTACAGGGAGGCAAAAGAAGATGTGGGGTTGATATTTTAATGTAGTCTCAGCTAAGGCTTGAATGGAAACCCGATGAATCATTTATGTTTGTGTAAGATGTATGTTAGTATCCATTGATTATCACTGGGTGTTATGGCTGTGTTAATGGCTGAGTTAATTCCTGTGTTATGGGTTGTATCTGTTATGACTGTTTATATAATTGTTTTCAATATCAAGGTCCGATTTTGCTAAAATAAGTCACATATTCCTATTTTGCAAGCCCCAGTTTGAAGCCATTAATTGTTGTGGGGCCATCTAGATTTGAGTCCAAAATTTTCCTCCTAAAAAATTTGAAGGGGTTTTATCTTGCTTTATGCTTTGGGGTAGCCTGGGGCTCTCCTACGGATTCATATCACTGATTGTACTTAGTAGTCTAATTGATCTACCTTTTGGACATTTGTTAGCAATTGTTAAAATTATCTTATCTTATTTAGTGGCTTTTAGGTAGCATTTGAATCAGATTATATATAACATACATGATAGATTCCTAACATTATGTTTGGGCTATGCATAAGTCGCTCTGAAACAATTAGCCCATGGTTTTTAACATTTTCAATGGCCATGTTTGTTATGATTACGGATACATTTGTTTGAAATATTAATGTTTGGTTTTGGTAAAATTATTCACAATATCCTAATTTTACAAACAACACATTGAAGTGAGTGAATGTTATGGTAACATCTACAGTTGAGTTCAATTTTTTCCTTGTTATAAATCTGAATTGTATTTTGTTTAGTAGCTAGCAAATGAATCAAGTTGTGCAGAACATAGAATCCTAACACCTTGGCTAGATATCCTATGTATATAGAAACCTGGGGCTGTAATTAGCTTGCAGTTCTTCAGTTGCCAATGGTTGTCTGTGATGATCGTGTGTTTTTAATTAAGTATTAAATTCTGTTTTGGGTAAAATAACTCACATCATCCTATTTATGCAAACTTCATATTTGAGCTAAGTTACAGGACACCATTGTGCGTAATACGTATCCCACATGTTGGACATGTGACATGTTAGGAAACTTGTTTTGACATGTGTTTGGCATGTGTCCTTTCAAACACATGTTAGACACATGCCTTGGATGTTGTCCTAACGTGTCCGACACAAAGGTTCTAATAAGACGTATGAGGACTTTAAAAAAATGATATGTCCTGGTGAAGTAAAAAATGTGGGATGTATTTTTTAATGGTATAGGTTTCGACAGTAGTGTTGAATTGGCACTAACTAACTTGGATCTTAATGAACCAGTGCTAGAGCTGGTCACTTTTGATGATGGGTATCCTTGAGGGGTCATCCTCCGCACTAGCAGATGCAAATCTTGGATTGGATATAGAGGATGAGGAGGAGGAGGATGGAGGAGAGAGCACTGGCAGTGATGGTGATTTTGATGATTTTGACATGGAGGACTATTGACAGTGATGAGCTATGAGATTCTTCACATCTACGGTTCTAGTATCTACCCTGTTGAGTATTTTCCATTGGCATTCCCACCTATAGTTTTTGTGACTCAATAGAACATCAAATATCTTAATGAGAAAACTGCAGTTTATGGTTCTAAGTTCTAACCTCCAAACTTCTATTTTATGATGTATTTTATTGAATATTCTAATTTCTTGTGTTTGATCATAATTGATATAGTATCTAGTTGTATAAATATTTTGTAATGTAGGATGTTTATGTCCATTTTTCATTTTTGTGTGTGTGTATAACATGTCCTTTGTCCTGTTTTGGGGGTTGGCATGTCCTATGTTGGATACTTGGAACCACGTGTCCCGTGTCCCTGTCTCATGTGACTAATTTAAACTATTATATTTTCGTGGGGCATCTAAATCTGAGTCCAAATTCTCCAACTCTGATATATCTGCAGTACATTTCCTTAACTTTCTTGTAGGTGGCAACTGCATTGATTAAATAAAATATAGAATCCTAATTCCATGGCCGGATATGCTATACAGTAATTAACCTGTGGGTTTTTGAGGATGCCAATTGGTCTGTCTTTTATGACTGTGTATATGTTTGAAGTGTTAATGGCTGGTTTCAGTAAAATTAGTCACATCATTTTAAGTTTACAAACCCCACAATGAAGCTATTGATTGCAGTTGGGGCATCTAAATTTGAGTCCAATTTCTGCGTTGTGATAAATCTGAAGTTAAGTTTCATCTAGTGGCTAGTGTGTAGCAATTGAATCAATTTGTGTACAGTGTAAAATCCTAATAACATTGCTGGATATGCTATGCATATAAAAATCTGGGATTGTGATTGGCTTGCCATTCATGAAATTGTGAATGGTTGTGTTTGTTATGACTGCATGTACATCTGCTTGAAGTATCAATGGTTGTTTTTAGTAATATAATTGACATCTTCCTAATTATGCCAATCCCACCTTTAACAATCTAATTGCTGGTGGGGCATCTAGATCCGAGTCCAAATTCTGCAGTTCTGCTAAATCTGAAGTGGGCTTTCTCTAGTGGCTTGTGCATAGCAACTGAATCTAATTTTAGAAAACACAGAATCACCATGGTTGATTATGTTATGTGTATAAAAACCAGGACAGTAATTAGCTTACGGGTCTTGAGGTTACCAATGGCTGTCTGTTATGATTGTGTGAATTTTTTGTTGTGCTGAGGCTTTGTTTTGGCAAAATTATTCATATAATTGTAAATTTACAAACCCCACATTGCAGCTATTTATTGTTGTAAGGGCATCTCGGGTGAGTCCAAATTTTGGCTTCTGATAAATCTGAAGCTCATTTCGTCTGGAGGCTAGTGGGTAACAACTGAATTAAGTTGTGTACAATATAAAATACTAAAATCATTGCTAGATATGCTATGGATATAAAAACTTGGGACTGTAATTAGCTTTCCATTCT
The DNA here is from genome assembly GCA_034641835.2 of Pinus albicaulis. Lineage (NCBI taxonomy): Eukaryota > Viridiplantae > Streptophyta > Pinopsida > Pinales > Pinaceae > Pinus > Pinus albicaulis. Next base: position 1,538,565,203 of record CM076570.1, on the reverse strand, counting down.
TGGGGTTGCAAATGGCTGTCTGTTATGACTGTACACACATTTGTTTAAAGCATTAATGGCTGCTTTTGGAAATATAACTGACATCCTCGTATTTATGCATCCCAACTTTAAGCTATTAAAAGGCCGTCTAGATCTGATTCCAGATTCTGCAGTTATGTTAAATATGAAGTTGGATTTTAGTCGCTTGTGGGTAGCATTTGAATTAAATTATATAAAATCATAGGATCCTAACACCATGGATGGATATGCTACGAATATAGAAACCAGGGACAGTAATGAGCTTATGGTTCTAACTTCTTGAGGTTGCTAATGGTTGTGTCTGTTATGACGGTGTGTACATTTTTTGAAGTGGTAATGCCTGGTTTTGGTAAAATTAGGCACATCATCCTAAATTTACAAACCCCACATTGAAGCTATTGATTGTTGTGGGGGCATCTAGATAAGAGTCCAGATTTTGTGGCCTTGTAATCCGAACTTGGTTTTGTCTGCTGGTTAGTGGGTACCAATTGAATCACATCATAATCAATATTGAATCCTAACACCAATGGTTAGATATGCTATGCATACAGAAATCGGGACTGTAATTAACTTGCACCTCTTGAGGTTGCTAAGGGTTGTGTCTGTTATGACTTTGTACATTTGAGTCCATGTTCTGCAATTGTCATAAATCTGAAGTGGGCTTTCTGTAGTGGCTTGTTGGTAGTAATTCAGTTGAATTATCTAAAACATAGAATCCTAACAGCATGGTTGGATATGCTATTCATACAGAAACCAGAAACTAGAGACACAGTGATTAGCTTTTGGTTCTTGAGGTCACCAATGGCTGTCTTTTGAGTCCTGACAGTGTATACATTTGTTTGAAGTGTTAATGACTGGTTTAGGCATAATTAGTCACATTATCCTGTTTTTCCAAACCCCACATTGAGACTATACTATGTTTATGATTATAGGAACCTCGGACTGTAATTAGCTTTACATTCTTGAGGTTGCCAATTGCAGAGCCTGTTATGACTGTGTACATCTGTTTAAGTATTAATGGTTGCTTTTGGTAATATAATGCATGTTATCCTATTTATGCAAACCCAGTTATCCCTCTTTTAAGCTATCAATTGTTGTTGGGACATCTAGAGGTGAATGCAAATTCTGCAATTCTGCTAAATCTAAAGTGGGCTTCCCATGTGGATTGTGGGTAGAAATTGAAATAAATTCTATAAAACATAGAATCCCAACACTGTTGCTGGAGATGCCATGTATGTAGAAACTGGGATGGTAAATAACTTGCAGTTTTCTCAAGGTTTTCAATGGCTGTTCCTGCTATGTCTGTATAGTATATACACTTGATTGAAAAGTGCGAATGGCTGGTTTTGGTAGCATCCTAGTTTTACAAACTCTATATTGAAGCTATTGATTGTTGTGGGGGCATCTAAATTTGTGTCCAAATTTTGCTGCCTTATAAATCTGAAGTGAGTTTTGTCTAGTGGCTAGTGGGTAGCAATTGAATCAAGTTGTTCACAACATAGAATCCCAACACTGCCCACATACTTTATGCATATAAAAATTTGGGACGTTAACTATTTTGGGATTCTTGAGGGTGCCAATGGCTGTGCTGGTTATGGAAATGTGTAGACTCGTTTGAGCTTTGAAGTATTAATGGTTGCTTTGGTAAAATAATTGTATGATTATCATTCTAATTATGTAATATTCCTAATCGAAATTTCACAATGATAACAAAGGCATGCAAATTAAACAACACAATTTTTCAGAAATGCACACACATAAATCAGAAATTTCTCCAAATCCTCAAACTGGCCAAGATTTTATTAATAATAGCGCTATGGTACAAGTAAGTTGGAGAAAATTCCCCTGGGCTTGCCCAAGACAAGATGCAAGCACCAAGTGATGAGTACAGAAAAGCCCAACAGCTGCAATAGCTAACTCTTCCAGAACTACACTGCTGCCAGACTTTTCCCACTGATTTTCCCCCTCTAGACTGCCCAGAAAATTCTAGGAAATTGAGGATGTGATCCTTGCCCCAAACCCAGAAAAACCCAGAAAGGGTTTCCCTTGGTTCCAACCTTTAAAATTTGACTCTTCACACCTTTGCCCTCCTCCAAATTCGAAATCTGTCACTGTGGCTGATCTTATCAATCTTTGTTCTCCAAACTCCAGCAATCTTCCTCAAATGACCTTCTAAGTGATTTCCCAACACCCCAACTCGTAACTCCTCCTGTTGATGCTGCCCCAAAATGCCTCACTCCAATGACTGCGCAGCCATGGGGAAGATGATGCAGTCCGTGTGTGTGGGGAATGAGAACTGTGTGTAGGATGGCTCTCTCTGCTGTGAATACCCTCCAAACTCCTGGAAATGAGTAAGAAACACTTATGTAGCCCAGCCAAACAATCTCCAACTACACTGCTCTTCCTCCAACAGCATAGTCCCTCTTCAGGCAGTAGTGGCCTAGAAACTACGTGTTGTGCCTTCAAAACTGCATGGAACTGTAAATGGTGTCTCCTTCGGTGTCTGTGATAAAGAAAAACTTTCCTTGGGTGGCACCGAGGAATGGTTGAACTTATCTTCTTGGGAAGTTCTTGTGCTGAACAACACAATTTTGGCTCAGTGGAACAGCTAAGGCAAATTCGATTTTCAAATAGATAAAAGACCCCAAATGCTCTTTCATTCCATCCATTTATAGTTGCTGGCCATGAATTCCTTGTGGGCCCCTCCAACAATTTGATTTGCCTTAGGGAATTTAAATTCCCTCTTCCCCAAGTGCGTGATTCATGTGGGTGAGTGGACCCCACAATCCACTAGCCTACAAATAATGTATTTCTCCCACATCTTTTCACCAAAATTTTCCTTAGGCTAGTATTAATCAAAATTGTCACAATTTATCTCCCCAAACATTAGGAAAATTTAGAAAGGAACATTACAATCCTCCCCTCCTAGATGTTGCTTGACCCCAAGCAATTGTAAAACTGTTGGCTGCAAATTCTGCCCATTCTCCCATGTAGCATCCTCCTCTGGTAAATCTTTCCACTTAAACCAAGTGCTCCCTGACCACCTTGTTTCTCAACTTCCTCTTCGGGTCTCCAATATGAGTTTTGGTGTCAAAATCAAATGCCCCTCATCATCTAATCAAGGCAATTCGTTCGCTGCAACGACCTGTTGTCCCAACGCCTTTTTTAGGCATGAGACATGGAATACGTTATGTATTCGACTCTCTGAAGGCAGCGCCAACTCATAGGCCACCTCACCTACTCTCCTAACCACCCAGTAAGGTCCATAGAATTGTGGCGGCAACTTTTTCTGCACCCTTCTACTTGAGTGAAGAATGATTGTACGAGTGTAGGCGCAGGTAGACCATGTACCCCACCTCAAACCGTCTCTCCACCCTGTGTTTATCAACATATATATTTTGTTGATTTTGGGCCACCTGTAAATTGTTCTTGAGAGGGCGGAGAATCTCTTGGCTCTCTTGAACCCAGTCCTTTGCCCCCGGGGCCCTGCTATCTCCAAAAACCATGTCAAAAAAAGTAAGAGCATCATACCCATAGAGATCTCGGAAAGGGGACACACCAATAGACATATGATAGGCTGTGTTGTAGTAGAACTTTCTGAGATGTAGCCACTTGACCCACTCTCTTTGTTATCCAGTCACATAGTTACGCAAGTACCCCTCCAACCATTTGTTCACAATCTTGGTATGCCCATCAGTTTGGGGGTGATAGCTAGTGCTGGGTGTAAGCTTTGTCCCCACCAACTAGAACAACTCCTACCAAAAATCCCCCATAAATCTACTGCCCTTGTCACTCAATGGTCTTAGGAAGACCATGCAACCGGAAGACCTCTCGAAAGAATAATTCAGCCACTTGGGAGGTTGAAGATCTAGATGAAATAGCGAAGAAGTGGGCAAATTTGGTCAATTTGTCAACCATTACATAGATGCAGTCCCTCCCCTGCGCAACAGGGAGCCCGGTGATGAAGTCCATAGATACACTCTCCCACTTCCTCTCTGGAATGGGCAGCGACTATAACAAACCAACTACTTTGTTCCTCTGGCAATCCACGCACTCCCTCACGTGCCTCAAAACATCACCCTTGAGCCCTTGCCAAGAGAATCTCTCCCTGACATCACAGTATGTCTTGAGGAACCTTGGGTGCCCTATCAGTGGAGAATCATGTGTTTCCTGCATGATCCTTTCCTTCAGTTGAGATCCTGGAACCAGGTATATCCGATACTTGTAGTAAATCACATCGTCCATCACCCGAAATTGATCATCCTTGTGTGTGCCATCCAAAATGTCACAACCCTTCCTGGCCTTGGAGTACTCAGCCAATAGTTATGCCTTCCAATCATGCGTAACATCCATCAAAGACAACGCTACTGGTCTCATAGAGAGGGCATCTGCTACCACCTTATGTTTTCCCTTCACATACTCAATCTCAAAGTCATGAGCGTGGAGCTTACTCACCCATTTTTGCTGCCTCTCCTCGAGTGACTGCTGCTCTAGGAAGAACTGAAGACTATTGTGGTCAGTCTTCACTTTGAACTGATTGCCCACTAGGTTCTGTCTGAATTTGGCCAATGCATGCATCACCACCAACATCTCTTTGTCGTACAACTTCTCATGAGGCAGTAGTTTCTTGCTCTCAAACGCAATAGGATGGCCCCCCTATGTCAAAATGACCCCAACCCCTTCATGGGAGGCATCACACTCCATCACAAAGGGCCGCGTAAAATCTGGCAAGGCTGAGACCAGACAACTGCTTGTGATCCTCTTGAGGCACTCAAAAGACCCCTTTGCCACTTACGTCCACTCAAAAGCTCTTGTCTTCGTCAAATCCATAAGAGGTGTTGGAAGTTGTAAGAATCCTCTCTCAAATCTCCTGTAATATGTACAATTTCCCAGGAATCCCCTCAACTCTATCACGTTCCTGAGTGTGGGCCAATCCAGTATAGCCTGAATCTTCTCTTGATGTACCTTCACTCCATCTTCCGTAATCACATGCCCCAGGTACAACATCTATGTTAGTCCAAACTCACATCTGGACATCTTCGCATACAGCTGTTGCTCCTCAAGTATGCGAAGCACCACCTCCAAATTTTGAATGTGCTCCTCCCATGTCCTGTTGTAAATGAGTATGTCATCGAAAAAAATCAAGACAAAGCGTCTCAGATGCCCATGGAACATGTAGTTCATACACGACTAAAATGTAGTAGGAGCGTTGGTTAGCAACTTAGCCCAAAGGGCATCACCAAGAACTCAAAATGCCCATGATGGCAATGGAAAGCAGCCTTCGAGAGATCTCGCTCCCTCACGCGGATATGGTGATACCTCGAATGTAGATCTACCTTAGAGAAGTATTTATATCCTCTAAGTTCATCCATCAACTCGTCTATGCGCGAAATGGGATATTTGTTCTTTAATGTTTTCTTATTGAGAGCCCGATAATCTATGCACATGCACAACGTCCCATCTTTCTTCTTCACCAACACCACAAAAGAAGAAAATGGACTTGAGCGAGGCCTGATGTGTCCCAATCTCAACAACTCCTAAATGACCCGCTCTATCTCATCCTTATAGGCCTTTGGGTGCCTATAAGGGGTGGTTATGACTACGTTCACCCCATCTTCCAACTCATTGGTGTACTCAAATCCACAATCTGGTGGTCTACCTGGTGGAACATCCCTAAAAACCTCTTGATGCTTCTCCAACAGGGCTAATATATTTGGATGCGTAGCCTGTGCCCGTGCCCCTGACTCAGAAATCCTCAACTCAACTTCCCCCACATCTCCATGTCGTAGATCGGCCTCCATCCTATGGGCTGAAAATATCTGAGGTGGATAAGAGGGCATTCCTCTCAGCAATATTGGATTCCCATTTGGCCCCTTGAAATCCATCTCCAACTCTTGCCAATCAGTGGTGACCTTCCCCAATGCGTACAACCATTGGATTCTCAACAACACATTGGTGTCTGGGACATCAACCACAAAGAAATGATCAGTGAGTGAGTAGTTCCCCATTTTCAAAGTCAGTCCGAGAACACACTTCCTACACTGCATGGTCTGATCTCTTGGCACCAAAACAAAGAACCCCTCAAACATTGTTGCTTGATGCCCCTACGCTCCACCATCTGGGCATCAATGAAATTGTGGGTGGCCCCATTGTTAATCAAAACTGACACACCCTACCCTGTATGGTCCTTCTGATCCTAAGTGTTAAATACTTTGGCACACCTTGAAGTGAATCAAGGACTCCCCCTGTTGGGGCAAACAATTCTCCTCTAGTAAGTGGTGGAGGTCCTCACTCATCCACCGACTCATCTACTATCTCGGTCTCCTCCTCCTCTGGCTCACTATCTGAGAACACCTCAATGAAATGGGCCTTGGCCTTGGTGCACTTGTGCCTAGGTGCCCACAACTCCTGGCACACAAAACACAACCTCCTCTTGAGGTCCCTTCGTGTTTCATCATCGAACTGGCCACGTCCTCCATCTCTCTGTGGTGGCCTAGTATCTTTGTTCCCCTATGGGGTCGTTGGCCCTTGGGGGGGGGGGGGTCGGGGGGCAAAGGCCCAGTTCTTGGGCACTACATCAACAATGTCTCGGGTCCTGGAAATGGCATCTTGAAGTGATGTGGGCTTGTAAGCCCTCACCCAACCATGTAGAGGTTCAACAAGTCCCTCCACAAACAACATGATCAGCCGGCTCTTTGAATTATCCATCAACATCACTTCCAGCCTCTGAAATTCTGTGTTGAATACCTTTGCACTGTCGGTCTGTCTCAAGTGGGCTAGCTCCTTGAAGTGCAGCTCCAGGTCCTTTCTTTCAAACCTATCCAACAACCTCCAGGTGAAATCCGTGTAAGAGGTAATGTTGATGTGCCCCAACGTGATCAACCCATAATACCACCACTCTTGGGCATCCCCTTCCGTGAAGGAGTGGCAAATCGTATTTGTAGAAATTTGAATAGCGATATATTATTCATCGAAATTCTCCGATCACACACTATTTTAGCTTCATGCATAATACAAAATATCTTCTGCATTGATCATCACATACGGAAATAAATCAATTGGCACGCATACATTAAAACCACAAACAATCACACATATGAACACAGTATTTAATGGGAAAGCTTAAAGCTGAAAACCCCAACTATCTGTATATTATATGTCATGGAGATCATGTAACAATCATGGTACAAAAGCTCCTCACAAGCTCTCATGCACACCCTCAATTGCTACACACTATCAAGCTAGATCTAGCAAAACACATGCTCCAATATTTTGCCACTTGATAGCCAGCCTCTATTGTGTTTTCAATGCTATGGGATGGCTTCATTAAATAGATAAACCACCTGGCTTGAACTGCGCAATCCTCATGGGCTACTCCACCTATCTGTGTGTTGCAAATAACAACAGTATAGTCACAACTGATAGTTAACCTGCTCTTTCACCTATTCTTGCACTGGTCTCCACTGAAACTGTCCATGCACTGAAGTTAAATGATGCATTCTTTAGTTGATTAATGAGTTTATAATTAGTGAATTAATTAATAATTAATTCACACCACTCTCACTAATTGTATCAATTAGTTAAACCGAATACAAATAGCTCAACTATGTTTAGATTAGTTAAACTGAATACAACTCCACTAACTTCCTCAATCAACTCCACCAAACTCTGTCACATGAGTTCTAACTGAAGTATCCATGCAATAGCTCCACATAACCCTCAGGAATAGCGTAATTCCTTCTGTCAGCTCCTGTGCCACATCCGTGCACTTAACTGAAGTGCTCCAAGAGAATAAGATAATGTTTAGAGTCCAAATATTATTAAGAGCTAATAATATTCGACATATCTATTTTTAGACTGGCAATCTAAAAATAGATTCCGCCCAATATGTCTAAAAATAGAAGTCCATCTATTTGTTCCAACTTGACCAACCATCCACAAATAGCATCCTGCAACTCATAGAACATGATCCATATGTCTAAAAATAGACATAGTCTAAAAATAGACTTTGCGCTAAAAATAGCCTGCGGGCCCACTTAGTGAAGGCGGCTTCTTTCCACTAAGCTCATCATCTTGTTGCAATCTCAACACTCCCTCTCAACAAGATAAGGATTATCTGCAACCCCTATCCTGCCCCTGTGGTATTCGAATTTGCTCCTGGTGAGCGCCTTCGTCAAGATATCAGCATCTTGATCCTCCGTAGGAATGTATGAAAGTAACATGACCTTCCGCTGCACACAATCTCTGATATGATGATACCGGATGTCAATGTGTTTAGATCTATCATGAAATACCGGATTAACCGAGAGTTTGATGCAACTCTGATTATCACAATAAATCACAGTAGGCTCTAAGTGTGAACCGAACAACCCGACTAGGATCTTCCTCATCCATATAGCCTCGCATGCAGCCAAACTCGCTGCCATATACTCAGCCTCTCGCCTCGAACCGGGAAAGTGCCACGAGATCTTCGCTTCCTAATGTACCAAGAAACTACTGCCGACCCGATACCGAAAACCCTCCAGATGTGCTCTTTCTGTCCGTTGGGCTCCCTACCCAATCTGCATCCGTGAAGCCACACAGCTTCACCTCATCCGACTGTCTATACCATAATCCATATCCCGATGTGCCTCTGAGATATCTCAATACATGCTTCGACGCCTTCCAAAAGAGCTTGGTAGGCTTAACCATAGCTTGTGAAAGCCGGTTAACAGCATAGCATATGTCGGGTCGTGTATTGACCAGATACATAAGCGACCCCACCAACTGTCGATAAACAGTAGCATCCACTACCTCCGTTGAAGTAGCATCCTCCTTCCTCCATCCACCAGGAAGAGGAGTATCAACAGGCTTGCAGCCATGCATGTTGAACTTCTCCAGTATCTCCCGAGCATACTTACCCCGAAATAGTCCATCACCGCGCCGCCAAATTTCCAATCCCAAGAAAAATGAAGAGGGCCCAAGTCCTTCATCTCAAACTCCTTTGCAAGATCCTCCTTGCATGAAAGTATCAACTGCTCATCGCCAGTCAAAATCAGATCATCTACATACAGTACGATGATCAACAGCTTCCCCTCCACCACAATCTGGTACAGGTTAGGATCCGCCTCACTCTTGAAGAATCCAAGCCCGGTGAAGTAGCTGTCTATCCGAGTGTACCAAGCACGAGGTGCTTGCTTCAGCCCGTACAGTGCTCTCTTGAGTCGGCACACATGCGACTCACTGCTGAAGATCTCAAAACCTTCAGGCTGCTCTATGTACACCTCCTCCTCAATAACTCCATTGAGGAACGCAGTCTTCACATCCATCCGATGAATGTGCCACCCCATCTGCGCTGAGAGAGCAAGGATCGTCCGTATGGAAGAGTACCTTGCGACAGGTGCAAAAGTCTCCTCATAGTCAATCCCCTCGATCTGTGAGAAGCCACGGGCGACAAATCTCGCCTTGTACTTCTCCACACTCCCGTCAGCCGCTTGCTTCACTTTGTAGATCCATCGCGAACCCACCACTGATTTCCCCTCCGGTCTTGGGACAATCTCCCATGCACTGTTTCTGACAATCGAATCATACTCTTCCACCATGGCATCTACCCATGCGGGGTCCTCCACAGCTTCCTCGAAAGAGGATGGCTCCGTCACGATACACTTGCTCATAAGAGCCATGTATCCAGTATACCGGTCAGGTGACTGTCTCTGTCTGCGCTGTGATGTAGGTGCTCCTACAACCTTCTCTGCATCTTGAGCCAGTCGCTCAGCTTCTGTAGTGCGCTTCCGCCCTCTGATGGTTGGAGCTGCATGAGTGGTCTCTTCCACTCCATGAACCTCCTCTTGTGGTTGATCCACATCCTAAGGCTCATCCTTAGGAACTAATAGCTCCTCATCTGCATGCAAGTGTGGCTCCTTCTCAAGCGAACACTTCATGGCTTTCTCCTCCTGAAATTTGATATCCCATCGCACAACAGTCTTGCGACTGTCTGGAAAATACACACGATAGTTGTGGGGTGTATCAGTGTACCCCACAAATATCCCAACCTCTGCGGTCGGCTCCAGCTTCTTCCTGGCATCCTTCATCACATGAATGTAAACAAGTGAACCAAAAATCCTCAAATGGGAAATATCAGGCTTCTTACCAGAAAACGCCTCCTCGGGTGTACTCATGCCAAGTATCCTGTGAGGACAACGGTTCTACACATATACTGTAGTATTGCATGCCTCCGCCCACAAGTGAATGGGTAGGCCCCGATCATGCAACATCGCCCGTGCAATACCCACGATCGTTCTGTTATTCCGCTCAGCAACCCCATTCTGCTGTGGGTTATGAGGTGCTATGAGCTCTCTTCGAATTCCTTCTGCGCTGCAAAAGTCCTTGAATTCGCCAGAGATGAATTCACCACCATTGTCGCTCCTAAGAGCCTTCACCTGCTTCCCCGATTCTTTCTCAACCAGTGCCTTGAACTCACATAACTTTGAGTATGTCTCGCTCTTCTTCTGCATGAAGAAGATCCAGCACTTACGAGAAAAATCATCAACAAATATCACATAATACCTGTGCTTTGCTGTCGAAGCTACTGAGAAAGGTCCACACACGTCCGTGTGAATTCTCTCAAGGATCGTCGTGGCATGACTATCCTTCTCGTGAAAGGTGGCTTTCACAAATATTCCCAAGGTACACCCCTTGCACTGATCTGACTACGCAAGAGTGCCTTTAGGAAGCCCAGTAGAAATCTGCTGCAGTATCTTCAAAGCTCCATGGTGAAGGTGGCCCAATCTCCGGTGCCACAACTCGCCATCATCCCGGCTCACCACTCCTTCTGCCTTGCTTGCCAATGTTGCGCAGCCATCTACCTGCAATTGATAAAGGTTCTTAACTCGAACCCCTATCCTCCAGGTCTCACCAGTTGCCTTACTGCGCAGGAAAGCCTTTCCCTCGCTAAAGACAACATCATATCCCTTGTCTTCTAACATCGCCACAAAGATAAGATTCTTCTTCAATCCTGGAACATGCATCACTTCCTTCAATACGAAGGGTTTACCAGACTCCCTCTCAAAGAAAATGGTACCGATACCGGTCGCACTGTATCTACCATCATCGCCCATCTCGATGTGCACTCCAAGATCTTTCTCATCCAGATCAGTAAACAAATCTCGATCTCCTGTCATGTGAAAAGACGCACCACTGTCCAGAAACCACACTGATCCCGTCATACTTGAGACCAAGCATGCGATCAGTGAAAAATCCAGCTCAAACTGTGAGGCTAAGGCCTCTCCAGCTGCAGTCCCAGTAGCTTGCTTATTTTTCTTCTTCTGTGGACAATTAGTGGCGTAATGTCCATGTTGGTGACAGTGAAAGCACTTCACCTTGGACATGTCCTGCTTCTTGCCTTTCGCACCGGATTGAGAAGCTTTCTTGCTCTTCCCCTTCTTTTCTTTGGCAACCAAAGTGCAATTCTCTTCATCATAGTTCTTTGATGAAGATCCGTCCCTGGTACTTCGCCTTATCTCCTCTTGCACAAGATCCGACCAAAGTCGCTCCCATCCTGGCAATTTCTCCCGACCATTGACAGAGTCCTGATAGGAATGCCAACTCTTCGGAAGCCCAAGGAGAGCCAAGCTCACCAAGTCCTCGTCATCAACAATAACCCCCACACCTCCCAGCTCATCCCCGCATTGGATGAACTTCGTGAGGTACTTGGGCATACTGTCGCCTTTCTCCATTTTTATGTTCCTGAGTTTATCCTTGAGCGCCAACTTCCTCTGGTCGCTCTTGCTTTGAAATAAATCTGTCAAATATTTCCACATCAAGAATGGAGAAGCCTTACCATGAAGGTTGGACACTATGTGATCCTTCACACCTTCCAACAGAATCCTTCGACACTTTGTTGTCTTCTTTTGCCATGCGTCAAGTACGGCAGCATCACTAGAAGTAGGTTTTGGAATTTCTGCATCTATGAACTCCTTCAACCCATTGTCATCCAACACCGCCTCCATCATGTCCTTCCATGCAATATAATTTGAGCTGCCCTCAAGGGCATACTCCAATCGCAATCCGTTGAAAGACATCTCAACTTCGACACCAAGAAAACACTGCTGCAAATTCGAATTCCACCAGCACAAAACTCAACCGCTTCAATGTTTTGCAATTGCTCCAATGATCAATATCGCTCTGATACCATGTAGAAATTTGAATAATTGATATATTATTCACCGAGATTCTCCTGATCACACACTATTTTAGCTTCATGCATAATACAGAATCTCTTCTACCATTGATCATCACATGCGGAAATAAAATCAATTGCATGCATACATTAAAACCACAAACAATCACACATATGAACACAACATTTAATGGGAAAGCTTAAAGCTGAAAACCCCAACTATCTGTATATTATATGTCATGGAGATCATGTAACAATCATAGTACAAAAGATCCTCACAAGCTCTCATGCACACCCTCAATTGCTACACACTATCAAGCTAGATCTAGCAAAACACATGCTCCAATCTTTTGCCACTTGATAGCCAGCCTCTATTGCTTTTTCAATGCTATGGGATGGCTTCATTAAATAGATAAACCACCTGGCTTGTACCGCGCAATCCTCATGGGCTACTCCACCTATCTGTGTGTTGCAAATAGCAACAGTATAGTCACAACTGATAGTTAACCTGCTCTTTCACCTATTTCTACACTGGTCTCCACTGAAACTGTCCATGCACTGAAGTTAACTGATGTATTCTTTAGTTGATTAATGAGTTTATAATTAGTGAATTAATTAATAATTAGTTCACACCACTCTCACTAATTGTATCAATCAGTTAAACTAGATACAAATAGCTCAACTATGTTTAGATTAGTTAAACTGAACACAACTCCATTAACTTCCTCAATCAACTCCACCAAACTCCGTCACATGAGTTCTAACTAAAGTCCTCCATGCAATAGCTCCACTTAACCCTCAGGAATAGCATAATTCCTTCTGTCAGCTCCTGTGCCACATCTGTGCACTTAACTGAAGTGCTCCAAGAGAATAAGATAATGTTTAGAGTCCAAATATTATTAAGAGCTAATAATATTCGACATATCTATTTTTAAACTGGCAATCTAAAAATAGATTCCGCCCAATATGTCTAAAAATAGAAGTCCATCTATTTTTTCCAACTTGACCAACCATCCACAAATAGCATCCTGCAACTCATAGAACATGATCCATATATCTAAAAATAGACATAGTCTAAAAATAGACTTTGCGCCAAAAATAGCCTGCGGGCCCACTTAGTGAAGGCGACTCCTTTCCACTAAGCTCATCATCTTGTTGCAATCTCAACACGTATGGCATCTGTTTCCCGCATGGGGTTGAGATGAAAATAGGTGTCCATCTTTTGTATCCATGCCCTGGCTTAACTCTTCGCTGACCCATCAAAGTTTGGAAGTGTAACCTTCCTAGCTAGCCTCTGCACATCTTGGTTGGATGATCCATCCTCTATAATGGTTCCCAACCCCCATAATACGCCTCTCCCTTAGGTGAATATACTCACCAAAAGACATCGTCCACTTGATCCAAGCATCCAACCCCTCATACCCATCGATACCGAATGCAACTGAGTGGACCAAATCTACAACCGAATTTGGCTCCCTCTTCGGTTTTGGTTCATCCACGAAATGAGGCATCAAGGGGAGGCTAGTTTTCCCACGATGGGGAGTGTGTGGGAGCTGATAGGTATGGCTACCTCCCCCTGCTCTGGAACCCCCATCACCTTGAGGCTCTAGTGCTCCATCTGGCCTTCCACCCACATGCAGCACCATCACCTGCTGCATCATATCCATCATGATCTTCCCTTGTCTCATCATCTGCTAATTTTTTCTGAGCAACTCCTCCAAATTTTGGTCCTGGCCTCTTGTTCTGGGTTGTTCATCCTCATATTGGTCCATTCCTCCCCTCTGGGTCTCTATCTCCATATCTAGAAATGGATTTGGGTTGTCTTCTCTCCCACGGCCTCTGCCTCTGCCTCTACCACGACCTCTTTGGAAAACCAATCCTTGGTATCTCGGTGGCATCACATGCTCCTGTTCCCCACCCTGGCCAAGAACATGCTCTGATACCACTATAATATTCCTAATGGAAATTTCATAATGATAATAAAAACATGCAAATGTAACAACATAGAAATTTTCAAAAATGCACACATAAATAAGAAATTTTTCCAAAACCTCAAACTGGCTAAGATTTTATTAATAATAGAGTTGTGGTACAAGTGAGTTGGAGAAAATGCACCTAGGCTTTTCCAAGACAATTTGTACGCGCCAGTTGATGAGTACAAAAAAGCTGAACAGTTGCAATAGCTAACTTCTCCAGTTGCTTCCATACTACACGACTACTAGACTTTGCCCACTGATTTTCCTCCTCTAGACTACCTAGAAAATTATAGGGATTTGGGGATGTGATCCTTGCCTCAAACCCAAAAAATCCTAGAAAGGGTTTCTCTTCGTTCCAACCTTCAAAATTTGACCCATCACAGCTTGGCCCTCCAAATTCAAAATCTGTCAGTGGTTGATCCTGTCAATCTTTTTTCTCCAAACTCCAACAATATTCCTCAAATTACCTTCCAAGTGATTTCCCAACACCCTAGCTCATAACTCCTCGTGTTGATGCTGCCTGAAAATGCCTCACTCCAATGACTACGCAATGATGTAGTCTCTATGTGTGAGGAATGAGAACTGTGTGTAGGATGGCTCTCTCAGCTGTGAATACCTTCCAAACTCCTAGAAATGAGTAAGAAACACTCGTGTATCTGAGCCAAACAATCTCCAACTACACTATTCTTCCAACAACGTAGTCCCTCTTACTGCGCAGTAGTGGCCCAAAAACTTTGTGTTGTGCCTACGGAACTGCGTGGAACTATCAATGGTGTCTCCTCCGGTCTTTGTGATAAAGGAAAGCCTTCCTTGTGTGGCACTCGAAGTCTACCAAAGAAAGGTTGAGCTTATCTTCTTAGGAAGTTCTTATGCTGAGCAACACAATCTTGGCTCAACTGAACAACTAAGGCAAATTCAGTTTTCATACAGACAAAAGACCTCAAATGCTCCTTCATTCCTTCCATTTATAGTTGTTGGCCATGAATTTCTTGTGGGCACCACCAACAATTTGATTTTCCTTAGGGAATTCGAATTCCCTCTTCCCCAAGTGCGTAATTCATGTGTGCGAGTGGACCCCACATTCCACTAGCCTACAAATAAAGTTTTTCTAGTTTTTCTTGGGCTAGTATTAATCAAAATTGTCAAAATTTATCTCCCCATACATTTGTAAAGTTCAGGAAGGAACATTACAATTTATCTAAACCCCACAACTTGGCTATCAATTGTTTGGGGGCATTTAGATTTAAGTCTTGTTAACCACTCAGTGTCAACTACCTTATAACAACACACATTTTTTCAAAGCATTCCATCATGTTCAAGTAGTCAAGTAGCCAAAAATCATCATCCTCCTTCAGCAACTTATCAAATTTTAAATCCAAATTATCCAGCCCTATGGACCTCTATTGTAAAATGATTCTAGTATGTTTATTACGCTCTATAAAGCATCTAGGTATGCCTATGATTTTTACCAAGGAGTTTCACTCTACGAAATTTTTACCCTCCACCAATTATTCATATTTTATAAACCCTTATAATTGGCATAGTTTTTCTCCCACACATACCCCAAAGCTAGAGTGGGATTCAGTGGTCAAATCTGAGGTGAGCCCTAGTGTATTGAGTCTATGTATTTTATCATACTAGATCATCTGTAAAGTGACACAAAATTTGGTTCGAGTCTAGAGGTCAATTTTTAATTATCAAAAAATTCCCCTTTAGAGGAGGATTTCTGTGTGATATTTCATGTAAAGATGTAAAAGGTGTTGTCTATAGAAGCCTAGGGGGTATGAGTACTTAAAATTACACCTCGACTCCCAAACTTTCTATCTAGACACACAGTGGAAAAATGTGTTTAAACCTCTAGAGTTATTATTTTGATTTTTCGACAAAAAATGACAAAACGTTATCTGGAAAATGGTCAAAAAATTAAAACTAAGAGAAAATAAAATTTTCTCCAAGTGAAAGAATGAATTTTTGGAAAAAGATCTTCCTTAAGAAGATTAAATTTGAAGGACTCGTTTCCAAGGCAGAAAAATCGCATAAAAAATTCCTTAGACTAGAAAAAATATTTTCTCAAGGAAAATCGATTTTTTGGTCAAGGTGGTCAAATTGAATGAGAGAATTTCGAGGAAGTAAATTGGAAAATATTTTTGAGGACCTTTATCAAAGGAAAAAAACATTTTTTAAGAAAAATCAAACTTTTGGACCATGGTGGTTAATTGAAAGGGGTTTTTCAAGGAGAAAAATTTGAAAAAAAAAAATTGGATCAGGATCATTGCCTTCAACAAATTCGAATTTTTTCTTCCAGATCAAGGGACAAGATTAAATTTTGGCATCGATCAAGCTTCAACTAGTTGTTATTCTTCGGGATCAAATCAGATGTTCTTTTGGAGCATCTCACTTTGAGAAAAATCGACTTCCTTTGGTAGAAAACATTCTCATTTAAATTTTGCAAAATTTTTATAAGGATTTTCTTTCACTGGTATATTAAGAGGGGATATTTAATTTCCATTTTGTAACCCCTCTTGATATATATATATATATATATATATATATATATTTCTTATCAACTTTCTAAGGGGTTCTTTTGTAACTTTAATAAAATAATTACTTTTCTAGAGGGAGCTTGGGATTAATTCCCATGGTATCCTATCCTCTAATTTGGTAGGGGGGTTTCCACTAACTTGCTAACTTTGTAATTAGGATTCATTACTAACTTTTTCATTGTGCATTTATTAATTCATAGCATTTAAGTGTTAAATATTAGATTTCATATCATTTGTTGATAAGCTTTGAATCACATATTTTTCTTAATCTAACTATATGGTGGTTTTATTAACTTAATTTGCATTTTAATAATTCCATCTAATTTGCTAATTGGTATCTCCACTAAAATTGTTCTATCTTGCCATAGATCCAATTTGCATTGCTTCATTGAATAATTTTTCATTTTTCTTCATTAATTATTGGCATAAGTTAATCCTTTCATAATTGAATAAATTGTGCTCAAAGTGTTAAATGCTAATTCAGTCATATAAGTGGAATGGTATTTCTTGTTGATGAAATTTAAATACATTTCACATTTGAATCTTTTGGTTTTTAATTGTTAATCTCATTGAAACATTTGATTAAGATTTCATTACTAATTTTCATTAGATCTCATTTATTTATGCTTTATTGAGAAATTCATAATTGTCTCTTGGGTTCTATTGATCATATTAATGCTCTCAAACACATCCTTTTTTGATCAATTGAAAGTAGAATTGTATTTTGTTATTGATACCTTTGAAGCATTTCACTTTTGAAACATTGTGGATAGTCTCATTTGGAGCATTTGTTTAACAATTGCATTTGCATATTAGTCTTAGATTTGCGTCTTAAAGTTTACCTCCAAGCATAAACTTCGTTGATAGAGAAATAGGCCATCCTTATCCATTATTCAGTTTGAGGATTTTGACCCTTTTACAATAGTTAAGTCAAGTGACCTTGCAGTTCTCTTGTGGGAAATCTTTTGTAGGAGCAGAGGCACTTGGGTTACGTAGGTATTGTTATTGTGACCATAGTCTCCTTTCCCGACACTTCTTTTAACAAGCTTGTCTAAGACTCATTTCAAAATAATTGAGGAGAAGGCCTTCACCTTAGTTTAGACATTTAATTAAAAGTAACCAAGATCTTGCATTCCGCTTAGTTAGATCATGCATCCTCATTTCATCGTTTGTTATCTATAATTGGAATTGTGGGCTTATTTATACTTGCAAGTTTTACAGTTATTGCACTTGTCATATTCAAGTGTGTAATCTATTAGGTATCATTCTTACTTGAAGTGCAAGTTATATTTATTTTGTAAGTTCATCATTATTGCTTATGATTGTAATTGTTGATAGCATATTGACTTCTTGTACTAACATATTCTTGCAGCGTCTTCAATCTTGTAGTTTTATATCATTCCTCTGCAAGTATCCTTAATTTACATTTGGGCATTGTTATTAAGGCATTGGTCTCATCACTATTAATCTTATCAAATGTTAAATTTGCTTTAATTGAATCTATCTTTAAACATCTCACATTGCTCAATAATAATAATATTAATTGCTCACCCTTAGTCAAGTTGTCTAGAGAGGTGATTTCCTTGCCTTGCCCTGCCATGCCCTTAGTTTCCCTTTTCCTTTCATATTTCAGGACTACTCCCCATAGTTTGTATAGGAGAGAGCTTAAACAGAGTGAGTAGGGAATATGTGATAGCCCCTACTTTGAGTGTTGCTCCTTAGGTGTACACTTTGGTTGACAACAAGTCCAACTTTTGCAATCCTGAAAAATTTGAAGTTGGATTTCTCTAGCGTTTTGTGGGTAGCAATTGACATCATTATCATTCTATTTATTTGAACCCCACAACTTGGCTATCTATTTTGCATCTAGATTTGAGTCCTTTTTTTTCAATCCTGACAAATCCGAAGTGGGCTTTCTATAACGGTTTGTGGGTAGCAATTGATAAAGCATATATTCTTAACAACACGTTTCGATATGCTATGAAAATAGAAATGGGGTCAGTCAAATTAACTTCTGGTTGTTTATGCGATGACAACACATTTGTTTGAAATGTTAATTGTTGGTTTTGGTAAATTAGTTACATCATCCTAATTTGAAAAACCCCACATTGAATCTATTGATTGTTGTGGGTCATCTAGAACCGAGTCCCACATTTTCCCTGAAAATTTGAAATGGCTTTCATCAAGTAGATAGCAATTGAAACAAGTTATAGACAACATATAATCCTAACTCCATGGCTAGATAATGCTATGCATACAGAAACCTGATGCTATAGTTAACTTGCAATTCTTGAGGTTGTTCAGCGCTGTGTTTCTTGCGCCTTTATTATGATTGCATATACATTTGTTTGAAGTATTAATGGTTGTTTTTGGTAAAATATCTCACAATATCCTATTTATGCAAACTTTCCAATAATGATAAATCTGAGGTGGATTTTCTCTAGTGGCTTGGTAGCAATTGTATCAAATTATATAAAACATAGAATATTAGATTTCCTTAAAACCTAGTAACTAATATATGATTTTCTAAGCATGCAACCATAAAACAACTACTGTGGTTCTGAAACTTAAATCACAAATATAATTGAGTTTTCTAACCATAACATGCACAACAATAGTAAATAAAATTGAAGACAAAAACATGCAAGACATAAAACACAAGATATACATAAGAAACCCGAACTCTAGGGAAAACCTGCAAACTCTGTGTTTCTTTATTAGCTTCAGCACAAATAATCTTAAGAAATTATAACATCAACAAAACACTTCCCTTTTGCAGCAAAAGCCCTCTGAACAACTGTAAAGAAAAATCAAATCCCTTTCCAAATGACTCGACCTGTACGACCTGCACACTTCTACTATTGTATGGTCATGAAGTATGACCTCTTGGCGCACTTGTACGTGTTGTATGACCACGCAATACAACCTCTCTCTGTGCACTCATGCGTGATGTATGGTCGCACTAATGTTGGGATGAGATAAAGGCTATTCGACCTTCTCTCTCTCTCCGTCTTGGTTGCTAATATTACTATTGATTGTTAAAAACCTAATCTCCTATTTGTTGAGCTAACAAAAACACACAATGCCGGATCAAACTGACCACTTCCACGCCTTTTTTCCTCTAATAAGTCAACTTAGGCCCACCACCATCTTCAATCGTTGAGATTAACTCATGATAAAGTGTTGAGATATAATTATAGGTTGACTTTGGCCTTTTTTATTTTTATTAAGTCCAACATTAGGAACAATTAATTTAAGTAATAATATGCTAAGTGGTTGTCTTATGAACCCCTCTGCTAGCCTTGGCACCTAGGAAAGTATAACCTTTGTTTCTCTACTCCATTCAACACTCCCTCTTAGAGAGGAAGGTGTTCTGCACTACACCCAACTTGTCTATGAGGTAAACAAATTTGCCCCTTGGCAAAGCCTTGGTCAAAATGTTTGTTGTATTCTCCTCTATTGGTATGTACTGGAGTCTAATTGTACCTCTCTAAACAATGTCCCTGATGTGATGATAGTGTATCCTGATGTGCTTTGAGTGATCATGAAACTCTTGATTCTCAGAGAGCTTATGAAACTTTGATTGTAACAATGGATCATAGTGGGTTCTAGTTCTTATCCAAACAAGCTCCGAGTTGTTTTCTCAACAAGATAGCTTTGCATGTTGTCAGGTTGGCAACCATGTACTTGGCCTCTGTTGAGCTCAATGCAACTGAAATTTTCTTATGGTTGGATCACATATCCTTCATCTGCAACGCGCTTGCAAGATCTATCTTACACTCCTGGATGAACTTATTTGTGTCTATCAAAATCTGATCATCCACATATAACACCAAAATGAGCGGGTCACCTTCAACAACAATGTAGTAGAGGTTTGGGTATGCTTCACTCTCAGTGAAGCCTAATCCTTGAAGGTAATTGTTAGTATGAGCATAGCATGTCGTGGATCCTATTTGAGCCCCTTCAAGGCCCTATTTTTGCGCTATGTCACCCCATTTTACTGAGGGTAATATGTGTTAATTTTTTTACCAATATGCATAGCAGAAACAATCTTCTAATCTGATAATTACTTCCTAATGATTTCTAGTCAATTTATCTTATGCTACTTATATCATTGAGTAAATATACACAAAAAATATCAACAATAATGTAATGAAAGAAATGATAACATAAAGAGATAGCCATGCACAATAGACACAAGAAATTATCAAAGGGAAACCCAAACTTGGGAGAAAACCCATCAACTTTTCTCTTAGGAGATTTTCCTTTAGCAAGGTTAACAATTACATAAATTGTCTAGAAATCTATGCCAAGAGAGAAATCAAACTTGGTCAAATACCAGCTAATCAATGTTGGTCAAATCACTAGAAATACCAAAAGTCAACATTGGTCAATAATCAAAATTTCTCCATACAATAAGCTTAGACTTGCGGTCAACTTTGCGTATAGTTAGATCCATATTGTAGTCATCAACCAATCTTGGTAAAATCAAATTCAAACTTGGTCAATTCACCCTCCTTTCTACAACTATCTTGTGTAGACGTGTTAATAATTCATTGGGCAAAATAAAGAGTCTCTCATGAATATATTCATGTCAAGTGGGTGACTTTGACCAAGGGTCACATCCTTTCATGGTGGGGCCGACTTCACTGTTTTTGAGCTTACATGAAGCCCATAAATTATAATTATAATTTTTATTTCCGTAAATTTTCTAGGCTGACTTAGGAGGTATTTTGGCATGCTGGAATACCTCTCGATGCTACAAAAAAATCAGCACTCCCTCTTGGGGAGGGAGGTATTCACCTTGGTTACAATAGATTTTCCTTTAGCTGAAATTTCTCCTTCCTTAAGAAAAATTCATGAGCTTGTCATGTCAATGCATGTCTATAGACGAGTCCATCTTGGAGTGGGAAATGTAACTTTTTACGTGCTTTAGTTCACTCCATCCTTGAGAGGCAAATGTGAGTAACCAAGGCCTTTTTCCAAAGTTCTTTATGGTTCTTGGGAAAATGTATCAATCTCTTATGGTCAAATTCATTTATGACCTAGCCAAGTCCTTTTGGATTTTCAAGTGAATTACATATATCTCCTTTGTTCAAAGTTCTTTATGACCTAATCAGAACAAGATCTATACAAATCTACAAATTCATGGGCCATTCACTTCTGGTCAAAGTATTTTATGACCTAGCTGATCCAGGTAGATATTGGTGGCCACCCGCCTATTCCACTTGGGGCCCCATCATTGTCTCTTTCAGTTTTTCAGTTTCGACACGACTTACTATTTTTAGCAGTTTTTCGAGTCTTGAACTTCCAGAGCCGTTTTGAGGCCCTAAACGATGTTTTTTTGGAAAACTGGGAGCAACATGGGTCCATGGATCTATGTTTCTCAATTGAAAGTTGTAGTCCTCAGATAGATCTTTCTAATGAGGTATGGTGCACGTCAAACGGAGATCGTATGCCAAAGTTACGTCCCCGGGAAGTTGAAACACTAATTTACCCAAACAGGGCCCATAGTTTTGGCGCTTCATCTCCTAGGGTTAGGGTTTTGGATGTTTAGGGTTTTCCATTGTTTCTAAATAAGAAATAGGCCCTCGAGCCTCATTGGAACTCAGTTCAGAGGCCTATAACCGCCACATCTCTTCTCAGAGATAAGCTACCAGCGCCTTAGCTAGTTTGTTTGCATTCTGTCTGTAAGAAAATTTCAGTTCTTTGATATTAATGAAATGAAGTGTTATTTCTGCTACATCTTTGTATTTATGGTTATATGTGTATTCTGTTGCGTTCCTGCATAAATCCGGATCAGTGGTATCAGAGCGGTCTGCTTTTTCTCAACCCTTCTTTGCATGTCCCCAACGAGGTCGGGGTATAAGGAGTTAGGGCTCGATTTGGTGGAACCTTTGCAAGATCAGCCACACAAACCCCGACGATCGCCCATGGGGGACGAAAAGAAAGACGAGGGAGCAGGAGATCCTATCAAAATATTGCTCGAGGAGGCCCTCGAAAAACAAAGGAACGCGATGATGGATAATTTTGCTCAGATCCTTCAACCACTGCCCACCGGCAGTGCATCTGCATCCAACAGCCACTCTGGAGGCGCGACTCCCTTTAAGGTACAAGTAAACTTTGACATTCCCATATTTGAGGGTCAAATAGATGCAAATGTTGTAGATAGATGGTTGAATCTATTAGAAGGATATTTCTCGGTTCATGACTTTTCCGACCGAGAGAAAATTATTTTTTCACTCCTCAAAACTACCCCCCATGTCAAGGATTGGTGGGAAACCTACTGTGAGAAAAAGGACGAGATAAAACCCTCTCTGTTCTCATCCGTACCCACTTGGAATTCTTTTCGAGACGACATCAAGGAACAATACTATCTTGTGGGGAGCTATGATGACAAGTACATACAATGGACCACGCTGCGACAACAAAGGGATCAAGATGTGTATGAGCTGACGAATCTGTTCCATACCTTGCGTACAAAGTTGGGTATCAAAGATTCATAGAAACATTTGGTGCTGAAGTATCGCAGTTGTCTACACAGATACATTCAGGAGGAAATGGAGTTCTTCGACATCTCCTCGCTTGGTACGACACACCGGTATGCTGCCAAGATTGAGCATAAATTCAAACAGAAGAAGCGAGACTTTGGATCTGCGAATCAAAAGCAAGGGAAAGGTGCCCCTAAACCGCAGAACAAAGGACAAAGCCAAGGCATGGCGGCCCAAGACAACCTGTCAAAGCCACAAGCAAAGAACAACACCGCGAAGCCAAAGAAGGACACGGGAAAGTGGTTTGAGTTCCATAAGAGCTCCACTCACAGCACAAGTGAGTGTTGGGCCAAACAGTCGCTGGTGGCCAAGATAAGGGCTTATGAGTCAGATGCATGTTCCGACTCCGAATCAGAACCTGACAAGGGGAATGACAAAGGGAAACAGATTATTGATGCGGAGCCCAACGCTACTGTTGCCACTACGAAGATCCAGAAGGAGGAACCGTAAGATCCAGAGGAGGAGGAGCGTCTCTTCCACTCCCAGATGTGGGTAAAGGGTTCCCCACTACAGTTCATTGTCGACAATGGGAGCCAAAAGAACTTCATTTCAGTAGACACCCTGAAGCGGTTGGGCTTGCCGATCACAGCACACCCACATCCATACACCATCGGGTGACTTCACCAAGGACGGGATCTGTGCGTTAGCCAACAATGTCGCCTTCTTTACAGCGTCAAGCCCTTCACGGATGAGGTATTATGTGACATTGCTCCTATTGATGTTTTTGATGTATTATTAGGCCAACCATACTTGTGGAAGAGACATGCTGTGTATGAGTCCCGACCTTGCGTTGTTATTGTTACTTTGGGAAATAAGATGTATAGGATGCCAGAGGTACCATCGCCTGCCGCTATCTCTTAGGTTACTACAAAACAATGCAGTAAGCTCATTTCCCAAACCAGGAAATTTGTTTTCCTGATGATCCGCCCCCAGGGCAAGAAGAAGACTGTGGCCACGACCTCCAGACAGGGCTCCTCTGCACGCCAACAACAAATGGACAAGGTGGTGGAGGAGTACAGGGACATCTTCACCTCACCCACAGGTTCCTCTGCACTGTCAGGTCAAGTACCCCATTAATTTTACCCCAGGTGCGCTGCTACCCAATGGACCGATCTATCGGCGCTCTCTCCTGGAGAATGATGAAATCAAGAGGCAGATTCAGGAGTTGCTGCAGAAAGGTCACATCCGGCCAAGTTCATTTCCCTGTGGGAGCCCGATCGTATTGGTACAGAAGAAGGATGGGACTTGAAGACTTTGTATTGACTATTGGGTGTTGAACAAGATGATTGTCTGGAATAGGTACCCGATCCCACAGATAGATGACCTTATGGACCAACTGAAAGGGGCAAAATATTTCAGCAAGATCAAATTGAAGTCTGGGTATCACCAGGTACCAATTGAACCCTCCGATGTGTGGAAGACTGCCTTTAAAGCCAAGGAGGGCCTTTTTGAATGGCTAGTCATGCCTTTCGGGTTGACGAATTCTCCCGCAACCTTCATGAGGATGATGGATGACATCTTGCGGCCATTCACCAACTCATTTGTAGTGGTGTACGTGGATGACATTCTGATCTTCAGCTAGACTTGGGAAGAGCACCTCCACCACATCTGACAAGTCCTCCAAACACTGCGGCAACACAAGTTGTGTGCCAATTTGGAGAAGTGCACTTTTGGCATGACCCAGCTTCAATATATGAAATACATTATTGATGAAAGGGGGGTGCATGTGGATCCAACTAAGATCCAAGTCATTCGGGTTTGTCCAGCCCCAACCACTCTAACAGAGCTTCGCAACGTTCTGGGTCTTGCTAATTTCTACCGCAGGTTCGTGTTGGGATTCTCTCATATCACTTGGCCCTTGAGTCAAGTCACTAAGGGAGGAGTAAAAGCAAAATTCTTTTGGTCGGAATCTCAGCATAAGGTGTTCATAGAATTGAAACATCGCCTCTGTTATGCCTTAGTGGTCACATTACCAGACTTGCAACAACCATTTGAGATCGAGATAGATGCCTCTGACTATGCTATTGGGGCAGTTCTTACTCAACATGGGCATCCAGTGGTGTTGGCTTTAGGGGCCTGACCCAGGTTCACACGTTAAGGTTTGCCAACAAACCCCTATACTACTGGACCTTTCAGTAGCGACCTGCTTGCGCAGGTCAAAGTCTGACTCGAAGCAGTATGGGAGGGTGCTAGAACCAGGTCTCTGCACCAAGAAAGAGAGCAGGTAAGCCAGGCCACGCGTTGCGCACAGATATAAGAATGTAGATCTATTTCGCAGCCTCGAACAGATATACGGAGCTCAGAGTATTACAGATCTAGAGAACAGAGCTAGTTCGTAGGTATAAACAGATTCACAACATTACAGATCTAGATCGTAGGTCCACATCCACGTGCGTTCGACCCAGAAAAGACAGAAATTACAGTATGCGCAGCAGATCAAATATTATAAATGAATACAACAATTAACACAGAGCATTCATACCTTATCACAGATTTAACATAGATCGCAAATGCATATAACATATATATCTAGAGTCAAATACCAGTAATACTTCTCATATATTATCAACAAACTCTTACATAAACCCCAAATCCCACCTGCGCACACAACCAGTAGGGTCCGCACACAGCAGGACAAAAGGAGCTTCGTGCACTCAACCAGCAGGAGTTCGACCCAAACACCCAAAACCAGAGCTAACAATCCACACTTAGCATTCACTTTTGTTCATCATCTTCTACCTATCGACTCAAAAAGACTTACTATTTATACCATTTAGCCTAGACTTACCATGGTACGCAAATCGTGGTTTGCGGACTCCTGGTTTTACCTATTTACCCGATTTACAACATTTTGGGGCTTTGACCCACCTATTACCCCTGCACTAGACTAAATATAATCAAAATAACCCAAAATTATACCAGATTTCATCAGTGTGGGAGACCCTGCTCCAACAAGTGGCATATCAGAGTGAGACATTGTCCAACACAGTTCGCAAGCATCCCACTTATGACAAAGAAATGTATTCCATTGTGCAGGCTTGTCGACAATGGAAGCATTACATTTTGGGGAAGGAAACAATCATCCACACAGACCACCGCCCCCTACAGTTCATACAGACAAAATGGAAGTTGTAGAATGATCGCCATCAAAAGTGGTCCACATATCTGCAACAATTTCATTTGAACATCAAGTACAAGAAGGGTAACACCAATAATGTTGCAGATTACCTCAGCCGACCACTGATCATGGCGCTAACCACCGTTCTCAACTCTTGTGGGCACGAGACATCTGATTGGCCGCTTCTTTACGAGAGTGATCCAGAATTCGGCCATACATACAAGGCACTCTTGGGAGGTATGCAAGTTCCAAATTTTCACCTCCAAAATGCACTGTTATGTCACTTGGGACACCTTTGTGTTCCTTTAAGCGAGCGTGCCAAGATGATATGGGAAGCACACTAAAGTCGAGTCGCTGGTCATTTCGGGGTCGACAAAACAGTGGCCATACTGCAGAAGTATTTCTATTGGTCGAACCTTCGACAGAATGTTGGGAAGTACATCAGATCCTTCCCTACTTGCGCCATTGCCAAACTGACCATCAAGAAGCAGGGGCTCTATACTCCGCTCCTACCCCTAGTCGACCTTGGGAATCCATCTCTATGGATTACATGTCGGGCCTTCCTTCTACTAAGCATGGAAATGACTGTGTTTTCGTGGTCGTCGACAAATTCTCGAAGATGGCCATTATGGCGGCTTGCAAAAAGAATATCACAGCAGAAGCCATTGCTAAACTCTTCTTTGAACGAGTGTGGGTGCACTTTGGGATCCCAAAGTCTATCATATCAGATCGGGACAGCAGGTTCCTCAGCACATTTTGGTCCAGCCTCTGGTCAATGCTGGACACCAAGCTCACCAAGTCCACAACTTTCCATCCACAAACTGATGGCCAGACATAGGTCGTCAACAGGATGATTGTACACATTTTGCGCATGTTCAATTCAAAGCATCCACGCACATGGGACGAGACCCTCCCCTATGTACAACATAGTTATAACCGGGCTCTCCACAGCTCAACTAGCCATAGCCCCTTTCAAGTGGGCTTGGGATTCCAGCCACTATGTCCCATTCACGTAGCCATGCCATTTGCGGCTACTCAAGCCGATTCAGCTCATGTTCAGTCTGAAGCTGACAAAGCAAACAACTTCATTGAGTGCATTCAGCACATCCGCCAACAGGTTCATGACATATTGGACAAAGCCAATGCTGAGTACAAGCAACGACATGATCAACATCGGGTGCCACACAACTTCCAGGTGGGCGACAAAGTGTGGCTACATTTGCAGAAGGAGCGCCTCACTGGACCCCACCGCAAGCTTCTCCCATTGCGATATGTGCCGTACACCATCACCAAGGCTGTAGGGAACAATGCCTTCGAGCTCAGTATTCCACCATTCCTTGGTCTGCACCCAGTATTCAACGTGGACCGCCTTCGTCCCTAATTCCCACCTCTACTGGACACCTCTGACATTGCAGAACAACTCACACCAACAGAGTTAAACCCAGACTGCATGGAACAGGCCACCATAAATTGTATCATGGACATGCAAATCAAGAACACTCGCCAACAGAAGATCCAACTGTATCGGGTTGTCAAAGCTAGCCAACTCTTGCACCAAGGCAAGTGGTTCACCAGGGACCAAGTTCAGCAGAAGTTTCCTCATCTCATGGAGGAACTCAACGAAATGGGGACCATTTCTCCCTAATGGGGGAGGAATGATCCAGGTGGATATTGGTGGCCACCCACCTATTCCACTTGGGGCCCCACCATTGTCTCTTTCAGTTTTTCAGTTTTGGCACGACTTACTATTTTTAGCAGTTTTTCGGGTCTTGAACTTCAGAAGCCGTTTTGAGGCCCTAAACGACGTTTTTTTTGGAAAACCGAGAGCAACATTGGTCCATGGATCAATGCTGCTCACTCGAAAGTTGTAGTCCTCGGATAGATCTCTCTAACGAGGTATGGTGTACGTCAAACGAAGATCATATGCCAAAGTTACGTCCTCGGGAAGTTTAAACACCAATTTACCCAAATGGGGCCCATAGTTTTGGCGCTTAATCTCCTAGGGTTAGGGTTTTGGATGTTTAGGGTTTCCATTGTTTCTAAATAAGAAATAGGCCCTCGAGCCTCATTGAAACTCAATTCAGAGGCCTATAGTTGCCACATCTCTTCTTAGAGATAAGCTACCAGCGCCCTAGCTAGTTTATTTTCATTTTGTCTGTAAGCAAATTTCAGTTCTTTAATATTAATGAAATGAAGTGTTATTTACGCTGCATCTTTGTATTTATGGTTATATGTGTATTCTATTGCATTCCTACATAAATCAGGATCACTAGCCAAGTCCTTTTGGATTTCAGGTGAGCGTATCCTATAATTGCCCCTATAATTATCTTGGGCCATTCACCTTTCTTATCAAAGTCCTTTATGACTTAGACAAGTCCTTCTGCCTTCATAGGTGAATGTATCCATCTCCCATGATCAAAGTCCTTTATGACCCAACCAAAGTCCTTTATAGATTTGGGAGATGATCTGCCCAATCCTGAAAAGAGCTCATCATTCCCTTCCAATAAGGGAGGCATTCAAAATCATACTAAGCTTGCCTTTGAATTATGTCCAAATTTTTCTCATCTATGGATATGTACAGGAGCTCTACTGCTCCTCTCTGCATCATATATTGGATGAAGTGACCTGTGCATGTTCTACTAGCTTTTGAAGCCACACTGCATCATGACTTGTGATACTTTCTGCGATATATTATGCATTTTCCTAAATCCGTATATTCATTTAGCCTCATTTCACCTCCCGAGACATATCTCTAACCACATCCAATTGTACAAAACATGTACCATATGCTTCACTGGCATCCTTTGCACATGCCTTGGTTCAACCATAAATTGGTTCAAGGTGCTCATTGCAAATCAAATATCTGACTTGGTGTTAGCCAGGTACACCATGGATGCAATCAACTGCCTATACATTGTGGGGTCCACCAAATATAAATCTCTGATCCCAATAAATAGTGTATCTACTAGAATCCTTTTTTTCAATCTTCGAGGCCAACTCCCTCTACAGTGAAGGTGGTCTTCCTATGGTAGTCCTAGTTTCTCTCAATTGCAGAAGCAAATCCTCATGACACTATTGTTTTCTTTGTCATGTAAGCAAGTCCTTCTACCATTACTGCTACCTTTGTCACATAAGAAATTCCTTTTGCTATTGCCTAACATATTTGTTCAAAGAAGGTATACTACTCCTAGAGACCTTTGGTCTCTAAGCATCCTAACAATCTCAACTCATGACATCTCTTCGAAGGCTGCTCCTTCCATTATGCCTTTTCTTTTCTCAAAACTTGAAGCTCTTTCGGTAATTTGACACAATTCTAGATTTTTGTGTCAGAGAATGAAGTAGGGTCGTTATTAATTCAAATTCTCCTTAACCTTAATAATTGCTTGTGAAATTTAGTTATCTTATTGTGTTTCTTTATTAGATATTTTCCTTAAACAATTATCAAGAGAAAAACCAATAAAGACAATGGACACAAGAAGTAGGCTCCAAGCCAAGGAAAAACCCCTCCAAGGGGAAAATCTAGAAATAATCTCCTCTTCTTTTATAATCTGCTTCAAATGAGAAAACTAAAGCCAAAAACCCTAGACTAAGTCCTCCTCCAAGCACCAAAACAACCCTCCAAGAATCTCTTTCAAACCAGTCAAAGTTTAAACAAGTTAATAGTGGTCAAACCTCTTCAAATCTGCTTTACTTTAGATTTTCGGCCCTCTATTTCAGATCTGCAATTTCGGTTCCTTGGAATAGTATAAACCCTTTCTTTTGGCACGTGTCAACCTTCCAAGAAGTCTTTCCTTTAAGCATGTTAATGCCTCCAAAGTCAACCAGAGTCAAACAAGGTCAAATCAGAGTATTTAGCCCTCCTACAACTTGGATATGCAATTCTCGACCTCTTGCATTTTGAACGTGCAATTCTCAACCTCCCAATAGCTGTAGAAGCCCTAACTTTCAGACATGTGACGGAATAAGGCCAAAAAACATATCGTGACGACTTTTTCTTGCTTCTTTCACCTTCGCTCTAGCTTTCTTCTTGTTCCTTGCCTCGAATCGAACTTCTTTCTTGTGTGATCGAATTGGTGGTAAGAGAGGTCAAATTTGCTTCTATATATAGGTTTTCCATGAGGTTGAATGCCCCTCTTTAGGATGACTTGTCATTGTTAGGACCGAATTGTGCTTGGAGGCTCATAAGAATTTCTAGATTCATAATCAATATCTTTTTACATGTTACAACTTTCCCAATAAAGTCTTATACAAATGACAAGGAATCTTTTGACATAACAAACCCTAGGAGCATGAAATGCATGCTTGACCTAGATGACCAATAAAATAAAGCATGAAACCCATGCTTAAAAATAATATTTTTCTTTAAACATATTGACACGAATGCAACGACAATTACGAAGACCGAAACTAGTTACGTTTTTCAACACTCCCTCTTAACTAGGGAGATATTCGTAATTGTACAAGAGATACAAGAATATCCTCAAATTGAAGAGTTATCATAAGAAGAGTTAGATTGGTAAGCCATTTTTTTTAAGAATCAACATCATTACAAGCATTCTCAACATAGTAAGGCCTTAAATTGACAAGCTCTTTCCTATACAAGAGAATAATGCCGAGGAGGATTTATGTGAGGTACCACACTACCTTTACAAGGTACATGCCCCATCCAGAGTTTCACTAGGTATGTACTTTTAAGATTATTCTTATCTTATATTCCTAATCCTCAAAGAATATCGATCCTCTTCGACCACTCTTGTCTTGGAGACTTGTCCAATCCTCAAAGAGTGTCGATCCATTTCCTATATTGGATTTTTTATCCTCAAGTAAATCTCAAATGCTTATCCAATCCTCCATTCTCCCTTTATGGTCTTCACTTAGACATTTGAATGTTAGTCCTAGCCTAGTGCATGACACATGAAGAAGAGAATACAAATGTGATGTTCATCATCACTCCCTCTCAACTAGAGAGGAGATCCTCATTCCCACTTGATCAGGGAATAGATCCTTGCTCCTATTTAAGGAGACTCTTTACTCCCTTTCAAATATAGAGGAGATTATTTAACTTCCTTTCAATTGGGAAGTCATAAACACAATCTCTTTAGCTTGTATTTATAAGTTTATCAAATACCAATTATTCATGGAGGTAGTTGCATGACTCATTCTTTCCTTTGTATCTCATCATAACGAGCTTCTTTCTTCTTGGATGATGTTGAACCATCTTCTTCCTTTAATCTTGTGACAGGGTTCAGGCCATCAACCTTTCGTATCAATTTCCTTTAGTTACTGTTATCAATAAAGGCGTTATATAGAGTCTTATTATATGTCATTTTAATGAAAGTGATATTCATGAACATTGGTTTATCTTCTTATATTGCTACCTTTCAATCCCAAGGTGATGATGTGAACACCTTGACTACATAACTCTTCAAGGATTTTCAAAACCATTAACTCAAATCTATATGTTCTTTGAATTGAGTTCAATACCAATAGTTGAACTTTCCTCAATTGTCATTATACATTTATGCAATATCCTTCTAGGTAGAAACACAATATGTCAATGAGATAAAAATATCAAAATATTAATATTAGACTTACCTTATCATGATGGTATCTTTCATCAAAGTATTTTCTTATTTGAATCTTTTGAGATCAACATTCTTTCACATGATCCATCTCCATAAGAATATTTATCCATGCATTAATTTTAATTAGGGTGCCCAAGGATCATACTTGATTACCAAGCTACAATATATTCCTTGGAGTTGTCATTGTTAACTCCCTTTATTTCTTCTAGGGACTATACTTGATGTTGATCAATGTTTTCATATTTATGCCATGCTACTTAGTGAGGTAGTCTTGATCTTTAGCTATTCCAAAGAATAACAAACTTATTCTTTCAAGCATCGAATAATCACATGGAAGACTTACCGAGGACATTCTCCAAACCAACTATTCTTGCATGATTCTAATAGATATGAACCTTTCCCTAGAGAATATTTACTTGAAATATACATACCTTAGCTTCCATACAACCCATCTAGCCATCTTTTCTAGAACACACTTTCTTCTTATACTTGTTGAATATATGTTTCTTTTCCCAATAAAGACTTTCCTTATGTCTTTCATACTATAACTAGAACATCAACATTATTTCATCCTTCAAAAGTATTGTTTTCATACTAGATGGAATATATACCAATTGTCATAATGCTCCTTCCAGGAATCTTCCAAAATGATGGTTCTTATAGGATCTTGATGATATATATTTGCAAAATGAATACGTCTAACATGATGTTAGAAAATTTCTTGGATGAACAATAATATGCAATCTTCTCATTCTTGAAAGCTAGATTATTCCTACCAAAGAACTTAATTAAGTAGAATCTAATTCTTCTATTATCACATGATCCTTTCTAAGATGCCATGCTTTAATAAAAACCAAGACTCTTCTAGAGTATCCAACAATGGATGCTGCTCTACTTTCTACTTAATAAAAGAAATACAAATTGCATAAAAAAACTAAGAGATAGAGCTTCTTTTAGTAGTAAAGATCCTCACTATCTTCTCCTTTCGGCTTCTTCTCAAGTTATCCCTTTTCTTCAGCTATGTGAGCTTAACTTCTTTCCCTTCTCTTGTTATTCTTCTTGTTAGGAAAATCCATCTTGAAGTGTCCATACTCATTGCATCGAAAGCATTAAATATTGGACATATTCGTTTTTCCTTTGGAATTTCCAAACTTCACTTTCTTTTTCTTCTTGGATTTTGCAATAAAGACTTGAGATATTTCATTTGATTCAGTGTCATCCTTTGTCTTGATCCTAGATTCTTCCAAGATACATTGATCCCATAATTCATCAAAATGAATAGTATCTTCCTTTGAGTAGATACTAGTTGCAAAAATCTCCAATCAGGTGGCAAAGCATTTAATACACGAATAGTCATTTTAGAGTGGGAAACCGTCTCCCCAAGCCCTTGCAACTAGTCTCTTATTTGAGAGATCTTCATAATATAAGTGGTCATGTATTCATCCTTTGACTTCCTTATTCTATATAGTTGATTTCTAAAGGAAATATTTTTACCTAATGTACTTACAGAGTACAACTTTACCAACTTATCATGCATTGCTTTGGATGTCTTAAAATCAACAACAAATGGAACAATATGACCTTTAATGGGTTCAACAATTATTCGTTGTGTCCTCACTTCTCCATTTTTATATTTTTCCAACTCTTGAGTCTTTTGTTTGTCAATTACAACTACTTCACCAAGGAAATATTCCATAACTTCATTTTTTGTGAGTGCCAAGTCAATCCTCTTCTTCTATGCAAGGTTGTTTGTTGATCCAATGAGCTTGTTGCTTTCCTTGCAAAATGTAGCCATATAATCTATAGATTGGGACTTAGAAGATAATATAACATACACTTGTAAACCGTGAATCCTCCTTCTTGATGATGTATCCAATTATCTTGATGCTTTCAAGACCTTCAAGGAGGATTCAAAGATGCCCTAGAATGATGACTTCTACGATGCCTTCAATAATGGTGTCTTCAAATAACTTTAATGAGTGGATGAGGATCTGAGATTCCTTAATGCTTATTTTTCTTCTAAATGATGAATTAGAGAATCTTCAACAACAACTTATCCTTCCTTTCTTCAACGAGAGATTGATCCTTCTTAAGATGATGATGCCTTTAATGATAGTTTGATATAATGATATTTGATCCAGGTGGATATTGGTGGCCACCCGCCTATTCCACCTAGTCAGTTTCATCAGTTTTCTTATTTACTATTTTTAGCAGTTTTTTAGGTCTTGAACTTCTAGAGCCGTATTGAAGCCCCAAACAACATTTTTTTCGACATGAATCCTTTGGTGATTTCAAAAAATTCACGTCATCAAATGTAGTTCTTAGAGAGTTATTTCCAATGAGGTATCATATGCGCCAAACAAAGATAATATGACCAAGTTACGACCCCAGGAAGTTGGCTGCCCAACTAACCCCAACGGGGCCCATAAACTCTTGGTGTTACATATCCTCAAGTTAGGGTTTTGGTTGTTTTGGGTTTTCTCTTATTGTTCAATAATAAAAAGACACTTGAGCCTCATTGTAACACATTTCAGAGGCATGTAGCTGCCACATCTCTTCTCAGGGATAAGATACCATCGGCCGAGCTATTTTATTTTCCATTATGTCTGTAAGCATTTTTCAATATTTGATATTAATGAAATGAAGTGTTATTCCTTTTACATATCTATGTTTATGTTTATTTATGTATTTTATTGTGTTCCTGCATAAGTTCATATCAGTGGAATTGAAGCAGTCTGCTCTTTCTCGATATTTCTTTTCATGTCCCCAACGAGGTCAAGGTCTAAGGAGTTAGGCTCGATCTGGTTGAACCTTTGCAATATCAGCCTTGAATACCCCGATGGCCTCCCATGGGGGAAGAAAACAAAGATGAGGGAGAAGGAGATCCTATCAAAATATTGCTCGAGGAGGCCCTCGAGAAACAAAGGAACGTGATGATGGATAACTTTGCCCAAATCCTTCAACGACAACCCACCGATGACGCATCTTCATCCAGCAACCACTCTGGAGGTGCCACTCCTTTTAAGGTACAAGTAAACTGTGACATTCCCATATTTGAGGGCTAAATAGATGCAGACGCCATATATAGAAGGATGAATTTGTTGGAAGGGTATTTTTCAGTCCATGATTTCTCTGATTGACAAAATATTACCTTTGTGTTCCTCAAAGCCACCCCCCATGTCAAAGATTTGTGAGAAATCTACTGTGAAAAGAGGGATGAGGAAGAACCCTCACTTTTTTCAGCCGCACCCACTTGGAATTAGTTTCAAGACGACATCAAGGAACAATATTACCCCGTGGGGAGCTATGAGGAAAAGTACAACCAATGGACCACATTGCGACAGTAAAGGGGCAGAAGCAAAGACAGAAATATGTGCATGAGTTGAAAAATTTGTTCCATACCCTACACACAAAGCTGGGTATTAAAGATTTAGAGAAACACTTGGTGCTCAAGTATCGCAGTTGTTTGCACAGATGCATTCAGGAGGAAATGGAGTTCCTCGACATTACCTCGCTTAGCAAGACATATCGATATGCCGCCAAGATCGAGCAGAAATTAAGCAGAAGAAGCGAGACTTTGGATCCACGAATCGGAAGCCATAGAAAGGCGCCCCCAAACCATAGAAAAAGGGGAAAAGCCAAAGTGCGGTGGCTCAGGACAACCTGTCGAAGAAGAAAGCGAAGAAAAACACCACAAAGCCAAAGGACACGGGGAAGTGGTGTGAATTTCACAAAATCTCCACTCACAACACAAGTGAGTGTTGGGCCAAATAGTCATTGGTTTTCGAGATGAAGGCATCTAAATCAGATGAATGTTATGATTCTAACTCAGAACTGGACAAGGGGAATAACAAAGGGAAGAAAATCATTGATGCAGAACCTAGTGCCACTATTTCCACCACCAATATCCAGAAGGAGGAACCTGAAGATCCAGAGGAGGGGGAGCACCTCTTCCATTCCTAGATGTGGGTGAAGGGTTCTCCACTATAATTCATTGTCGATAACGGAAGCCAAAAGAACCTCATTTCAGCAGAGGTCATGAAGCGGTTCAGCCCACTGACCATATCACACCCGTAGTTGTATACCATCGGGTGGCTTCACCAAGGAAGAGATATCCGCGTCAATTAGCATTATTGCCTTCCCTGCAACATTAAGCCCTTCACAGATGAGGTATTGTGTGATATTTCTCCTGTTGAAGTTTCTGATGCATTATTAGGCCAACCATACTTGTGGAAGCAACATGATGTGTATGAGTCTAGGCCTAGTTTAGTTATAATTACTTTGGGAAATAAGCTGTACATGATACTGGAGGTAGTACCACCTTCTGCCCTCTCTTTGATTACTACAAAGCAATGCATTAAGATTATTTCCCAAACCATGAAATTTGTTTTCATTATGATTCACCCATAGGGCAAGAAGAATATTGTGGCCGCAACCTCCAAATAGGGCGCACCTTCACGACATCAGCAGATGGACAAAGTCATGGAGGAATACTAGGACATTTGTTCCTCACCCACAAGGGTTTCCCTATAATGTCAGGTCAAGCACTCCATTGATCTGGCCTCGGGCACGTTGCTACCTAATGGGTTGATCTATCAACGGTCTGTTCTGGAGAATGATGAAATCAAGAGGCAGATCCAAGAGATTTTGCAGAAAAGGCACATCAGGCCAAGCTCCTCACCCCGTGGGAGCCCATTCGTGTTGGTAGAAAAGAAGGACGATACCTAGAGACTCGGTACTGACTATCATGCGCTGAACAAGATCACAATCCGGAATAGGTATCCAATCCCACAGATCAATGACCTCCTGAGCTGGCTCAGGGGGGCCAAATATTTCAGCAAGATCGACTTGAAGTTTGGGTATCACTAGGTACCAATCAAACCCTTCGATGTGTGGAATATTTCCACCAATCTTCATGCTAGGTCAAGATCATGAAAGGGTTATTCAAGCATCAAAAGAATATTTTCCATCTCCAACAATTCCATATTGACATCAATGACAAACTTGACCAGCAATCTCCCCCTTTAACATCAATGGAAAGCGGGGTACCCAAGTACTCCCCCTATCACGCTGCTTCTTTTCATCATATTTTCTTCATCAATAGTAGTTATTCATAGGTATGTTGCTCCCCCTATCATGGTGGCTATTGGGGCAGTTCTTACTCAACAGGGGCATCCAATGGAATATCACAGTGAGACACTTTATGATACAGTCCGGAAGTATCCCTCTTATGAGAAAGAGATGTATTCCATTGTGAAGACATGCTGACAATGGAAGCATTACATCTTGGGGAAGGAAACGGTCATCCACATAGACCACTGACCCCTATAGTTCATATAGACACAAGGGAAATTGCAGAATGATTGCCATCATAAGTGGTCCACATACCTGTAACAATTTCATTTGAACATAAAGTACAAGAAGGGAAACACCAATAATGTTGCAGAATGCCTCAGCTGACCACCTATCGTGGCGCTAACCATTGCCCTCAACTCTTGAGGGCATGAGACCTCTGATTGGCCACTTCTCTACAAAAGCGATCCAGAATTTGGCCACGCATACAAGACGCTCTTGGAGGTTAAGCAAGTTCCAAATTTTCACCTTGAGGATGCACTGCTATGTCACTCGAGACATCGTTGTGTTCCTTCAAGTGAGCGTACCAAGATGGTTTGGGAAGCGCACTACTGTCGGGTCACTGGGAATTTCAAGGTCGAGAAAATAGTCGCAGTACTACATAAGTATTTCTATTAGCCAAACCTTCGACAGGATGTTGGGAAGTACATCATATCCTGCACTTCCTGCGCCATTGCCAAACTGACC
This sequence comes from Pinus albicaulis, assembly GCA_034641835.2. Taxonomy (NCBI): domain Eukaryota; kingdom Viridiplantae; phylum Streptophyta; class Pinopsida; order Pinales; family Pinaceae; genus Pinus; species Pinus albicaulis. The sequence continues at coordinate 1,538,527,435 of CM076570.1, read as the reverse complement.
ATGAAGAAGCAAGGCCTCTATACTTTGCTGCCTACCCCTATTCGAAATTTGGAATCCATCTCCATTGATTACATGTCGAGCCTTCCTTCTACTAAGCATGGCAATGACTGTGTTTTTGTGGTTGTCGACAGATTCTCGAAGATTGCCATTACGGCACCCTGCAAGAAGAATATCATAGCAGAATTCACTACTAAAATCTTCTTTGAACGAGTTTGGGTACACTTTGGTTTCCCATAGTCTATCATCTCATATTGAGATAGCAAGTTCTTTAGTACATTTTGGTACAACCTCTAGTCGATGTTGGACACCAAGCTCACCAAGTCCATAACTTTCCATCCCCAAACCGATGGACAGATAGAGGTCGTCAATAGGATGATCATAAACATTATGCGCATGCATAACTCAAAGCATCCACGCACATGGGATGAGAGCATCCCCTATGTACAACATAGCTATAACCGAGATCTCCACAACTCAACCAACCACAACCCCTTTCAGGCGGGCTTGAGATTCCATCCACTATCTCCCATTGACGTAGCCATCCCATTTACAGCTACTCAGGCAAATTTGGCTCATGTACAGTGTGAATTTGACAAGGCGAACATCTTCATTCAGCACACTCAACACATCTGCCAATAGGTTCATGACATATTGGAAAAATCCAATGCTAAGTACAAGCAGTGACATGATCAACATCGGGTGCAACACAACTTCCAGGTGCGCGACAAAGTGTGGCTACATTTGCAGAAGGAGCGCCTCGCTAAACCTCACCGTAATATTTGCCCGCTTCGATATGGGCCATACACCATCACCAAGGTTGTAGGGGACAATGCCTTTGAGCTCAATATTCCACCATTCCTTGGGCTGCACCCAGTGTTCATGTGGACCGCGTTCGGCCCTAGTTTCCACCTCTATTGGACACATCCGATATGGAAAAACAACTTACACCAACAGATTTAGACCCAGACTGCATGGAATAAGCCACAACTAATCGAATCATGGACACACAGATCAAAAACAACCTCCAGCAGAGGATCTAGCTATACCGAGTTGTCAAAGCAGGCCAACTCCTTCACCAGGGAAAGTGGTTCACCAGGGGTCAAGCTCAACAGAAATTTCCCCATGGAGGCTATGCACGCAATGGGGACCATTGCTTCCTAAGGGGGGAGGAATGATCCAGATGGATATTGGCAGCCACCTGCCTAGTTAGTTTCATCAGTTTTCTTATTTACAATTTTTAGCCATTTTGAGGCCCCAAATGAATTTTTTTGGGCATGATTCCTTTGACAATTTCATGGAAATTGCATCAACAATTATAGTCCTTGGAGAGATATTTCCAACAAGGTATCATACACACCAAACAAATATAATATGGCCAAGTTACGACCCCGGGAAGTTGGCTGCCCAAATAACCCCAACAAGGCCGATAAACTCTTGGTGTTACATCTCCTTTGGTTAGGGTTTTGGTTGTTTAGGGTTTTCGCTTATTGTTCAATAATAAAAATTCCTTTGAGCCTCATTGTAACACAATTCAGAGGCATGTAGTTGCCACATCTCTTCTTAGAGATAAACTACCATCACCCGAGCTAGTTTATTTTCCATTATGTCTGTAAGCATTTTTCAATATTTGATATTAATGAAATAAAGTATTATTCCTACTGCATCTCTACGTTTATGTTTATTTTTGTATTTTATTTCATTCCTGCATAATTATGGATCAATCTTCCTTTTAGATCAATAGGTCTTCTTCTTCTTTCCTTGCGTTCTTTTGGAAATGATCCCCCTTGACAAGAAATCCCTTCTTATGTCAAAAAGATGATCTTCCAACTTCCTTCTCTTTGTTCACCTTAGCTATGATACCATGTTGGAGAATACAATAGGGAAAATTTTAATTCAAATTCTCCTTAACCTTAATAATTTCTTGTGAAATTTAATTATCTTGTGTTTTTTTATTATATCTTTTCATCAAGCAATTATCGAGAGAAAAAACAAAAAAGATAATGGACACATGTAGGCTTCAAGCCAGGGAAAAACCCATAAAAAATATCCTCTTCTTATAGAATCTACTTCAAATGAGAAACCAAGACCCAAAACCCCAGACCAAGTCCTCCTCCAACCACTAAGTCAACCCTCCAAGAATATCTTTCAAACTAGTCAAAGTTTAATCAAGTCAACAATAGTCAAGCCTCTTCAAATCAGCTTTACTTCATAATTTCGGCCCTCTACTTCAGATCTGAAATTTCGGTTTCTTGGAATAGCATAAACCCTTCCTTTTGGCACATGTCAACCTTCCAAGGAGTATTTCCTTTAAGCAAGTTAATGCCTCCAAAGTCAACAAGAATAAAACAAGGTCAAATCATAGTATTTGACCCTCCTGCAACTTGGATATGCAATTCTCGACCTCTTGCAATTCAAACCTGCAATTATTGGCCACCCAGTAGTTGTGAAAACCCTAACCTTCACATATGTGAGAGAATAAGGCCCAAAAACATATCTTCTTGACTTTTTCCTACTTCTTTGACCTTCGCTCTATATTTCTTCTTGTTCCTTTCCTCATATCGAACTTCTTTCATGTGTGATCGAATTGGTGGTAACATATGTCGAATTTTCTTCTATATATAGGATTTCCAAGAGATTGAATACCCCTCTTTAATTTGACTTGTCACTGTTAGTGTCAACTTGTGCTTGGAGGCTCATAGGACTTTCTAGACTCATAATCAATATATTTTTACATGTTACAACTTTCCTAATAGGGTACTATACAAATTACAAGGATTCTTTTGACTCAAGAAAAATATTCTTTTGACATGACAAACCCTAGGAGCATGAAATGCATGCTTGACTTAGACGACCAATAAAATAAAGCGTGAAACCCATGCTTAAAAATAATATTTTTCTTTATACATATTGACATGAGTGCAATGACAATTATGAAGACTGAAAGTTACATTTTTCAACAGTTTGTACAATTCTCCTCAAACATCAATCACTCTTGTGAGTTTATGCCTTAGACATTAGGTGATACAAGAACCTATCCATTGGATACTGGAGCAAAAATATCCTTGTTTTCCACTCCCTTTTACTGGGAGAACCCCCTTGCCACAAAATTTTATTTGTTCTTCCTGATGTCGTCGTCAACTGCTAGAATCATTTCCTTGGCAAACTTTGTGATGTACTTGCAAACCTCATTCAAGTGGCCATGGAAGAAACAATAATAACCAAGAAAAATACAAAGACAAGAGGTTGATCAAGGAATAACATAATAATAATCAAGGGATAAAGATATAAAATACTTAACTTTTAATTAAGAAACTACCGAGGGTTGTGGGGAATTGTCAACTCCCTCTTGATCCTTGCCTCCTTGTAGAAATTAATGAAGTCCATTTGTAATATCATCAAGCATGGATTCCTTGTTTCCTTTTGAGGTAGATTCTCCTCCTCCTCCTCAACATCAACTTTTAGTGGATGTTTCTTTCCTTTATTTCATGATCTGTAAGGGTTAGGGTTTCTTCATCTTGCATATTATGTTTCATATAGTGTTGAGAAACCAATAGGATAGTATATTAAGGTTGAATTATGTTACTTGATAATTGATTGTGAATATTTGTAGGCTTCTTTTTTCTTTTATTATGTTCTCTTCATCAAAAAATTATCAAAACATATAAAATGTGAAGATTGTAAAAGACAAAGAACACAAAGATGTAGGATCCAAGCTAGGGAAAAACCCCACAAGGGGGAAAATCAAAACAAATTCTCTTCTTATAGAATTAGATCAAAGTGAGTTATACTAGACCCGAAGACCAAGACCAAGACTTGCCACAAGATCCAAGTTAGCCCTCCTTCAAACCCTTTTCAACCAAATCAAATCCAGTAAAGTCAATGTTGGTCAATGCTCCTAAAATCTAATCAAATTTTAGAATTTTCGTCCCTGTTGCAGATATGAATTTCACACGTGTCAGAATTAGGGCACAAAAACACAAGAATCTATTTCTTTGACCTTCTCTCTCTCTCCTTTGAATTCCACTCTTCTTCTCTTGTCTTTTGTTGGTCTTCTTTCTCTTTTCTTGGCACATAAATCAATGAGATGAATTGGTGCTTCAATGAGGTCGACCTACTCTCTATATATACATATACATGAGGTTGAATAGGTGCCTTTCTGGGTCTATTTGTCCAAGAGGGTTGACTTGGTATTTTGGAGGACAAATTTATTCTTTTGACTAAAACAAAAATATTTTTTTTTTCTTCCAAGAAGTCCAAATGCGAATTTGACTTAAGTACATTTGTTTGACTCATGAAAATTTTTGTTTTGACTCAAATAACCCTATAAGCATGAAAAAAAATGTTTTGACTAATGAAAATAATAATAATAATTAAATTTATATTTCTTCTTTTTTATTTTACATGAAATATATATTGATATAAGCACAATGATAATTATGAAGACCGAACCTAGTTACATTTTTCAACACTCCCTCTCAACTAGGGAGTTATTCATAATGACATAACAGGATACCTGGATACTCTCAAATTGAAATATTCTCATAAGAAGAGTTCAAATTGATAAGCATCATCATCATCATAACCAACATTCTCAAGCATAGCAATGCATTCACTTAAAAATCTCTATATCTCCACTAGATCAGAGCATAATAATGGGAGACATAAAATTGGACACCACCACCATCTCTCACTAGGCACATACTCCATCCAAAGGTTCACTAAGTATGTCCTCACATTACTATTCTTTTCTGAATTCCAAATCCCCAAAGAATATCGATTGTTAGGGCTACTCTTATCTTGGATACCTTATCCTCAAAGAGTACCGGTCCTTAGGACTACTCCTATCCTAGATACCATTCCTCAAGGAGTATCAGTCCCAAATGCTTCTCCAATCCTCCATGCTTCCTAATAGTGCCTTCACTAGGCTTATGCCAGTTAGTCTTGGACATAATGAATGACACATGGAGGATACAATGTCCTACCATCACTCCCTCTCAACTAAGGAGGTAATCTTCACTCCCTGTCAAATAGGGAGAAACAAGCACAAGCCTAATCTTGTCTAAATTATAATCATCGAAGCATCAACTACATGTTCTTCCATGGAGATTTGTATGTAGTTGTTGGGATCCTTATGTGCATCACACAATAATGAGCTTCAACCTTCATGGATATTTTTTAACCTTTCACATAACTTCAACATGTCATCAAGTAGTTCTTCAAACATCTTATGGAGCCAAACTTCTTCACAACTTATTGCACAAGCCTTTCTTCGAATAGGTTTCAGCTCTCATATTTTTCAAGAAATTATATTAGCTTTCAATCATTAATATTATCTATATCAACATTAGTACTTCCAACTCAATCAATGTAGTCTTGAATCGAACTAATCAGTTGTCGATACAACAATATCATAACTCTTCAACTTCTTTCCAAACTAATTATAGCTCCCTCTTTCTGGACGAGGTGGGTGAACTTATTTTGAATAAATATTGAATCCAACATATCGTAAAGTGATCAAATAATAGACTCATGACTTCTTGTATCATTTTTTTGTATTTCCTTCCTCTATAGTGTCCATAATTGTGTATATTCTTCCTGGAAGTCATACTATATCCAAAAATTATGAAATTTATTTGTCAAACCAACCAGAGTGACCTCTAGTCAAGATGTAAAATATTTCATGTCAATTTATGTTGTCAGCGTCCTCTAAGGTCAACAATACTTCTTTCGTGTACAAATTATACCATTGATGTTTTCAATTGCTAAACCAAGGCTATTGATGTTGTCATAGAATTGTTAGTCAACCATCAAGGAGAGTCTTGGCTTTCCTTCCAACTATTTATGTGAGATGTTCCTTGACCAAATATATTATGTTATGTTATTGACTTTCTATCTTTATCCATCATGGTTTTCCTTCAAATCCCTATGAAGATATGATTCCTTTTTCTAGATGTCTAATGTAGAACCTTTTCTAAGATAGACATACTTCTTTTTATGTTGTTATTCAATTGAATTATAATGAACGAACTGCTACTTTGACCTTATTTGAAGATGATGCTCATGATGAGTTTCCTTCTTCCATGTTGCTTCTAGACTATCTTCTAGATTGCTTCAATGTTGCTTCCATGTTCTTCTCGTAGAATGGACTTCTGCTACATTCTTTCATCCAAGTGCTAAAATTTGAAACTTTTGCATTGCTGCATAATGACCTTGACTTTGTTATGGTTCTATTTCCATTGAAAATCCTTTTAGTCCCTTCTTACTAAATGTCTACTTATAAATATTCATGATGAAATTTCTAAAGTCACTATAGAATATTTGATGTGTAGACAACTTTTGATGATCCAAACTCTTCTATTTTGGAAAATTGGATGATATGATGACTTATTTTGGCTCTATGAAAAGATATGTAACTACGTGCATCCTTGTAGAATTCCATGTAGACTCTAAATCTTCCAAATTTAATAAATCCACAAGAATCTTCTAAAATGCAATTGTTATTCTAGAAAAAATAAAAACAAACTGTTTTGCAAACTTAGTATATACCAAAACATTCAATAGTAAAGGTCTTTTTTGTCTTCAACTTTAGGTTTCTTCTCTCTATATCTTCTTCGGCAATGTGAGCTCCACTTCTTTATTTCCTTGTGTTGTTCTTCTTGTTTCTAGGATCCTTGGTACAATATCCTTTAAAGTGTCCATATTCATTGTAATCAAAGCATTGTACTTTGGAAATGTCTTAGTCTCCACTAGGCTGTTTGTTGTTGTTGTATTTTTGATGAGGTTCAAATCTTCCAAATCTTCCAAATTTCTTCTTTGATCTAGCAGTAAAATATTGAGATTGTTCATTTTTGGGTTCGGTGTCATCCCTGGATTTCAATATTGTTTCTTATAGAACACATAAAGGCCATAGTTCATTGAATGTTGGAGTATATTTTCTTGAATATATGTTGGTCACATAACTACTCTAATATGAAGGTAGAGCATTGAGCACGCAAGTAGTTAACTCAAAACCAGATATGTCTTCTCCAAGACCTTGAAATTGATCTTTCAATTTCGATATTTTCACGAGGTATGAGCCCAAATCTTCATCTTTTGATAACCTTCTTTTGTAAATTCGATTCCTTAAGGATATATTATGACCTATAGTATTGATAGTGTATAATTTTACCAACTTGTCACATAACTCTTTTGATGTGGCCAAGTCTGCAACAAAGGGGATAAGGTGATATTTGATGGACTCAATGAGAATTATTTGAGCCCTTATTTATCCCTTATTTTACTTTGCCACTTCTTGAGTCTTTCCCTTGTATGGTTTTGGAACTTTTCCTAGAACATGATCCATGACTTCATTTTCTATGAGAACCAAATCGATTTTCTTCTTCCAAGCCTTGAAATTAGAGGCTCCATCGATTTTGTTGCCTTCTTTATAGATAGATGCCATTGAGTGCAAGTTTGAGACATGTAGTATAGAAAAGTACTTACTTGTCAAAGGAATGGAGTGCTTGAATGATAATGATGCTTTGAAGAATGTAGATGATGCTACCAAGAATCTTGATGCCTCCAAAAATATTCAGAGATGTTATTGAGTAAATTATTCTATAGAGATGTCTTCAAGTTGCTATGATGGTTTCAAAGATGAGTGACGAGCAAGAACTTTTCAATAGATTCAAAAGAGAGATATTGTTGCTACAAATTTTATGTTCTTCTTCAAAATGATGACTGCTAATGATGATGATCCTCGTGCCTTCTTCTTATGGCAAATATAACTACTTCAAGTAGTGTCTTCCTTTGTAGATATGTCTAGAAATTGAGATGACTATTGTAGAGATGCCTTCATATATGCCAACAAAATTGATCTTCAAGTTGCCCTTCCTTCACCTTAGCTCTGATACCATGTTGAAAAACCAATATGCTAGTACATTAGGGTTGATTTCTCTTACTTGATAATTGCTTATGAATATTTGTTGGATTTTTATTTCTTTTATTATGTCCTCTTCATCAAAAAATTACCAAAACATATAAAACATGAATATCACAAGAGATAAAGAACACAAAGATGTAGGTTCCAATCTAGGTAAAAACCTCACAAGGGGGAAAACCCAACCAAATTCTCTTATAGAATCAGATCAAAGTGAGATATCCAAGACCCAAAGACCAAGACCAAGACGTGCCATAAGGTCCAAGTCATCCCTCCTTCAAACCCTTCTCAACCAAGTCAAATCCAAAAACTTCAATGATGGTCAGTGCTCCTCAAATCTAATCAAATTATGAAATTTTGGCCCTACAGTAGTTCTGAAATTTTCAGCCCTATTGTAGATCTGAAATTTCGCATGTGTGGAATAATTATGGCACAAAAACACAATAATTTATTTCTTTAACCTTCTCTCTCTTCCTTTGGCATTCACTCTTCTTCTCTTGTATTTTGCTAGTCTTATTTCTCTTTTCTTGGAACATAAATCGATGAGATGAATTGGTGCTTCAATGAGGTCTAACTACTCTCTATATATACACATATAGGAGGTCGATTAGGTGCCTTTCTGGGATGACTTTTCCAAAATGGCCAACTTGGTTTTGTGGAGGAAAAATTGACTCTTTTGAATCGAATAAAAATAATGTTCTTTTCTTCCAAGAATTCCATATGAGACTTTGGGTTACGTACATTTGTTTGACTCATGACAAATTTTATTTTGACTCAAATAACCCTACAAGCATGAAGAACATGATTTGGCTAATGAAAATAATAATAATAATAAAATTTATTTGTCTTCGTTTTGCTTTTACATGAAATATATATTGATACAAGTACAATGATAATTCTGAAGACTAAACCTAGTTACATTTTTCAACGTCTCGCACTCCATTTCTTGCTCTAGGGTTTTTTCATCCCACAAACCATAAGACTTCCTCATCCAATGCTCCAAGTCTTCTCTAGGGTTTACAAACCCTAAGTCTTCCAACTTTTATTGGCACCCTTTGCAACTACACAAAATCAATCATTATCTCTTGAAAAATAGTTTGTCACTAATCCATCACAAGATGTTATCACAACATCTCGAACCTTTGGTGAACATTAACCACCTGTGAATATGAAGGAACACAATTTTGGGCCATAAGCAACTTTCCAAACTCCAACATCCCTCAAGCCAACATCAAGGATCAAAATCTCTGATGAGTTGCTCAAAACATCCTTCAAGGATAATCACATAAATCTGATGATATAGGTAACAACTTGTGGGGTTGCCAACAAATTATGAACATGAGAATCCATTTCTTGCATCTCAAAACCTATCAACAACTGAAACAACTTGATTTACGTCAACTCCTAGAATCCTGAGGCAAGAGTAACATCATGATCAATACCCTGCATATATCTTGTACGAGGTATACTCATTCTCATTAAAGATCTAGGCACTCCCACATGCTTTTGAGTTTTCTTAAAACAAAGAAGGTTTATCTAGCCTCATCATTAGAATTTATTACTTTATATAGAAGTATGCGAGGGAGGATTTCTCCTTAACTAATCCGGGTAGTTCCACTGGCCACTTTTCTCAAAATGCTGCTACACCAACACTCCTATCAACTCTCAATCATTTTCAATTTTATTATCTTCACTTAGGATGCCATCTAGCTGGCTTAGCCAGTCCTTGACCCTCCACAAGTTTCCTTTGGCCATTTTGTTCATAAGCTCCAAGGCACCTATTTCAACAACAAACCACTACAACCTTGTATTCATATTGTTTTTTTTTATCTCAACCTCTACCTAAGGCCCTAACTATCCAACCTACCTCGGTCCTTTTGAGGCAACCTCAGACACACCTCAGATAATCTTGACCTAGATTGTTTTACCATTGTTCAAGATTGATCCAAGCCTCTTATAGACCTAACAACCCTCATTGGTATGTTTTTTTATGCGTCCTAAACTAGGGCACACAATTTTCATACACAAACGCCTTCTTTCTGCCTTAACTAGAGTATAACTAGAATGTCAACCTCTCTTCTTATAGGCAGAATTCACTCAGATTCCATTGGATAGTTGATCAAACAGAACTCTCCCAAGCTCGGATTCTCTAGAACATATCTCTTACGTTAACAAGGCTCCGCTAACATGTTGAGTGTTATACTAGGATGTACAACATAAACCGATCTTTTGATCCGATAATTACTTCCTAATGATTTCCAGTCAATTTATTTTATGCTACTTATATCATTGAGTAATTATATGCATAAAATATCAATAGAAATACAATGAAAAAAATAAGATCATAAAGAGACAACCATGCAAAATAGAGACAAAAATTTTTCCCTGGGAAACCCAAACTTGGGATAAAACCCAACATCTTTTATTTTAGGAGAAATCATTCTTCAACAATGTTCACAATTACATAAATTGTCTATAAATTTATGCCAAAAACCAAGTCCAAGATACCAGTCAAACTTGGTCAAATGCCATCCAATCATTGCTAGTCAAAGCATGAGAAATACGAAAAGTAAATTCTAGTCAACAATCAAAATTTCAACCTGCAGTAATCTCAGACCTACGATCAATTCATCTTGCGGTCAATTTCATCTCTCAATCAATAGTTAAACTTGGTGAATTCATCTTCCTTTTTGCCCCTTTATGCGACTATCTTGTGTAGATGATGTGTTGATCATTCGTTGGGTGAAATGAAGAGTCTCATGAATATTACATATCAAGTGGGTGACTATGAACAAGGGTCACACCCTTTCATGGTGGGGACGAGATTGTTTTTGGGTCTACATGAAGCCCACAAATTATAGTTATAATTTGTATTTCCATAATTTTTCTAGGCTAACTTGGGAGGCCTTTTGGCATGCGGGAATACCTCTTGATGCTACACAAAAATCAACAATATTGTGTGGTCATCTCCCTCTTGTTTCCCTCCTTGGCACAAAACTCTTTGAATGCAATTAAGGTGTGATCTGCACCATTATCTGACCTTAGTGCCTTGATTTTGTTGCTAGTTTGGCTTTCAACTAAGGCCTTAAACACCGTAAACTTTGAGAAGACTTCATCCTTCTTCTTCGTGAAAAATATCTAAGTCTTTCTCAAGTGATCGTCTATGAAGTTGACATAGTAGTCGTACCTCATTGTTGGAAATGTCACTAAGTTTGATCTTCATAATTATCATTGTACTTGTATCAATATGAATTTCATGTAAAAGAAAAAAGAAGAAAAATATTTTTTACTATCCTTATTAGTTTTATTAGTCAAAGCATGTTCTTCATGCTTGTAAGGTTTATTGAGTCAAAATAAAATTTTATATGATTCATTGAGTGAAAGTCCCATTTGTACATCTTGTAACTTAAAAGGAAAAATAATTTTTTATTGAGTCAAAAAGTCAATTTTGTCTTTACAAGACCAAGTCGGCCTTCCAGATGGACAAGTCATCTAGCCCATAAGTTGTGCCTCTTCATATGGTCGAACAACTGTATATTGACACATGTGCTCCCCATTTTGGAAATAAATCACTCGATTTTCGTGCCAAGAAGAAGAATATAACTAGCAAAGTCAAAGGAAAGAGAGAGAAAAATCAAACGAGAGAGAAAGTTTTGTTTTCTACCCTATTTTATGTTCATGCATGCAAGTTTTATGAGGTATTTTTTTGTGGTGTTGCAGGCCCAAAATTTCAGGGGCCAAAATTTTAGGAGATAACCAAATTTCTAAAATTTGACCAACGTTGACTTACGTTGACTATAATTTGTTGAAGGTGGATTGAAGGAGCGCTCACTTGGGTATTTGTGGCAGTATTGGTCTTGGATATCACACGTTGATCTGATTCTATAAGAATATTCCCTAGCTTGGAGCCTAATTACTTGTGTTCTTTGTCTTTTGTGATCTTCATGTTTTGTATTTTCAGTAATTTCTTAATGAAAAAGAGAACATAGAATTTAATAAGAATCCAACAACATTCATAACTAATTATCAAGTAAGAGAATTCTACCCTAATCTATAAGCATATTGATTTCTCAACATATAAATTGCGCGGAACACCGAAATGTTTCAGAATTTACGAAATGGGTATGCCTAGAAACATCACCTCCAAAAAATGGAAACGTTGGCCAAAATGTCGGTTGAAACATTATATATATATAACACATTATCTTGCAAGAAAAAATGGAATAGACCCATAGATGAAAATTTACAAGGAAAACCAAGTCTATATTAACTCTCATAGATGATTACATGATGGTCGAGTTTCAGCCAAGTTTTGGAGCTTCGAGTACAGGTACGGCCTGAAACACCAGGTTTCTAGAATTTTCGTGCAACATAGCTAAACATGTACCAGAGCTCATGTATAAGGAGGCAACTTGAAGATCACAACTTGTTGGATTTTTGACATTCTTACAACAATTATGTCTCTCTATTAGAAGGAATAAAGGCTTGAAGATAATAATAGTTTCATGAAAGTTATCACTCTCTTGAAGATCAACGTTTGTTCATCCTTGAAGATATTCTCTCTCATAGTGTAGACCATTCAAGCTACATGTCTATGGTCCAATATTTGTACCTCAATCCAACTTTATTTGCATACAAAGTTATTTCAACATAATAAGTTTTGTTTTGCTACTTGAAGGTTTGAATTATCCTACGAGATAAGATATCCAAACTTGATATGAGGAAACCTAATCATATTGAAAATCATATACTCGTTTGTGAAGATATTGTAATTGAATCTCATTAGCATTGAAATTCATCAACATACACACATCCGAGGTTACTTGTTCAAGGTAATTTGGGAGGAAAGTAAAAAAGTGTTGGAAACACTGAGAGGGGGGTGAATCAATATTTCTTTTCAATTTTTAATTTTACCAGTTAGATCACTTATATTTAGAACACAAAATGAACAATGATGGAATAGATACTTATATTAATTTCTTCTTTACAATAATTAAAGTACAATAATGATATAGGGTTCCAACCCTAGATGAAGACTCCAATCTTCCAAGCTCCAACCTGTATTATGCCATGCACCAACTTGGTCTTTCCAAGGCTCCAACCTTGTCAATTTGAGGCACCAACCTCTAGGGATCCAACCCTATCTCTGGTACAGGCTCTGACCCGGTTTCTTGAGGACTCCAATCCTCTAGGGCTCCAACCCTATCTTCCAAGGCACTGACCTTGTTTCTATGAGGCTCCAACCCTCAACTTCACTTCGACAAAATATGTTTGGTTATTCTTCATGGCTCCCAAAGTCTTCTTCAACGAGCCCTATCACACTTAGTCTCCATGTCACATCATCAATGACAACCTTGTTCTTCACATGAAGGTGTCTCCACTGCTCTTCATGTCACCCAAACACTTATTTCTTCAAGGTTACATCATGATGACATCAACCATGCATCGTGGTCTCCAGTAGTATCTCCAAGACCAACTTCTATAAGTCTTCCAAATATCTTCAAGTATCCTTTGAGGTGTCTTCAATAGGCAGCCCAATGGATGTCTTCACAAAGCTTCAACAATGATTTCAATCAAGAAGGTCTGCAATGGTTCTCCAAATGATGTCTTCAGTTAAGCTACTCCTAGAAGTCTCCAAGGTATGCTTAAGAATGTCTTGATGTGATGTGAAAATATATTCTTCAAATGATGCTCAAAATACTGTCAAGAATTTCTTTAATTTCAATCCCAAATCTCCAAACAATTATTCAAAAAGGTGCTTCAAATAATATCAATGAGTTGCTCCTCCAACCTTGTTCAAACTGAAGTTTATCATTGTTCAAGTCTTAACAAGTGACTATTCTCAAGACTCCAAGTAGCATCTATAGTTGAAGATGTTGTCACAAGTTTGTGGATATAATCACTGCACCTTCCTCTACAATTCTGAGCCTTATATCACAAGTCTGGGGTTCGTATGTCTCTTCCACATGACTTTTTTAATGTTTTGCACCGACACTCCATAGTTGCTGCAGTTCTAGGCTTCACAATAGTCCTCAGGAGGATGATCGAGCCCTTTTTCAAATAGGTATCACAGTCAATAATTCATGCTGAGGTTATTACTATTATATAGTTCACAGTTCCGAGATTGAAAGGTTATGTGTTTTTTAGGCAGCTGTAATTCTCTTCCAACAAATCTGAGCACTGAGCCTTTCAATTAGTGATCTGAGCCTCCAAAAGCAATCCAAGACATGTGACTTTCCACTTAATTCTTTGCTGGTCTGATGTTAACCCAAGATATAAAACTAGCCTCCAAAAACTCTATCACAAATTCAATAATCCGAGTTGTACTTATCTACTAGTCTGAGCTTATAAGACAAATGAAACAAGTCGGAGATGTATTTTTTCCACCCACAGATCTGCAGAAGAGATCTTCAATTAGGGTGCTGTAAACTAGTCTGAGCTTCTGAAATGAGTTGACATTAGATATGAGCTCAACGCAGAACTGTCCACACACTTTATCCAATAGTCAAGCTTTATAACAGGTCCAAACAATGAGCTGGAAAGAATAAAAAGATTTAGCCCAAGACAATGTTCTTATAATGTTCTCCTCAATCTCCTATTACTTCTCTTCCCTCTCACTGTATTAACTCTGAATTGCTTGATTGAAAATGAGGTCTAGAAATGAAGGTTTGATGTTGTATTTATAGGATTTTGACTTTAAAATGAAGGGACACGTCTTTTTGGACGCAGGCTGACATGAAAGACAAGGATAGGTGAGCTCACTGCTAAGGTTAATTTTTCTTGATTTAAAAATTCCCTATCTCATCAACCGTTGGGAGTTTCGGGGTAAGTAAAGGCTCGTTGGAAAGAGGAAAAAGTCCTCTTTCAGATGGTCTAGGACTCATTGTGATAGGCTGCCTCCAAGGTGCCAAAATTTGTTTTTCTTTATAACTGTCCTTGAATTTTTATGTGCAGAAAGTGATTGGGACAACAAGAGGTTATTACGGCTTCTTCATTTTTATGACTCCAACTATGTCTTTATATTATTTCCACGTCATCATGAGGTCCTCCATGTCCTCTTATGTCATCAAGTGATTCATCATAGTGTCATGTATTCATGTCATAGTGCAATGATATCACGTAGGAAACTTCATCATTAGGAAATTTCCATGATAGTAAGATATTCTTCCAACCATCAAATGAGATCTTCCATGTCATCATCTAATCTTCCAACCATGTGATCACCATCATGTGTAGTTCTCCATATGTCATCAAAGATTAAGGTCTAGATCATCAATTTCATGCGGCATTAGATCAAGTACTTCTTAGGGCTTCCTTCATTAGTGGTTTGACTTTTTCGTGACTTTACATATTCATTGTTGGTATCAACCAAGAGTCATGGCATCATCATCTAGAACCAGGCATCTCAACAATATTGACATCTCAGTTAATGCCATATTGACATCAATGACAACCTTGATTAACAAAAAGGTCTAAGACACAGAAGAATTATAGAAGTTCAAAAGCAATGTAAGGAAGGAAATTATTTCCAATATTACAAGCTATGAGGAGACTACTAGAAATACAATTTTTGTGGGACATGGGAAAACATGCAAGGTGACAAAATTGATCACGGATCCAAGTTACATGTCAACATCCTTGTGATTCGTGAAACACTCAAATCTCTATCTAGAAAGATAAAAAGTCTAAATCTATGATACATAATTATGATTAAGCTCGAGTTATCAGTGACAACATCCTCCATGGCATCGTGTGGACTAGCCTAAGACAAGAATTCATGTGTTGGTTTGGAAGTGCGTGCTTGTACTTTGCAACTTGAATAAGATCCTATGGAATTTTTCTGAGATTCATGTAAACCACCTATGACAATATCTGGATATCTAAGATCAACTATTTGAGGAACCACATGAGTTAAAGAACTATAATGTGATCTAAATAACTTTGAAGTCTATAACATATCATCTCCATTTAAATGAAATTTCGAAGCCTAAACATATATGACATATTAAATGCATCCAAAATTTTTTGTATAGTCAAGTTCAGGAATACTTAAAATGGAGAATCTGAGATTCCATTCTATGACATATTGAATGAAGCTCTATGGTTGTTACACCATTTTTTGGTCATCTAACCTATTACTATTAGATGGACCCAAGTACACCATGTAAGGCCAATTTTACCCTAAGTAAAATTGCTTTCACTATGTACAATAACTTAGTAAACACATTTATTAAGTTGTTTATGGTCTAAACATGAAACCCCATAGGGAAATATTAAACAAATCTATATTTTTTTGGTTTTCCCCAAGGAATAATCAATTAAACAATAATTGAATTATTATTCATGGTCATATTTAACCCAAAACAAGAAAATTAATTAGATAAATCCTTATTTATCTTATTATTTTCTAGGAATAATTATTTAAACCTTATTTAAATAATATTCCTTGTTAAATTGACTAAATCATTTATAAATAATTAAATAAATAATTATTTATTTAATTATCGTTCAACCACTTCCTTAAAATAATAAAAAAATCATTTATTTATTTATTATTTAAAAATAAAGGGATTTGACTCAAGTCAAATTCCTTTCCATCCAACAAATATAATAAAATATTCCATAAAAGGTGGATCTAGATTTGGTTAATATTATTTTAATCATGCACCAAGATCTAGACTAACCTAATATTTTGTTATAAATAGAAGTGTTTTTCCTACCATTCATCACATTTTGTTGCCTCTTAGATCAATCTGGATCTATACTCTTGGTCTGACTTTGAACCATTATCATTGTCATATTTTCTATCGTTTGCTTTGTGAGCTCCCTTTGAGTTCTATATTTGTCTGGGTTTTCTACACCAACTAGAGAGAGAAATTCTAGATTTGAAGTGCTGAGGACTTCCAAGAACCCATCCCATTGAGGAGAATTGGAATCATCCTTCTTGTTTTCCTCCCAGGTGCCATTAATATAAAATTCTTCAAAAAATATTGTTCTTGTCTTGTCTATTGGATGCATGGAGCAAAACCTTATTTTATTTACTGCTTAATGTCTTTTTATGTATAGATCTGGATTTTTGCAGTATTTGTCTTGATCAACTAACTATAGATCTGAAGATATTGGCAACCATCTTTTGTTGTTAGGGCTGTTTGCTATGCACACTTAAAGTGGTCTTTTTTCGTACACTTACACTAAAGATTCATCCTAACAACTGGCGACTCCACATGGGTTTTCAATTACGACCGCTGTCGTTTTTCATATTCCTGCATATCCAGCTACTTAAAACCCTAGGGTTTCTCTTCAGTTTTTTGTTTTTTCATTTTTTCATGTTGTTTTTCACCTATAAAACCCTAAAACATTAAAATTTCTAACTTTCGTGTGTTTCTGGCCCTATTGCGCAGGTAACAGACATCAGCCGCAACTGAGACGACAACTTTTTCTGAAATCTGCCGCCGAGAGAACCAGAAGTGCAGGTCGCAATTTTCGGCCCAAAACCTGCGACTTGGACTACAGGACGTACTTTATTGCCCAAAAATTGCGACCTGGACAGAAAACATGTCAGAACTTGCGACCTGAAATTTTTTCTGCAAATTTTCTGAAAGTTTTCTGGATTTGTCTGAGCATCTGTACAGGGTTTTCTGAGCGTCGTCTCCGCCCGTTTAGACCTGTTCTTGTTCTGTTTTACTCAACTAGGTGGGAAGCTAGCCCCCTAGGGCTTCAGTACCCTCCTCTTTTTGTGGAAGAGTTTTAGCTGCTGCAAGTTGTCTGAATTTTCAGTGTTTTCAGCCCTTTATTTTCAGATTTGAAGCCTCACCTTCAGATCCCTTTTAGATTAGCTATTTCCCCTTTCAAATCACCTCATATAGTTTTGTTTGGGTTTGCCTTTAGGGTCACCTCCGTTTCCCTCTTGTTTTTATCTTTTTGCCTTCTCATTTGCAACAACCTTGCCTCTGTCTCTTTGCTATTTTCTACACCTCTTTCCAACAGATTTATCCTCTAGATCCATGTCCCTCCCGACCTTAGATCTATTGGCCTTTTCTCAGTGTTTTTTGAATAGATTTTTTCCCACCTATATATTAGTTGTTGAGAGGCCCGCCTCATTGGGTTAGATTGATGCATTGTTAGCTGTTAATTTTCTGTTATTTCAGGTTTATATACTGTTATTTGCAGGTCTATTTTCAGTTACGCACCACACTTTTTAATTTTCTTTCAAAACGTCTAGGTTTAAAAATTAAAATTCACCCACGCCACACACTCACCCTAAGCGAAGAAGAGTCTGGTTAACACCACCAGGCAAATACTTTAAAACATTGTAAAATCAATTGACATTACACCTCTTTGCCCTTGTTTTGACATTGTAATCACTTGATTCTGCACCTCCCTGCCCTTGTTGGTCGTTCTTCTTCTCTTTGTGCCATGTTTGTGTTGTCATCATTACGCCCCCAAGGCGTATATCCTGGAGACTTCTTGGCCTTCATCCTCAGTTTCCGGTTGGTCTACCTACTCCTTCCTGCCGTCATCGAGTTAGTCCTCCACCGAGTCTGCACTCCGACTCCTCTTCTAATTCATTGGGTTCTCCTCTTACTTCTGGTTCTCACCCTGTCACCTTCACTATGTTTGGTCCAGGGCCTAATGCTAGCGGTAACCCCGGTCCTAATGCTGGGAATGCTACTAGTGGAACCGCCACAGGAACTACCTCGGCTGTCCCCTTGCTTCCCTATATGGCAGGCCTTAGTCTCCCCGATTTCAATCAGTTGATCAATGACCCTATCCGCCACGATGTTGGTTGGCCTGCTATGCTAACCAAGCTCTCCTCCAACATTCCCAAGTTCGAAGGCCTTGCTGGTGAAGATCCTACCAATCATGTTAGATCTTTCCACATGTGGTGCTCATCTAATTCCATTACCGATGACTCTGTTCGTCTTCAGTTGTTCCAACGTACGCTTACAGGTGAAGCTTCTAAGTGGTATGTTGATCAGACCTCCTCTTCTCATACCACATTTGCGACCATTTCTAGAGCCTTTCTATCTTATTTCCAGCTTCCCCTCCGATACGACACTAGTACCGAACTCTTGACTTATTTCTGTCAATCATCTGCGACTCGCCTATCCGATCATGTTCAGGAATGGCAGAGAAGAAAGAGCCTTTGTTGAGCTCCTACCTTCGAAGACCGTGTATATATGGACCGGTTCCTTAGATCTCTCTTACCTACTATTGGAAAAGATGTCGCATCGCATTTCCCTCAAACCAAAGAAGCCGCCCTTCAAATAGCCTTAAAATATGACCTGATCTATGCTCAGTCGGGTTATGTTTATACCATTCTTCCTGACCTTCCCATACCTAGTGGCGCTAACGCCTTGGGGGCATCTCACTCTGCCGACGGTATCGTTGGAGCTCTTTCTCATCCATATGCTCAACCTCTTATGGGTTATGGCTTCCCTCAGGGAGGGGCCAACACCTCCAGCATCTTTCCCCCTCCAAGTAGCATGTATCCAGGATACAACATGCCTCCTCCTTTTGCCCAACCTCCTGCTTACCACAATGTTTCCCAACCCCCCTATTATCATTATCCGCAGCCTGGTGCTCCATCTCCTCCAGCATTAGCACCTCCGCCTCCCTTGCCTTCTCAACCTCCACAACAGCAACTACCACCCCCCAGGGGCAAGTATTTGCACAATAGGGAGAGACTAATCCTCCTCCATCTCAAAGGAAGAGGAAAGGAAATCCAAACCAATCTACCTCCAGTAATCCTGGACATAATCCTCAAGGTAATGCCCCTAACACTGCTAACCAGCAACAGGGCACTCAGCCCAAGCCGGACAGGCCTATTTGCAAAAATAAGCCTTGTTCGTGTTGCGGTGTTTATGGCCATTACACTCACGATTGTCCTCTTTTACCACAGATGCGACAAATGTGGGAGTCTCAAGCCACATTGTGAGGACAACATGCCTCACCTTCTGTTCCTCCCAATGTAGCACCTAATCAACCGGCTGTGTTCACCAATACTTTCCCTCAGCAAGGATTCGTGGCTACCCAACCACCTGAAGGTCAGGTGGCCACTCAACCTTCCCCATCTGGTACCTCTGATTACCATATCCTTATGATGCACTCTGATCAACCTATAACTGTCGACCTTAACCTTCAAACTCGGTCCCGTCAGTACCCCAAGCCTCCTGCTTCGTCTGTCCCTGAGTCACCTTCTTCAAGTTCTACAGAGCCACTTTCGACAACCAATGGTCCCTTGCATATCCCTCAGCCCAAAGTTGAGGTTCATACCAAGATTCCTAAGGGACCATTATGCCGAAATGATGCTTCTGGTCGAGCTGCTCATTCATATAGCATAGTAGATGGTTTGGCACAATCTCCTGCTGCCATTTTAACACTGGAACTCCTCCAGTCGTGCCCTTCTCAAAAGAAGGCTCTACTATCCGCCATGGGCACTATAGATCCAACTGATGACCAATTGATTGTTTTCGACGCCCATCAATCAGAGTATCCTCCCCTCCCTACTTCTGTTGCTTTCCAAATCCTAGTCAAAATCTGGAACGCCAATGTTTCCCGGTGTATCATTGATGAGGGGGCATCCATCTGTGTGATGTCCGCTTCGGTTTGGAAACAACTCGGGTCTCCTGAGTTGGCCCCTTCCACGATCACTCTTCGAGCATGGGACAGCCACGCCTCCCAGCCCCTTAGCCTTTTCCGCAACTGTCCTATCACTCTTGCGGGCAAGACTGTTTGCATTGACGTTGAAGTCATCGACACCCCTCTTGATTACAACAATCTTTTGGGGCGTAGCTACACCTATTCCATGTCTGCTGTCCCATCCGCTATTCACCGCAAGATGTCTTTCCCCATAATGGAAAGATAGTCACCATTGACCAGTTGACATATCATGAGCCAAAATCTCAGACCTCCCTTGAGTCGACCATCTCTTCAGTAGCCAATAAGAAAACCGTCGATTCTTTGACCAGTGTCTCTCCTAGAGTTTACAAAGACTCCTCTTTGCTTAGAAATTTCCCTGGTATTCCTCCTCCTCCTGTCTCTGATCCCAGCTTATTGAATGTTTGCATGATGCAATCGTCTCAGGCTGCTCTCAAGCGGCTTGCTTCGGCTAGTCAGCAACCTCACCCGCCACAACCTCGTCTGCTGCAACTTGCTCCTAGCCCTCCGTCGCAGCCAGCCGGACCTCCTCCTCCTGGTCCTTCCCCTACAGCTGGTACTCAAGATCCTATTTATCCTCCTGGATCGGTTCTACCAGGCCTTAACCATCTTGGAGCCGTCCTGTCTGGTCATTATCTCGCTGGTCAGATACTGTTCCTTGCTCCCCCTTCCAGAGTCTATTTGGTTCCCATCATGGCCACCCTTTCTATCCCTAACCTGACCCTGGGCATACCCGTCTGGTACCTTGATCCTCCAGCCACTACCCCTCCTGGTCATCCCAAACCCTACCTTGCTTTGACAGCGGTTCAACCGGTACCCCTAGCTTCTTCCATTTCTACAGTGCCACCAACACCTCAACAGGAACCTTCTCCTGTTGTGCCAGCTCCAGGAAAGAAAGGAAAAGCTCGCAAGGGGGCATCAAAAGACAAGGCCACCCTGATTGACCCTGCTCCTCCGCTGCCCACAAAGCCTTGTGCCTTGTGCGATTTCATCGGTCATGCCACCCATACTTGTCCCGAATTTCCCCGCATCAAACCCATGGTTAAAGTCGCATTCCCTGAGTCTACGGTCCCCGAAGCCTCCGTTCCTTCCTCGACTGCAGCCAAGAACCCAAGACTATTTGCACCAATCAACCCTGTGCTCTGTGTGATCTCCATGGAAATTATTCCCACCATTGTCCCTACCTGACACATTACCATGCCTCTTTAGAAGTAGTTCGAGAGTACGAGGTTGAACAAAATCAATCTGCCTCTCCCATACCGCGTAGTATGCTTCAGGCCAGCCTGAGGATTTACCTGTCCCCATTGATATCCCCCCTCCTGATGTCGAGATTTCAGAGCCTGCGGCCACCATCCTCTACCTATCATCATCCTTGAGACCCTCGGGGAACATTCCCTCTGAATCCTCCCCTGTTGTTTCGCTGGACCCTTCCCCCGCGACCACCCTGGGCTCAACATCGTCTGATCATTTATTTACTTGTTCTTCTGTCATTCCCCGTGACGACCCGTATGTGAGCCTCTCTTCTCATGATGATGTATCAGGTAGCTTCGTAGCATCATGTGGTTTCCCTTCCCCCCATCATTCCATCTTTTACTATGATAATGACCTCATGGAAGCCTTTTTCCACCCTTGACCTCATCTTTCCCACCCATAAATAGGAGGGCACCATTCGTGTCTATGCTGACTTTCGCAGCCTGAGCACAAGCCACACCCCTCATCGCTCTCACACATCACCCTCCTGTCGGTGTGCGAGTCGTAGACATCTTACCTAGAACACTCCCTCTCACAGTTGTCGTTCGATTTCTACTTTGCGCTCAGGTTTCCATCATTATTATTCATCCTTCCATTTGTTGTCTTGTGACACTATTCTACAGGACCTCTCGTCCACACCTTATATCGGTTATGCCGATGGTGCAAGTCGCTACTCCCGGAATCCAGCCTCGGCAGGTTGGGCCATCTTTACCCCTTTGCATGCCCTTGTTCTCTCGAACGGTGTTTGTATTGGTACTACCACCAATAATCAGGCCGAATATGATGCAGTACGGGGTCTATTAGCCGATGCCCTTTCCCATCGCATCATCCATCTCCATGTTCGTTTATATTCCTTGCTTCTTGTCATGCAACTAAATGGTGTCTATCGTGTGCATAATCCTATCATTTTTAGACGATATTGACGAGTGAGACTCTTGATGCGTGAATTTGAAATCATTACTTTCAGTCATGTACCTAGAGAACAAAATCACTACATAGATAGCATTGCAAGCCATGTTCTAGATTAGCATTTATCACACACATTTCACAAAAGACAATAATGTTAAACATCATCAAAATGATGCATATCCACAATATGTGTCGTACAATATGTTTTTAGAGTCCATCTACTCTGATACATATGACATACCCATAGCATGTTACACAAAACTCAAAACTGGGGGCACCACCTACCACTACACAAAAACTGGGGGCACCACCTGCCCCACACCTAATCACTATCTGGAGGATCCCGAGCCAATGGCTCTACTTCCGCAGCTTGTACATCGTGCATCCCTTGACCGGCCATCGCCATGCGCCGCATGACCCCTCGCCATTCTGAGGGTAGACCAATACATGGCTATATGTACTGCTCATCTAAGTCTTGCCAATCGCACTCTGAAACACCGGTCAGCAGCCTCTCACATCTACGACGAACATCCTCTAGGAGGGCCACTGTATCCTCATTCTTTGGCGCTCTCGATCCACTAGGACCTGCAGCCCCTGATACTGTAGGCCGTCCCATATATTCGGTCGATTTCACCGGTGCTGTATTTGCATACCAAAAGCATAAGAATTAGTAACATATCCAATATTCTGAAACTTTAAAATGCACATAAAAGATTAGTAACTTGTCACTTAGCATCGGGCCCCCATACTCGATCGGGCGGTAGTGGCAAGTTCGGATCCCCACAATAACTCATCCCACTATAGGGATAGTCGTCTATGTACAATGACATCTGATCCCAATGCACAATGAACTCTGGTCGGAACACCCGTCCGACTGCCCCACCTCCTCCTCTGCACAGTAGTCGCCCCCACCGGCGCATCCTGGGCTCTCTCGGGCCCCCATCTGGGAGTTGTATATGAGGTCGCAAGGTCGGGATATTCTCAAAGAAGAACGAGCACAACAATGTACCATATGCACAGTCATGGTTCAATTGCCGCTTGCAAAGCGACAACTGTCGTTTCATCGACGACAACATCATTTGGGCCCACCCATAGTAGGTCCCACTTACCACACTCTCCACAAGCATCATCTGCCCTCCAGTGATGCGGTGGAGCGCCTGGTTGCCCAGGATTCGCAGCACCACTGCGACCACAACATGGGTCTCTAGCCTCTCTAAGTCCCTGATCGATATCCGAGTCTCTTTGACTTGGAGACCTGGTCGACAATAACGCTCCACAAACTCAATAATATTCCGCCCTCGCGGTAACAATGGTTGTGTATTCCCTACCATCCCCAGCAGTGGGAGACCAGTCAGGAAATATATATCCTGGACCGTCAACTCGATCCGGTGCCCTTGCACTATAAAGACCTCATGGTCTGGATCCCAATAACTGACAATCCGGGCCAATAAGGGCTCCCCAGCTCTCATCAGCGGGTTCTCCACAAACTTCAGAACCCCAAACCTGGCCAATGCACTGCGGACACTTTGATCCCCTCGGATCTCCGACCATAAGGTGTCCAGGTCTCTCTCTCTCTAGTTGATCCGTAAATCTGCCATACCTACACAAACCCACCATATTTGTAAATAAACAGATCGGAAAGACTGTATATCACCATAAAAACCCACTGCTCAGCCAAAAAATATCACTGAAAAACCCTATTCTTCCAAGTCGCACTTTTTAGGGTCAAACCTGGGACAAGTCACATTTTTCTGCCCATAACCTGCATCCCAGGTCGCACTTTTTGCCCCAAAAAGTGTGACCCGACCGTGAAGATGGATAAGGGTCTGTTTGTAAGCTTTGGGAACCTAAACTGAACTTTCAATCCACAGAAAAGAAAGAGTAGGATTAGGCCTCTTACCTGCAACTGACGAATCTCCATTCCAACAGTCGGTTTGTCTGCTACGATCGCTGCAAGATTTAGGACCTTCTCTCCTCTCTACATTCACCACAGCTACACAAGAAAATGAGTGAATTTGGAAGGAACATGCCTTATTAAAAGAAAAACCCTTGTTTTTTCGTTCGCCTGCTGTGGCCAAATCGTAGCTTAGTTTGACAAATTGTCCACATCGTTGGAAAGCTCTCACCGAGCCCTCAAATGGGTATTTGTTAGTTTTTCGTGATTTGATACTTCACTAGGACACATTTTGTCCAAGAAGGGTCACTTCACCTCTCCTCAAAATTGGATTTCCTCACTTACAACACTTGTACTTGGGGCACCACTTTGCCTCCATACTTGTCCTTGTTTGTGTCGATTTTCGTCATGAGATACCATCTTGTACTCATGCTTTTAAGGTCCCCTTTGGACCTCCACTATGTGGTAGCATCATTGAGTCACCCTTGCTTAGAGCATCTGAGTTGAGTCATCACCACATTCATGGAGTCTATCCCAGGTCCCTTTTACATCCCATCATAGTTTTCCATCCTTCATTGCCTTGTCTCTCTCTCGTGTCGCCCATTATAGCTTACAGTCCTACTGTTCCTTATCCCTTTGATCGTGTGTTAGTCGCTGCCAGGTTATCCATGCCATTCATGCTCTAGCAAGGGAAGTCATCCATCCGATACTCAGTTCCCCCCATTCCATCATCATCATTGGTGTCAGTCTGTCAGTCGTTCTATTATTTTCCTTCGTGCCTTAGTTGAGGACCTCTTATTGCCTCACCTAAGGCATATCTCCTTCTGTCGACATCAGCTTATTCATTCTAGAGGATAGGTTTAGAGGGTGGTGTATCTTGGTTCTAGCTTCCACTTTTGTTCGGTGCCTCGGATCAGGCAAAGAGACTCCTTACAGTCCTTTGAATTGATTGTTTCTCAGTTCCAGCTCCTTCCAACACGATCGAGATCCATATGCTTGATGATTCAGTGATGCAACAGATGAGACTGATGATTCCCGTGTGTGTGTGAGATGTTTCAGCCCTCATGAGGGGGTGGCCCACAGGTAGCCCCCCACATGCCCGGATGACCTCTTCATCACAGCCTTTGATGCAACTCCATATATTTGACGATGTCGGCCTTAGTCGCTTGCAGCACATTTTTGATTTTCATGTATCAGTCAGATTTTGCAAGCCCTTTCCCGTTTATAGGGGAATTTGGGTTGTATTTGTATCTCATGTAGTCAGATATTATTGTATAAGTCCTGGCTGTTATCCCAGGCACAACATGTATGTGGTATTCATTATCATATTTTTTATCTGACTCATGTTTATTCTAGCATGTATTATATAGTTCAGTCCCTTGTTTACTGGACACATTATTCTTTTGTACTTTGTCTGTACTCACTCATAAAAAGAGACTTGTCGCACTTGTAAGTCTCGTCTCCTTAGGGTCTAGTTCTTCAGCACATTAGTCTACCTCACATTTCTCTCTTTGACTCCCCTTTCGGTGTCTGGTGATTAAGTTCTTACAACGTACTTCGGTCATACGATTTTCTCCTAACACTGGCACACTAGGGGGCAATTTGTTACACCATTTTTTGGTCATCTAACCGATTACTATTAGATGGACCCAAGTACACCATGTAAGGCCAATTTTACCCTAAGTAAAATTGCTTTCACTATGTAAAATAACTTAGTAAAGCACATTTATTAAGTTGTTTATGGTCTAAACAGGAAACCCCATAGGGAAATATTAAAAAAATCTATATTTGTTTGGTTTTCCCCAAGGAATAATTAATTAAACAATAATTTAATTATTATTCCTGGTCATATTTAACCCAAAACAAGAAAATTAATTAGATAAATCCTTATTTATCTTATTATTTTCTAGGAATAATTATTTAAACCTTATTTAAATAATATTCCTTGTTAAATTTGACTAAATCATTTATAAATAATTAAATAAATCATTATTTAACTAATTATCATTTAACCACTTCCTTAAAATAATAAATAAATCATTTATTTATTTATTATTTACAAATAAAGGGATTTGACCCAAGTCAAATTCTTTTTCCTCCAACAAATATAATAAAATATTCCATAAAAGGTGGATCTAGATTTGGTTAATATTATTTTAATCATGCACCAAGATCTAGACTAACCTAATATTTTGTTATAAATAGAAGGGTTTTTCCTACCATTCATCACCTTTTGTTGCCTCTTAGATCATTCTGAATCTATACTCTTGGTCGGACTTTGAACCATTATCATTGTCATATTTTCTATCATTTGCTTTGTGAGCTCCCTTTGAGTTCTATATTTGTCTGGGTTTTCTACACCAACTAGAGAGAGAAATTCTAGATCTGAAGTGCTGAGGACTTCCAAGAACCCATCCCATTGAGGAGAATTCGAATCATCCTTCTTGTTTTCCTCCCAGGTGCCATTAATATAAAATTCTTCAAAAAATATTGTTCTTGTCTTATATATTGGATGCATGGAACAAAACCTTATTTTATTTACTGCTTAATGTCTTTTTATGCATAGATCTGGATTTTTGCAACATTTGTCTTGATCAACTAACTGTAGATCTGAAGATATTGGCAACCATCTTTTGCTGTTAGGGCTGTTTGTTATGCACAGCTAAAGATGTATTTTTTCGTACACTTACACTAAATATTCATCCTAACAATGGCACTACATACTTTTATGAGGCATTGTATGCAAGATTATGAGGAACCTCATTCTATGGATATATCCTCGTAAGGGAAAGATCAGATTGGATCTTTGGAAGGAAGAGATAAAAATTATAAATTGAAACTTTGTGAATTCTTTGACTAGATATCTTTGTGAAACGAGTTTGAGATGAAGAGAGTTCCCTCTTATGCATACATATAAAAAGGAATATAATTCATGACATATGAGATCCAATGATATATAAATTTTGTAGCTAGCGGAAGCCATGATGAAATACACCATGAATCTGACCTATCTGATATCAAAGGAATTTGAAGAATATACAAAGGTTGATCTTTCTCTATAAACAATGAATATGCGAATTTTTTTAACCAAGGCAAAGGAGATTGCTAGCAACTCAAAAGAAATATTTGTGTATTGTATTTCCAAAAGGTTTGAGGCACCTATGTCAAAGAAATATGATTAAAGATATAAGGTACCTCAGTTCAAGGAAGTACGCCAATTGAATAAAGAATTAAAGACCTCTACAAGGATGGATAGGTAAGATCGAAGACCTATGTCGATCTTTGTGCATTTCAAGGCCTATGTCGATTATATTTCTATATATTTTTGTGTCATGGTGATAACATTTTGAAATATATTGAAAGATTCTGCATAAATATATATTAGATATCATGACATAATTAATATGTTAACATTTAGATTATTTCCTTATGAAGACTAGGTCAAGGAATTAAATTCCATAAAAGGCTTTTCAATAATGTCTATGGTTTTGTAACTAACTCAATAGTATGATTTTAATTTCCCAAAGTGGCAGAACATGAAGACTTTGGCATCTAGGGTTTGTAAATCCTAGCAAAAAAATTGAGTTAGAGAACCCTAGGAATAGAAACCCTAACTAATTGTTTCTCTTGTAAAAAGAAAAACCTAGTTCTTGAGAATGACACGAATGACATCATGTTGATATGAGGACAAGGTTTGATGTAAAGGTTCAAGAATTAAGAGGGATATAACTCTCCTAAAAAAGGATAAGTATTCTTCACCTACTTTCTTTAATTATTACTATTGTTATTTTTTTTATCTACATTGTCTTTTGTTCTTTCATTAGAGAAATTTTGAGGTCTAAAATGGGCCTTCTAAGAAAAATTTACAACCAAAATAAAATTTATAAGAACCAATAGAATTCAAGATGATGATGTCAACCATGGGGGATCATTCACCATTTTTGGGGTAAAAAATTAAAAAGATTAAAAATAATAAAATAATAAAACTACTTTTTCAACTTGTATTTTCAACTTATCTCCCTAAGGTTTTACTCAAATTTTGAGCGGGAGTACTCATTGGATGAAAAATGTAATTCCTCATCCAAGGAGTACCCATGTTGCATACTTTCGATGGACCTTGTTACAGGAAAAATGAGAAATACATGAAAAAATGTGATTGCAATCATGTTTTTCATGTATTTTTCATTTTTCATGTAGTAGGGTCTATTTCAAGTATAAAACTTGGGTACTCCTTGGATAAGGAATCAAATTATGCATCCAACGAGTGTTCCCACTTGAAATTTGAGTAAACCCATTGGGAGATCAGTTCAAAATACAAGTTGAAAAATTAGTTTTTTTATTTTTTCACTCTAAAATTTGATGATGTAATCTAATCCTATTTTATTATTTCCATTATTATTTTATAATTTCCTTAGGAGGTCCATTTTAGACCTCAAAATTCCCCTAATGCATTATCTTTTAACAAATGTTGCAGGTCAAGACAAGATCGATCTAAGCTTGACTAATAGATGGAAGATTTGGAAGAATGTAGCAAAGCATGAATACAAGTAGAGAGTATACATCAAAATAAGTCAATTATGTGGAAACATGAAAGACAAATTTAAAAGGAAGAAGTTTACGTATCTTAGTTAGAAAGAGGAAGTTGTTAGATCTTAAATAGATAAAATACTACTTGAAGTTTGGAAGAAAATCTAGATAATTTTATGGTAAAAAGAGAAGATGAAATATCAATGATAAGACCCTTTGGAAAGAAGTATAAGGGTTATGATATCGTTGTACATGCAACTAATTGGTTTGGTCCAGGAACAAATTGATTTCAAATACTAATGCTGATAGAGATAATGTTAATGATTGGAAGCTGATATATTTTCTTGGAAAAATATGGAAGCATAGTTCTATTAAAAAAGAAGAAGATGTGAAGGTTTGTGCAATCAATTGTGAAGGAGTTTGGCTCCACAAGGTGTTTGAATAACTACACGATGACATGTTGAAGATATGTGAGGATTTACATAGAACCAGGAACGTGGATGCTTGTAATGTGATGCAGATAGGATCCAATAAGCTACAAAAAATATTTGCGGAAGAACATTTAGTTGATTCTTTGATGATTATTGTGGTTGTACCTCCATGTTTGAGAGGGAGTGAGGATTCCTCCTTGGTTGAGATGGGGTGAGAGTGGAAACCGTATTCTCCATGTGTCATGCACTATGTCCAGGACTAACAAAAATAAGCCTAATGAAGGAACTATTAGGGAGAATGGTGGGTTGGATAAGCATTTGGGACCAATACTTCTTGTTGAAATGTATCCAATATAGGTGTATTCCCAAGGACTGATACTCTTTGAGGATAGGTATCCAAGATAAGAGTAGTACTGACGATGGATACTCTTTGAGGATGGGTGATGTCCAAGATAAGAATTGTCTTGTAAGAACATCCCTGGTAAACATTCAGATGGGGTATGTGCCTTGTGAGGCATTGGTGGTGTCAAAATGTATGCCTCCCAACATTGTGCTATGATTTAGTGGAGAGATAGAGCTTGTCAATCAAGTCCTTGCTATTTTGTTATTGAAAATGCTATTTATGATGATTCTTATCAATTTGAATCCCTTCTTAAGAGAATATTTGAATTTGAGAGCATCTTGTTGTATCATTATGAATCCCTAGTTAAGAGGGAGTGTTTGAAATGTAACTAGGTTCGGTCTTCATAATTATCATTATACTTGTATTAATATGTATTTCATGTAAAAGAAAAAGAATTTTTTATTATCATCATTATTTTTATTAGTCAATGCATGTTCTTCATTCTTATAGGGTTTATTGTGCTAAACGAAAATTTATTATGAGTCATTGAGTCAAAGTCCCATTTGGACTTCTTGTAATAAAACAAATTTTATTTTATTTTATTGAGTTTAACAGTCAATTTTGTCTTTGCAAGACCATGTCGGACCTCCATATGGACAAGTTGGCCAATCCATAAGTTGTGTCTCGTCATATGGTCAAACATCTATATATTCGCACCTGTGCTCCCCATTTTGGAAATTAGTCACTCAATTTTTGTGCCAAGAAGTTGAAGATAACCAATGAAGTTAAATGAATGAGAGAGAAAATTTAAAGGAAAGAGAAAAGTTATGTTTTTTTCCCTAGTTTCTGTTCACATGTGCAAGTTCTCTGAGGCAATGTTTTGTGGTGTGCCCAGAATTTCAGGGGTTGAAATTTAAGGAGATGACCATATTTATAAAATTTTACTAGCGTTTACTTTTGTTGACTATGATTTGTTGAAGGTGGATTGAGAGAGGGATGACTTGGGTCTTCGTGGCAATATTGGTATTGGTTTTGGGTCTTAGATATATCACTTTGATTTGATTCTATAAGAAGAGGATCTTCTTGGGTTTTCCCTCTTATGGGGTTTTGCTATGGCTTGGAGCCTAATTACTTGTGTTATTTGTCTCTTGTGATCTTCATGCTTTGTATTTTTGGTAATTTCCCGATGAAGAAGAGAACATATAATTTAATATGAAGCCAACGACATTCACAAGTAATTATCAAGTAAGAGAAATCTACCCTAATCTAAGAGCCTATTGATTTCTCAACACCCATGAGGGATACGTAAAAGGAGGGACCATAAACATTTGAATGAAAAAGGTTTAATATGCCCTTGGCCTTTTTGTCCATGTTTGGAAAAGAGAGGTGTAGCCCTTGTAAACCTCATGTTGGTCCATGCTTGTGGAAACCTCGTCGTTATCTCCTAGAGAATTTTTAGTGCACCATGGTGCAGATGCCCCATGAACCTATGCCATAACTCCCCAAGCTCCCTACTAGAGTCACAAATCGATCTATTAGTGAATGCTATGACTGTCTCACACTATAATAAGTGCAATTTCTTCTATCTAACCCCAATTTTTTTGGCCACATTGGACTTTGAGGGTTTTATAAAAACCCTACCCTGTATGAAGGTCACTTGGTACTAGGCATTATCCTCCAATGCCAAAACTAAAATGAGGTTCTTCTTGATCCCTAGAATGTAAAGGACATCTTTGAGAAAAAGAGGGTTTCCCGACTCCCTCACAAATATGATTGTACCAATTTCCTTGGATTGGTACCTCTCATCATCACCCATCTTGACATGAAACTGAATCTCCTTCTTTGTATGTTTGTAGAAGTAGCTATTGTTCCCCATCATATGACACGATGTACTATATTCTACATACCATATATTAGTAGTCGCTAAGCTTTCCATGCAAGAAATAAGTGAGAAATCCTTCTAAAATTGAGAAGAGAACCCGTCTTTCTCTACAAAGGCCGCTACTTGGTCCTTATTGGAACCTTTATTATGGTTAAGGATCTTAGTAGCATAATGCCCAACCTGGTGGCATGAAAATCACTTGATCTTGCTAAGATGATTTTTCTTCTTTTCTCCCTTCGATCTCCACTCACCACCACTACTATTTTTTTTCCTTCAAATTCCCCCCTTTACCATTTAGGGAAAAGTTTTCTTCATCTTTGATCTTGGTACGAGACCTAGGATAAGCATGTCTGCGAAGTTCTTCTTTGACACAATCACCCCATAATCGCTCCCAGTCTGGAAGCTTATCCCTGGTACATATTCCGTATGTAAACGTTTCCCAAACCTTGGTGAAAACCATCAGGGAAAAACTCACAAGGTCTTTATCTGAAACTCTCTCTCCCACAACAATGCGCTCGTCCCTTACTTGGGTAAACTTGGTGAAGTAAGACACGACAAAATATGACTTGGAAATTCTAATGGTCCTCAATTTAACCTTCTATACTAGCTTTTTTTCCTTGCTCGAAACTTGATAGGGGCTAATAATGACCATCCACATAGCTTTGGCTAACTTCTTTCCAGTCAATTGAGGAATAATGTGGTCTTTGAATCCTTTCAAGATGATACTCCTTGCCTTGGCATCTCTCATGTTAAACTAATCCAATTGTTGAGGGTTCATTAGGGTTGGCTAAGACATTATCCACAAAATCCCATACCCCTTGTTCCTCCAACACTATGCCAATCCTCTCAGGTCATGAGTGGAAGTTGGATGTTATGTCCAACCTATCCTCAAATATAGACCTTGGTACACCATTCTACCAATTCACATTGCTCAGAAAATTTAGTGGTTAAGTCGAACTGGTGAGATTCTCCCTCTAAACTTTGAACCTACTATGGAAGATAAAACATTGTGCTTGGTATTCAATCAAAGGCTATGCTCTCATACCATGTTATATTTCCTTAAAACCCAATAACTAATTTATGATTTTCTAATCATGTAACCGTAAAACAACTAAATTATTTTTCTTAAACTTAAATCACAAATACAACTGAGTTTTCTAACCATAACATGCACAAAATAAGTAAATAAATTGAAGACAAGCACATGAAACACATAAAATACGAGATACACTTAGGAAACCCCAACTGCAGGGAAAACCTACAAACTGTGTGTGTTTCTCTACTAGCTTCATCAAAAATAATCTTTAGAAATTATTGCATCAAGTATTTTGTAGAAAAAACCATCTGAACAATTCCAAAAAAATGTAATCCCTTTGCAAATGACTCAGCTTGTATGGCTTACGTACTTCTATTGTTGTACGACTACATAATACAACCTCTATTTACACTTGTATGTGTTGTACGATTGCACAATATGATCTCTCTCTCCACACTCTTTCATGTTGTACGGTCACGCTAATGTTGGGCTGAGATAAAGTTTGTTTGGCTCTCTCTCTCTCTCTCTTGGTCCTTGATCTTGTCGTTGATTGCTGAAACCCTAATATCCTCTTTGTTGAGATAACACACACACTATGCCAGATCGAACTAAACACTTTTGTGCTTTGTTTCCTCTTATAAGTCAACCTGGGCCCACCACCATCTTCAATGGCTGAGATTAACTCATGATGAAGGGTTGAGATATAATCATATTTTAACTTTGGTCTTTTAAATTTTTTCCAAGTCCAACATTAGGAAACAATTGATTAAATTAAGAATCTGCTAAGCGGCTGCCCTGTGGGTCCCTCTGCTAGCCTTGAAACTTTTATGAACATAATTTATATAAATAATATAAATATAAATAAATAAATAGTAATCATAATAATAGTTAATTAAATATTAATTAGTATGGAAGAGACATGTTTCTAAAGAGATTTCCATTCATGAAAGGGCACCTAACTAGGCATATAAGCATGCCATCATTTGTAACATCATTCCATCTCATCTCTTAAATAAATTTCTATATAAATATTACTATCCTATAATGTATATTTACATATACCAAATATTATGAGTATTCTATTGTGTATACAATTTTATTTTTGTTACATTGGTATCAGAGTTGTTTGATTTGATCATCTGGCAGCTCAACTGCTCCACAGAGCCAATCCAATACGGCCTTTGGCCATTGATATTTTCAACCTTCTTTCCGTTAAAATTTATTGCTACAAGAATTTTGGAGATTCTCTATTTTTTCTGTCAAGCCCTTGGCCATTAACCCAAAAAAGAAGAAGGAAAAAAAGAAAAGTTTATAAAAGAAAAAGAAAAAAAATACAATATATATATATATATATATATATATATATAAGGAAGGAAAAAATAGTTATATATAAAAAAGGGTTAAAAAAAATTAAAAAATAAAATAAAATAAATAAAGGTGTATAAGAAAATTAAATAAAATAAAAAATAAAAAATAAAAAAAAACAGTTGACTCAGCTGACCGACCCACCACAAACACATCATAGCTTGACTGTTGAAATTCAAAAAGAAAATGCACCCACACATTGGTGAGGAAATTCAATTACACATTGTTGAGGAATTCCAGTCACACATTGGTGAGGAAATTCAGTTACAAATTGGTGAGGAAATTTAGTTACACATTGTTGAGGAAATTCAGTTACACATTGGTGAGGAAATTCAGTTACACATTGGTGAGGAATTTCAGTTACACACCGGTGAGGAATGTGGGTGTCTAATTTATTTTTCCCTTAAATAAATTGGACAATAAATTGCAATTTCATCTCATAGCAACTTGTATATGTTAACTAAGTCATGATGATTGAGTTAGCTCAAGAAATTTGAGTTGAGGGTCTAAGATGAGGCATGTAGAGTGATTCTAATATTTTGGGGGTTCAGTTGCAGTTAATGCACTAGTGTGGTGCAAGTGTAACCAGTTAACTCAATTAATTGAGTTATAATCAGTTTAATTAGTTCTAAACGAGTGATGAATTAATGAGAGGTCCAGTGAATTAAATTATATTTAATTCACAAGTAGTGATCAATCAAATAACTAATGATTCACTATTAATAGCTGCATGCATGTCAATTATGAAGAAGACCCAGTTGAGACAAAGGTTAAAGGGAACATAAATATCAATTATATAATTAGAAAATTGCCCATGTGTAATTATAAAGTCATGAGGATGCCATGATGGATTGCGCAATCAACTAAGGTTGATTTTCCTATTTAACAGGGGTTTATTTCGATAGGAATTGTATGAGCAAGGCAGGTTGAAGGAAGTTTGAGAATTGGATATGTGTTTGCCCAATTTTGCCTAGATTAGTGTGAGACAATTGATATAGTGCAGGAGATTCTTGTGAGCAAGAATGCATTGTATTGTTTGATGATTCCTTGAATTTATACAATATATGATAGCGTGGTTTTTAGAAGTTTCTTTCCCCAAGAGTATCTTGTGTTGTGTGATTGATTTACTTCTTTCTCTTACTTGCATGTGAGTGAGCAATCGTGTTTTGTATTCCGCAAATATTGTAGAAGGATTCAATATCTTGTTTTAGTACATCAAAAGATCGGATTGAATCCATTGGTATAATTTATACATGGTAATAGAGTGATAGGAATCACAATAGAAGAGAAGAAATTAAGTTTGTGTTGAATATGATTCAAATTTGCAGATTCATTCTTTGGCGCCTAGCAGCTGACCAGGATGTCTTTCACTGGCTTGAGACTCGAATTTTCACTCGAGGGAAATTAAAATTATATTGCATGGAAGGACAGGATGGAGGCAGCATTGGAGGAAAAAAAACTAAAGGAATTCATTGATGTTGATATTCCTGAGTACGATCTAGCAGATGTTGCGCAACATGAAGCATGGAAGAAGAACATTGCAAAGGAGAGGAGGATATTATTAGAGGGAGTTCGAGATCATATTGTATCGAGAATCCATGGAAAGGAAACTACATATGCTATGTGGAAGGCCTTGATAGATATTTTTCAACGCAACAGTGACCACAGGAAATTGGTACTCAAGGACAAGCTCAGGAAAATCAAAATGGAGAAGGGCAGCACAATCAGGAAATACTGGGCCAAGTTCATTCAATGTCGAGATGAGCTTGGAAGTGTTGAGATTACTGTGGTTGAAGATGACTTGGTGACCCTAACACTTCTAGTGTTGGAAATACTGAGAGGGGGGGGGGGGTGAATCGGTATTTCTTTCCAATTGTTATTTTTACCAGTTAGGTCACTTATATTTAGAACACAATATGAAAAATAAGAATGAATGCTTTTATTAAATTCTTCTTTACAATAAAATAGATATGACAAGTGTAGGGCTCCAACCCTAGATGAAGACATCGATCTTCAATCTCCTAGGCTCCAACCTGTTGCCAAGCACCAACTTGGACTTTTGTGAGGCTCCGACCTCTAGGGCTTCGACCTTATCTATCCAAGGCACCAACCTTGCGTTTAGAGGCTCCAACCCCTAAGGGCACCAACCCTTCTCTGGTTCAGGCTCCAACTTGGTTTCTTGAGGACACCAATCCTCTAGGGCTACAAGCCACTGCTTAAAATCTTCAATATGAATTCAACGGTTCTTCAAGGATCCTAATGTCTTCCTCAACGAGACTTGTCAATGATCTACAATTATCAATTCACTTAGTCTTCTCGTCACGTCATCAATGACAACCTTGCCTTCTCAGAAGGTGTCACCGCAACTCTTCATGGTACCTAAACAAAATCTCCAAAGCTACATCATGAGGGCTTTCAACAATGCATCATGATTTCCAAGGATACCTTCAAAGTGTCTTTGATATGCTGCCCCAAGCACTCTTCAAGAGTTCCAAATACCTTACTCCAAGGCTCTTAATACTCCACTGTCCAAAAGCTTCACTGCTCCAAGGTTGCTACACAAATCCTCAACTCAATACAAAAGGATTTTAAATGAGGTCACTCCAAGGTTGTCTTCAAGAGTTGGTCACAAGACTTCAAAAGATGTTTCCAAAGCAAGGTCTGCAAAATAGTGCCAACTTCCAATATTCCAACCAGGGTCTGCAATAATTCAAGATAAATATTTTCCTTTATTCCTCTTCAGTTCCTGCTCAAAGAATGTTGCAAGTCTGCTACAACAAGGCTTGGAAATTTCTTTAAAGAAACTTCTCTAATGTCTTCTCAAGGAGTTCTTCAATATTTCCTCACAAAACTAAAGGTCTGAGCTTAAGACAATTTAGCAATTTCTTAAGTCCAATCATGAGCCTCTATGGTGATTGTCCAAAATGGAGATATGTCACAGTTCCAACCTCCAAGGTAGCTGTCCAAGACACAAGATGCAAGCAATAAATCCAAACTCCTGTAGATTATTATAGGTCCGAGGTATCAAGGTATGTTGCCTTCGAGTTTAGTTCATAGATACACACAGGTTGTTGCCTTTGAAATTCTCCAATAGGTGGCTGCCACACATAGGAGCAGATCCGAGCCTATTTCCGAGCCTTCAACTGAGTCTTGTACAAAGATAACATTCCATTGTTTGGTTCATTCTCAAGCTATAGGTTCGGAGAGTTAAGGACTATCAAAACGTGATATGT
Source organism: Pinus albicaulis (assembly GCA_034641835.2). Lineage (NCBI taxonomy): Eukaryota > Viridiplantae > Streptophyta > Pinopsida > Pinales > Pinaceae > Pinus > Pinus albicaulis. The sequence continues at coordinate 1,538,489,986 of CM076570.1, read as the reverse complement.
CCACACACAGATTTGAAGACTGATCTCCTATACTCCTTCGTTGCCCCTTTTTATATCTTCTGCAATTGATCTGAGTTCTTTATCCACCACAGATATAATTGCCCACAGTTCTATGTGAGGTATTTAAACCTTCAACCGAGCCTTTAACAGTCTATCTAACAGTCCAAACTATAATGTATCCTTAAAAACAATGCCCAAACAGTGAACTTCTATGTCCTCTCGGCCTCCTTACTGTTCTGTATCTTCTCTCTAAAATGATCACCAAAAAATGATGCCAAAATGAAGTGTTTTAACGTCATATTTATACATATTTTTCTTTTTGATGAAGAATCATGTCCCTTGGCTGAGAGGCCGACTTGCATGAGTTGTCTCATGTCGGCCTGCATAGAACTAATATTTTTCCAAACTTGTAAATTCATTTTCTCTCAAACCGCTGGGAGTTTCACAGCAAGTAAGGGCTTGTTGGAAAGCTAAAATTATGCTCTAAAGGATGGTGAAGGTCTCACAAAGAAATGCTGCCTCTAAGATGGTGAAAAATATTTTTTAATGTGTCTGTCCTTAAATTTTGGTGCATAAAATATTTGGGACATAACGGCTTCTTGTTATAGCATCATTTTTCACCCTCATGTGATTGATGATTGAATCTTTGGCCTTGGGCACCCTTTCCCCTCAGACTTGAACTTCTTCACAAAAAACAGTATCTAAAATCCCATACGTGACTATGCCCAGACTTTTTCGCGTATATACGCGAGTCCATTCATATATATCCGCGTATGCCATTTTAATCTTTAAAAAATATATAAAATTCCCTATTTTCGAGGTAGGGTTGATGGTTATTCCCGTAATTCAACCGCCCCAGCCCATGGCCCAACTGTTTCCAACTGCTGAAACTACTTTGAGGGAGTATAAAATCCCCTCATATGCATGGCCTAAGGGAGAGAGAAAATTATAGATAATATACTCTGTTGGAGCCCTATTTCAAGTCTGATATTCCCGTGCCTCTTGCACTTCCCAGGTATATTTAGGAAACCCTTGTTTCCTTGAGATGCTTATCAGCTTATATGACATCTAGTGTGCACACGTCTTGGAATAATTCTAGCGAGGCAAGGGTTGGGCGGATCCAGAGGACGGTCTGCTTGAAGGCCGTGGAAGGATTCAGGTGATCTCTCCACTTTTCTATTATTGTACATGCCATTTATAATGAAAAGAACCATCTTGTTCCTGAAATTCACGTGTCTATATCTCTTTATATATGTGTAAATATCATTAATTGAACATTTAATATTGTTTATATGATATTTTACATGAGTTACACTGACATCTAGGACCAATATATGTTGTACAACTAGAGTTTCGTGTTCATTCTTTCTTGATTTCTAGGTTACGAAGCACGAAGGGTTGCTAGGGGTTTGCACCCCGCGGGATCTACATCAAACGTAGGACTTTCAGGTAAGTTTTGAAACTTGTTATATCTAGTTTTCAGTATAAAAGAAAGGTTAAGTGAGTCCTTCTTGAATGGTATGCCCCTGATCTGTGAAGGTTTCCGACCCAAAAACCTTTAGGGTGTTAATTCCCGAAATAGAAATGGCTACTCCACTAGGGATCATGTTCTTGTGATTTCCCGTTTGGGTTGTTTCATCTGTCTTGTAGGTTCCCAACAGTTTCAATCACTTTTTTTAGTTCAGTAAATCTTTTTCCAGTCAGACTAAAGACCTGGTCTTTTGATCAGGATTGACCTTTTTGTTTTTTCCTTATTTACTTTTCCATACGCACTTTTTCTTTTGCACAGTCATGTATACACGTTGTTTTTTCCAAAGGGACCTGCGCATACGTGAGTTTCCTTTGACACAGTCGCATATGCATGCTTGTTGCAAAACAGTGAAAGCGCGTATGCCTGAGTAAAATTTGAGTTATTTTGGTTTTAAGCTTTTTCGGTCTTGTCTGCCAATGGTGACCTGTTCTTGCAATGTCTTTGAGGTCTATGGATTGTGTCTAAAGTGGTTTCATGTCTGTTTCTCTCTTATTTGTTTGAAGACCGGTTCATTTGGTGAAATCTTTGTTTGTTGTGCTTGCAATTTTGGCTTGAGCACCAAGATATTTTTCTGAAGATTCTTGGTTGTCCTGAGTATTCAGGACAAAGAGCTTCTTCTCATTTGCTCTTTCCTAACCTTATGTGTTGCATTTCATTTTTGATTTTTTCCTATTTTTCGTTTTGTTTTCTTGATTTCATTGACTAGGTCTTGTTGCAATTTTCGAAGGGTCTCTTATTGATTATTTGGAGTTTGTGTTTGCTGCAAGTTTATGCTATTATGCTAAGTTGATTTGTTGGGTTTCTTGTCTTCCTCTTGCTCATACAAGTCCTGCTACGAGAGTAGCATGGTTGGCTTAGGGCATTTTGTTGAAGTTTTTGCTTGAAATTCGAAGTTTGCTTGACTCAGTTACTGGATAGTTCCTTGGTCTCTTTGAAGTCTCTTTTCTCTATAAACTCAAAAGCCCAAATTTTTTTTTTGTTTTCCATTTCTTTTGTTTGTCATTTTGTTTTATGGTTTCTTTCCATCTTTTAAAGCTTTGTTGAAGTGTCTATTCTTCGGTTCTTGAATTGATTAGGAAGGGAGTCTTATTTTGATTTCTTTCTCTTATGTCAAGTATGCTTTGGCTTCTTTATACATAGGGGTTCTGATTTGGAACTAGCTTTGTTGACTGCCAAAAAGTGATTGAACCTTGGTATTGTTAGAGATTTCTCTTTGCTTTTCTAGATTTAGCATCTTAGGATTTGCATGCCATTAGTAATTTGCATTAGGTGCACATAATAATTTTTAGTCTTTTTCGTAACTTTTTGAGTTGTGTGAAGTGTGAATATCTGAAAAGAAAAGTAAAAGTGTAGTCTCGTAGAACCTATGTAGAAATCACTCTTTATCGAAAGGAAATCAGTGCATTTGCATGTAGTTTGGTTTTCATTGGTTTCTTTTTGTGTCGTACAAACACCATCAATTTCATTTCCATATGCCCTTGACATAAACTAACAACCAATTAAAATAAGCGATATAATTTAAAAACAACTAGCAATTTTTGTGTTATTGTCATACACCAACTAGCTAGGTTGTGGGGCCTTGGATTAGGTGAGTGGAGAGTTAAATCTCCAAGGCTGCTCAAATTTTTAAACATAGAAGTTTATTAATGAGCGAAATCCAACACTGTTAGGTGGACCGGGAAAGATCTCCTCTAGAGAGTCAAGCGCGAGGGAAAGTGTAGCCAGAGAAGTGAGATACCCCCTCTCTAATTGGCTAAATCTTGACCTAAGACCATTCCGCCTGGTTGCTGACACGGATTGGTGTCCTTAGTTGCCCATCCTAGGAAGCACACAGGTGACTGCGGGGGGGAATACCAGTGGTACCTGAGGTAGACGTTGCATCACTTCCATCAGTGCTTTTGGAGGGTGCCCTTGCGAAGCTTGGGTACTTGCATCGACAAAGGCTGTCATTAGGAGGTCAGCGTAACTGCTTCTGTTACCTTCACTAGAAGGCCTGGGTCGTAATTACCCTAGAGTACTCTCAGGAGGTCCTATTTTTCGCTTTCTTGTATTTTGGTGTCTGGTCCTCATCACCGAGAGTGGAAATACCTGAAAGCTGCTTGCTTGGCTGTATCTTAGGGGCTTTATAGTGAGTTCTATTTGCTCCTAGATTGCTTAGCTTCATACATTTTTGAGTCTAATTAATTTGTTAAAGTGGCTGATCAAGCACCTCATTGATCGAGGAGGCTCCGTGGTTTATCTCCTGTGAGTGCTGAGCCTTCTGCAAGAAGGCATAGGAGTAATTTGCGGGGTGATTATCACCCAGTGTTTTCAGACGTAGCAGAGAGAGATCATTCGTTAGGGCTTGAAGTCTCTGTAGCTAGTTTTGGTGTCGGTGTCAGTGCCGAGAGGAGTACTCCACTCATTTTGAGAGTTTTATTTCCAGAAGAAGAAGAAGAAGAAGTAGAAGTAGAGGAAGTACCTCAGCCTACTGAGTCTCTTCCATCTCCTCTTCCTGCTAGTTATCTGTTTATCATCGAGTACATCGGACCCGAGTCTGCAAGACCAGAGAGTCCTTATCCATCATATTCTCACCTTTTGATGGCCACGACTGGGAACGCAACTTCAGTTGTGAGTGATGCAAGTATTCAGACTCCTTCTTCAGTTGAAGGAGGAGGCATCATTGCTATATCTTCGATTGCTTCTAGTGCTGCTGTGTTTGGCTCTGGTCACACCCAAGCACAAGCTCCTCAATCTGGTCCCTTTTATTTCGGAATGCCCACTAGTGGGATTCCTTCGTTTTCCTTTTTTGCTGCTGCAGTTGCATCTGCACCCATCTCCTCTATGGCTAGTGGATCAGCTTCTTTTTAAGGGTTCCCCTTTGGAAGTGGGCATATCCTAATTCGACTCCTTCCTTAGGATCTTTTCCTTTTACTTCCTAGACTTAGAGTTTCAATCCATGGTCTGGAGGTCAAATTTCTACTACCTTTATGGGTGAACCCTATCTTTACAGTAGTGGGAGCATGGAATTAGTTTCTTGCTGGTCACCAAGGGAATGTTCCTTTCCCTTCGTCGAGTGCTTATCAGGCTTTTTCTCCTTTTTCAAATGCTTGGAACCCCTATCAGGGGGTTTCTTCTTCATTCACTGCCTCAGTGGGGGGAAAGGGTCTGGTTTATAGTAACTCCACATTGGGAGGGGGTCCTTCTCCGAATGTTGGGTCACAAGGATTTTCCTATGGCCCAACATTTTCTACGAACTCTTTCTGGCAACCTCGTGCCTCATCAAATCCAGGGTATTGTTTTCAGAATGTGGGGAACCCATCCTATGGGGGATGGAATTCACAGGCTCCTCCTCGGTTACCATTTCTGACAACATTAAACTTTCCAGATTTGTCGAAATTGACTAACAATCGAATCCGATATAGTCCGAGGTGGCCTCCGGTCCACACCAAACTACCTTCAGACATTCCAAAGTTTGAAGGGAAGAATGGAGAGTATCCGGCATATCACATCACCACTTTCCATATATGGTGTTCATCAAACTCCCTGATCAATGATTCGATTAGGTTGAGTTTATTTCAACGCACCTTGACTGGAGATGCAACCAAGTGGTATATTGAGTTAACTGGGGGCAGTTTTTCCACTTTTGGCGATCTGGCTGCTATGTCTTTAAATCATTTTCAGTTTCCTGTTCGTTATGATGCCGGGACAGAGCTCTTGGCTAATTTTAAGCAGGACAAGGCAACTCACATTTATGACCATATTCAGGAATGTCAAAGAAGGAAGAGGCTCATTAAATCCTATATTCCAAATGAATTCCTTCTGGAATGGTTTTTGAAATCCTTGGAGCCAGATATTTCGAAGGACGTATCCCTATCAGGGGTATTTTCCGAGGAGCAGACTATTTTTAGGGCTCAACATTTAGAACTAATTTATTCTCAGTCTGGAGTCCTCAATAAAATTTTTCCTGATGCTCCTCACTCCAAATTGGACTTGTCCAAAGCTAAACCTGGTCCTCATGGTGATGGACTTATTGGGTCGATCGATAGCGGTGTAGCTAACCTGCTTAGTCAATTGCAATAGTTTTCCATACAATCTACTTCTTCTAGTCAGGTTGTGCCTTCGGTGTCAACTCCTTCCCAGTCTTTGTCAAAAAATGTCATCTAGACTTCTAACCCAAAAGGAAATCAACAATCTGACGGGAAGAATAAGGGACTGAATAATAATAAGAAGAAGGGAAAATATGGGAAGGGGAATGCAAATAAATCCAATGAGCATGTTGGTGAGGGTCAAAGGGATAAAAATAAAGTGAAGTTTCCATGCAAATTATGTACTGGAGATCATCTTACTCACCTTTTCCCTAAAATTCAGGATGCACAACGCTTGTTAGCTCAACAGGGTTCTTCAAGTTCCTAGGCTGTGTTAACAAACTCTTTTCCCCAAGGGCAATAGTTAGTTGTTGGTGCGAATAAAAATATTGGGGCTCCCTCTGGGGGCACCCAGGAAGGGGAAATCCCGTCAAATATATATATGATGAGTGCTCACACATATATCGCTACAAGATCTCATGATTATGGCAAAGCTGAGTCTTCGAAAGCTAAGGGTGCTCCTGATGGTGCTGAGCTGCTTCACATTATGAAGACCACTGTTGAGCCTATACCTCGGATGCCAAAAGCATCTACAAAGCGTACGACGATTAATACAAATGCCAATGATGCCGAGAACTACTATGTTGTAGAAGATCTGGCGCAGAGTCCTTGTGCTATGTCTACTCTTGAGGTGCTCCAGTCTTATCCAACTCAACGAAGTGCTCTTCTCACTGCTATTGGGGATGTTGATCTGAAGAACTCTCTTATGATTACATTTGATATGTATAATTTTAAAAAGAGACTCCCTCATCATATGAATTTCCATATTAGATCGTCGTTTCGAAAGTTCAATATAGTTCGAACGGTAGTTGATGAGGGTGCTTCCACGTGCGTGATGTCTCTCGCATGTTGGAAGGGGATCAGATCTCCCGCAGCTATTCCTTTAGCCACTCTTCTGACTGCATTTGATGGTCATTCTCACAGGCCGCATGGTATTGTCCCGGCTTTGCCCATCTGTGTTGGGGGTAAAACTGTTAACATCGAGGTTGAGATAGTTGATGCAAGCTTAGACTACAACCTTCTGTTGGGGCAAAACTGGATTTATGAAATGGATGCTATTGCATCCTCATTATTTCGTATTATTTGTTTCCCTCATGAAGGGAGGATTGTCATAGTTGACCAACTGGATTGTTCTCGTATAGACCCGAATGCATCGACTGACTCAACTATCCCTTTGGTGGATAATGCCAAACCGCCTTTTGAGAATCTAGGGGTTGGAATGTATTCTTCTTTGATGGGTACTTTTGATATTCCACCTCCTTTCGTTCATATAAATGCAATTTCATCCTCCAAGGTTCCTATTCGAAGAGAGTTCTTTAGAACTCATTATTTTTCGGACCCTTGGACCTTACCTTCCCCTACCTCCACATTAGCGAAAGGTCAAGTGGGTGGAATGGCATTTCCGATGTCTGTAGTTGAGATTGTTTATAGATCTATTGTTGACTCTGCAGAATCCATTCCGGTTTCTCTTTCATCAGAGGAATTGGATGGCAATGTGGCGCCGGCTTGGAATCTTAGTTCTTCTTCTGCCCAGGATTGCCTTGATACCACTCTTCCATCTAAAGAGGCTATCCTGGAAGCTATGACTGGTATAGATAGACCGTGAGATGATTTGCATCATCGGTCTTACTTTCTACCAGATTTGAGTGAATTTGAATAAAGTTTTCCAAGTCCTCTATCTTCTGGTCCTGTTCACCTGGTCCTGAACCCTTTAGCACCAGCACAGATATTTGCTAAAGGGAACATGGCTGTGATTTCTTCGACTATCTTGGTGAACATTTCCAGGAATCCAAATATTATCGAGAATGTTTTCATTGGAGCTGAATGTTCCCCTGAAGAGATTCAAATTTACACCGATCTCTTTTGAGAGTTTAGGGATGTGTTCGCTTGGTATTATGAGGAAATTCCTGGTATATATCCATCTATTTTCCAGCATGAGATCAAGATCTATGAAAATGATAAGCTTGTGAAGCAAAAGCTTCGTCCGGTCAATGCTAGGAAGGCTGTAGCTATCAAAGCTAAGGTAGAGAAACTACTCAAGGAAGGATTTATTTTCCCTGTTCCTTTGACAGAGTGGGTTTTAAATCCAGTTTCGGTGGATAAGAAACAAGGAACAATTCCCATTTGCATTGATTTCAGAGACCTAAATAAATCATGTCCTAAAGATAATTACCACACACGTTTCATAGATCAGATTATTGATGAGTGTGTGGGCAATGAGATTTTCTCCTTCATGGATGGTTTTTCTGGATATAATCAAATTACTATCCATCCTGAAGATCAGCATAAGACTGCCTTTATTTTTCCCTGGGGTACCTTTGCTTACAAGAAAATGCCTTTCGGCCTTAAAAATGCTGGAGCCACTTCTCAGCGGGCCATGTCATATGCCTTCCATGAAATCAAACATATTATCGAGGCATACTTGGATGATTTATCTACTCGTTCTCGCAAGAGAATTGATCATCTTTCTCACCTCCGTCAAGTATTTGAAAGATGCCATTTTTACAAGATCCGGTTGAATTCGAACAAGTGTGTTTTCACGATCACATCCGGTTGGTTGTTGGGATTTATTGTGTCTACAGAAGGGATTTGGGTAGATCCTTTCAAGGTTGAGGCAATAATTCAGTTGCCTCCCCCGTCTTCTATTCGTCAACTTCAAAGTCTACAAGGAAAAGCTAATTTTCTACGACGATTTATTGTAAATTATGCTGAGATTACAAAAGGATTTATGAGATTGTTGAAAAAGGGAGTTCCATTTTTTTGGGATGACTTCGCTTAGCGCTCATTCGATGCTTTGAAAAAAGCATTGACCTCTGCTCCTATATTGAGTCCACCCGATTATAGCAGGGATTTCCTCTTATATCTTGCGGCAACAGAATCTACCATTGGTATGGTTATGGTTCAGGAGGATGATGCTCTTTTAGAGCATGTTATTTACTACCTTAGTCGAGGCTTGGTAGGACCTGAACTCTGGTATTCTCCGATAGAAAAGCTTGCTTTAGCAGCTATTCATGCTGTGCAGCGGCTTAGACATTATATTATTCTTCAAAAAACTTATGTTTTGGCAGCAGTCAATCCATTTCAGTTTGTTCTCAGTAGGCGAGTGATTGGTGGCAAATACAATAGATGGATTGTGATTTTGCAGGAATTTGAACTTGAGTTTATGTCTGCCAAGTCCAAGAAATCATTAGTTTTCGTGGAATTGATCTCTGAGTTGCCCTGTGGAGAGGAGATGGTTTATGATGAATCCTTTCCAAATGAGCATTTTTTTCTCATCTCGTCACAGGATCCTTGGTATGGTGATCTCATTATATATCTTTAGACTGCGAAGTTTCCCTCGACTTTTTCGAAATATTAGCGCCGTAAGTTACGTCACCTGGATAAAAATTACTTAATCATTGGTGATTCTTTATACCGTCGAGGGGTCGATTCGATCCTAAGAAGATGCTTAACTCTCAAAGAAGCTGAGGTTGTGCTGAATGATTGCCACAGTGGAGCTTGTGGTGGTCATTTATCTGGGCTTGCTACAGCCCAAAAAATCTTGCGTGTTGGATACTTTTGGCCTTCAATTTTCAAATATTGTATGGAGTTGGTCAAACTGTGTCATCCGTGTCAAGTATATACTTGAAAGATGCGCCCTCATCCAGCTCCGCTCTTTCCTGTTTTCACTGTCGATCCCTTTACAAAGTGGGGTATTGATTATACTACTTGTAACCTGCCTTCTGCTAAAGGTCACAAGTACATTATTGTAGCGGTAGACTACTTCACCAAGTGGGTCGAGGCTATGCCCACTTTTGGGAATGACGGTGAAACAACAACTATTTTTCTCTTCAATCAAGTTATTGCTCGTTTTGGTATTCCTAAAGAGACTGTCACTGATCATGGCAATCATTTTCAGAACAACATGATGGCTGAATTGGCTCTAAAATTAGGTTTCTGGCAGGAGCATTCATCTCATTATTATCCTCAGGCCAATGAGTAGGTGGAAGCTGTGAAAAATCCTTGAAGACCATTCTTCAACGGACAATTGATAAAGCTCGATCCAATTGGCATATCATGCTATATCCTGCACTTTGGGAATACCGGATGTTAGTGAAAACTGCAACTAGTTTTACTCCGTTTCAACTAGCTTACAGGGAATCCATATTTCCCATCGAGTGTGAGATTCCTTCTCTTAAGTTAGTTGTAGAGTTTATTTCTGACACTTCTAGTCTCAAGGAACGTCTCCTTCATCTGGAACATCTTGATGAGCAGCATCGAGATGTTTCCACGATGAACGAGGCATATAAGAAATGAGTAAAAGTTCAGTACGATAAGGCGGTCAAGCCTAGGGTTTTCTCCGAAGGAGACCTTGTCTTGGTTTATGCCCAGGAGAAGGATGCGCCGGGGGCAGGAAAGTTTAAATCTATGTGGTATGGCCCCTTCATCGTTAAAAACATCCTTAAAAAAGGAGCTTATACCTTGGTTTATTTTGAGGGAAATGAGTTGGCGGAGCCCAGAAATGGGCTCTATCTGAAAAGGTATTTTGCCTAGGCCTCGACCTGGCATCTTGCTTTTTGTATATATATATATATATTTTTGTACATATCTGAGTTTCCGGTTTTGCATGTGATGGTGATGTTTTTGATCTGCTTTTGGCAGGTTGTGTTGGATGTCATGAGTCATTTTGGTTTCGCCGATGGTGCAAGTAGACACACCTGGAACTTCGTTTCCGCGACTTGGGTACTTTATTATCCATCTAGTTAGCTGTTAGTTTCAAGAGGGGTCTGCATTGGTTCCGCTTCCTTCGGGTGTTGATTCGTTGGTAGTTTTCTTGGACTCCCAGCTGGTGGTGTCACAGTTGAACAATACATATCGGGTTCGAGATTCATGTTTACTTCGATTGTTTTTGAGGGTACAGTTGTTACAAAGATCATTTCAATTTATAACATTTATTCATATTCCTCGAGCCGACAATTGGATGGCATACTCATTAGCTAATCAAGCAATTGATTGGCATATTTATCATTCAATACTTTAATTTAATCATCAAAATCATCATACATTTTCACACATTTGTTTCATCGCATCATAAACTGCTGTATATATATATATATATATATATATATATATATATATATCATCAGAGTGTTCAAAAAACTATACAAAAATTTGGACCCGTCCTACAAAATTAGGGCTTATGCCTGATCATGTTCAGTATCAAAATATAATACAGTCATTCGGTAAAATCTATATATCTAGTTCTATGGTCCCTGCCCAACATTTGTGTTCCTATAGAACACGATAGTAGTAGCTACACGGTGAAATAACCGCACGCAGTATCGTGGTACTCCAACTACCATCTCTGGATAGCCTCTAGTAGGTCCTCTACTGCAGAGATAGGCACTTGGCAAGTTAAACTCTCCAAGTTTCTCTGAACAACATGGAGGGTTCTGCCAGGGTCTTCAGCATCCGCCTCACCTCTGTGACGCTTGTGCCATGGGTGGTCCCATATCTATATCATGGCCATCACATAATTTTGTAAGTCATCTGGAATCCAATCAAAAACATGTTTGTTTTTTCATTTTTTGCATATATTGAAAAAATCAATCAAAAAATTATATAATCAAAAAATTGCAGTCTCACCGATTGCACCCCATGCTGCGTTGGGTGGAAGGACTAAGTCTAGATCACTGTGAAAATCCATCCCAGCATAGAGATAATCCTCCACTGCGATAACTTGTTCCTCCCACCATTGGAAGAACTCGTCGTCCCATGTGGTTAAGGGAACTTCACTTCCCCCAATCTCTTCATCAGGTTAGCCCACTGGGCTATTCTTGGATCTCTGGGGTTGTTGATCGATGAGATCACTTTGGGTCGAAGCCCTGGAATCATCTCAAAGAAGAATCTCAGCAAAATGGTTCCATACGTGAAATGCTTTGTTTTAGCTTTCCGGATGGAGGTCAATTGTTTATTCATGTTTGTTAGTAGAGCTGTACATCAATCAAAGGGGTGAACCAAGCATTCCACCGCTATACTCATTTATGTCCTCGACGCCGGGTGTAAGGAAGTAGATCCTGCCACCCTACCAATGGTGAAGAGGATAATTTTCATATGTGATGCAGGAGCATCAAGCCCATCTTTTATTAATTATTTGTGTGAAATAGGGGGTGAGGATTTTTAATTATTTTATTCATTTTAATAATTTAAGAGAGGAAAATGTAAAGGTGAGGATATTGTATATATTCTTTTAATAATTAAAGGGATATTAGTGGAACAGAATTAAGTAGCTAATTTAGGGAGTAGGAATTCTATGTACGGGACTTTGTTGAGTCCAAACCTAAAATAAATTTAATTTAGATTTAGTTGAGGTTTGTCAGGAGAGATTTTTGGAATGAATTAAATTCATTATTTAAGTGTTTTTGTGAGGAAGGGACACAGTTAAGGAGCCGAGTACGTGAGGAGTACAAGAAGAGTGAGGCGTGGTTTGAAGGGTCAAGAACCAAGAGGCTGCCCAATGTAATATTTGGCCAGAGAAATTTTATATTTTATATCTGTATTTGTTTTGAATGGCTCTTTCTCCTTCATGTAAATTTTGAGCTGAATTTTTTTATGGTTTTATTTGAAGAAAATTTGAGTAATTTCAAATGGAGTGAAGTAGTGAGTTTTTTATATGCTGGGATCTACTTTCTAGCAGAATCCCTGCATCAATATGTAGCTCTGTTAAGTCTTTGATTGCAATTTGAGTCCCTACTTTCTGAGACCCCTCTACACAATAGACATGGACATAATAATCCACTATAAGCCCTCCCAAAGGCTTGCTGTGAAAATCTACTGGGTCTCCTCTCCGAGAGAGTCCAGTAATAAAATAAATGTCTTCCACCTCTGTGCGTATGGACATTTGGTAAACCATGAAGAAATCTTCCTCTGGTTCCCAATGATCCACCAGCATTTCAAGCAACCGGACATTACTTTTCATATTTGAAATTTTGAAGAATTTGAGCAATCCACAGTTTCGAAGGATATTGAACGAATTTTGATCCTCCATTACTTCATTGTCAATGGCACTGTGCTCACGCTCCCTCCAAGAAATTTTCATCCTGAAAAAAGTCATTCAATTTCTCATTAGGTTCATTTTTTCAATTCACGGTCTACGCATACGCGACTTCCCTTGTGCACAGTCGCGTATCATATGCAGGTTCGTCCACACAAACCCGTGTATCCGCAAAAAACACAATAAAAAACAATCTTTTCTATGGTGAAAAAGTAAAATTTCTAGCCTATATATGGATGAAATTGATAGCAATGATGGATTTAGAGCTTACCTGGCTAATCCGGCGAAGTTTGACGACTGATTGCTCCTATTTTGAGAAAGGAGGTTTTGCTCCAGAGCTCCTTTCTCCAATTCAACAAAGTAACAATGAACCAAATATGAGGTAAAATAAGTATTTATGCCCAGAAATTGAAATTTTTTTTGCAAAATTTCGTTATGCTTTTTTTTTTTCAGATTTGTCTGAAGCTGCATAACCCTGTTGCTTGGAAGTGTTGGGATAGGTATATTTTCAGGTACATTTTGCTGAACTTGAGATTTTTCCCCGTTTTTCGAATCCATGACCGCTGACCTATCATGGCAGGTATATGATCTTCATTGGCATATAGGTTAGGGAATCCACTTTCCAATTGCATTATCCATACTAGCCTCCATTCTGATCACTTTCCATAGGGTCGATCCCATCATGTCATGAGTACTTAACCCATTTCACTCGCCAATTATTTAATCATGACTTGGTGGTAGAGCCTTCCTTTACATGGGCTTCCTAGTTAGTTCCTCACTAGCACTTGTCGCCCATGCTGCAATTTATGTAGGCTCGGGAGTCCTCTTTAGTCCCGCCATGACTTATGCATTGAAGCTTCATTCTTCTTCTTCTTCACTATGATTTTTTCTGGCTATTACCCTAGAGGCTCCCTGGTGTTGTTGAGTTGTATTACTACATTGCATACTGGATACTTGTTTATCTTGGCCTTTAGCCGACTTCATCTGGACTTGATGTTTAAGCCATCTTTTGACCATGACTCTGTGTACAAGTTAACCATGCAAGCACTTAGCTATCACGAATTGACACCCTTATTACCCATGGATGGAACACTCCTTTGAGTATCGCTTACCAGTTTCTGCCACCTTGCATTGAGCATAGGATTGTTCCTATCCCAAGAACTATAGCATTTGTTTCCTGATACTTGTTCTATCCAGTGTACCATAGCATTCTTTTATTCTTTTTGTAATATTCCTTTATAAGAAAGATTAGCAATCAACAATCAGATCTATTCCAGAGATGGACTGTGGGGGCATTTACCGGATATGTCACCTTCACAAGGAAGGATGAGATCCAGAGTCTACTTGGCCCTTCACAGACTCTGTCTATAGAGATTGTCGAAAGATAATATTCCCTTTCAGGAACAACTCATGAATCATGCACTGAAAAATGCATTTCCAGAAAAATATGTAATGAAACAGGGAAATGACTCTTGGATCCTTTAGATCAGACAATAGACAAACTAAATCCAAGATATGAGCTAAAACAAATAATACTAGGTGGATTAAACAGATCTCTCACACCTAGTTACCTTCAGGAAAATTCCTAATGAGGGCTACAGCAAAGTAAAAAGACCTGCTGAAAGTGCAGAGGGCTACCAATACATAAAATATGCTCATAGACACTCATATAAAATTTATAAATACAACATCAAGAAAGATGTTCAATCCCTTCATCCAATAGTGGGGAAAAGTGAGGATTTATGCCCTAATATGGATGTATTTGGAAATCTGCGTGAGAATATGGGAAACGGATTTGGGATATGTTAGCTAGGGTTATATGGAACTTCCATGCAAAATTTCAGCAAAAAAAAATGCGTTTTTCTATGTTAAACAGTTCCTCCTTCCCTAACTAGGCTAGAAAACCCTAATTCCCCATGACCTAAAGTATGCAGATTGGATTGAAGCTCAAGCAACATGATTTTATAAAGGGTTGGATGAATTTATATATGAATAATAGTATGGAAAGTTTATAATATGATTCAAGTGTTTTATATGAGAAAATACAAATCTATACATGAAGAAATGCCTCAAAACCCAGCATTATAACACATGAAATTCCAGGATGAACCAAAAAACGTGATTTACAGGAATATGCAGCAGTATTTTATTATGTTTCAAATCTATAACAGATCAGAGTACAAAAATATAGATCTAAGTGGGATCTATATGCAAAAATGGCTTTCAAGTACATTCCCGTTGGGGATCTCAACTGAAAGTGAAGCACACTGAATAGATCTGAGATCTACACCATGGATCTGCAGTAAAATTCAGAAATTTCTGAAGAATGTGATGAACAAAATATCAAATCTGAAATGCAACATAGATTGGTTGGCCAATCTATGGATCACCACAGTGAAGGAAAGGAGTCCTTTCACTGGAGATCTCTCCTCCAAACTGCTATCAAATGACCACTTCAACTCTGCTTGCAAAAGGGATGCAGTTTCTGAAGCTAACTACACTGATGAAGTGGATCACACTGTGGCCTGATGCCAAGATGATAATCTGAAGCCCAATGAGTCTAGGACTAGCTTATCAATGGGATATATGAGTTTCACAGTGACAAGGGGTGCTAAAACTACATAGATCTGAAGAGATCTATAATCCACTTGCTACAGCTCACATAGAAAATTCAGCCCTAAATAGGACTGCGCTGTAGATGTAAGATGAAGCTTGTCCAAAATTCCAGATAGTGGACCAATGTAGCACAATATCCTCCAAGAGACCCTCAAGGAATGAGGGAGGATTCCTAAACAGGAAATCCTCTCTTTCTCTTGCTAAATAGTGCAGAGAAATTGAGTTGCTTCAGCAATCTCAAAAATGAAATATCATCTACAACCCTCTCCTTGAATCTTTCCCTTTCTTTTATAAGATTAGGGTTTGAAAAACCCTAAACCACCTTCATTCATTTGTCCCTTTTCACATGGAGGACCTCCTCATGGAACTGCGCTGATCATATAGGAGGTGCATTGTATCTAGAATGCATTATGATTTGGTCCTGTTGACCCATTCAAATAGCCTGATCCTATTCACACACAAGTGGATTTTATTGAGTAAGCCCTGATTTGAATCTGTTCATATTGGGCATTGATTTATTTTCATGTTTTAGGAGTTTTTCATTTCCTCCTTTACATTTTATTCAACAATTGACAAAATTAAAATGAAATTGAATATTCCTATTAGCTTGGGCTAATTAGAAATATTATGGTCCTCCCCCTTCAAAATTTTTCTTCTCCTCAAGCAAATGCAAGGAAGAACCAAACTTCTCCTTTCCCTTTCTTGTGGCCTCATCAATGGATCCCACCATGGCTGAAAATGATAAGAAATAAATTTTCCCTCTAATGATCCTCTCCAAGTGCAAGATAGCAAGTGTACATCATGAGAAAATGGAAGGTACAAGTGGTGATCTTCTTGTTGCTCAATGGCCTCATCAAGGTAGGAGTGATGAAGAGCATGGGGAAAATTTCTCCCAATGAGTGGCTCCCACACCCAAGCTATCATCCAAATGAAGTGAACTACCTCCCAGCTTGGTAGTTCATAGAAAAAATCCTCTCCAACATTAGTGAGAGGCATATCCCAAGTCATATGGCTCACCTCATGAAGAAACAAATGTGTGAGTGGGGTAGCCATATCATCTCTCATTATCCCTTTAGAGCATGCACTGCAGAAAACATGGGGATTCTCTCCCCCCAAGGACACATTCCACCAATGTGTCTCTCTTCCACCTATGCTCATAAAAATAGAGATATCAGCAACATAAGGAGCATGAATAAAAATCATGTTGGCTACCATATGCAGCAAATGTGAAGGGCAATGATCCCTCATATGCAACCAACGCAGTTTGGATCTCAACTGCAATAGAGTCTGATGAAAGGTGTGGTCTTACAACCACTTGCTTGCTCCCCCAATCTCTTCATAAGCTTGGAGGAAATGAATGATGGATAAGGCAATGTGAGTATGTCCTCCAAAGAAAAATTCCTCCCCAAGTCCTCCTAGGGAGTGGTTATCAACATTGCTCATGGCCTCAAGTAGACCATGCAACCTCAAAGTAAGAATGCTCCTCCTTGGAGCAACAACCTGCACATATATGGTTAAGGGATGCATGTATACATGAGATAAATCAAAATAATCAACACCCTTACCATAAATTTTTCTCATGAAAGGGGAGCAGCTCATAGATGAGCCTCCTTCCATCCTCAAAGAGAAGAGAGGAGACTATAATAACTCTTCCAAAGAGTCATGTGCATACATAGCTCCCATGAAAAATGTAGAAGTGGAAAGGATGCTATCCTTCCCCTATTCCTCCTGCCACAGCGCAAAAACTGAAATGAGAGTGGGTGTGGATGATGTTGAGAGACTGCTTCTCTCCTACTTGAGCCTACCCAAGACTCTCAGCACTGCATCAAGACCTACCAAGGTCTCCACTCCTCTGAAATCAATGGGCAATGCCTCAACATGTGAAGCATTCACCTTCTCTTGCTGATCAAGTGGCCTCCTTGGTGCAATGTCTCCAGGAAATGAGACATCATCTAGTGGTGACTGAATGCATGAATGGAGAAAAGCCTCCATGCTTCCACTGCGCAATCCAATCACCTTCCTAGGTGCATAAACCTTCTACAATGGGTAGGAATGAGATTGGCTCTCCTTCCTATCTCCTCCTTGTGTCTACAAGTTTCACACCTCCTCAACAATGGCACAGATGAGTCATGAGTTATGCCTTGATCTCCACATATGAGATCCTGGGGATTTTCTTGCCATGCCACAAGAATCCCTCTAGTTGGAGCAATGGCTCCCTTCTCCTCTGCTTGAGGTGTTAGATCAGATCTAGATCTAACAACGCTGTTTCCCTTTATCTCTGCAACAAAATGGGGCAACCTCCCAATGGAATGATCCACCTTTGAAGAAGAGAGATGTAATGCTGCCAATTTTTAGCCTCAAGCTAAATGGAACATTGTAGTTGCATATTTTAATTTTGTTTAATAAAATGGGTAAGGAGGCACCTTCACCCTCTTTTAATAAAGAAATGACACTCATTATGTGGAAAGGAGATGAATAAAGCAGTTGATTTATCACCTAAGGGTGTGAATTGAACCTTGGTCACTTGAATTGGTCCTCTTTGACCAAAGTCAACAGCGCTGCCTAAAGAGGAGAAGCTTCCTAGAGAAGCTACGTAGTTTTGGAGGGAAGACACTCGCATGAGGGTGGAAACCCTAATTGGTGGGACCTATGGTGGAGAAGAGTTCCTTTTCTTTATATGGAGGAGATGGCAGCCCATTTTCATTATCTTCGAGATTAAGAATTTCGAATTGGTTCTGCAAGGGCTTGCATCCCCGGGCTAGTTAGCAGGGTGTGTAGTGCCCTCGGGCACTAGGGTGTTCTCGGTCGGGAATCCCTACCTTTTCCTCAAGGAAGGATGAGGATTGAGCTGCATTTTCCTCAATCCATCATTGGCCACAACTACATTCATCACCTACAACGTTAGCTCTGCAGCAGAGAGGACGTTGTGTTGCTGGGTGCAGCAAGAGAGGAACTCATGGAGTCACTCTTTGCTTGTTTTCTTCAGTGGAGGGTGGATCCACTCATTGGAGGAGCTGCAAGGAGGATTCTCAGGCTTCATTACATATCTTTGGCACTTGTCCAAACACCCATCATCTCCCAATGCGCTGTCCATAGAGGAAACTGCATTATTTTATGGAGGCAGTGAGAGGAGGGTTCATGGGGCACATCAGGAGGAGTGTTTTTGAGATAAAGGGATCAGCCCTTTTCTTGAAGACATTATCAGAGGAGGGAAATCATATTTCATATCAGCCACAGCCTCATTCTCATTTTTGTTCAGTTGCAGTGACAACTCAGTTGTCACATTTTGTATTCTCCAGCATTTCTAGCAATCTCTCCTAGATTGGCTAGAAATCCTGTATTTCAGCCCATTTCCTTGTTATTGGGATATTTATTTGCATCCTACAGCCACATTTGTATTTCATATATATTCAACAGCTAATACCTTCATACGGACAGTGCAGTCACTGCTCTCCGACATTTTTTGGAGTTGCAGCAACTCATGTATCTCATTGCTTAATCAATGGAGGTTGGTTCCTAAAGCTTGAGTGGCTTGTCTCTCATGATTTCTTGTATATTATTGCTGATATAATATCATATTGTTGGCTGCATATCATTTCCCTCTTATGGTATATTCAGATTTGTAGAGTTCTGGTTATGTTTATATATTGTTGTAAGCTCTCTCATTGAGCATTGTTTTAGAGACCTAGATTGGGGAGATCTGTATAACCCATCTAGAGTTATTTCTTTAAGCTCATTTTCTTCATAGGAGCTGTATGTTACATATTCTAGGGCAACCCAGTAGTGGTTTGGCTTATTTTTACACCAGCATCCTTATACAATGTCCTCAAGGACCTTATAGCAGAAATTCCTGAAGTGGAATATTGCATATCCATAGACAGAGTCTGTGAAGGGCCAACTAGCCTCGGGATCTCTCCCTTCCTCAGAAGGAGACATATCCTGTAAATTCCCCAACAACCAATCTCTGAAATGGACTTGTGATACCTCACTGAAGAAGGAATTGGAATATCTTAAGATATTCTCGATGGAGCAGAAAATCCCTCATTTGGGATATTACAGTGGTATCATAGCATGATCTTGGCTCAGCCTGTGCTCAAGATCTAATGACATCAGCAAGAGGAGTTTCTCTCCAAGAAGAGGATATTTACAGAGGAAACAAGGAAAGAGGAATGATGGAAGAGGAGGTTTCCCTTCTTCTTTTCCAGACCATGGAGGGCATCATTGCAAATCTTGAAGGGACAGAAAGGGAAATTTGGAGAAATTTTCTGAAAGGGTTTTTGGATGAAGCAAGCCCTAGATATTCTTGTGAAGGGTGTGAGAATTCAGCCACGCATGCAGATCCACAGCGCAGTACATTGCCCATAGTTGTACTGCCCATAGCTACTACAAAAAGAATGGAGGAAAAAGTTGAGACCTTTGGAGGAGCAGCGCTACAACTCAAAGGTATGATTCATGATGATTGGTTTCAGAATTCTATTTCATGTTTTCATGCCAATGAGAGATCATATGTGGAAGACACAAAGAGTTTTGCAAAGGGGATTGATGAAAACCAATGTGAAACATGGTGTGACAAAACTTCAAACACTTTGCATGCATGGAAGGGGACCATGAAACAAAGATCATTCCATCTTTCTAGGAGGGGAGAAGGGTATGTGCATAGAAGGACCCACAGTGCTATATCATTGGAGAGAGATCCATCACCACATGGAGGTGAAAGGGGAGCCATTGCTCCCATTAGAGGAGTCCTTGTGTCTATGCAGGGGTTTCCGAGAGGTACCACATGTGGAGACCTAGTCACAATTCCGTAGCAGCATGCAGCATGATTGGAGGATTGTGAGATGGAGGATGGAGGAAAAGAAGAGGAGGATCAGAATTTGGAGGGAATAAGCATTCACCCTCATCTTTTGAGGAAGGTTTCTTCACATAGGAGAGGGACTGCACTGCGCAGTAGAGAGAGGGACCTTTCATTCCTCTCATATATACAGTCTACTTCCTATCTTGATGTCTCACTTTTTGGAGGCATTCCACCTGGGAGGCCACCTGAGCTAGAGATGATGAGAGGCATCATGCTATTTGGTTCACCACTCTTGGATTTTGGAGGGGTGGAGACATTGGAGGAGTCCATCACATCGTAGAGAGTTTGGGGATAAACACAAGGAGGAGGGATACACCCTCTCATTTTCAGTATCACCCATTCTCATCAGTTTCAATGCGCTGATAGAGTTTGCTGCATGGATGGAGGATAGTATCTCCATGATGGAGGATGACTACTCCATGGATTTGGTGGTACAAAGGGGACTTCCTTTGGGGAAGGATTCTTTCATGCATTGGAGTGGAGGGAGGCCAATCATGCCTACATTGACCAGGATCGAGAGATTCTTTGGAGGTGATAGTCTCTCATGGGAGGCTCATTTTCAGAGATCCTCATTTCTATTTGATCATGAGCACCTGCATGATGGGCATGGAAGAAACTTGGAGGATGAATTTGGCATGGGGGATGTCAAAGTAGTAGACAGTAGCGTGAGGGGAGCACCATATTGCAGATCATCAACGCTGTCTATGAGAAGGATAGAGCAGGACCTTCTAGCTATGCACTTGGATGCATACTTTGCTTGGCTAGAGGAGTTCACTTGGGAGGGAATCCATCATGATCTTCATCAACATATGGACAGATGCATAGCTTGGATGATTTTGGAGAGGTTGGCACAACCATTCCCTTACTCATTGGAGGAGAGGGAGAGCATTCAGATGAGCCATTTCAGCTCAAGGTCTCAAGTACATGGTAGAGGAGGTATAATTTTCCATTATGTTTTGTACCTCTTTACTTTATATGAGCAACATATTGTCTCAAGGGGGACCATCCCTTCTTGCATCTGATATGATGTACTTGCAGCTACTTGTAGCTTTGATTTTGGCTATTGTTATGATGGTTTGTGGGGGAAGCCACATATTCCTTGGTGTGCACCATTGGCACCAAATTGTATCTTCATGTTTTTATCTTATGGGATGTTTGTGGCAACAAACAAGTGGCTGGATAGGCACTTGTAAATTTCTGTTATGATACAGGAAGAAGGCTCACTGCGTTGGTCCCATGAATGGAGCAGTGACCCACTCTCTAGTTGCCTTATGGAAACTTGTTATCATTGCATATTGCTTCTTGGTATTGCTGATGTTTGTACATGCACAAGTAGCACTACTTGGAGAGTGTTGCATTTATTGGGACAACCCATTGGGAGCATGATTCTCCCCATTGTCTATGTTTTATCTTGCAGGAGATACCATGGGCAAACCATGATTGCCACATTGCTACTTGTACCTTCTTGTGGGAGGGACCACTTGGAGAATTTGTAGAGGCACTTCATGGCTGATTTTCTTGATGGGGTGGCTTGGGCCATTCTTGGAGGCCATACTATTTCAGCCCAAAGACAAAGGCAACCCCATATGTACAACAAATGGAGGGAGAAACATCTTGGGAGCCAAAAGCCCAACTCTCCATTCAAGCCCAACTCTTTATTATAAATCACCAACTAATTTTCTGAAGAATGTGATGAAAAATAGATTAGATCTGAAATGGAACATATATTGGTTGGCCAATATATGGATCACCATAGTGAAGGAAAGGAGTCCTTTCACTGGAGATCTCTCCTCCAAACTGCTATCAAATGACCAATGCAACTTTGCCTGCAAAAGGGGTGCAGTTTCTAAAGCTAACTGCACTGGTGAAGTGGATCACACTGTGGCCTGATGCCAAGATGAGAATCTGAAGCCCAATGAGTCTAGGACCAGCTTATCAATAGGATAGATGAGTTTCACAGTGACAAGGGGTGCTAAAACTGCATAGGTTTGAAGAGATCTATACTCCACTTACTGCAGCTCACATAGACAATTCAGCCCTAAACAGGACTACGCTGTAGATGTAAGATGAAGCTTGGCCAAAATTCCAGATAGTGGACCAATGCAGCACAATCTCCTCTAAGTGACCCTCAAGGAAGGAGGGAGGATTCCTAAACAGGAAATCCTCTCTTTCTCTTGCTAAACAGCGCAGAGAAATTGAGTTGCTTCAACAATCTCAAAAATGAAATATCATCTACAACCCTCTCCTTGAGTCTTTCCCTTTCTTTTATAAGATTAGGGTTTGCAAAACCCTAAACCACCTTCATTCATTTTTCCCTTTTCACATAGAGGATCTTCTTATGGAACTGCGTTGATCATCTAGGAGGTGCATTGTATTTGGACTGCATTATGATTTGGTCCTGTTGACCCATTCAAATAGCTTGATCCTGTTCACACACAAGTGGATTTTATTGAGTAAGCCCTTATTTGACTCTGTTCATATTGGGCATTGATTTATTTTCATGTTTTAGGAGTTTTTCATTTCCTCCTTTACATTTTATTCAAAAATTGACAAAATTATAATAAAATTGAATATTCCTATTAGCTTGGGCTAATTAGTTACACTTTTTCAGCTTACTATATGAAAAAGACAAAAAAAAAAAATCAAATATAAAAAAAAGAGCGGGAACGACATATTACTTCATATTTTGATGGTAGTTACAGTGTCAGTTTGTCGCCCTTGAACAAAGCACACAAAAAATGTCTTTTCGTCATTTGGGATAGTTTTAGTTTTGACCTAGGAGAAGCCATAACCTTGTTTCACAAGTTAGTTCTCCCCTGGTTGGTTATCTTTTCCAATCATATGGAGAGTTTTTTTTTGCCTCCTGCATAACAAACTTATACAGTGTCATCATTTGCTGCCATGGTCATCATGAGTCATGCTATTGTTCAAGGGAAGTTAAACCTGAGTCAGCCATTTTGTGGTATCTCTTGACTTATTTTTAGTCGGCCTTCTCGGTCTTGTCATTATCTTGTTCTATCACATCAGATGTTTGGTCCTATGCTCGTGCTGGTTTGAGAAAATCTTCATTGACTTCTTGCCGGCGGGTTTGTCTCTTATCGACTACGACATATTGCTCTGAGAGTAAACCTAGAGTCACACCCTGGCCCTATTTACATAATTGATAGGTGACCTTGTGCTTAGCGTTTGATCATCATTATGGGTCTTTGAATGAGTGGTTTTCCTTGTGTTTGACGTCAGCGTACATTATCAAACTTGGGATTCGTGCAGTACCTTGATTTCCATTTGACCCTATCGGTGGATATCTCGCCTCTTTGTCAGCTTTCATTATTGGTTGGTTGAGATGGTTTCTTTCGTGCGCTAGCTTCATCTTATGCATGTCAGAAACGTACTTCGGGTTGGTTCCTTCACTCTACTTTGTCTGATTCCTTCCAAATCTTGGCCTGCGGGTTACACTTGCGCTGGACTGATGTGGGATGCCTTAATGCCTTCCTTCCAGCAGATCTTTTCCCATCAACTCCGACTCATTGCTCTGGGAATAAGGTCTAGAGTCTTTTGCAGTCATCAGTGGCAGACTCTTCGATGTCGACATTGAGGATTCATTATCGCCTCCTGATTGATAGATTCTTACAAGTGTTCGACTTCAACTCATTCATTCACACTTGTTAGATTGTATTGGGGCACCTTGACACTCATTATCATTACCGGTGGGTTGTCTCGCGTTTGTTAATGACATACATTATTGACCGGTAATCAAATGATTTCTCACATGGTCGACTTCAGCTCATTTAGTCCCATTGTGTAGAATTGTGCCATGGTGATCAGTGAAGACCTCGGGTTTGCATCGGCATGCTTCGGTTCACTTTTTGATAGTTCATCCAGTTTCTGCCAGTGACGCCGTCCACCCTTATATGTTGCAGTTTCAGTACAATAGCATCTTATATGTTGGCTCTCAAGTTGCATGATTGTACCATGTGTTCCACCCCTTATGATTTGGTACCTGGAGATTCAGTTACTTGTGTGATCAAATATCTATTGCAACATCATTTGATCAATTTTCTATATGTGATACTTGGACTTGATCTTGATTTGTATTTCCGGGCAATGATCAAATGATTCATTATGTACTTTCTAGTTCAACTATACTTGTATACATTTTGGATCAATAGACATGATTTTCTTTCACTGAGCATGGGTATGCTCGCCTCAGACATGAGCTGACTCTCTGATTTATTTCATTGGTTTTTCGGTAGGCTGAAATCTGGTGAAGTCATCTCTTGTCCTTGCAAGGTTCTTTCTATGCACATAATATATTTCGGCCATCATGTACCCCTTCTTACCTCATATATTATGGGGCATCTGTTATAGCATCATTTTTCACCCTCATGTGATTGATGATTGACTCTTTGGCCTTGGGCACCCTTTCCCATCAGACTTGAACATCTTCACAAAAAAATATATCTAAAAGCCCATACGCGACTATGCCCAGACATTTCTGCGTATATACGCGAGTCCATTCATATATATCCGTGTATGCCATTTTAATCATTAAAAATATATATATATAATTCCCTATTTTCGAGGCAGGGTTGATGGTTATTCCCATAATTCAACCACCCCAGCCCGTGGCCCAACCATTTGCAACTGCTGAAACTACTTTGAGGGAGTATAAAAGCCCCTCATATGCATGGCCTAAGGGAGAGAGAAAATTATAGATAATATACTCTGTTGGAGCCCTATTTCAAGTCTGATATTCCCATGCCTCCTGCACTTCCCAGGTATATTCAGGAAACCCTTATTTCCTTGAGATGCTCATCAACTTATATGACATCTAGTGTGCACACATCTTGGAATAATTCTAGCGAGGCGAGGGCTAGACGGATCCAGAGGATGGTCTGCTCGAAGGCCGTGGAAGGATTCAGGTGATCTCTCCACTTTTCTATTATTGTACATGCCATTTATAATGAGAAGAATCATCTTGTTCTTGAAATTCACGTGTATATATCTCTTTATATACGTGTAAAGATCATTAATTGAACATTTAGTATTGTTTATGTGATATTTTACATGAGTTACACTGACATCTAGGAACAATATATGTTGTACAACTAGAGTTTCGTGTTCGTTCTTTCTCTATTTCTAGGTCACGAAGCACGAAGGTTTGCTAGGGGTTTGCACCCCACGAGATCTGCATCAAACGTAGTAATTTCGGGTAAGTTTCGCAACTTGTTATATCTAGTTTTCAGTATAAAAGATAGGTTAAGTGAGTCCTTCTTGAATGGTATGCCCCTGATTTGTGAAGGTTGCCGACCCAAAAACCTTTACGGTGTTAATTCCCGAAACACTTCTCCAATGATTGGCTCCTATATTTTTTAGCTTCTTCATCATCATAGGATCATGTATGACATCCACGTCATAATAGTATCCAACAACGAATGTATCATCTCATGTCATCATATACTCGTGCAGTGATAAGTCATTGTGCAACCTTTATTAATTTTTTATTGGGAAAACTTCAAAGTAGTCTTTCAACCATGTGATCAGAACATTATCAAGTGTGGTAATTCAAGAGTATGACATCATCACGTGTATGAATTCATTGAGTATATTCCTCCACATCATATGTCACCAAGTGATTCATCATATCCTGTCCCTAGACATTGTCCATGTCATCAAATGGTCCTCCATCATCCATGTCATCTTGACATCATATTGGATCCAGTTTTCTTCATCAAGAGTAAGCGCATCATCATTAATGGCATCCTTATTAACCAAGAGACATGACATCATCATATTGAACTGGGCATATTGTTAAAATTGGACAACTAGGTCCAAACTCCATGTTGTGATGCTCAGATGAATACACCAATATTTTTATTGGGTTCCTCTTTCAGAGAGGTGCAAGATTGATCTAAAGATCATCTTGATTCGATGAGCAGAACATTGATTTTGAATTTATTTTTAATACTTTCAAAATATGTGCAGGTCAGCCTTAAGGTTTTACACCCCCAGCAGATGTGTCACACACCCTCAGTGATTGATATAAATATAGTCAACGTTGGAGGACTTCTTCACTCATCTCATCCTCACACAACATCTCCTCTTTTGATTTAGTACAAGCTCCTTGGAAGCAGTTTCGGTTCACACGTGGGAATGAAGGAAGAATTTATTGCAGCTAGGGTGTGGACAAATTTACTGCAGCTAGGGTTTCCATGAAAGTTTGACCAGCATTGACTTTGGTCAACGTATGGTCCAAAGAGGCTGAATTTTGGTGGAGACTTAGATTTTGGAAGGCCGTAGATATTGGCACAAGAACCAAGGTCAAAAGGTTGACCGAAGATTGAGCTGAGTTGACTTTATTGTTGCTGTCCTACATTAATTTTTTTGGACAACGTTGACTTTTCTGGGGTTGACTTTCAATTGACCGTGTGACTGTTTTGAGGGCTGTTGCGACACATGCTGGGTTGGATGACCAAGGAGTCTTTGCTGGTTGAAGCATCCTGTTCACTGCCGTAACGCACCGACACTTTTATCTATTTCTGACTTGTCTTCTATAGATCCACTAGTATGTTCTATTAGCATTTTACTTGATTGTTTATGTGATTGCTGTTGTAAAAAATAAAGTTTCTTCAAGCATAGAACATCTACATAAATTTACATGGTATCAGAGCTAAGGTGAAGACAAGCCCTAATTTGTAGCAATCACCAAAGAGAAAATGGGTTCCACAAACTATGGCTCCAAGGAGGATGAAAAGTTGACTGGGAAGGATGAATTCCATGCTTGGAAGATGATATTGGATCTTAAATTGGAAGACCAAGGTGTCATGGACTATGTGCAGGGTAAAATCCAAGAACCTCCATTCAGTGCTACTATTGTTGCCAAAAAAAAATATAAGAAGGCGGAGATCAAACCAAGGTTGATGATCAGGGAATCCATTCATAAGAGTCTAGCGGTCTACATCTATGAGCTAGGCACATCCAAAGAGATGTATGATAAGCTGATCCAAATGTTCAAGGCCAACAATGCAAACCAGGTGCTATTCTTCAAGAATCAATTGAATAATTTGAAGAAAGGCAGGGATGAGTCTGTCCAAGCATACTGTCTGAAGCTGAAGGAGATCAAGAACAATCTGTTGGATATTGGGGAGACAATAGCTGATCGAGAGATGGTACTCACCGCACTTGGAGGGCTCTCATCTGAATGACAAGTATTCAACACTACCATTCTCAATAATAATGTCATACTTGAATTTGACGAGGTACTGTCGAGATGCGTTCAAGAAGAAAATGGTGCCTACGGTGCTCATTATAGAAAGAAGAACTTTGGTGGTCCAAGGAACAAAGGAAGAGTAGGGGCACAAGGAAATAAGGGCAAGTGTTTCACCTGTCATAGGCCAGGTCACTATGCTAGAGAATGCCCTTTCAAGAAGGATTCTCCTGATGATGATGACAACAACAACCAGAGGGATGGAAATCAAAGGAATAACAGGTTCCAGGGAAAGAGGAAGGATCCCTCTGGTGGAAATGATCAACCTTTCAAAAGGTCAAGAAATTCCAGGTATGAGGAATCAAATGTTGTTGATAAAAGAAATGAATTCATTCTTTTATTTTCCTTCTCTACTGCATCTCCACCTGACACTATGGATGTCTGGTTGACGTATAGTGGTGCCTCAAGGCACATCACTGGGTTCAAGGAAGCACTCTCTGATATAGTTGAGAAGGATACGAATCTGAAAATTATCCTTGGAGATAATGCCACATATCCCATGAAAGGGATAGGGACTGTGACCCTCCACTTGTCTCAAGGACAAGTCCTCCATTTGCAAGATGTACTCTATGTACCAAATTTGAAGAAGAACCTTGTGTCTATATCAACCATGGAAGAAAAAGGTTTCAATATGGAATTCATTGATGAAAAGGTGTGCATGTGGAAGAAGAGCTTCAAGGAAGCTATCACGATTGGGTTTAGAGTTGATACACTCTACTAGGTTGGAGGAAGTCCACTCAGAGCAATGACATGTGATACTATGACACTGGAGGTTTGGACACCTTCACTATCATGAAGGTGTATGGCAGGGTTGTGCCAAAGGAAAACACACAAGGGGACCTTTCCCCTCAAGCGTCACAAAGGCATATGATGTCTTGCATTGATACATTCTGATATGTTTAGTATGCTTCCCGTGACATCCTTGGGAGGATGTTCTTATTATATGAGACAAATGAGTTTAAGAATGTTTGCAGAGGAGCTAGCATCAAGAGGGAGACCGCAATGTTTGTGGGCTATAGTGAAATTTTGAAGGCCTGTAGAGTCTATGTGCTTGGTCAAAGGGAAGTAGAGATATGCCACGATGTCACTTTTGACAAAGATGCTTCCCTGAAGAAAGTAGTCAATATTCTGAGATCTGAGGAAGATCATGAAGCAAGGCCTGCAAATCAAGAAGAACCGAAGTATGAGACGATGCCCGATACTGAAGGACCAATGGACCCGATTGATCCACCTCCTTCACTAGGGAAGAGACCATCATGGCTCAAGGACACTCTCGAGGATGCTGAGGGACATATGGCCCTAAGGGGGACATTCAGTGAAAGCAAGAAGCCAAGTAGATACCAAGGGTATCTAGCTGCCATGAGTACTATTGTACAATCCAAGCTTGGATCCTTTGAGGAATCCGTAAAGAATAAAGTCTGGAAGGATGCTAGGCACGAAGAGTATGAGTCCATAATGAAGAATGATGTCTGGGACGTGGTCTCAAGACTGGAGGACAAAGTAGTTGTCACAACAAAATGGCTCTATAAGATCAAGCATGGATCTGATGGAAGTGCTGAAAATTTCAAGGCAAGATTCGTTGCCCGTGGCTTCTCTCAAAAGGAAGGAATAGACTATGATGACATATTTGCACCTATGGCATGATATACCACCATTCGATCAATCATAACCCTTGCTGCTACGCAAGTATGGAGTCTTCATCAGATGGATGTAAAGACAACATTTCTACATGGTGCGATAAAGGAAGAGGTGTATGTAGATCAACCTCTGGGGTTCGAAGTCCAGGATCGAGACACTGAAGAAAGCCCTCTATGGGCTGAAGCAAGCACCCAGAGCTTGGTACGAGAGGATAGATAGCTACCTGATGAAGCTGGGCTTCACACGTAGTAATGCTGATCCAAAACTTTACTTCAAGGTTGATAGAAAGAAGCCTCTCATTCTGGTGCTGTATGTGGACGATATCTTCCGGACAGGTGCTGACCCTCTCATTCATCAGTGTAAGAGGGAGCTCGCTGCTGAGTTCGAGATGAAGGACCTAGGACTGATGCCTAGGCTTGGAGGTCTGGCAAAGACCTGGTGAGATTTTCCTTTCTCAAGGAAAATACATTATGAAACTTCTGGTATGGTGGACTGTAAGTCCATGTCGACACCGATGGAACTCAACTTTAAGAATTTGAGTGGCAGCACAGTTGGGTCCATGTTAGCAAATCCTACTAAGTATCGTCAACTCGTAGGGACCCTGATTTTCTTAGTGAACACCCATCCAGACGTATGTTGTGTAGTGAACACTTTGAGTCAACACATGGTTGATCATAACATTCACTGGGTTGGTGCCAAGAAACTCTTGAGATATCTCTAAGGCATGATAGACCATGGGTTGAGATACACTGTCGGGAGTATGACACTCCATGGATATATTGATGTCAATTGGGCTGGTAGTGTGGTGGATCGCAATAGCACATCTGGATGCTACTTCACATGTAGATCTGCTTTGGGCAGGAAACTGAAGTCGGTAGCCTTGAGCACCACTGAGGCTGAATACATTGTAAGATGTATGGCCTGTTGTGAAGTCACTTGGTTGCGAAAGCTCTTCAATGTGTTGTTCGAGCATGTGATAGATGCCACCGTTATCCTTTGTGATAACTAGAGGGGGATTCATTTTTCATAGAATCCTGTGTTCCACGAATGATCCAATCATGTTGATGGCTGGTACCACTTTATTAGGGATATGGTACAACGAGGCACTGTAAGGCTCTATCATATAGGAATTGATGAGCAGGTCACGGATATTCTCACAATTCCCTTGGGGAAGCTCATGTTCCTAACCTTCCGTGAGAATCTTGGTATCGTGGAATGACCCTATTCTGAGGGTCCTGTTGGAAGATGAGCTCTGGGAGCTCTAGGGGGCTTTGGGGATAGCTTCTCGGAGCTATAAGCAACCACAGGGCTAGGCTCGCTGAACCTTGTTGGTGTGCTTTGGCCCCACCATTATGATGATTGAGTTGGTTCACCTCTCATGATATCTGCCCCGCATGCATCCTACCCATTTGAGTTCTGGATTCATGGGAAGTACCTCTCATTTGGCCAATGAGGTGGGAAAAGCTAGAGTCTAGTTGCAAAGAATGATGGACACATCAAAGGTTGCCATACTCTCTATCTAGGATGACACGTGTCCAACCACTTGATATGGGATCAAGTCTAGCGAGGTTTTGGACCTCCTACTGACTTCGGGTCAGATAAACCAACTTCGGGTTGGTATGTGACTCTTTGAGTCCATGTGAGGTTTTGGACCTCCAACTGAATTCAGGTCAGTGAGAATAACTTCGGGTTAGTACATATGACTCTCTTGAGTCCAAGAGAGGTTTCGAACCTCCTACTGACTTCGGGTTAGATAAACCAACTTCAGGTTGGTATGAGACTCTTTGGGAGTCCTATAGAGGTTTCAGACCTCTGGGTTGAATCTGTCAGCCGAGAATGATGTCTTTATGACTGACCCACTTCTGTTCCTAAGTCACCGGATACTCCTAAAATGCCCTCGAATCCCCGAATCCCCATACCGGACACCTGCACGTACCGGATTCGGCCCCAATTCAAAGGATACTGCGTATCTGTACGGGGTACGGTCGGGATACGGTGTATCCGAAAAGGGATACGCCGTATCCCGACCGTACCTTGTCGGATATGCCGTATCCCGTACATCCGGGCCCGCGACAAGGAAAATCACACTATTTTTTTTATAAAGTTCAGTTTTTCCTCTTTATTTTGTCATCCATTTCATTTGTGAAGTGAGAAGGAGAGCTAGTGTGAGCAAGGAGAAAGGGAGTTCTTTTGAAGAGATTCGAGCATCCGGTAAGTGCATTGTCCCTCTATATTTTGCATTTAGTTTGTTGTTAGTGTTTGCATGTGCATATGTTTTATATATTTAGTTGTTTTTGTTTAATTTTTTATAGTATTCATGGCTCAATCAAAGGCAGCAAGACAGGGGCAAATAAAGGGGAAGAATGTCTCCATTGGAGATGCCCCCTCCTATCCCTCTTTCATCAGGGTCTGCAAGTATTCCATCCATTGGAAGTGGGGCTGCAACAGTAGCTTCAAATGTGTAGGGAAAACAAATTGTTGACCCCAAATACCCATTGTGGAAATATGCGACTAGAGAGGAAGGGGAAACAAAAAAGGGAGGAGGAAATTGTTCATGGAAATGCAATTTTTGCAATGGCCATTTCACTGGCACATATTTCGATGTGAAAGCTCATTTTTTGGGTATTCCAGGTTGTGGCGTTAAATGTTGTATAGCAATTGAATCGCCAGATAGGAAGAAATTGGAGAAAGAGTAGAGTATTGGTGAGGCAAATGTGGCAGCAAAATAAAAAAAATCCAAGACTGATGACCCCCTTCTATTCTTGAGGAAAAGCAACAGCAAGTTCCCTTTTGAGACTTCTAGCAGGGGAGAATTAGCAAAGAGAAAGGCAACTGCAGTTGGTCCAATGGACAAGATTTTCCAAAAGAGAAAGAGGAAGAGCTTGATCTCACCATTGCATTTTTTTTCTATCAGAACTTCATATCCTTTAATGTTGCACGGTCACCTCTATTTATTGAGATGTGTCGAGATCTTTGTCATGGGGCTCCATCAGGGTATGTGCCTCCTGGGTCAGAGAAGCTTAGAACCACATTGTTGACAAAGGCAAAGAAAGAGGTGGACAAAATGCTTGAGCCTATTAAATCAGCATGGCCAACATCTGGGGTTAGCATTGTTCCTGATGGATGGATAGATCCAGCACACCACCCACTCATTAACTTCATGGTGTCATCCACGAATGGTGTAGTTTTCTTGAAAGTAGTGGATGCACTTGGAGAGTACAAGGATGCACAATATATGGGTGAGTTATTTCTCAAAGTTATTGAAAGTGTAGGTGTGGATTGTTGTGTGCAAATCATTACAAATAATGCACTTGTTTGCAAGGCTACTGGCATGATTGTGGAAGCAAAACATCCATAGGTATTTTGGACACCTTGCATTGTCCATTCATTGAACTTGGCACTGAAATCAATTGCTTCTGATGTGCTTTGGATTGGAGCCACTATTGAGGATGCACGACATATCCGCAACTTTGTAACAAACCATACAAATGCCCTCACTATCTACAAGGAGTACAACAATCTATCATTGTTGAAGATTGCAGATACACGGTTTGCCTCTTCATTCATCATGTTGAAGAGGTTGAGGGAGGTCAAGACCGCTCTTGGGTCTATGGTTATTTTAGAGTTTTGGTCTTTCTGGAGAAAGACGGATCAAGCAGCCTCAAAGAAGGTGAAGGACATAGTGTTGGATGATATATGGTGGGAGAAGGTAGATCTAATTATTCAGATCACGGAGCCTATCATTTCCTTGCTTATATTTGCAGATACAGACCAACCCATCCTAGGAGAGGTTTATGAGGGATGGGATTCCATGATTGAGTTTGTGAGGACCATTATTTTACAGATTCAGTGCCCAGAGTATGAGACATCACCTGAGGCCTTCTTCACCGTCATACAGGATATTCTTGTCAGCAGATGGGACAAGAATTGCACACCTTTACATTGTTTGGCTCACTCCTTGAACCCAAAATACTACAACCATGAGTGGCTGAATGGTGGACCTTCCCGCAGATTCCCTCCTCACATGGATGTTGAAATCTCATAGGGGAGGAAAGATGCATTGAGGAGGATTTTTCAGGATAGGGCATCCCTTGATGAGGTGGAGGATGCCTTTGCAGATTTTTCCACTGGCATGGGGGAGATTTGGAGGCTATGATTTGATTCAAGACAGGGGGGCTAAGAAACCCCATTCTTGGTGGGAAACTCATGGGGCAGCAAGCCCTCCTCTACAGTAGTTAGCCATGAGGCTCCTCTCTCAGGTGACTTCATCCTCTTGTTGCAAGAGGAATTGGAGCACATATGGGAATTTGTATAGTGTGAAAAGGAGCAGGCTTGAGAAGTCCAGGGCAGAGACAATGGTGTGTGTGCACACCAACCTTCGTCTCATCTACAGGCAGAGGGAGGATTGGTTGAAGGGAAAGACAAAGATGTGGGATGTCTTTCCTGATGATATGGGTCTGGACAACAGTGTTGAGTTGGCATTGGCCAACTTAGATCTCAATGCGCCAGTGCTAGAGCCTGTCACATTTGATGATGGATTAGAGGGGTCATCCTCCACACTAGCAGATGTAGAGATGATAGAGGAGGAGGATGCATCAGAGGCAGAGGAGAGCAGTGGTGAGCATGATGATCAGGATGAGGACAGTGATGCTGATTATGAGGATTGATGACTCTGACTCATTGAGGCTTCAGGCTTGTAGTCTTGTAGACTGTAGTTGCTTTTGTATTTTCTATTTCTATTTGCCATTGGAAGTGTTCTTATGTAACACATTTTGATTCTGATGACTTAATGAAAAAACTACAATATCTTACTATCTTCAATCTTATCTTTCTAAGTAAATTTGACGATTGTATCATGTATGGTGTATCAATGTATCATTGTAATTTGTATTATAGTATCAATGATGATGTATGACTCATGAGTATCTAATATCTATGTTTGAATCAATGAATTTTGTATGAATTTGTGCAAAAAATATCTAATTTTTAATATATTAATATATATATATATATATATTTAATAAAATAATACATAATGTATCGTATCCCAGAAGTATCCTGTTACGGGATCATCGTACCCGTATCCGATTCTTCGAATCCTGGTATACCCGTATCCCCGTATCAGGTGACTTAGTTCTAAAATAAAGAGGCTAGCAAAGCAAGTTACGACGAGATGATGCATGATGTTTGATTGCACAGGTGGATGGAGTTCTCTCTAGTTGAGAGGGAGTGTTAAAATTGGACAACTAGGTACAAACTCCATGTTGTGATGCTCAGATGAAGACACCAATATTTTTATTGGGTTCCTCTTTCAGAGAGGTGGAAGATTGATCTAATGATCATCTTGATCTGATGAGCAGAACATTGATTTTGAATTTATTTTTAATACTTTAAAAATATGTGCAGGTCGGCCTCAAGGTTTTACACCCCCAGCAGATGTGTCACACACCCTCAGTGATTGATATAAATAGAGTCAACGTTGGAGGAATTTTTCACTCATCTCATCCCCACACAACATCTCCTCTTTTGATTTAGTACAAGCTCCTTGGAAGCAGTTTTGGTTCACACGTGGGAAAGAAGGACGAATTTATTGTAGCTAGGGTGTGGACGAATTTACTACAACTAGGGTTTCCACGTAAGTTTGACCAACGTTGACTTTGGTCAATGCATGGTCCAAAGAGGTTGAATTTTGGTGGAGACTTTGATTTTGGAAGGCCGTACATATTGGCACAATAACCAAGGTCAAAAGGTTGACCGAAGACCGAGTTACGTTGAATTTCTTGTTGATGTCCTCCATTGACTTTTCTGGAACAACATTGACTTTTCTAGGGTTGACTTTGAGTTTACCGTGTGGCTATTTTGAGGGCTGTTGTGACACATGTTGGGTTGGCTGACCAAGGATTCTTTGCTAGTTGAAGCATCCTATTGACCGTCATAACACACCAACACTTTTATCTTTTTCTGACTTGTCTTTTGTAGATCCATTGGTATGTTCTAACAACATTTTACTTGATTGTTTATATGATTGTTGTTGTAAAATGTAAAGTTGCATCAAGCATAGAGCATCAAGTATGGGTTGATGCCATGGTTTATGAGTATGACTCCATTATCAGAAACAATGCATGGGAAGTGGTACCAAGACTAGTGGGGAAGTCAATGATTGGATCTAGGTGGATCTATAAGGTGAAGCCAACAACATATGGGAGCGCGGATAATTACAAGGATAGATTTGTGGCCAGAGGGTACTCACATGTAGAGGGGATTGATTATGAGGAGAATTTTTCACCAGTTGCAAGGTACTCATCAATTAGATCCATCCTTGCACTCTAAGTGTAGATGAGATGGAAGATACATCAGATGGATGTAAATACAACTTTTCTCAGTGGAGTTATTGAGGAAGAAGTGTACATTGAGCAGCCAGAAGGTTTTGAGACCTTAGATAGGGAGTTGCATGTGTGCAGACTAAAGAGAGCACTGTATCGGTTGAAGCAAGCACCATGTGCTTGGTACACCAGGATCGATAGCTATTTCACCGGGTTGGGCTTCACAAAGAGTGAAGCGAATGCGAACCTGTATCATATTGTGGTTGATGGTAAGATTTTGATCATTGTACTTTATGTAGATGATCTGATATTGACAAGTGATGGGAAGCTCATAACTTCGTGCAAAGAGGACCTTGCAAGATAATTTGAGATGAAGGACATGGGGCTCTTGCATTATTTCCTTGGTTTGGAAATATGGCAAAGATATGGGGATATATTTGTATCTCAGGGAAAGTATGCCAAGGAGATTCTAAGGAAGTTCCACATGGAGGACAACAAACCCATGGAGACTCCTCTTGTAGGAAACTAGAGGAAGGAGGATGCTACATCAAATGAGGTAATGGATGCTACTGTTTACATGAAGCTTGTGGGTTCACTTATTTATTTGGTGAACACACGACCAGACATATGATATGCAGTTAACCAAATTAGTCACGCTATGGTTAAGCCATCCAAGCTCTTTTGGAAGACGGGGAAGCATGTTTTGAGATATCGTAGGGGCACTATAAAGTATGGATTATGGTACAGATGGACAGAGGGAGTGAAGCTTCAAGGCTTCACCGATGCATATTGGGTAGGCAGACCATCAGACAGGAAGATCACATCAGGGGGCATCTTCAACATAGGATCAATAACAGTTTCTTGGTACAAGAGGAAACAAAGATCAGTTTCACTCAGTTCAGCAGAAGTAGAGTACATGGAAACTAGTCAGGTTGCTTGTGAGGCCATCTGGATGAGGAAGATACTTGTTTTGTTTGGTCAACATATGGATCCTATGGTGATACATTATGATAACCAAAGTTGCATTAAACTCTTGGTTAATCCGGTATTCCGTCACATGTCCAAGCATATTGATTTTCAGTATCACCATCTCAAAGATTGTGTTCAGAGGCACATTATGTTGTTGCAGTATATTCCCACAGAGGATTGGGATGCATACATATTAACGAAGGCGTTGGCAAAGAGAAAATTCGAATACCACAGAGGTAGGATTAATGTATCTTATAATACCTTTCTTTTTGAGAGGGAGTGTTGAAATTCAACAAGAAAATTCACTGACACATTGGTGAGGAAATTCAGTTACACACTGGTGAGGAATTTCAGTTATAGACTGGTGAGGAATGTGGGTGTCTAATTTAGTTTTCCCTTAAATAAATTGGACAATAAATTGTAATTTCATCTCATAACAACTTGTATCAGTTAACTAAGTCATGATGACTGAGTTAACTAAATAAATTCGAGTTGAGGGTCTAAGATGAGGCATGTAGAGTGATTCTAATATTTGTGGGTCCAATTGCATTTAATGCAATAGTGTGGTGTAAGTGTAATAAGTTAACTCAATTAATTGAGTTATAATTAGTTTAAATAGTTCTAATCGAGCGATGAATTAGTGAGAGGTTTAGTGAATTAAATTAGATTTAATTCACAAGTAGTAATCAATCAGATAACTGATGATTCACTATTACTAGCTGCATGCATGTCAATTCTGAGAAAGACCCAGTTGAGATAGAGGTTAAAGGGAACATAAATATCAGTTGTATTATTAGAGAATTTACCATGTGAAATTATAAAGTCATGAGGATGCCATGATGAATTGCACAACCAAGGAAGGCTGATTTTCCTATTTAATAAGGGCCTATTTCCCTAGGAATTGCGTGAGAAAGGAAGGTTGAAGGAAGGCTGAGAATTGGATATGTATTTGTCCAATTTTGCCTAGATTAGTGTGAGACAATTGGTAGAGTGCGGGAGATTCTTGTGAGCAATAATGCATTGTATTGTTTCATGATTCCTTGACTTTATACAATATATGATAGAAGGTTTTTTATCGGTTGCTTTCCTCGAGAATATCTTGTGTTGTGCGATTGATTTACTTCTTTCTCTTACTTGCGTGTGGTTGGGTGACCATGTTTTGTATTCCGCAAATAGTGTAGAAGGATTCTGTTACTTGTTTTAGTACATCACAAGATCAGATTGAATCCATTAGTATAATTTCTACATCGACCACAACATATCCATAGAACTGACACCTCCTGCAAGTTGTGACCACACCCCTGTTCTGTTATTGCATCCTTTGTCGCTCGCTTTCACCAGTTCTCAACACCACCACCGCCATCAGGATTCTCAACCCATCCAGGGTTCTAACTGTCGCTGGAATTTCTCTCAGCCACATGTCTCACTAGTCCAAACACACCATCCTTGATTCTGTTGCCTATACATTGCCATCCACAGTTTGTGCCACCACTACCATCTCAAGAGCTAGTCATCATCCCTCGTGGAATTTGAAAGGAATGGGTTAATATATCCGAAGGTTTGGATATAGTTCAAGGAATTCTATTTAAGTATTGCAACTCAGGCATACGGAGATTGAAGACCATATGAACACGTTTGTGAAGTCAACGTCGTGGAATATATGGGGACTGGAATAAATTGATGTTACTGAAATCCATTGATTATGCTTAGCCATACCTGTAGTTACCAGCATGATAAATTGCAGTGGAAAATTGTGTTGAAAGGCTTTGCCTCTATCTTTAGAAAAATGTATTGAAGTTTAACTGGATGCTCCGTACCAAGGCGATAATATGGTGTAATCGCATAAACTCCTGAAGGCTCGTAGTTAATAGCACAATTCCCGCTGTATGCTTCTATGTAAGTATGGAAGGTCTAACGATGCCATGGTATTAATTAGTCCATGAGTCTTGGTTTTAGCTATATAATAGAATCCTTTTTTAAATAATAAATCGGAACCACGAGTCAAGGAATTCAACGGGAACCTGAGCGTAAGGGAATAACACAGAACCCGGAGTAAGCAATGGAACCACGAGGAGGAACAGTGAACAGTAACGGTGGTTTCTGGTATTCATCGCACCACCCTTATACGGAGAGCAGTATTAGAGGATTTGGGAGCGATTCCATAGATTGAATGACGCGTGTCCCTGAACGAAATTGGAAAACCGCCGGTTAAAGTGCGCCATCGCACGTTATAGTTCGTACCAAGACGCCGAGCGATATGTGTACGAGCCGTTGATCTGGAAGAGGGCCATCGGATGGTGATCACACGTTGGACTTGCCCGGAGTTTAACCAAGGTACGCGGAGGATAGCCAGGTACGATACGAGCGTTTGATTGGGTGATTGGAAGTAGAGGTGGGCCCGGAGCCGAGGTTTATTACATAGTAATTGTTTAACCAGCGCGTTGGGTTAAATGTGAAAGGTGAAGAGTTATAACCGCAATTCCAAGGTTCGGAGATATATATATATATTATGAGGAAACCATGAGCATATAAGAATTTATTTATGTTAATATATATCGAATGTTGACGCGTTGGGGTTTAAGACAAAGTCAAGGATACTATGCAGCATTTCGAAACACTGGGTGAAAAATTTACAATATATTGGTATATTATGCTATGATCTAATATTACAGTTGTTCTAAATCAAGCATATAAGTGAAAAGGCCTGAAAAGTTGGAGATGCATGGTTATATGCATAGAAAGAAAAATTGGGTTAAGTACTAATTTGAGTGCAGGTGATTTTATGTGCAAGTAAGTTTTAATTATTCAAATTGGCAGCCCAGAAAATGGAGTATTGAAATTGCCCAAATCAATAGTTGGATTGAGTACAAATTTGCTGTATTCATTTTATCTGCACACAGAAAGAGGAAGTATGAGGCCTAAAAGAGGTAAACGAAATTTGTAGAGTTGAAGAGATGTACAGCAAAGGGATTCAAAAGTGCAGTGAACAGGAGAAATATACAGATGACAGTAAACAAAGAGAATGCAGAACAGTTTCTTAACAACAGTAGAAAAAGACAAAATCCAGTAAAGCCAAAGTTCAGAAGAAGAGCTGAGTGATATTGAAATGTGTAACTGAAAATGTAAATATTTTTTTGTTGTTTATATTGCTTGTGATGCAAAGGCAATTATCCTAAGGAAAAGACAAAATCCCACTGTAGCATGGAAATTTGTACATATTGTAGTAATTTTAAAAATGGGTTGGATAAAGGGATAAGAAGACAGAAGCCAAAGAGTCATGACCGTTCACTCCAAATTCTTTATGAAATACAAACAGTCATGTGAGAATCTCTATATATAATATCAATTTGATATGCACAAGGAGAGAGAGAGTGTAAATATAGAAAATGCAGAGTATGAAGAATTGAGGAGAAAAGACAAGAAGAAGGAGGAGCTGAGTAGAGAAGAAGGAGGAGCTGAGCAGAGATGATGCAGGGCTGATATGAGGACTGATGGACAACAGAAGAGATGCTACAGAACAGACCTGATATCTGAGGTAAATCAGCAAACATTTCTTGTGATAACTTAAGGAAGTTGGAGCTTCCCTATCAAGTTGCATCTTGATAGCTGTCAGTTGTAGCTGACTGAGGTTGGAGCCTCCTGTAGGTTGGTGCCTGCAGAAAATTAATGGGAGTTGGAGCTTCCTTGCAAGTTGTAGCTTGCAGAATTGAGGTTGGAGCCTCCTGTAGGTTGGTGCCTGCAGAAAATCGGTGGTGAGAGGGAGTTGGAGCTTGCCTTTGCATCACAACAATACTAAGATGTGGTTTTATCCCTTTATGGGTTTCCACTTATATCTGGTGTCTCTGTGCATGATGTTTATGTGTTGATCTGGTTTATATCATCTTTTTAATACTTGCTGCTCTCATATTAAGTCTATTGTTACATTATATTAATGCTTGCTGCTCACATTCTAAGATTACTCACAAGTTAAGTTAAACATGAAATTAAGGTGTAAACAAGTGTTAATGAAAAAGTTTAAAAGTCCATGAATGTGTTAAACTGATTCACCCCCCCCCCCCTCTCAGTTTAACTAAGGGTTCAACAGCCACTACTCCTTACCTTTCCCCTTACTCTTCTTTTTCTCCACCTGCTTTCCCTTGGTTGGTGTGGATATGACCTCTTTGACTTCAGGGGTGACCTCCAATACTTCATCGGATGCTCTCTCAGTAGAGGCCACTGTCTGTGATGACTCAACGGGATTTTTCATAGTCATTCTCCCTCGGAAGATGAACTCGGGGTTGCTACTATCAGAGGGGGTAGCATGCCCATACATGAACAAAGCTCAATATTTACAGAAAATTTCAAGGCACAAGACTTTCAGAATATACAGAACCCAATTTTAAGCTACCCTCTTCCATTTATAGCTTTGGATAGTGAAAAACAGTCGGGTGAAACTTAGTTGAAACTTACCATCAAGGAAACGGTAAAAAATCCTTGGAAATCACTGCATTAATTGCCTACTTCCCGCTCCTTCCAATGGTAAAGTTGGATTTTTACCCATCAGTATTGTTCCAACGGCTATTTTTCACAGCTGTGTATTACCCCTGTGCGCCCAACGCACCTTTCCTGGCTCCCTAACCTGTGGTCGACCACTGCACGTATAACGGCCCTGCCAGCGCGACCCTCTTCTGCGTGGATCCATCCCAATACAGCTACTCCAGCCATATAGTAATTTGGTCTGTGTCGAGTTGGTCCAGTATGGTTTGAGACGGTTGCCATTAACATATCCTGGCAGGGGGTCCCCGCTCAGCGTAGCCAATCTCACCGCACCACCATTCATAATTTATTTTACGATATAAGGTTCCAACAATGTTGGCAGAATTTCCCAGGGTGGCATGCAAACTAGCTGTCATATAATAATATTAGCTTATCTTCTGTAAATGACTTTTTCTAGATATGCCTATCGTGCCAACCTTTTCCTTGGGCCTTCTGAACTTGCTCATGAAAGTTAGCAATGAATCACTACTACATTTGGCGGAAATTCCGACACTTGGTTCCGACGCTTTTGACCAAAGTTCGGAAATTTCCTCAAATTTTTTCCATCCCGCCCAAACCCGTCGCTATACCGACGTTTATAGAAAAGTGTCGCAATACTGACACTTATAAAAGTGTCATGATTGCGACGTTTGGAGGAAGACGTCGCAATTGCGACACTATGGCCGAAAGCGTCGCTATTGAGACGACTCCAGTCGTCGCAAGTGCGACACAATGTCTAGGTGTCGCCATTGCGACGTTTAGGTACCCGTCGCAATAGCGACGCTTTTTCTGCCGTCGGTATAACGACACTTATATGCGCGCCACATAAAAATACGAAACTTATATGCGCGCTACATAAAAATTCGAAACTTATATGCGCGCTACATAAAAATGATTTTATTGTTTCGTATGCGTCGCAATAGCTACATTAACGTCTGATATGACGCGTCGCCCTCGGCTCGCGCGGAGCAGGCATTCACCCTCGGCTCTTGCGGAAAGAACGGCATTTGCCCTCGGCATTCGCGCTCGGCTCTTGCAAACGACATTTGCCCTCGGCATTAAGCCCTCAGCGTTCGCCCTCAGCTCTTGCAGAACAGCATTCGCCCTCAGCTCTTGCAAAATGGTAAGTTCTTACTGCAGGCCCTTCCTCCTATAGTAGGGTTGACTATATTTGGGTTTTTTTGGTCAATTCCATTGGATTGTGTTAGGCTGTAGGGTTCTCTGTAGATGTCAAGAGTCAAGATTCAATACCCTCTATTATCTTCATCACCAATACAAGATTTAAATTTTTCCCAAAGAAACGCTTATTAATTTGGCAGCCATTATTTCTCCCTGCTTTAAAAACCCTACATTTAAATGAAAACAAGCATTGCATTTCAACTACAAAAATTTATTAGTGTTCAAATGTACATGTGTGCTACATTAACGTCTGATATCACACGCGCATTCGCCCTGTGCTCTTGCAGAACAGCATTCGCCCTCAGCTCTTGCAGAATAGCATTCGCCCTCAGCTCTTGTAGAAAAACATTCGCCCTCAGCATTCGCCCTGAGCTCTTGCAGAACAGCATTCGCCCTCAGCTCTTTCAGAACAACATTCACCTTGCATTCGCCCTCAGCTCTTGCAGAACAGCATTTTGCCTCAGCATTCACCCTCAGCGTTCGCCCTCAGCTCTTGCAGAACAGCATTCGCCCTCAGCTCTTGCAAAATGGTAAGTTCTTACTGCAGGCCCTTCCTCCTATAGTAGGGTTGACTCTATTTGGGTTTGTTTGGTCAATTCCATTGGATTGTGTTAGGCTGTAGTGTTCTCTCTAGATGTCAAGAATCAAGATTCAATACCCTCTATTATCTTCATCACCCAATACAAGATTTAAATTTTTTCCAAAGAAACGCTTATTAATTTGGCAGCCATTATTTCTCCCTGCTTTAAAAACCCTACATTTAAATGAAAACAAGCATTGCATTTCAACTACAAAAATCTATTAGTGTTCAAATGTACATGTGTGCATCACTTGTGTAGGGTATTCCTTTTCCACTTGCACATTATCCAAGAATGTGTGCAGTATAGTTCATATTTTTTTTGATTTAGATTGTCTTGAAAAAGGAAAGGTAAATTATTTCCCATGGAAAAAGAAGGTTTTCCCTTTTTATAGGTTGTTTGGACTTACGTGGAAAAATTTATGGTATGCCTTTCATATTATGTAGTTTAAATTTGAATTAACGGATTATTCTACATGAAAATATAATTACCTATGTGATGTCCTTCATCACTAATTAAAATTATAGGGTTTCAATTTCCTAGACTCTAACTCATCTGATGCTAAATTCTAGGTTCTCATTGGTGGATCACTCTTCCATTGATTTCCTTTCCCTCTGGATCTTGTCATACTTAAAAGTCATCAATGATACATATATTATTTCAGGTATCCCAAAAGGCTTTATAGTAGAACATATTGTGAAGTTTTTTTGACACTTGAGGATTCTTTTTAGAACTGCAACGCGGTCTATGCTATCGAGTTATATATCAAGAAACTTGTCCTTAATAACCACACTATGAGGTAGTTGGGACATAGCATATGAAGTTGTGTGATGAGTCCATATCACAGGTCTATTCTGGTGACAAAAGTGAAGACACGTAATGATAGTTATTATGTTAACATTACTAGAAACATTTTCGAAATTATCCATGCTATCAAGATGTCAAAATTCCAGGCATTGGGTGTCAATACTCGTAGCTAATAGATAATAATAATAATATAAAAAAATCACAACTTTATTCTTGAAATATGATTGTTACACATTGGTAACCTAGTTCATGATTTACTATCACCCAAAGATTGCAAAACAAACTTAAAATATAAATTAAACCAACATGAGAATCCAACTAAGGGT
Organism: Pinus albicaulis; assembly: GCA_034641835.2. Classification (NCBI taxonomy): domain Eukaryota; kingdom Viridiplantae; phylum Streptophyta; class Pinopsida; order Pinales; family Pinaceae; genus Pinus; species Pinus albicaulis. The sequence continues at coordinate 1,538,446,222 of CM076570.1, read as the reverse complement.
TTCTCGACAAAATCATGCCATAACCTGGCATTTTGAAACCAAAATTTGAATCCATCATAAGTAATACAATGCAAACTTAGATGGATTTTCAATGCATGTTTGCATGCTACACTTATTCTCTGTCTAGATATCATTTTTTAAATGGAACCATTAGTCAAGCCCACAGTCCTTTTTATGTGAAAAATTTCAGCTCTATTTGAGCTCTTTTTTTCTCCACCACCTCCATAAACCAGTGTTACACGGGGTCTCTCCCCCCCCACCTAGGGGTCTAGATTCCTCGCCCCCTCGCACTCCGGGGTCTTGGGGACTTCTAGGGGATGTTTCCCTCACGCCCCCTCACGCCCCCTCACACCCCCTTTCATGCCCCCTCACGCCCCCTCACACCCCCCGTCACGCCCCCTCACGTCCCCTCACCGCCCCTTTTAGTTTATGGTTTCGTGTTAAAAGTTGATGTGCCACTTAGCATATTTGAGAATCCAAGTGATTTTGATTCAGATGGTGACATGGTTGATCTTGATATATTCGTGCAGAAGTTGGATGCAGACACTAGTGGGGCATTAACTTGAGCATTTATGCTCATTTATCATTATGATGATATCATTTGATATTCATATGTTATGTTTTATGTTTTATGTTTCAGACATAACTTATTTGCGTTTAAGTTTTATGTTTCGGACTTGAGTTGTAAACTTCAGTTTAAACTCTATTTTGAATCTTGATATAATATGTCATATGATATCTTAAACTTTATTTTCATTGTACATTGTTAGTAGTTACATTAATGATTATATATTTACAAACTTAAAAACTTACATGCATGATTGTATGATGTACGTTTTAACTTTTAACTTTTAAATTTGTTTCAATTATATGATTCATCATTCATCGATTTGTAATTTTATCATTTATGATTTATCTTTCATGATGCAAGTGTATGATGACTGTATATACATTCCTTGCAAAAATATAGTTACATTTTAAATATTAAATTTTATAATTTTTATGACCCCGACGTCCCCCCACGTTTTCTGAAAATTGGTAGGGAGCTTTTGCATAGGCCGCTCCCGCGCTCCCTCGCCCCCTCACTCCCACCTCCAGGGGACTTGGTGGAACATTGCCATAAACATATGCAAACATATATCATGATCTTGGAATTCCATTACATATGTATGTGCCAATGTTCCATAATCATGCCCCATCATCAATTTAAGAAATTTCCATTGAATATCAAATTATGGAGGGGGGAAACTTTTTGCTGCAACATTTGGCTCAAAATCAGGGACCATCTCCGTATGAGGTGAATGAGAACTATAGATATTTGAAGAAGTAGATTAGTGCCTTTTCCTCTGGCCATGGAGTCATATACGGTCATCCATCACAAAAATTTGTCTTTGTTCATTCTCACCTTGAAAGTTGCAAAAATTCATGCCCTAATTGAAACGACACTAAATTTGAAAGATATAATAAAAATGCAAGCTAGAAGTGCCCTATTAATACAAAGGGAAAACCTTCCTACCTACCCTAACTGAGATAAATTTTTATTGAATAGGAAACATGCTATTTCCTATGGAGTTGATCCAATAACTTGTTAAATGTATGGGACTAAGTCATGCATTTGATTTCCAGGGAAACATGCACATGAAGAGAAAAAGTGCAGAATTAATGGAAAATCCATACATGCCACTTATAAAAACTACACCGAAAGGTCAAAAAATACTTAAGGCCTTAACTTAATTTGAATCCAAAAATGACAAAACGGGATTAGTGAAAACACGAGAGTGGTGTGGGTGAACAACATAAATAAAAAGTGAAGATACCTTTCCCCAAGATGCCTTTGTCACCGTTGTATGAAAGCATGTTTTCCTTTCCCTTTATACATGCAAGTGAATGCATTATAGGTATGGTGTTTTCCCAGAATAGGAGAAGCCTACTTAAATATATCATTCGTGGATTGAATGTTTGGGTGCCTTAATGTGCAATGACATGTTTCCAGGACTGAATTCAATGCAAGGCATATTTGAAACTCTAACTCTGTCTTTCGGTGTCTTATTAGAAATTTTTTTAGTTTTCATTTTGTGTTTTCAAGTTAGATATTTTTTTCAAGTTTTTACATTTATAATTTTATTGCAATGTGGCAGACTGATCAGAGCAGTGCAGGAACAACCCTGAGACGGGATGATCGCGGAAAGAGGCCAGCGGAAGAACATGTAAAGTGCCAGCATTGCTCTATCTTCAGGTATTTTAGTTATTTACATAATTGAAATAACATTAATTTTGTTCAAATATGCAGACACTTAGCCATGGTACGCCTGATGATTCCCTCTTTGAGGAAGAGCTTTCTTCATCCCTATCTCCAGTGTTCCTGTTTCAAAAAAAGGCACGAGATGCAAGGTCGGAATTTAATACTTTGATAGACGCGCCTCAAACACCTGAAACAGAAGAGAGGATACAACATCTTATGAGGCAGCTAGAAAGATATCAGGTAATAATAAAAAGTCAAAAGGATTTTTTTTTTGTTCTGCATGAGATGAATTGTGATAGTTTGATTTTTAATTTTTACATTGACTAAACTAACAAAAAGTTCTTTTGTATGTAGCGTTTTTTGGCATTTGCTGAACCCGGTGTTGGTGGTAGTGGGACACAAGGGCAAGAGATTGCCCAACAACCCTCTCGTACACCTTCTAATCCTTTAGGTGCTAGCCAAGAAACACACCCTGCCCAAGCTGACACCCAGCCAACTGCTGAACGTGTTGGCAATGATGAGGCTGATATGGCCAACTACATTATTGCGTTTCCTGGAGCTACACGTGTCAGCTCCACGGGGACCATTAATGGCACGTTATTGGTGAACGATGAGGGTGTCCCTATAAAGCATGTACAACTCCCAGGTAAATTTTAATATTTTAACTATTTCATGTACTTTATCTAAAACATATTTATCATGATTTTTATTTTTAAATTAATGATAATATCTTCTTCTTTTTTGGTTTTATTCTGTGTAGGAAACAATGAGTTCTACAGGATTCTGGAGAGCCATGTGTTGGTAATTTTTGGCCCAACCATACGTACAGGGTGGAATTCCCAGAATTCCAACCTGAAAAAAGAACTTTTAGATTATCTAGAAGCCCTTTTTGGGGTCGGCACATTTGACAGAAAAGCGGTGACTCAGGTAGCCGGCAAATATTTGAAATATACCAGGGACACCTATAGGACACAATTGCAATTTAACCCTAGATATGAGCATCCTCTCGCAGTTTCAGAGAGTGAGTGGAGAGCACTCATCCATGACGGAAAAGAGAAAAGGGCAAAGAAAGAAGGAAAAATGCCAACTAGACCCGCAAGGTAAATTACAACTTTAATTCAATAGCTTTAATTTTCTTTATGTCTAAAATAAAAGTGTGCTACGTCATATCTAACTTCAATCTTTTGATGCTAGGTTGCCTGACACCTCAAAGGCAACCAAAGCTAGGATAGAGAAAAAGGGCCATCACAAGCTCGGCCAGGGTGGCTACTTGAAATTAGCTGCAAGAATTGTAATTAAGTAGCTAAACATCTTATAATTAATTGTATCGACTTCCAACGTTTTTGTAATCCTATCAGATATGATTAAAAATACACAATCATATGTAATGTAGGGTGATGACTTCGAAACAGAAACTACAGAGGAAGATAAAAATATCGCTTTCCGTTTTGGCTATCAAGCTGTAGTTGAACGTCGCAGAAGCTTGGGGCAGGTCCCAAGATCTAGAATGCCTGATAAGGTAAAACATTAACCTTTCAATATTTTGTTTTCGTCCATAAATTTAATGTCTAACAACTTTGTTTAAATCAGGGGAGCAGCACTACCGACGAGGCAAATAACCCAGTTTTAGAGCCAGATGTAGATGATCCTCACGTGCAACCTGATCATTGTAGTGGGGACCAGGCTGACAATGCTGTTATCAGTGAGGGCCGTGACGGTAATTAATTTCCACTTATAATTTTTTCTAATTATACCTTGATGGTTTTCCTTATAACGTTTTTTGTTTAAATGACAAAGAATGTTTCCCTTGAGGATCTTACCACCAGAGAGGAAGACAGGGCAACAGTCCCAACGGCGACAACTGGTGCACCAGGTAAATAATCTCATTGCAATTTTTTTTATTAATATTACCGAACTAGTTCAATGATATTTAAAAACCGATAATTAAAATTTAATTATTATCTGTTTTTGGAGGCGATGCCCCGTCACTGGATGAGACCAGACATCGTGACAATGCAACTAGGTCAGCGGCGACAACTGGTGCACCGGGTAAATAATCTCATTGCAATTTTTTTTATTAATATTACCGAACTAGTTCAATGATATTTAAAAACTGACAATTAAAATTTAATATTATCTGTTTTTGTAGGCGATGCCCCGTCACTGGATGAGCCCAGACATCGTGAATACGCAGCTAGGTCAGCAGTGCGGGTTGAAAGGCACGAAACAGGAGCAGAGCACGATGATATTGATGATGTAATTAGGAGCTTTAAAAATAGGAAGAAGAAAAAGAAAATTTGAAAATGTAAAATATTGTATTATTATAAGACAAACGTTACCATACTTGGAACGTTTTTTGCGTTATATAAAAAACTCATTTATCATACTATTTTTATGTCAAGCATTAATTGCAATGTTTCCTTGCGTTTTTTTGTTGAATTGTTTTTTTATTAGTTATTGAATATTTTTTTTTATGCTCATGAAAGTAAAAAATGAAATATAGATTGGGTATTGGGGAATTGAGAGTGATGTGAGGGGTGGGGGAGGGGCCATAAGAGCTTCCACCTTCACGTGGTTGGCCCTGTTTAGTAGAGAATAATTTATTGGAGCGATTTAATCTTGGATAAAACCTCCCTTGATCCAGCGTAGCAACAAAAAAGTCACTGTTGACTTAGTTGCTACTCTTTCAGATCGTGGGAGGCTTGTTCCAAGTTCATGCGACTCCAATAAATTGTTCTTGAAACGAAGAGGAGCTTATTCGGGTATGTTTTGACATTTTCAACATATGTTCTAACATTATCATAAGAATGCATCTTAGAGTAAAAAATACTACATCAATTACTTGTATTTATTGTATAGATAATGATGGATTTTGATTGACTTGGCAGTGTAGGTACAAATCCTCTTGCATCATGAGCAATACAACTTGCCAACCAGGGCCATGTCTAGGATATTTTTGCTTGTGCGCTTGACCAGGTTCGTAATGTCACATTTTGTAAGTTCCTTTACAATTCATAATTCAATATTAAGCTTGTTCATGATTATTATCTAGGTTTTTTGTATGTGTTTTTTCATCTATTTGATTGTAAGAAACTATGCATGTTTCCTGTTGTTCACTATGATTTCTCCCATTACCACTCCCAGGATGAATCCGACTTTATTGTTACATAGGTTACTTTATTGTTACTATGATTTCTCCACTTACGATTTCATAGGTTACATCATGTAAAGTTGTCAATCTCAGGTTGGTGATGAGCTTTAGTTCTCCAGATTTGGGGCTTTTCTGATATTTTCTCCCTCATGTCATTTCTGCATCACCTCGTTGTTTGAGCATGCCAATTGTCTACCACTTGTACCAATTGGCACATGTCAATCTCTGAGTGGTGCCACATTTCACCTATTTTCAGTGAGAGTTTAGGGTTTCTCTAACATAGCTTCAGAAATCCGATTCAGTGCCTCCTTGAATATTGTCACATAATACTCATGGTTTGGATTGATGAGCATGTTCTGAATGGTTGGTTGATTCATAAGAACCACCCATATAGTCATCTTGAGATATTTTAGAAGGTTTCTCGAGTTTCCTTTTTCACCGTTTCTAGTGGGTGGGATGGTGTGGGGTGATCCATCAATACTGGTGCTCTTGTAGTAGGGAATTTGTTTTGGGGATATAAAGGAGCATTTGATGTAGATATCCCATTGGATGCATTCATAGATGGGCACGAGAGGTCAAGAATTTAAATTAAAAATATGCAACCTCTAGCATGGCAACTTGAAGGCTGCGAGAGACACTGGTTAAAGATTGTTTTGTGCTGGCCTTAATATATTCGTGATTTCTTTCTATTATCTTAATGCAAATATATAGTCCGGTCTCATTAAAATGAGGATTGTGGTTGTATTTCTCTTTGGTTGTTTCTCTCTTAATGCTCCGGAAGTTGCCAAAAGTTGCGATAGTTGTTTAGTTTGCCTGTTACAACTTAAAAGTGGTTTTTAGCAATGGGAGTCATGTTTTTTAAGGTTCATACTAATATGAAGATCTTGTAATTCTATATTCGGCATAAGAGAAGATGGCCTCTGCTTTGGGCGGTGTGACAATAATTGCCACATCTACCTCATTGGGTAACAATGGAAAGGGGAAGAAGTTGGGTGCAATGTTTGATAATTATGGCAGACAATTGTCTTCTCTTTCAGTTTTTTCACCCATTTCCTTTAATCGCTCAAGCAGAAGAGGGACTCTGAGATTATGCAACAGAGAGAAGGTAGCTAATACAAGAGCTATGGAAAAGGAGTTGTACTTCAACAAGGATGGCTCGGTGACAAAAAAATTGCAGGTCAGAGAAAAAATTATGTTTAAAGGAAGGTCACCTGCACGTGAAACTTCACTGCGGTGGATCTTTCCTTGTCCACTTATATTCGATTTTAATGTGTTATTTTAATTTTTCATGGAGGGTTGTTTTGGCATATGGTCTGGCATTCAATTGCACACTTACTGAAAGCATTGTCAATTTGTCTTGCGGGCGGTGTGAACAAACTTGCTGATCTTGTTGGAGTCACCCTTGGGGCGAAGGGAAAAATGTTGTCTTGGAGAGCAAGCATGGTTCTCCGAAAATAGTTAATGATGGTGTGACGGTAGCTAAGGAGGTAATTTGTAGATGTGTGCTCTGGTTTTCTTTTTAACATTGTATTAGTTCCCCCTCTTAAATGTCTTAGATTTGGTAGGCATAATTTGAAAACTCAAAGGTGAAAGGAAACATATTTGTTACCCAGTGGTCTACTTGGCCTATGGACTAGCCACATTAGAGTAATGCATAAAGATTTTCACAACAATAAAAGGAAAGGGTTATGGCTGAGTCAAATTTTTTTGTTATTGATAGTGTAATGAAATGTATCTCAATGCTATGGTTTTGGCCTTTTTATTGGTTGAATTAGAGGACCCAGTTGAAAATATTGGGGCCAAGTTGGTAAGGCCAGCTGCGGCAAAGACAAATGATTTAGCTGGGGATGGAACCACAACATCTGTTGTTCTTGCACATGTTAGAATATTGAAAAATTCCAGAACAATGAATGGAGAATAAATCTCCCTTCCTCTAACACAGAGAAAATAAAAATTTCTTTGACAGGAGACAGAGTTTCAATACTTTGAAAACAAACTTCTATTCCCTTCAATAAATAAAAAAAAAACTATTACACTACTTCCTCACTGAGAGGGATTACAAAATTATGACTGCTACAAAACGCAGTGCATAAAACCAACTCACTGTCTGTTCAAAACAAACATACTCTGTCTCTAAAACACTCTGCTGTGTTTTTCCCTTTCGCACTACTATGCATACACACTTAAAAAGTTACACTCAGTCTTTCACTTTTTACACACTGCTGTGTAATAAAAAATTTACGTACTGTCTATAAAAAAAACTACCAAGATTTTTCGACCTTTTTATTTTTATATGCCGTAACATATAAAACATATTATAATAAACCCTCTTTTAAAAAAAATAAAATTAAAACTAAATTCTATGGCCCACCTTTCATTTCACATATGATATATATATAACATATGCTTAAAACATATGTATATATTAAACTATCAAAACATTAAAGAACCCTTTCTGTCAGACTTCAAAAGTCTGAATAGATTGAATTTCAAATCAAATTCACGTTCCAAAATGGGATGCTGACGTCTACCTAATTTTAACTCGAATTCTCAATCCAATGTGCCCTATAAAAAATTCGGGTCCGGTTTTCAGGTTTTCAGATTCCCTTCAATTTCATGCGATCCAATATTAATGCTCCACGTGTCCTCCTTTTGAATTTACAAAACTGTCGGGTAAATTTCTGTTTTTTTACTCAATCCAATGTGCCCTATAAAAAATTCGGGTCCGGTTTTCAGGTTTTCAGATTCCCTTCAATTTCATGCGATCCAATATTAATGCTCCACGTGTCCTCCTTTTGAATTTACAAAATTGGGGGGTAAATTTCTGTTTGTTTAATTTCTGGTTGGTGAATTGCGTTAATGTTGGTTGTTGTGTTTAAATACAATCTTGTACAGAAATATGGCTGCGACCGTCTACAAAAAAAACTTGCAGGAATTTTAAATGCTGAATTAAATTTCTGGATGGCATGCAAGAAACCTCCAAAAAAAAATGTTGTTGTTGCATCCGTCCTTCTGCTGCAGCAGTTGAAGTTAAAATTCAACATCACAGGGTTTAATAAGTGAGGGTGTAAAGGTAACTTTTTGTCGATAGTACTGGATTAAGATCATCTATTCATTTTTGTAGGGTCTTATGGTGTTTGGTTTTTTAGTTTTTGGTTGGGCTTATTGAGTCTAAGATAGTTTTAAGGTGAAAAAATTGCTATCGATTATTAAAATTACTAGGGGCATTGACAAGACAATAAAGGTCCTTGTTTCGGAACTCAAAATTTTGTCAAAGGAGGTAAACGCTTGCCTTTTGAGTAAGCTGGTTTTCCTTTTTGCTGATGGTTTGGTGTATCTAATTGAATTAGTTGCCTAAGGTATTTTTGGTTGCAAACTCCTTTTCATTTTTCATACAGTATTGGCCTTGTGGAATACATTTGATTGTGTGGTCTTGTTAGATCTACAACATTTGTAGTTGTTTAGTCTTATGGCCGAGGTGCACTTTTATTATGGAAATAGTTATTGAAATATTGTCATTTAATCCTTACAGCAGGGTAGCATGTTGAGAAGTTTCTTGTGAAACATTTGGTATTCAAAATGACACTTGATCCTATATAGCATCATGCACTTTCAAAATTCATATTCAAAGTGTGCCAGACAATTCTTGCAAAATTTCAAATATTTATGTTGTTTTAAACCATTATCTTTTTCATGTATTGGATGCTGAAAATGTGAAAAAGACTTTGGTATGAAACCAACTGGTGAATAATTTCCAGCAAAAAAACCACTTCCAAGACATGATTTAGAAGTAGAACATATGTACTTATGTAGCATAGAAATATATCCTTGATGCATTGTCGATGTTTGGCTAGGGTTATTTTTGGAGAAAATAACTCCTTATTCCTAGAATAGTGATCTTCAATACAAGTAAATGCCAGAGAAGAGAGATCATCGTGTGACGCAACAAAACTAAAATTGGACCCCCAAGGAGAGCTGGTGTGTCTACAATTGCTCTGTCAGCATTTTCCCTTGGTGTACCCCGTTCTTTTCCTCCAGCCTGAGTCTTAATTGACTTCTTCTTTCTTCGTGTTTATTTATCAAATTCGTAGAATTTGATAAATAAATAATATCCACAATGGTTGGACTTTAATTTATATTCCCGACTTTATATTATCTCCAATCCTTATAACCAATGTTTAACTTTCAACACTTTTTATTTATACTCCACGTTTCTTTTTAAATAAATAACTTGTAATGAACTTTCGGCTCTATATTTCACCACCCAGCCTTACAACAATCACGCTCCATACTTATGCTAATTATCCACCAATCGTTTAATTAAACAATTTCATTATACTCCGGCCCCACCTATATATATCAATAACCAATCAAACACTCGTATCGTACCTAGCTATCCTCCGCACACCTTAGTTAACCTCCGGGCAAGTTCAACGTGCGACCACCATCAGATGGCCCTTCTCCAAATCAACGACTCTTGGAAATTTCGCTCGGCTTCCAACGTCGGGCTTTAACGTGCGATGGCGCGGGTTAAACGGTGGTTTTACGGGGGTCACTTCGCCACGTGTCACATTCCCTATGGAATCGCTCGCGAATAGGAAATACTGCCTACTCCGCAAAAGCGGTGCGATATGGGCAACCCGCTTTTGTGATTCCGCTCGTGGTTTTGGTAGAGGGCTTGACCACGGGTGCAAGTCTGGTTCCGCTATCCTTTTGTTTGTTAACTCATGTCCAATCCTCAGGTCAGGTTTCGAAAGCACAACAATTTTGTCTCTTTATTAAGCGGGATTTTTATATTTGAACAATTTTCATGACCCCGGTTCTCTACACAGACCTCGCCTTGGATATTTTTACATAAAAATGATTGTTCTCAATAATTATTTATATAACTTTTCCACATGTTTAGTGTGGTATTCCCATGATTTATTATAAATATGTGTATTATCAAAGAAAACCAACACAAATTTTATAAGATGGGATCAAACAAAATTGTTCTTAAGTCGAGCCCGTTGGACTTCAAATGGCGATAAACCATAATTCAAACCAAATTCGCGTTCCAAAATAGCCTGCTGACGTCGGCCAATTTTGTGACGCGAATTTCTTATCAAATTCGCCCTAATATTTTATGGGTCCGGATTTCCACTGCGCGAGCGGCCCAAACAAAGATCCGCTCCAATCAATTTCTGCCACGTGTCCTCAATAAAAACTTTCCCTGCTCCCGGCTGCGAGTGCATTCGATGGCGTTTAAGGTGATGGGACATGGATATGGCGATTTCATATCAATCGCATTAACATTTAACGCTGTTTAATTAAGTTTTCACATCAAATCCGCATTAATTAATTTTTAACACTGTTCAAGATCGGACCTCCACTCCTCTTAGCGATTCCGGACGCTCCAATTTGATCCGGCCTTCGGCTCTCATTATTAATGATCAGAGATTAATTATGACGGGCATCCTATGATTGCATTGCAGACGGGTCGACAAAATGGCGTTTAGCCATGGTTTTTCAGACAAGCCGGTTGCTGGATTACACTGCCTGCTAACTGTGACGATAAGGAGAAGTGGCCAGCTGAACTGCTGCCTAGACCTTGCTGCATATTTTCATTTCTCTCGGTTCTGTCTCTGTCTGTCTTCCTCTGTTAATTGGAATTCTGCTTCTTCGTCTCCTCTTGTGCCCACTGCGCCTGAGATTTCACCCATGCCTCACGTGCGTCATAGGATGCGTTGCCGCAGGGGGAGCACTAGAGGTCAACCCCGACGCGCTCCCTCCAGCCCCTCAACAGAGTCGACTTCCGGCCAGTCTAGTGATTATTACTTAGGTCGATATCCAAATACTAGGAGTGGGCGGGGTCAGCTTGTAGGATCTGGCCACCGTATGGATTCCCTTGCTCCTGGCTTCCCCACCGCTAGTTCACCTTCTCCCACGATGCGCACTGCGCAATTTTCCTTTAATTGCTCTCTCAACCGCCCGCGAATCACGGCTTTAGTCATTATGGTATTCCGCGAGGAGGCCCAAATGGAGGAAGAATGCACCCGTCCAGCGGGTCTGAGCTCGGAAAAATCCGACCAGCATTCGGGCCTTCAGGAGGGGAGCCGTGGCATGCATGTGGAGGTAGCACCTAGCGATCCTGGACCTTCCAAAGGATGGTGCCGAATCATGGAGGAACCACCGGAGGAGTAGTTTGGTTAATTTGTTTTTCTTGCTTAGCAGGCCCACTTAATTGGGCTTCTTTTAGTTTATTTTACTGTGTTGGACCTTTGTAATATTTTTGAATTTTGTAAATTAAACGTTCAAGACTGGTTTCCCCGTATGAGGGCAGTCTTCTTAATTTTTTGATTTTTTGATGACAAATTTGCCATGAGTATGGCCAGGCAATGTTTTTGACTTCGGTGTAATTTTATTCGCAATGTTAATAGATTAACTTTACTTTGAATTCTCACATGATTAGCGTTTTCCTTGATCTGTTCAAGGATTTTGGGTACTTTAATTTGTATTTGGAACAATGGACGTCGGTACTCTATATGTTGCTTTACTGTTCTACATACTGCTATTTCACTTTCTTATAGATGCCTCGGGCATATTTGGATGCTTTCTCAGATTGTCGATAATCTCCATGTGGACCGTTACTGGGTTTTATATCAAGTCCCTGTATGTGACATGGGGTATTTTTCTATCACTGTCTGGGGTGGGAATTCCACTTTTCTGGATGGATATTTGGGTTCCAATCTTCAGATGTGAAAATGTAATGAATTCATGGACTGTTTTACTTCATATAATATATTCAAAACAACGTTTTTTCTCTTGTGAAAAAAAAATGATTAATGTTTATCACTCTGCCTTCAAAACTAGCGATCCTGGTCTATGTTGCTGGTTTATTGATATGGTCTGATGGTCTTTTTATATTTTGGACATATCACACTCCTCACATGATTAGCGTTTTTCTATGTTCAAGGATTTTGGGTACTTTAATTTGTATTTGGAACAATGGACGTCGGTACTCTATCTGTTGCTTTACTATTCTACATACTGCTATTTCACTTTCTTATAGATGCCTCGGGCATATTTGGATGCTTTCTCGGATTGTCGATAATCTCCATGTGGACCGTTACTGGGTTTTATATCAAGTCGTTGTATGTGACATGGGGTATTTTTCTATCATTGTCTGGGGTGGGACTTCCACTTTTCTGGATGGATATTTGGGTTCCAATCTTCAGATGTGAAAATGTAATGACTTCATGAATTGTTTTACTTCATATAATATATTCAAAACAACGTTTTTTCTCTTGTGAAAAAAAAATGATTAATGTTTATCACTCTGCCTTCAAAACTAGCGATGCTGGTCTATGTTGCTGGTTTATTGATATGGTCTGATGGTCTTTTTATATTTTGGACATGTCACACTCCTCACATGATTAGCGTTTTTCTCTGTTCAAGGATTTTGGGTACTTTAATTTGTATTTGGAACAATGGACGTCGGTACTCTATCTGTTGCTTTACTATTCTACATACTGCTATTTCACTTTCTTATAGATGCCTCGGGCATATTTGGATGCTTTCTCAGATTGTCGATAATCTCCATGTGGATAGTTACTGGGTCTTATATCAAGTCCCTGTATGTGACATGGGGTATTTTTCTATCACTGTCTGGGGTGGGACTTCCACTTTTCTGGATGGATATTTGGGTTCCAATCTTCAGATGTGAAAACGTAATGATTTCATGGACTGTTTTACTTCATATAATATATTCAAAACAGTGTTTTTTATCTTGTGAAAAAAAAATGATTAATGTTTATCACTCTGCCTTCAAAACTAGCGATGCTAGTCTATGTTGCTAGTTTATTGATATGGTCTGATGGTATTTTTATATTTTGGACATATCACACTCCTCACATGATTAGTTTTTTTCTCTGTTGCAGGATTTTGGGTACTTTAATTTGTATTTGGAACAATGAACGTCGATACTCTATCTGTTGCTTTACTATTCTACATACTGCTATTTCACTTTCTTATAGATGCCTCGGGCATATTTGGATGCTTTCTCAGATTGTCGATAATCTCCATGTGGACCGTTACCGGGTTTTATATCAAGTCCCTGTATGTGACATGGGGTATTTTTCTATCACTGTCTGGGGTGGGACTTCCACTTTTCTGGATGGATATTTGGGTTCCAATCTTCAGATGTGAAAATGTAATGACTTCATGGACTGTTTTACTTCATATAATATATTCGAAACAACGTTTTTTCTCTTGTGAAAAAAAAATGATTAATGTTTATCACTCTGCCTTCAAAACTAGCTATGCTGGTCTATGTTGCTGGTTTATTGATATGGTCTCATGGTCTTTTTATATTTTGGACATATCACACTCCTCACATGATTAGCGTTTTTCTCTCTTCAAGGATTTTGGGTACTTTAATTTGTATTTGGAACAATGGACGTCGGTACTCTATCTGTTGCTTTACTATTCTACATACTGCTATTTCACTTTCTTATAGATGCCTCGGGCATATTTGGATGCTTTCTCAGATTGTCGATAATCTCCATGTGGACCGTTACTGGGTTTTATATCATGTCTTTGTATGTGACATAGGGTATTTTTCTATCATTGTCTGGGGTGGGACATCCACTTTTCTGGATGGATATTTGGGTTCCAATCTTCAGATGTGAAAATGTAATGACTTCATGGACTGTTTTACTTCATATAATATATTCAAAACAACGTTTTTCCTCTTGTGAAAAAAAAAATGATTAATGTTTATCACTCTGCCTTCAAAACTAGCGATGCTGGTCTATGTTGCTGGTTTATTGATATGGTTTGATGGTATTTTTATATTTTGGACATATCACACTCCTCACATGATTAACGTTTTTCTCTGTTGCAGGATTTTGGGTACTTTAATTTGTATTTGGAACAATGGACGTCGGTACTCTATCTGTTGCTTTACTATTCTACATACTGCTATTTCACTTTCTTATAGATACCTCGGGCATATTTGGATGCTTTCTCAGATTGTCGATAATCTCCATGTGGACCGTTACTGGGTTTTATATCATGTCTCTGTATGTGACATGGGGTATTTTTCTATCATTGTCTGGGGTGGGACTTCCACTTTTCTGGATGGATATTTGGGTTCCAATCTTCAGATGTGAAAATTTAATGACTTCATGGACTGTTTTACTTCATATAATATATTCAAAACAGCGTTTCTCGTCTTATAAAGTTTCATTTTTTTTTTTTTAAATTGAACCCTCCGTCGGTCTACCGACGCCTTGTAGACGTCGAAACTGCGACAACCTAGAAACGTCGGAAGAGAGATAGTATAAAAACATTGGACCAAATTTCGTCGGAATTGCGACAGATTACAAACGTCGGAAGAGCGACGTTCCAAACGTCGGAAGAGCGACGTTCCAAATGTCAGACCACATAGCATCGGCATTGCGACATCTTACAGACGTCGGAAGAGCGACGTCCAAAACGTCAGAACACGTTGGGTCGGAATTGTGACCGTTTACAAGCGTCGAAAGAGCGACGTTCCAAACATCGAACCACATTTCATCAGAAGTGCAATAGTTTACAAATGTCGGAGGCGCGACAGTTTGTGAGACGTCGGAAGAGTGACGCTTGCTCGGAAGCGATGGAAGAAGTGTTGATAGTGCGACACTTTTTACGTGCGTCGGAACTGTGACGGCATGACAAACCACGGTTTGTCCGCCCTCGAACTATCGCTCTTGCGACGAATATGTGTCAGAATAGCGACGAATTGGCCATCGGAATTTCTGCCAAATTTTCTAGTGAATTGATCTTCTTCCAAGGTGACTAGCTGCGCTAGGCGTTCCTCCATGATATCGGGCTTCGCCATGTTCGTAAAGGCCGTGATGTGCAAGCTAGGAATGATATATTCCATGGGCATAATGGCCTCATTTCCATAAACCATCCAGAACGGTGTTTTCCCAGTCAATTTCTTGCACGTGGTCCGATAGGCCCAAAGGACCGACAGGATGTGCACGTCCCAATCACTTCGTTCAACATTACAAACCTTGGTAAGTGCCTGTTCCAAAATTTTATTAAAACCTTCTACCGTTCCATTTTCTTGCGGGTGATATGGGGTACTTTTTGCATGGTGGATTCAAAACTCCTCAATCAAAGCTTGTATTGTGTCATTAATGAAATGCGTACGTCTATCGCTCATCAAGATCTTCAGAAAACCAAACCTGGTTAGAATATGCTCAAAAATGAAGGGTGCAGCGGTATCTGTAGTACAGTGCTTCACAGCTTGCACTTCCACCCATCTAGTTACATAATCAGTCGCGGTGAGGATGTAGTGGGCACCTATCTTCTTACATGGTGGGTTGATGGGCCCAATGAAGCCTATTGCCCATTTATCAAACGACTGCAGGACCATTTGTGGTTGTAAGGGAATTTCATCCCTGTGCTATGGTCTTCTTGTCCTTTGGCATGTGTCGCAGGCTTTGCAATAGTTGTGAGAATCGCTATGTAGTGTGGGCCACCACAGCCCAACTCTTAAGATCTTCTACATCGTTGATTTTCCTGCGTAGTGACCTCGAGCTATGCCTCCATGGGCTTCTACTAGAATGGCTTGGCTATCATGCTCCAGTACGTATCTCTGCAGTACCTCATCAGCTCCCAGATTATACAAGAGGCTCGCAATGAGGGTAAAGTCAGCTACGCAGGTTACCAGCTCTCTTTTTTGTTGTACCAAATATTCTGCAGGTGCCATCCCCATAGTTAAGAATTGAATAATATTGGCAAAGTGATCATCAACCACATTAATAGCAAATAGTTGCGCATTGGGAAATCTTTCCTCTAGGTTGGTTGGTTCTTCACCATTCTCGATTCGAGACAAGTGGTCTTGATCCAGGTGGATATTGGTGGCCACCCGCCTATTCCACTTGGGGCCCCACCATTGTCTCTTTCAGTTTTTCAGTTTCGGCAAAAATTGCTATTTTTAGTAGTTTTTCGGGTCCTAAACTTCTGGAGGCATTTTGAGGCCCTAAACGATGTTTTTTGGGCATCATTTGTCTAGAAAATATGATTCCATTCCAAAATCAGTATTTTTGGCGACATTTGTAGTCCTTGGATAGATATTTCTAACAATGTATCACGTGCATCAAACGGAGATATTATGCCAAAGTTACATCCGCAGGAAGTTGAAACACCAATTTACCCAAACGGGGCCCATAGTTTTGGTGCTTCATCTCCTATGGTTAGGTTTTTGGACGTCTAGGGTTTTCCATTGTTTCTAAATAATAAATAGGCCCTCGAGCCTCATTGTAAAGCATTTCAGAGGCCTGTAGCCACCACATCTCTTCTTAGAGATAAGCTACCAGCACCCTAGCTAGTTTATTTCCATTCTGTCTATAAGCAAATTTTAGTTCTTTGATATTAATGAAATGAAGTGTTATTTCCATTTCATCTTTTTATTTATGGTTATATATGTATTATGTTGCGTTCCTACATAAATTTTTATCAGTGGTATCATAGTGGTCTGCTTTTTCTCGAGCCTTCTTTGCATGTCCCCAACGAGGTCGGGGTATAAGGAGTTAGGGCTCGATCTGGTGGAAGCCTTGCAAGATCAGCCTCACAAACCCTGATGGACACCCATGGGGGACGAAAAGAAATATGAGGGAGCAGGAGATCCTATCAAAATATTTCTTGAGGAGGCCCTCGAAAAACAAAGGAACGCAATGATGGATAACTTTGCCCAGATCCTTCAAAGACTGCCCACTGGCGGCGCATCTGCATCCAACAGCCACTCTGGAGGCGCGACTCCCTTTAAGGTAAAAGTAAACTTTGACATTACCATATTTGAGGGTCAAATATATGCAGATGTCGTAGATGTATTGTTGAATCTATTAGAAGGATATTTCTCGGTTCATGACTTTTTCGTCCGAGAGAAGATTATTTTTGCACTCCTTAAAGCTACCCCCCATGTCAAGGACTGGTGGGAAACCTACTATGAGAAAAAGGACGAGACAAAACCCTCTCTGTTCTCAGTCATACCCACTTGGAATTATTTTCGAGATGCCATCAAGGAACAATACTATTTCGTGGGGAGTTATGAGGACAAGTACATACAATGGACCACGATGTGGCAATAAAGGGATCAGAATGTGCATGAGCTGACGAATCTGTTCCATACCCTACGCACAAAGTTGGGTATCAAATATTCAAAGAAACATTTGGTGCTAAAGTATCACAGTTGTGTACACAGATACATTCAGGAGGAAATGGAGTTCCTCAACATCTCCTCACTTGGTACGACCTACCGGTATGCTGCCAAGATTGAGCAGAAATTCAAACAAAAGAAGCGAGACTTTGGATATGTGAATCAAAAGCAAGGGAAAGGTGCCCCCAAACCACAGAACAAAGGAAAAATCCAAGGCATGGAGGCCCAAGGCAACCTGCCAAAGCCACAAGCAAAGAAAAACACCGTGAAGCCAAAGAAGGACATGGGAAAGTGGTGTGAGTTCCATAAGAGCTCCACTCACAACACAAGTGAGTGTCGGGCCAAGCAGTCGTTGGTGGCCGAGATGAGGGCTTCTGAATCAGATGCATTCTCTGACTCTGAATCAGAACCTGACAAGGGGAATGACAAAGGGAAGCGGATTATTGATGCGGAGCCCAATGACACTGTTGTCACTGTGAAGATCCAGAAGGAGGAACCAGAAGATCCAGAGGAGGCAGAGCATCTCTTCTGCTCCCAGATGTGGGTAAAGGGTTCCCCGCTCCAGTTCATTGTCAACAATGGGAGCCAAAAGAACCTCATTTCAGCAAATGTCGTGAAGCGGTTGGGCTTGCTGACCACAGCGCACCCACAACCATACATCATCGGGTGGCTTCACCAAGGAAGGGATCTCCGCGTCAGCCAGCAGTGTCACCTTCCCTATAGCATCAAGCCCTTCGTGGATGAGGTGTTGTGTGACATTTCTCCTATTGACGTTTCTGATGTATTATTAGGCCAACCATACTTGTGGAAATGACATGCTGTGTATGAGTCCCGGCCTCACGTTGTTATTGTTACTTAGGGAAAAAAGTTATACAGGATACAAGAGGTACCACTGCCTCCCACTATCTCTTTGGTTACTGCAAAACAATGTAGTAAGCTCATTTCCCAAACCAGGAAAATTTTTTTCCTGATGATCCATCCCCAAGGAAATGAGAATATTGTGTCCACGACCTCCAGACATGGCTCCTCTGCATGACAAGAACAAATGGACAAGGTTGTGGAGGAGTACGGGGACATCTTCACCTCACCCACAGGGGTGCCTCTGCTCTGTCAGGTCAAGCACCCTATTGACCTGACCCCAGGTGCACCACTACCCAATTGACCGATCTATAGGTGCTCTGTCTTGGAGAATGATGAAATCAAGAGTCTGATTCAGGAGCTGCTGCAGAAAGGTCACATCTGGCCAAGTTTATCGCCCTATGGGAGCCCGATCATGTTGGCACTAAAGAAGGATGGGACTTGGAGACTCTGTATTGAATATTGGGCACTGAACAAGATCACTGTCCAGAATAGGCACCCGATCCTGCTGATTGATGACCTTCTGGACCAACTCAAAGGGGCAAAATATTTTAGCAAGATCGACCTGAAGTCTGGGTATCAACAGGTACCAATCGAACCCTATGATATGTGGAACACTGCCTTCAAAGCCAAGGAGGGCCTTTTCGAATGGCTCGTCAAGCCTTTTGGGTTGACAAATGCTCCCACAACCTTCATGAGGTTGATGGATGACATACTGTGTCCATTTACCAACTAATTTGTAGTGGTTTACTTGGATGACATTCTGATCTTCAGCCAGACTTGGGAAGAGCACCTCCACCACATCCGAGAAGTCCTCCAAACACTACGGCAACACAAGTTATGTGCCAATTTGGAAAAGTGCACTTTTGGCATGACCCAGGTTCAATATCTAGGATACATTATTGATGAAAGGGGGGTGCATGTGGATCCAGCGAAGATCCAAGTCATTCGGGATTGGCCAGCCCCAACCACCCTAACAGAGCTTCACAACTTTTTGGGTTTTGCTAATTTCTACCACAGGTTCATGTTGGGATTCTCTCATATCACTTGGCCCTTAAGTAGAGTCACCAAGGGAGGAGAAAAAGAAAAATTATTTTGGTCAGAATCTCAACAGAAGGTGTTCGTAGAATTGAAGCGTCGCCTCTGTTTTGTCCCAGTGCTCACATTACCAGACTTGAAACAACCATTTGAGATCGACACAGATGCCTCTGACTATGCTATTGGGTCAATTCTTACTCAACAGGGGCATCCAGTGGCATATCACAGTGAGACATTGTCCGACATAGTTCGAAAGTATCCTACTTATGAAAAAGAAATGTATTCCATTGTGCAGGCTTGTCGACAATGGAAGCATTACATTTTGGGGAAGGAGACAATCATCCACACAGACCACCGACCCCTATAGTTCATATAGACACAAGGGAAGTTTCAAAATGATCACCATCAAAAGTGGTCCACATATCTGCAACAATTTCATTTGAACATCAAGTACAAGAATGGTAGCACCAATAATGTTGCAGACTGCCTCAGCCGACCACCGATCGTGGCCATAACCACTGTTCTCAACTCTTGTGGGCACGAGACTTCTGATTGGCTGCTTCTCTACAAGAGAAATCTAGAATTCAGCCACATATACAAGGTGCTCTTGGGGGGTACGCAAGTTCCAAATTTTCACCTCCAAGATGCATTGTTATGTCACCTGGGACACCTTTGTGTTCCTTCAAGAGAGCGTACCAAGAAGATATGGGAAGTGCACTATAGTCGAGTCGCTGGGCATTTTGGGGTCGAGAAAATAGTGGCAGTACTACAGAAGTATTTCTATTAGCCGAACCTTCGACAGGATGTCGTGAAGTACATTAGATCCTGCACTGCTTGCGCCATTTCCAAACCGACCATCAAGAAGCAAGGGCTCTATACTCTACTACCTACCCCTAGTCAACCTTGGGAATCCCTCTCCATGGATTACATGTCAGGCCTTCCATTTACGAAGCATGGAAATGACTGTGTTTTCGTGGTCGTCGATAGATTCTCAAAGATGGCCATTATGGCGGCCTGCAAGAAGAATATCATAGTATGTAGAAATTTGAATAGCTGATATATTATTCACTGAGATTCTCCTGATCACACACTATTTTAGCTTCATGCATAATACAAAATCTCTTCTACCATTGATCATCACATGCGGAAATAAAATCAATTGCATGCATACATTAAAACCACAAACAATCACACATATGAACACAGTATTTAATGGGAAAGCTTAAAGCTAAAAACCCCAACTATCTGTGTATTATATGTCATGGAGATCATGTAACAATCATAGTACAAAAGCTCCTCACAAGCTCTCATGCACACCCTCAATTGCTACACACTATCACGCTAGATCTAGCAAAACACATGCTCCAATCTTTTGCCACTTGATAGCCAGCCTCTATTGCGTAATTAATGCTATGGGATGGATTCATTAAATAGATAAACCACCTGGCCTGAACTGCGCAATCTTCATGGGCTACTCCACCTATCTGTGTGTTGCAAATAACAATAGTATAGTCACAACTGATAGTTAACCTGCTCTTTCACCTATCTCTGCACTGGTCTCCATTGAAACTGTCCATGCACTGAAGTTAACTAATGCATTCTTTAGTTGATTAATGAGTTAATAATTAGTGAATTAATTAATAATTAATTCACACCACTCTCACTAATTGTATCAATCAGTTAGACTAGATAAAACTAGCTCAACTAAGTTAAACTGAACACAACTCCATTAACTGTCTCATCAACTCCACCAAACTCTATCACATGAGTTCTAACTGAATTCAACCATGCAATAGCTCCACTAAACCCTAGGAATAGCGTAATTCCTTCTATCATCTGCATGTGCCACATTCGTGACTCGAACTGAAGTGCTCCAAGAGAATAAGATAATGTTTAGAGTCTAAATATTATTAAGAGCTAATAATATTCGACATATCTATTTTTAAACTGGCAATCTAAAAATAGATTCCGCCCAGTATGTATAAAAATAGAAGTCCATTTATTTTTCCCGACTTGACCAACCATCCACAAATAGCATCCTGCAACTCGTAGAACATGATCCATATGTCTAAAAATAGACATAGTCTAAAAATAGACTTTGTGCCAAAAATAGCCCGCGGGCCCACTTAATGAAGGCGACTTCTTTCCACTAAGCTCCTCATCTTGTTGCAATCTCAACACTCCCTCTCAACAAGATAAGGATTATCTGAAACCCCTATCCTGCCCCTGTGGTATTCGAATTTGCTCCTGGTGAGCGCCTTCGTCAAGATATTAGCATCCTGATCCTCCGTAGGAATGTATGAAAGTAACATGATTCTCTGCTGCACACAATCTCTGATATGATGATACCAATCCGTGAAGCCATGCCGCCTCAACTGATCCTCTTGTCTGTACCATGATCCATATCTTGATGTGCCTCTAAGATTTGTGTCTCTGATATATCTCACTACATGCTTGCCTGCCTTCCAAAAGAGCTTGGTTGGCTTAACCATAGCTTGTAAAAGCTGGTTCACAGCATAGCATATGTCGGGCCGTGTATTGACCAGATACATAAGCGACCCCACCAACTGTCGATAAAAAGTGTCATCCACTACCTCCGCTAAAGTAGCATCCTCCTTCCTCCAACCACCAGGAAGAGGAGTATCAACAGGCTTGCAGCCATGCATGTTTAACTTCTCCAGTATCTCCCAGGCATACTTACCTTGAGAAACAAATAGTCCATCACTGCGCTGCCAAATTTCCAATCCCAGGAAATAATGAAGGAGGCCCAAGTCCTTCATTTCAAACTCTTTTGCAAGATCCTCCTTGCATGAGAGTATCAACAGCTCATCACCTGTCAAAATCAAATCATCTACATAAAGTACAATGATCGGCAACTTACCCTCCACCACAATCTGGTATAGGTTAGGATCCGCCTCACTCTTGGAGAATCCAAGTCCGGTGAAATAACTGTCTATCCGTGTGTACCAAGCACGAGGTGCTTGTTTCAACCCATACAACGCTCTCTTGAGCCTGCACACATGCGACTCGCTGCTGAAGATCTCGAAACCTTCGAGCTGCTCTATGTACACCTCCTCCTCAATCACCCCATTGAGGAACGCAGTCTTCACATCCATCTGATGAATGTGCCACCCCATCTGCGCTGAGAGAGCAAGAATCGTACGTATGGAAGAATACCTTGCGACAGGTGCAAAGGTTTCCTCATAATCGATCCCCTCAATCTGTGAGAAGCCTCGGGCAACAAATCTTGCCTTGTACTTCTCCACACTCCCGTCAGCTGCTTGCTTCACTTTGTAGATCCATCTCGAACCTACCACTGATTTCCCTTCTAGCCTTGGGACAATCTCCCATGCACTGTTTCTGACAATCGAATCATACTCTTCCACCATGGCATCTACCCATGCGGGATCCTCCACAGCTTCCTCGAAAGAGGATGGCTCTGTCATGATACACTTGCTCATAAGAGCCATGTATCCAGTATATCGATCAGGTGACTGTCTCTGTCTGCGCTGTGATGTAGGTGCTCCTACAACCTTCTCTGCATCTTGAGCCAGTCGCTCAGCTTCTGTAGTGCGCTTCCACCCTCTGATGGTTGGCGTTGCCTGAGTGGTCTCTTCCACTCCATGAAATTCCTCTTGTGGCTGATCCACATACTAAAGCTCATCCTTAGGAACTACTAGCTCCTCATCTGCATGCAAGTGTGGCTCCCTCTCAAGCAAACACTTCATGGCTTTCTCCTCATGAAATTTTATATCCCGTCGCACAACAGTCTTGCGACTGTCTGGAAAATACACACGATAGTTGTGGGGTGTATCAGTGTACCCCACAAATATCCCAACCTATGCAGTCGGCTCCAGCTTCTTCCTGGCATCCTTCGTCACATGAATGTAAACAGGTGAACCAAAAATCCTCAAATGGGAAATATTAGGCTTCTTACCAGAAAACGCCTCCTCAGGTGTACTCATGCCAAGTATCCTGTGAGGACAACGGTTCTGCACATATACTGCAGTATTGCATGCCTCCGCCCACAAGTGTATGGGTAGGCCCTGATCATGCAACATCGCCCGTGCAGCACCCACGATCGTTCTGTTCTTCCACTCAGCAACCCCGTTCTGCTGTGGGTTATGAGGTGCTATGAGCTCTCTTCGAATTCCTTCTGCACTGCAAAAGTCCTTGAATTCGCGAGAGATGAATTCACCACCATTGTCGCTCCTAAGAGCCTTCACCTGCTTCCCCGATTCTTTCTCCACCAGTGCCTTGAACTCACAGAACTTTGAGTATGTCTCGCTCTTCTTCTGCATGAAGAAGATCCAGCACTTCTGAGAAAAATCATCAACAAAGATCACACAATACCTGTGCTTTGCTATCGAAACTACTGAGAAAGGTCCACACACGTCTGTGTGAATTTTCTCAAGGATCATCGTGGTGCGACTATCCTTCTCGTGAAAGGTGGCTTTCACAAATTTTCCCAAGGTACACCCTTTGCACTGATCTGACTACGCAAGAGTGCCTTTAGGAAGCCCAGTAGAAATCTGCTGCAGTATCTTAAAAGCTCCATGGTGAAGGTGGCCCAATCTCCGGTGCCACAACTCGCCATCATCCCAGCTCAACACTCCTTCTGCCTTGCCTACCATTGCTGCACAACCATCTACCTGCAATTTATAAAGGTTCTTAACTCGAACCCCTATCCTCTGGGTCTCACCAGTTGCCTTACTGCACAGGAAAGCCTTTCTCTCGCTAAAGACAACATCATATCCCTTGTCTTCTAACATCGCCACAGAGATAAGATTCTTCTTCAATCCTGAAACATGCATCACTTCCTTTAATCTGAAGGGTTTACCAGACTCCCTCTCAAAGGAAATGGTACCGATACCGGTCGCACTGTATCTACCATCATCACCCATCTCGATGTGCACTCCAAGATCTTTCTCATCCAGATCAGTAAACAAATCTCGATCTCCTGTCATGTGAAAAGACGCACCACTGTCTAGAAACCACACTGATCCCGCCACACTTGAGACCAAGCATGTGATCAACGAAAAATCCACCTCAAACTGCGAGGCTAAGGCCTCTCCAGCTGCAGATCCAGCAGCCTATTTATTTTTCTTCTTCTGTGGACAATTTGTGGCATAATGTCCGTGTTGGTGACAGTGAAAGCACTTCACCTTGGACATGTCCTGCTTCTTGCCTTTCGCACCGGAATGAGAAGCTTTCTTGCTCTTCCCCTTCTTTTCTTTGGAAGCCAAAGCGCAATTCTCTTCATCAAAGTTCTTTGATGAAGATCCGTCCCTGGTACTCCGCCTTATCTCCTCTTGCACAAGATCCAACCAAAGTCGCTCCCATCCTGGCAATTTCTCCCGACCATTGACAGAGTCTTGATAGGAATTCCAACTCTTCGGAAGCCCAAGGAGAGCCAAGCTCACCAAGTCCTCATCATCTACAGTCACCCCCACACTTCCCAGCTCATCCCTGCATTGGATGAACTTCGTGAGGTACTTGGGCATACTGTCGCCTTTCTCCATCTTTATGTTTTTGAGTTTATCCTTGAGCGCCAACTTCCTCTGATCGCTCTTGCTTTGGAATAAATCTGTCAAAGCTTTCCACATCAATAATGGAGAAGCCTTACAATGAAGGCTGGATACTATGTGATCCTTCACGCCCTCCAACAGAATCCTTTGACACTTTGCTGTCTTCTTTTGCCATGTGTCAAGTACGGCAGCATCACTAGAAGTAGGCTTTGGGACTTCAACATCTATGAACTCCTTCAACCCATTGTCATCTAACACAGCCTCCATCCTGTCTTTCCATGCAATATAATTCGAGCTGCCCTCAAGGGAATACTCCAATCGCAATCCGTTGAAAGACATCTCAACTTCGACACCAAGAAAACACTACTGCAAATTCGAATTCCAACCGCTTCAATGTTTTGCAATTTCTCCAATGATCAATACTGCTCTGATACCATGTAGAAATTTGAATAACTGATATATTATTCACCGAGATTCTCCTGATCACACACTATTTTAGCTTCATGCATAATACAGAATCTCTTCTACCATTGATCATCACATGCGGAAATAAAATCAATTTCATGCATACATTAAAACCACAAACAATCACACATATGAACACAGTATTTAATGGGAAAGCTTAAAGCTGAAAACCCCAACTATCTCCTCACAAGCTCTCATGCACACCCTCAATTGCTACACACTATCAAGCTAGATCTAGCAAAACACATGCTCCAATCTTTTGCCACTTGATAGCCAACCTCTATTGCGTAATTAATGCTATGGGATGGCTTCATTAAATAGATAAACCACCTGGCCTGAACTGCACAATATTCATGGGCTACTCCACCTATCTGTGTGTTGCAAATAGCAATAGTATAGTCACAACTGATAGTTAACCTGCTCTTTCACCTATCTCTGCACTGGTCTCCACTGAAACTGTCCATGCACTGAAGTTAACTGATGCATTCTTTAGTTGATTAATGAGTTAATAATTAGTGAATTAATTAATAATTAATTCACACCACTCTCACTAACTGTATCAATCATTTAGACTAGATACAACTATCTCAACTAAGTTAAACTGAACACAACTCCATTAACTGTCTCATCAACTCCACCAAACTTTGTCACATGAGTTCTAACTGAAGTCAACCATGCAATAGCTCCACTAAACCCTAGGAATAGCGTAATTCCTTTTGTTAGCTGCATGTGCCACATCCGTGACTCAAACTGAAGTGCTCCAAGAGAATAAGATAATGTTTAGAGTCAAAATATTATTAAGAGCTAATAATATTCGACATATCTATTTTTAGACTGGTAATCTAAAAATAGATTCCGCCCAGTATGTCTAAAAATAGAAGTCCATCTATTTTTCCTGACTTGACCAATCATCCACAAATAGAATCCTGCAACTCATAGAACATGATCCATATGTCTAAAAATAGATAGTCTAAAAATAGACTTTGTGCCAAAAATAGCCTGCGGGCCCACTTAGTGAAGGCGACTTATTTCCACTAAGCTCCTCATCTTGTTGCAATCTCAACACAGCAGAAGCCACTGCTAAACTCTTCTTTGAATGAGTGTGGGTGCACTTTGGGATCCCACAGTCTATCATATTAGATCGCGACAACAGGTTCCTCAGCACATTTTTTTCTAGCCTCTGGTCAATGTTGGACACCAAGCTCACCAAGTCCACAACTTTCCATCCCCAAATTGATGGCCAGACAGAGTTCATCAACAGATGATTGTACACATTCTGCGCATGTACAATTCGAAGCATCCACGCACATGGGATGAGAGCCTCCCCTATGGAGAACACAGTTATAACTGGGCTCTCCAAAGCTCAACCGGCCACAGCCCCTTTCAGGTGGGCTTGGGATTCCAACCACTATGTCCCATTGATGTAGCCATGCCATTTTTGGCTACTCAGGCCGATTCAGCTCATGTCCAGTTTGAAGCTAACAAAGAAAAAAAATTCATCGAGTGCATTTATCACATCCACCAATAGGTTCATGATCAACATCGGGTGCCACACAACTTCCAGGTGGGCGAAAAAGTGTGGCTACATTTGCAGAAGGAGTGCCTCACTGGAATCCACCACAAGCTTCGCCTGCTCCAATATGGGTTGTACACCATCACCAAGGCTGTAGGGAACAATTCCTTCGAGCTCTGTATTCCACCATTCCTCGGTATGCACCTAGTATTCAATGTAGACCACCTTCATCCCTACTTCCCACCTCTACTGGACACCTCTGACATTGCAGAAGAACTCACACCAAGAGAGTTAAACCCAGACTGTATGGAATAGGCCACCACAGATTGTATCATGGACATGAAAATCAAGAACACTCGCAAACAGAAGATCCAACTGTATCAGGTTGTCAAATCTGGCCAACTCCTGCACCAAGGCAAGTGGTTCACCAGGGACCAAGTTCAGCAGAAGTTTCCTCATCTCATGGAGGAACTCAACGCAATGGGGACCATTGCTTCCTAAGGGGGGAGGAATGATATAGGTGGATATTGGTGGCCACCCACCTATTCCACTTGGGGCCCCACCATTGTCTCTTTCAGTTTTTCATTTTTGGCACAACTTACTATTTTTAGCAGTTTTTCGGGTCCTGAACTTTAGGAGCCGTTTTGAGGCCCTAAACGATGTTTTTTGAAAATCATTTTCCAGAAAATATGATTCCATTCCAGAATTGATATTCATGGTGACAGTTGTAGTCCTTCGATAGATCTTTCTAATGATGTATCATGTGCATCAAACAGAGATAGTATGCCAAAGTTACGTTCGCGGGAAGTTGAAACACCAATTTACCCAAACGGGGCCCATATTTTTGGCGCTTCATCTCCTAGGGTTAGGTTTTTGGATGTTTAAGGTTTTCAATTGTTTCTAAATAATAAGTAGGCCCTCGAGCCTCATTGTAAAGCAGTTCATAGGCCTATAGCCGCCACATCTCTTCTCAGAGATAAGCTACCAATGCCCTAGCTAGTTTATTTCCATTCTGTCTATAAGAAAATTTCAGTTCTTTGATATTAATTAAATGAAGTGTTATTTCCAATACATCTTTGTATTTATCATTATATATGTATCATGTTGCGTTCTTGCATAAATCCGGATAAGGTTTGGTCCAACAATCAATTTTCCCGGCTTCACAATTATCTCAAAGTCATATTCTTGAAATAGCAGTAGCCATCGTCAAATATTGCCCCCCTACACATGCTTATTGGCGAGGTACTTCAAAGCTGAGTGATCCATGAACATCTTGAAGTGCCCTCCCAACAGATAATGTCAGTATTTCTGCAAGGCATACAATATTTCTAGCCCTTCGCGTTCCGTAGTGTAGTAGTTACGCTCCGCGCTAGAGAGTTTTCTACTAGCAAATGCAACCGAGTGGTCAATGTCACCCTCCTCAGGCTGCGTAAGGATAGCTCCTAGGGTGATCCTTGGAAATATAACCATTTTTTGACTTGATAGGTCCTGACCCAGGTTCGAATTTAAGGTTTACTAACAAACCTCTATACTACTGGCCCTTTCGGTAATGACCTACTTTCACAGGCCAAGGTCTCACCCGAAGTAGTATGGGTGGGTGCTGGAACCAGGTTTCTGCACCTTGGGAGAAAGCGGGTAATTAAGGCAGTACTTATCAGGTTCGCACAGAATAAATCTTATTACTGAGCCCTTAACAATATAGAAAGAGAATCTTATAACCTCATAGACAGCATGTACACATAAAAAAAGCTACTATTATTAAGCAGATCTTAGCAACACCTTCGCATCCACGTGCACATCAGTAATTATCATCACAGAATAACACAATCACAGCTAATTCAGTTAACACAGAGATACTTCAATAGTAAACGCAGCTAGTATAGGTAACACAAAGATACTTCAAAAGCTTCCACATTCATTAATCGTTCAAAAATGAGTTACAAACCCAAGTCACAAGCCGCGCACACAGCCAGCGGGGTCCGCACATAGCAGGACTGAGGATCTCCACACACACAGCCAGCATGAGTCCTTACCCAATACCACCCAAAAAAAATCTCAATAGTTCTTACATAGCATCAATCTTACTTACTTCTAGACTCAAACTATCTATCTATTTATATCATCATAGCTTGCGCTATGTTGTGGTCTAGGTCTACTCTTTGACCCATTACAATACATCGGGGGCTTTTACCTGCCCCAAATCCCCTATGATAGAATAATTAATACAAAAATATATATAAAAAATGGAGCTAGGGGACCCCAGTCCAACACCCTCCTTATTATTCGAGCAAACTACACATTCCTTGATATGCTAAAGCACATCCTCCTTGAAACCCTCCCATGAGAATCTCTCCCAAATGGCTTGATATGTCCTGATGAAATCCTGGTGATCGAAAAGGAGTGAGTCATGTGTTCCATGTATTATCTTCTCCTTAAGCTTAGAATCTTAGTCAAGAAGACATAACCCTGGTAATAGATGACTCCATCCACCACTCTATACCTCTCATTAGTAACCTGTCCATCAAGTACTTCATATGTGGAGTGGTTTTTTGAATACTCCACCAATAGTTGGGACTCCCAATATGGATCTATATCCCTCAATGGAAGCACTTTTGGTTTCTATAATAAGGCACTTGTCACCTCATAGCTCCCATATTTGACATGATCAATGCCAAAGTCACATGCAGGAGTACTGCTATCCCACTTTTGTGCAGAAAAGACTGAAGTTCATGGTGGTTAGTCTTCACTTGGAAGCTATTGCCCATCCAAAACCCCCTGAGTTTGGTCAATGCATGTATGAAAATTAGTAACACTCTACCATATATGGAAGAATCCTTCCAATGTGGAAGTATCTTCTCACTCTCAAAGGCTATTTAAGAGACCTCTTGCACCCTACTTGTGCCATCATCCACTCCTCAACATCACCTTTTAGCGCAAAAGTCTTGGTGAAACTTGGTAATACAGATACCAAAAAATTACTCATCTCCTCCTTGAGCCAATCAAAGACCCTCTACACTGTGTTGGTCCCACAAAAGGCTCTCCTCTTAGCTATATATGTGAGTGTTGTTACTTGTTGTTAGAACTCTTTAACCAACTTCCAATCTGGGTGCCTCCCTGGTGGAATGCCTCCAAATAATAAAACATCATGGTCTAGAGTAAACTACATATCTGAGTGGACTGATTTGTCCTGGATTCCTCTGCACAAATCAGTCTCCACCTTATGCGTGGAGGCTTCCTGAGGTGGATAGGTATGCATGCCCCTGATCTTTTGATGATTATCGATCTTCTCATCTATCCATGCCATCTGCAAGGCCTCCCAATCTGTAGTGACCTCCCCTAGTGTAATCAGTCACTACACACCCAATATCACATTGGTGTCAGGGGTCTTGACCACAAAGAAGTGATCTATTAGGGTGTATGTTCCCAAAGTTATAGTCAATACCAAAACACACTTCCCCCAATGCTTAGTCCCGGGGACCACAACTGATAATCCTTCAAAATTCACTGGTGGATATGTCTCCCCTCTGCACTAGTTGGGCATCAATAAAATTGTGCGTATTCCCACTATCTATCAATACTGACACATACTGCTCCTAGATTATGCCTTGGTCTCCCAATGTTATATTCTTTGGAACTCCCTGCAAGGATGCAAGGGCTCCTCTAGTTGGAGAAATTGCTCCATTTCCACCTCCAGGTGGGGGTGGATCTCCTCCTGGTGCTACATCACTGCTATCTCCTTCCAAATCTTATTCTTCCCCCTCATCGTCACTAAGAGACCCTTTGTCTTGGTTCTCTTTTGAGGGAGGAACCTTCCTAGCTTCCCCTTTTGACCGAGAGGAGAAATCTTGCTGAAGGGGGGCTCTTGCCCTTGGAAAAGTATTTTGCAAGTCTCTAGCCCTCTCAATAGCACCCTGGAGCGTAGTTGGTCTAGTGTATTCTACCAACTTAGGCAAAGGCTCTCCTCGTCCATCAATAAACATATGTACTTTTCTAGCTGCAGATAGATCTATCAACATGACTGAAAATTTCAAAAATTGAGAGATATAAGTCTCTGGATCTCCTGAATGCTTGAGATTAGATAGCTTAACAAAATGAGCTTTTGGATCTCTTCAGTCAAATATTTCCACCAATATCCTAGTGAACTCTACATATGAAACCACATTTTCATGCCCCAATGTAGAAGGACCATGAAACCACCACTCATATGCTTCACCTTCAAGGTGCAGCGCTGCTATCTTAATGGCCTCCATCTCTGAAACTTGGTTCAACTACAAATAGATGTCTAATTTCCCTACCCAATCCTTGACTATGAAATTGGGTGAACCATCAAAAGTAGGCAGAAATAATCTACCCAAAGTATGATGCCAACCATAGTTCTGCATGTACCCTCTACCTCTATTGTGATTACTGGGTCTTTTATTATCCTTGATTTGACAGAACCTGTTGATCATGTCATCATTATATTTAAATTTTGATAAGCAACCTCGCTTAAACCTTTCAAACCCCCTCTTTTGCCCTGAGAAATTCATTTTTTGCTCATCATTACCTTCTCCCAGCCACAAATATGCATAAAAAGGCCGAAATCCCACATTATATTATATTTAAGGCCTAGAACCTTTTGGCCCTAGCCCCTGCACCATTTTCTCCACATGATTGGAAGTCAGAACCGAGCGCAAATCATGAAGGCGCTTATCACACATATAGATCGGGCACGTTTATAACCGTCGATCTGTACAGATCTGACAGCATTCGCAAGTCTTCATCGCACTCGTGGCCCACTCCGTTCATCGCCCAAATCACCCTTCTACCGTCCGATCAAATCATAAATCAACGGCTCACAGTACTCCCGCCCCAGTGGTCCCTGCTCCATGCACTGTACAAAACTGGTGGTTTATATCACACCGCTTTTCCGAGGTGGGCGGTATTTCTCTTATCGGAGTGATTCCATACATCGCTCGCCGTGTGTCTCCATGTACGGCCCAAAAACCGCCATTCATCGTGCATTATGGTTCAGTAGCGGACGTGGAGCGATCTACACATGAGCCGTCTGATCTACAGCATCCCATCCGACGGAGATCGCTCCTCGAAGCTACGCGGAAGTTAACACGGGGAAATCGTACCCTTGGCCCACCGCTCATCGTCCTCTGACGCATTTTCAGCCGTTGATCTCCTCCTGAGATCTAACGGTCCAAGTCACTTACCCCTCCACTAGTTGAATCTGTACCTCCACGTCACCCACTCCACGTGTGTGTCGCATGTTTTTCCTTCGCCCGTTATATATCCCAGTCATAGGTCAAATTTAAAATGTTTCGCATTAAAACCTTTCATCAGTCCATTCACCATCGTTACCCTGCATTTTCCGCCACCCTGCATTGTTCCACCAGTTCTCCATGTCTTCACCACCATTTTCATTGACAAAGCCACATCCACCATCCCCATGCCTAATTTTTCTAACGAGTTTGCGAATTTTGCAGGGTTATAGCGGCAGAAAACTGCCATGATTTACAGCCTTTATTATAGTAACAGAGAACACATCAAAGTACAATTTTTCAGAGGCTATAATTATGGAGAAGGGCCTGGGGAGGTATATCGACAAGACTTCCATTAAAGAAGCAGGGTTAAAATATGTCAAACCCTCCAGAGTCATTCAAAGCATAGATTGCGCAGATGGAGATATTAATGGATCAACAGAGAAATATCAGCGAATGATCGATGAATTCAACGTTCAGCATTGAAGAACTTAAATCGCAATTTAGGGTTTAGAAGGCAGAGGGTACTATTCACAAAAAAAATACCTTAAAGCTTTCTCTTCAGCACCATTTTCTTGCAGGAAAGGACAGAATGTCTATGTGATTTTATTCCTTTGCTGTGTTCCTGAAGAGATTTATACTCAGTGCATTTATTTCAGTAAGCAGGCAGCAGAGTAAAAACAACATTACAAAGTCATTCAGCAGTGTGGGCGTGCACGTTAAATTCCACCATCTTGCCTTAATGAGGCAATTCAATGTTCATCACCTACTCCCTTTTGGAGCTTTCTTGTTCTCCTATAAAGCTCCCGAAGAACAAATGATTTAGGGTTCCAGATTTTATCAGAAAATTATGCAGTGAACAGATTTTTGGATACATTTTTGTCGAACTCTTGTAAGAAGGTTCAGAGCCCATAGGGTCTCAGTGAGGAGGAGTTCCATCTGTTAAGAGGATTTTGATCTTTGGTATTTCACAGTGTGTAACTTTCTCCCTTATGTGTTATTTTAATAGATCATTTCATTTCATCCATCTTTCCTGTATCATGTTTTGGAATGCGAGTGGCTCACTGATTTTTGGTATGTATTTTTCCTAGTTGATACCCATGCTCGAATTAGTCAAGCGCTTTGAATATGGCTCATGCATGATATTCTGTTCCACTATTCATCTAAACCATATTTCTGCTATAGTAGTTGCTTTGGGAGGGTGTTTTTAAAACGCTATTTTCATGTATGGATTCTTAGATTGGTAAGCCCATTACATGGTGGTATTGTGTATCTAGATATCAGCTCAATGATAAATAATATTCTCTCAATATTTCATTCACTACATACACCTTCTGATAATTTATTTCTGTGAGGTATTTCTGAATTGGCCATCTTTACAGTAAGCTGTCTCTGAATTGTTTGTCACTTTTATATTGGAGTTTTGCATGTTGCCTCTGCAATATTCTTTCCTCTGTGTCGGTTTCTGAAGGTCTTGGTCCCATTCAGATTAATATTCCTTGTTTACAAGAGATAGCATGAGATATTTTTATTGATAACTCCCTCTATTATACCATATGCTCCTTGCTAATATAAGATGTCCTAGGCACTGTCTATCACAACTCTAGGCTGTCTCTAGGAACAACAACAGAACCCTTGGAAATTTAGATGCTCTTTGAACCTATGAGATTGAGATTCATATTCTAGGAGATTGTTAGCCCCTTATAAATTTCTTGACGAGCAAGCAAGGGGCTAATTTGTTTGTTAAGCCTGCAAGGAATGCATTTCCCTTGAAAACACATCATCCTTACAGCCTTTTCATGTCCCCTGCCTTGTGTCTGTTTCCCTCTGCTGTTCTGAGTAAACAAGCCTTGCCGATAAAGAATTATGCTCCAAAGGCTTTATTCTGCCCTTTATACCCTTGCAAAATGCTTCATTCTCACACCTTTGTCCCTTTCCTCAAAGTCCCATTTCTTCCCCCTAATTTCCCTTGTACATCCGAGAAACCCCCTCTAAAACATCCTTACTCCCTTTGTTTATGCCTAGATCCCCATCATTCCCCTATCGTTACCCTTCTTTGGCTTCAAAACACATTAAAATGGATCAAAAAACCCACTTTCCGACTTACATTAAGGCCCAACCCCTTTCGGCTTAGCCCCCTTAACCACTTCCCCATATGCCCTTAGCACTAAGACAAAGCACTTAAGTCTTGAGCGCTCATCACAATCGCATTGTTGGGCGGGCGCATTCCCTTTGTTACAACAGAAAACTCTGATGCGATCGGTTTGGTTCTATAAGAACCGAGGCGCGATCTGCACTGCCGATCTACTATTCTGATCCGACTGTTGAGTGCTCATCACATCGCACCATCGCATCGCATCCCCTGCTCTGATCACAAATCACATTTCCCATTCGCACCCCCCTTTCTGCGCCTTGCGATTGTGCCCCCTCGATCCAATCTGAGCCATCCATCCCTCTAGATCCAACAGTCTAGATTCGTTCCGCTCCCCTCCCGCTATTTCCTTTGTCCCTCAATGACCCAATCCCCACCATCCGATTAACAAACCAATCAACGGTCCCTGCGCCCACGGATTTCAGTGTTCAAAAACCAGTGGGTTTTTATCGCACCGCCTTTGGGCAAAGGGTGGTATTTCCGGATCGGCCATCGATTCCACTCAGCAGTTGATGCGTGTCATCGGTACGGTTTCAAAACCGCTATCTCATCGCACGTTAATTTTTGAAATATAATGCGTAGTGATATGCATATCAGCCATCCGACGGTTATCCCTCCACGAAGCTGCACACAGTTTAACCCTTAGCTGCCGTACCCCTGGCCCACCCGTCCGTCGCCCTCCGACGTGCTTTCCACCGTTGATCTCTGCCGAGATTGGACGGTCCAGATTCAATCACACGCCCGCCGTTGACCCGGTCCCGCCATGTCACCCTTTCCACGTGTCCCATCGTATATTCACCTCCGTCATGTATATTCATTCAAAAGTTGATTTTTCGTAGGTTTTATTTAAATTCCTGCTGCACTCCGCCCACGTCCACCCGACTCTGTTCCACTGATATACTGCATTGTCCACCATAGTCCCGCGCTGTTCCGCCATCTCATCCGTCTGCACAGTCATCCTCATCCCCCCCCATTGCATCCACCATCTCCGTGCATTAGTTTCT
Source organism: Pinus albicaulis (assembly GCA_034641835.2). Lineage (NCBI taxonomy): Eukaryota > Viridiplantae > Streptophyta > Pinopsida > Pinales > Pinaceae > Pinus > Pinus albicaulis. The sequence goes on along the minus strand of CM076570.1, from coordinate 1,538,410,832 downwards.
CAACAGGTTTCGTGTTTCGCAGGGTTATCAAGTGGCGAAAGCCACCATGATTACACAGTCTTGGTTGCGGCGGCAAGAAATGCAGAAAGGACCATGTTTCAGAGGCCGATATTACAAAGAAAGCTCGGGAGGAGCCCGGATAGGACACACATTAAAAGATCAGGGTTTCAAACTCTAGAAACCTCTCTGGTGCCATTAACACACAGGTTTCACAACTAGAGATTTAAATGAAGCAGTAGAGAGCTTAAGGCATGCAAACAAAGGTATTTAAGCCTTATGCTCAGGGATTTAAAGGTAAAACATCAGATTGAAGACCTAGGGAGCACTCAGAGAGTACAACACGTAGAAAGCAAAGTATATCCGGGTTCCCACAGCAGTAGAATGTTTGTCCTCTATAAAGGACAGGGTGCCCATGTAGTTTTTATTCTACATCATGTTCCTAAGGATTGGCCGCCCTGACAACAGTCCAGAATACTGTCAGAAGCATTTGTTTCACAGTATGGAGACCCAAGCATTGTTATTTTACATTTTTTTTAAGTCACCAGAAGTACCACAGAGTCCTGCAGACCGAAGTACACCAAGAGACAGACTGAAGTAAACAGAGGCCTGAAGAAGACCGCTCTTCCATCCAAAGAGTGGCGGGAATTGAATGCTCAGAATTTAAACAGAATGTGCTTCGACCTTCTTTCTTTTCAGAAGTCTTAATACTACATTTAGTTCTCCACCTACCCCCTCTGTTCCTCTTCAGCAATAAAAAAATCATGAGAAAATATTGTAAAGGTTGTTGATTGGATATCAGTGAAAGCAAGTTGTTTCTCTCGAGACGAGTTCTCTGTGTAAAATTGTAAGATAGACTGAGGAAGTTTCATCAGGATGAATATTAAGTTGTAAGCTATGTTGTACTTGATTGGTGTTGTTCTTAATATGACAATCACATTTCTTTGGATCCTTATCTAAAGCTGCGGTGATGTTTTTCTATCTCTATGTTCTATTTCATTTCATTTCATTTCTTCTAGCTTGCATCAGAAATCTGGTATAGGATTTACCCTTGTTAGGTACCCTATTCTTCTACTCTCCTTGCCTTTTATGTTTTCTACTTAATGTGTTATCTAAGAATTGGTTTCAATTTATTTAACCAGTGTAGTGGATGTTATTGCCTACTAGATGATGTATGAATTAAATGAAACTGTTTTTAGATGTTCTTGTTAGGATTTAGCTGGAAGATTTGGGAACACTAGGGATTAGAGTTAGCCCTGTCCACTAGGATCCTTGTGTGACCAGCTTGCCTTTCTAAGTTCCCTCGTGCTGCCTCTGGTTATGTCCAAGCAGGTCTGGAGTTAAATGACCTCTGACCCGATCTATAGACACAACCGGATGGTTTCTCATTCACTCATTTTCAATCCTTAATGTTCCACACCACACCATCATCTTGAGGGATCCAAGGCTTTAGATGACTAGCCCAATTGAAAGCTTGCATGTTGATAGCAAGTAAACCCTTTCCTGATTCCATTGCCCAATGTTCTTGATGTTTTCCTGATTCACTTCTCCTTTGCCTAAATTCCCTTTTGCTCATCCTTGTCTTGTGTTGGACCCTTCTTTCCTGATTCCCAGCAACCAAAAATAAACAATCAAACAAACCACTCCGCGCCTATAACTAGCCTAACATCTCAATTTGAGCTTAAAATATATATCATTCTTTGTTTTATTGGAGAGATCCCTCTCTGGGTCCAGGAAGGCTAGATCCTAGGGCCCCAAAGCAGTTCTGATGTTGTCTCATCTTTTGGTCTTGCCAATCTGGAAAAAACATGGGAACCCCAACATAATGGCGACTCCACTGGGGAAACCTTGAGTTCATTACACCTTAACATTCTTAGGCATTCAAAAAACTTGCAATCTCTGGTTAGGTTGGTAGTTAAACGTTTCTATTTCTCACATCAACCTCTACACCATTTTTTTTGTTCTCCCATACTCTTGGACAGAGTCTGGAAAGGGCCAGGTAGCCTCCAGATCTCACACTCTTTCATAGGTGACATATATACTAAATTCACTCCCAGTCGATCTCTGGTTAGAGTTTGTTGTGTTTGGAAGATATCCTTGAAAAGGGACATCTCATAAGCACTGTGGTGGACATTGTACCCTCCAAAACATCCTGAACATTCCACCTAGTGACTCCAAGTTCCCTAAAACGTTTTAAAGACTCCACTGGTGATCAGTAGGCTTGTTGATTATCTTGGTTCACATTAGACTCCACTGGAAGACCATCCCCCATCACAACATCAACCACAGTAGTAGTAACGAGTGGGGTAAGCTGCTTGGTCAGAAAACAAAATTCTGGCTTCAAGAACCATTCATACAAGAGCTTACCCTAACCCAAATCCACCTGAGATAGTTGAAAACCCTGATAGTATCCTCAAAGGAGCTCCTACACTTAAAAGACCAACTATTTCCAGCCACATCCATAGAGCTAATTCTGCACCAGAAGATCTTACAGCTCTACCACACTTTCACCTTGACCTAGACCTACCTAATAGATTACCTAGAGCTAGGTCATTCAATATCTTAGACCAGCCGGACCTTGAGTTTCCTGGTTCACCACCTCAAATTGGTAAACACGTTAGGGACAGTGAAACCCCTCCATCTACACCTCCTGATACACATTTCATACAAAACTTTGGGCTGTGTCACCCTAGATCTGCTCATCAGTCTTCTGCTGGTCATAATATCCCTGTAATCCACAAACCAGATGTCCAAGTAAACCCTTTACCTCATCAAAACATCATCATGGCAGCATGGTATGCATCTCTGGTTTTACCTCAGCCTTTAGTACCCTTACCAAATGATTATCAGTCGAAGATCCCACATTTCACTGCAAAAGAGTCCATCACAGCCCAACAACATGTGGATAAGATGGAAGATTATTTTGACTACATGGAAGTAGATGATGATACAATCAAAATGAGAATATTTTCCCAGAGCCTAGGGGGTGATGTGAATAAATGGTTTAAGGGCCTACCTCCAGGTAGCATAAATGACCTCCCAGCTCTATATCAGACTTTCGTAAACAAATGGGAAGCTAGGGAAAATCCTCGCCAACTCCTAGTAGATTACATGACCCTCAAAAGAAACTTAGGAGAGAGTGTCCATGATTACACAACAAGGTTTAATAGCATTTACAATGCCCTCCCTCCACATATGAAACCTCCACAAGGCATGGCCCTAGCAAAATACCCTGAAGGCTTTGACACTGACATGGCCTATGAGCTTAGGGATAAGGAATACAACACATTGGAGGACATGCAGAAAGGAGCATTGAATACAGAAGCCAACCTAATTGAGAAAAGAACAAGACTGAGATCTGAGAAGAGGGTAACATATAAAGAGGACAATGTAGCTTCCACGTCTGACCCAAATCATGACCATCTAGCCAAAAAGGTGGACAAGCTATACCAAATGATGGAAAAAATGGTTGTCATAGTTAGTAACCAGAATATAAATAAAAACTAGAACCAAAACTTTAGAAGAAACAATACCACTCCCAACAGACAAAGAGAATCAGATCAGCAAGTTATTCCCCCATTCCAAGAGAATTTTCTTGATGAAGATGAGGGAATCATAGAAGAGTCCGAAGGGAACACAATAAACATGTTTGAAATAGAATATTCAATACATAACTGTTACTCAGAAGAAGATCATCCCTCACCCTCTGGTTGGGAGGAGGAATGGTTAGAATCTGAAGACTACAAGTTAGGGTTTTAAAATGCCATGATGCAGGTCAGATAACAATATGAACTCAAGAGTAAAAAGAGTCAAGAAACTGCCAAACCAAAAGCTTCTGAGGTCACCATCAAGAAAAGACTTGAGAAAAATTCTAAAGCAACTGCTGAAAGTAACAAATCAACAGCTGAGAGTTCTGGAAACAGCAAAGAAAAGGACAACCAAAACACTGATACACTAGGTAAACCAACAAGCAGCACTAGCACTGCAGCTAGTTCTCCTGATAAAATAGTCTCAAACACTGTACATAACGAGAATCAACACACTGATTCAGCCACTAAGGCAGTGGCTAACAAAACAGAGTTGAGAATTCCCAAGAGTGAGTCCACTTTCAATTTGGAGAGTGAGATTGAAAAAATTAAAATCTCTGTCCCACTCTCTGAGCTGCCACTCAGGATGTATATAAGGGCGAAATTTTGAAAGCATTAAACTTGGGTGAGAACAGTGACACTGTAAATCTGAGTGATGATCAACCTGCCCTTATGTTTGGTCCAAAGATAGAAGGAAAGTTTCAGGAAGGGGTAGTGCCCCCTTTTTATATCAGTCTTAATGTCCATGATAATATTCTCCACAATGCAATGCATGATTCTTGGGAATCACACAACCTAATGCCTAAAGTAGTAATGGAAAGATTAGGCCTAGAGATAACCCATCCCTATAAAGACATATATTTATTTGACTCTAGTAGAGTAAAGTTTCTTGGCCTGATCAAAGATTTATGTGTGAGCCTTACTTAGATTCCTGCCAAGTGTATGGTCATGGATGTTGTTGTGGCAGATGTGCCACCCAAATATGGCATGCTATTATCAAGATCATGGGGAGCCAAGCTGCAAGGAACAATGCAGATGGATGGGGCTTATGCCACAATCCCAATCTTTGGCCAACTTAGACGACTGTACAGGGAAGCACAAATGAAATTCCTAGTTAGTAGCCTTGAAAAGCCTGAAAATTCTCCTTTATACTCTGTACATACAGACCTGGATTCCTTTATCTTCTGCACTGATGAATCTTTAGGGAAACCAGGATCTAAAAACGTAGACACAAGCAAAGGTACACGTGATGAAACAGAGACAATGGCCTTTAACCTAATGGCTACCCTAGACTCAGAAGAAGAAGACGTAGAAAAATCTGAACAGTGCACTAAAACAACAACTCAAAGTGAACCAGAAGTAGAACACAATAAGCCAACTAGTCACCTCTCTGACTTCCACATCCATAACGAAAAAATAAATAGCCCACAACCTAGTGTAGACCCTATAACGCAACACAATGGCGAACCCAGCTGTAGGGAAAGGAATGATAACAAAAACAAGTTTGAACCCCTGTGGGAAATGAGTTTCTATGGGTCATTCACAAGAAGAACTGCTGGGGAAGGAGTGTGGATACATAACACAGAGAGTGATTACGAAGAGAGCCACGCCTGCAATCTGCACTTCAAATGTACGAACAATATTGCAGAATACGAGGCTCTGATCCTATGCTTAACTTTGCTGAAAAAATTAGGAGCCCATAGGATAGCAGTGCATGGAGGCTCTGAGCTAATTATTAAACAGGTGAATGGTGAATACATAGCGAAACATCCTAGGCTGAGAGCATATAGGAATGACACTATGGATTTGTTGAAAACCTTTGTTGAATACAAATTAGTGTTTGTTCCTAGGAGTCAAAATGTCATTGCAAACGGATTAGCTTGCCTAGCTAGTTCATACCCTAAGACTCCAATCGACCAACAGATCATCATTTAGACTAAATTCAGACTTGCAGTGCCAGACAACAAAAAATATTGGCAGGTTTTTGAAGGTGATAAACAGATCGAAGATTTCCTGATAGGCAGAAACGAGTTTGAGTTTTCTGATTCAGACTCCAAATCTGACAGTAGCTGCCTAAGTGAAGAATCCTCAGATGAGGAAGAAACACCCTGTAACATAGAAATAAAATCTTTAGATGAACAGACTGGAAATTCAAACGGAAATTGTGAAAATGTAGATAGTGAGGAAGTGGAGGTGCTGCAGGCCAAAAATAAGAATATACCCAGAGGCTTGGCACCCTTAACCTCTTTGACTTTGATGATGTAGCAAAAAATCCCACTATAGAACATGCAGACTCTGACGTGGAAGAATGCAACATCGGCACTGAAGATAAGCCCAAAATGATTAAACTGGCTAAGTCTTTACCTGTGGATATGAGAAAAAAATACATTGACCTTTTCAAGGAATTCATTGATGTGTTCACCTGGAGTTATGAAGACTTGAAAGCCTATGACACGAACATCATTCAGCACAAAATACCCTTGAAAGAAAATCAGAAACCCTTTAGGCAGAAACTTCGAAGAATAAATCCAAAATAGTTGCCTACAGTGGAAAAAGAGATTAAAAATATGTATGAGGCGAGCATAATTGTTCTCGTAAGGTTCTCTGATTAGGTTTCAAATTTAGTGGCCGTGAGAAAGAAAACTGGGGAGATCAAATTGTGTATTGATTTCAGGAATCTTAATAGAGCCTCACTCAAATATAACTACCCTCTGCCAAAAATGGAACATATTCTTCAGAAAGTAGTAGGCTCCAAAAGAATCTCCCTCCTAGATGGTTTCTCAGGCTACAACCAAGTTCTAGTTCTCCCAAAAGATCAAATCAAAACAACGTTTACCACTCCATGGGGCACCTTTATGTATGTAAAAATTCCCTTTGGGCTGATGAGCGCTGGGGAAACCTTCCAAAGAGAAATGGATATAGCTTTTTCAGATGAGATAGGACACTTCATTGTTATTTAATTGGATGACATAACAGTCTATTCTAAGACTGAAGAAGAACACCTGAAACATCTGATAAACGTGTTTGAAAAATGTACAAGGTTTGGTCTGTCATTGAATCCTAAAAACTGTATTTGGGCTACAGGAAGGAAAGCTTCTTGGCCACATTATATCTAAAAAGGGAATCAGGATAGACCCACAAAGAGTTGAGGGAATACTACAGATCACACACCCAAGAAACATCAAAGAATTACAGTCCTTCATTGGGAAGATCAACTTCCTTAGGAGATTTATCCCAAACCTGGCTGAACACCTTAGAAATATGACTAACATGCTGAATAAAGGTGTGGGAGTTAAATGGACTGTTGGAGCTACACAATCTTTCGAATCAGTAAAACTTGCACTCACCCAAGATCCTGTTCTGATCATCCCTGATTTCTCTAAAGATTTCCTGATCTTTTCATTTTCCTTTGAGCATACAGTGGCTGCAGTCTTGCTGCAGAAGAACACAGAGGGAATGGAACAGCCAATTGCCTTTTTCAGCAAAGCACTAAGGGATGCACCCTTGAAATACAACATAATGGAAAAATAGGCCTATGCTCTGATTAAGGCCTTGAAAGACTTCAGGGTGTACATATTGCATTCTCACACCATAGCTTATGTGCCCAACATCATAGTCAAAGATATATTGTCCCAAGATCCTGATGGAAAGAGGGGCAAATGGATTGCTGTGATTTTAGAATATGACCTTGAGATAAAACCCACCAAACTAATTAAAGGTTAGGGCTTAGCTCGACTAATGGCTGAATCAAACTTACAAGCCCTAGACATTAACATGGTAAATACCTTGGATGAGCAACAAGATTTGCCTGATCTCACTGCTGAGGAAAAGTTTTAGAGCTCTCCTTGGTATTCTGACATTTTGTATGTGCTTACACACCTCAATGCCCCACCTGAAATTTCAAAGACCAAGGCTAGATTCCTGAAACTAAAGGCCAGAAATTATTGCATTCTGAATGAAAATTTATATTGGAAAAATCCAAATGGCCTATTGCTTAAATGTTTTCCTGAAAACAAGGTAGAGAGGATTAAACAAGAATTCCATGTTGGAGAATGTGGAGGTCACCTGAGTTTGAAAGCCACTGCAAACAAAATACTCAGAGCTGGCTACTATTGGCCCACACTTTTCAATGATGTCCATAAGATGATAATTTCTTGCCACAAATGCCATATTTTTGAAGGCAAAAGAAAACTCCTTCCCTTATCTCTACAGCCCATCACTGTTGAAGGTCCTTTTCTGCAATGGGGCCTAGATTTCATAGGGGAAATTCACCCTGCTTCTTCTGCACAACACAAATGGATCCTAACAGCCACAGACTACTTCACTAAGTGGACAGAGGCCATAACCACTAGGAATGCCACATATTCAGTCATCATTAGTTTCCTAGAAGGTCACATCCTCTCTTGGTTTGGCTGCCCAAGGAAAGTAATCACTGACAATGCTACTGCTTTCAGATCCAAGAAAATGGTTGATTTTTGTCACAGGTATCAAATAGCCCTCGGTCATTCAACTGCCTATTACCCTCAAGGTAATGGATTAGCTAAATCATCAAACAAAAGCCTGGTGATCATCATCAAGAAGCTGTTGGAAGAAAACAAAAAAGTCATGGCATAGCAAGCTAGTACATGCTTTGTGGGCCGACAGGCTTACAACAAAGAAGTCCATTGGCATGTCGCCATTTCAGCTTGTCTATGGTACAGAAGCAGTATTCCCTACCAGCCTTGGGGTACCAGTGATCAAGCTGGTCCAGGAGATTCAAACAGAAGAAGACAATATGGTGAGGAGAATAAACCAGACAATTCATCTCCAGCAAACAAGGGAGGAGGTTTACAACAGAGCAGTGAAATTTCAGGAAAATATAAAGAAATTGTTTGACAAGAGAACCAAAGCTGCTGATTTCAAAATTGGGAATCTTGATTCGAAGTCGATCAAGAAGGGCCCATATCGAAAGTTAAGCAACAAGTTTGGATAAAGATCCAGGTGGATATCGGTGGCCTCCCACCTATTCCATTTGGACCCGCAGCATCAATTCTTTCAGTGTTTCAGCTTCAGCACAACTTACTATTTATAAACGACGTTTCGGGTCACCTTTTACCGGGCACGTTTTGGGGCATTAAATATCAGTGGATATTGATGGCCACCCATTTGAACCCCCACCATCAGTTATTTCAGTTTGTAAGTTTCGGCACAACTTACTATTTTTAGCAGTATTTCGGGTCTTAAACTTCCGGAGCCGTTTTGAGGCCCTAAACGACGTTTTTTGGGAAAACGGAGAGCAACATGGGTCCATGGACCGATGTTGCTCGTTCAAAAGTTGTACTCCTCGGATAGATCTTTCTAACGAGCTATTGAGCGCGTCAAACGGAGATCGGATGCCAAAGTTACGCCCCCGGGAAGTTGAACCACCAATTTACCCAAACGGGACCCACAGTTTTGGCGCTTCATCTCCTACAGTTAGGGTTTTGGACGTTTCGGATTCTACATTGTTTCTCAACAATAAATAGGCCCTCAAGCCTCATTGTAAGACAGTTCAGGGGGCTGGGAGCCGATACATCTCTTCTCAGAGATAAGCGCGACCAGTGCCCTAGCTCGTCACATCTCCAGTATGTCTCCATTGTAATACAGTTCAGGGGCTGGTAGCCGCCACATCTCTTCTCAGGGATATGCTGCCAGTACCCTAGCTCATCTATTTCTATTATGTCTGTAATAGGCCTGCGAGCCTCAATGTAACACAGTTCAGAGGCCTGCGTACGCCACATCTCTTCTCAGAGATACGCTACCAGCGCCCTAGCTTGTTTCCATTATGTTTGTAAGCTTATTTCAGTCATTTGTTTATTAATAAATTGAAGCATTATTTCCGCTACATCTCTGTATCTATGGTTATATATGTACTCTGTTGCATTCCTGCATAAATCCGGATCAGTGGTATCAGAGCGGGTCTGCTCTTTCTCTGTTTTTCTCTTCATGTCCCCAACGCGGCCAGGGTATAAGGAGTTCAACCTCACAACCCCGACGACCCCCCATGGTGGAAGGAAAGAAAGACGAGGGAGCAGGAGATCCTATCAAAATCTTGCTCGAGGATGCCCTCGAGAAACAGAGGAACGCGGTGATGGACAATTTTTTTTTCAGATCCTTCAATGGCTGCCCAGCGGTGGCACATCTACATCTAGCACGGCTGCCAACACCAAGTTCAACAAAATTCCCCCGCCCCCCCCCCCATGGAGGAACTTAACGCAATGGAGACCATTGCTTCCTAAGGAGGGAGGAATGATCCAGGTGGATATCGGTGGCCTCCCACCTATTCCATTTGATCCCGCAGCATCAATTCTTTCAGTTTTTCAGCTTCAGCACAGCTTACTATTTATAGCAGGTTTTCGGGTCCTGCACACCCGGAGCCGTTTTGGGGCATTAATAATCCAGGTGGATATTGATGGCCACCCATCGAGTCCATTTGAACCCCCACCATCAGTTATTTCAGTTTGTAAGTTTCGGCACAACTTACTATTTTTAGCAGTATTTCGGGTCTTAAACTTCCGGAGCCGTTTTGAGGCCCTAAACGACGTTTTTTTGGGAAAACGGAGAGCAACATGGGTCCATGGACCGATGTTGCTCGTTCAAAAATTGTACTCCTCGGATAGATCTTTCTAACGAGCTATTGAGCGCGTCAAACGGAGATCGGATGCCAAAGTTACGTCCCCGGGAAGTTGAACCACCAATTTACCCAAACGGGGCCCACAGTTTTGGCGCTTCATCTCCTATGGTTAGGGTTTTGGACCTTTCGGATTCTACATTGTTTCTCAACAATAAATAGGCCCTCGATCCTCATTGTAAGACAGTTCAGGGGGCTGGGGGCCGATACATCTCTTCTCAGAGATAAGCGCTACCAGTGCCCTAGCTCGCCACATCTCCATCATGTCTGCATTGTAACACAGTTCAAGGGCTGGTAGCCGCCACATCTCTTCTCAGGGATACGCTGCCAGTACCATAGCTCTTTTATTTCCATTATGTCTGTAATAGGCCTGTGAGCCTCAATGTAACACAGTTCAGAGGCCTGCGTACGCCACATCTCTTCTCAGAGATACGCTACCAGCGCCCTAGCTTGTTTCCATTATGTTTGTAAGCTTATTTCAGTCATTTGTTTATTAATAAATTGAAGCATTATTTCCGCTGCATCTCTGTATCTATGGTTATATATGTACTCTGTTGCATTCCTGCATAAATCCGGATCAGACAGTTTGTGGCAAGGTCCATACATCATCCAGGCCACTGTGGGCCCAAATTCCTTCTTCCTACAAGAATTAGATGGTACAGAGCTATTTGGGGGTCCTGTCAATGGCAGCATGCTCAAACACTACTTCTGCTGATTTTCCATTTCCAGTTTCTCTCCATTGTACATACCATTGCAGTTTTTATTTTCAAGAAAAAGGAGAAAATGTCCCAAAAAAACAAAGGAAAAGCGAGAGGTTCAGACATGCTTAAAACATGAACCTCTGATGTGAAAATATTGGTTCTAATCAGCCCAAAACCCAAGCCAAAGAAAGCGAAGAAGCTGGTCCTATCATGCTAAGGATCTGGAATAGCAAAGAAGAAAGAAGAAATCAGCTCTAACATGCCCAAAACCAGAGCTGAGATGAAGGAAGGAAGTGACTCTAACATGCTCAAAACTTGAGTCACAAAGGGAAGAAGGATACTTCAAGCTTCATATTTCAAGCCTTCACAGTTTTGTTTTCAGTTTTCTGCATTTTTCTGTCCATGTGCAACTGTCTTTATGCCTTTGATCTGTTAGGGTCCTGTGATTTGGCTTATTGGCAAGCCAAATGACAGTGTAACATCAAACCAAGCTTTGGAGCCCAAGGACCTAGCCTTCCTGGACTCAGAGAGTGCTCTCTCTATATGTGTAAGGGATATCTGTGTGTTTGTTTATTCTGTTCTGATTTTAGGCTAGTTATGAAGTAGGCTTTTTAGTTTTGGTTTTTAGTTTGTGAGGGATGAAACTGATCAAAGATACGAGATAGGTAAAAAGATGTCAGATCAACTGGGCTATGGGGTCGAAAAGGTCAAGAAAGCTATCAGACGGTGATACAAGGCTGTTGAAGGGTCGATTTGATTCAAGGTAGAAAGGATCTTTGGGCAAAATGGAGTAAATGAACATCAATTTTGTGAACAACAAAGGATTTCAAGCATAACTAGTTTAATAGCAGACATCAACATGGTAGGGCAAACCATTAATCATGAGAAATGTAACTATAAGCTAATCAATACATAGAAATAAACATTCAAGCCATGCATAGAGGAGTACAACTCTCTAACTTCGGGAAATGGCTATCAGACTCTGGGGAAAACACTGAAGACGGACAAACAACTCAAAACACTATGCCGGAACGCCTAAACAAAATACTTCAAGTTATTGGGCACTTTGAAAACAAGATTTGCATAGTCTTAGACAAAGGGCTAGATCGGAACTAGGCCTCCTTGGTTCAACAAAATGATAATCTAATCAGTCAAAGAGAAATTTCATGGATGGAGCTATAACTAGCCATAGGTAAGTAGGGCATACCGTAATTCATACTTAGCATGTATAAAACCATGAATGAAAATGAACAACAATATCCTTAAGTTATTAAAGAACAGTTAAGAATTCTTTAATGTGACTAAGGAATAGGAAAACATGAAAGCTATGAAGAAACAGGAAATTTGAGGTGCCTCCAAGGGCATGTCTCAAATTTGTTCTTCACTGATCTATAGCAAGCAAGAAACATGTATTCATGAATGAAAACTAGAAGACAAAACAAAGAAGGAGACACTATACCATTCTACCAAGTCATGGAATCCAAGAACAATCCTCTTTCATCATCCAAGAACATCCAAGAGGCAATCCAAAAGCATGAGACAAGTATTTCTTCCAAAGCTTATATGACCATATATTGCTTCTATCATCAAGTTCAGCCTTGTTTACAATGTGAGCCTTTGGAATAAATAGGCCAAAGTGAGGAAAACCTCATGGTTCAACTTGCCATCCTATTGGCCTAATCAAAATATCTAGATTTGTCCTAGAGGCTTTGCAAAGCTCAAGGCACAAAAATATCTCATAAAATATTTAAAAAATGTTAAAAAAGGGAAATAAATTGACTTTTCCTCATTTCTCATGTGCAAAAATAGCTAAACGCACATGAGGAAATATCAGTTTTTAAAGGTTCAAAATTTACAAAAATATTCAAAATTTACATCAGCAAAAGGTCCCCTGACTTGCCGGCAACATTTTGCAGCCTTCCCGATGTCGAAACGAAGCTCATGATAGCTCGTTGGAAAGCTCTGGGTGTCTACTTTCTGGAACAATTGAAATTTTCCCAATCTGATGCCTGCAAGTCCTCCAAAACTGAACCTGTGTGTAAAAAAACCAGAAATTACAGTCTGCTGATAGACCGGGCAGAGTGTGCAAAAAGCGAGCATTTTTCGCCATTTCGGGAGAGCAAATGATCTCCAAATGTCCTGAAAATCGCTGAGTCCGTGCTCCTGAAATTATGGCATCTAATGATACCATTCTCCTCCTTTGACGATCCCCCAAAATGAAATGGCGAATTTCATGAGTTTTGACCAAAAACTCAAAAATGCCAAAAAACCAAAATATGTCTAAATGTGCCCAAAATCAGTGAGTATGACCCTCAAGGGTTCTTAGCAATATATTCTGAAGCAGTGGCCAAAATCTCAAGTCCTGATGTGTCTTTCTTCATTTTCCGTGCCGGGCGCTTCCCTTTAGCCTCCTTGAGCTTGTCTTGAGCAGCCTTCAATTTGCGCTGGGCAAACGGATTTAACTTCTTGTAATGCCCTGTCATTCTCCTTTGAAGCTCTAAATCTCTGTTTGCCCTCTCCAACTTCTTCTCCAAATGGTCATTGACTCTTTCAAGCTATGCCTCCTTATTGTTTTCTATTTCCTGTTCAAACAATGCTGTGAGAGGGGTGGATTGGAGAAGGGCATTTTCCTCCTCTTTTTGTTTCTGAAGGGCTCTTTTAAGCCCTATGGTTCTAGGCCTCTTTCGCTTAGGCGGATCATCTTCTTCACTTTCATCAAAATCGCCTATGAGCTCATCTATCCTTGCTTAGGCTTTGGAGGCCTCCTTTTTGTACTTAGTCGCCCTTGTCTCATGAATGGCCATATGGACACTCATTTGCCTATTTTGGATTTGCAAGAATTGATTGAAATTCCTTGCCTTATGAAGATCATCCTTCAATGCATCAATTTGACTCTCTCTTTGGATCAAAAGGTTTTCTAGAATGCGGGCCTCATCATCACTGTCATCGCTTTGGATCGGGATTTTATTGAATGCACTCTCCTGCTCATGACTTCCTTCTACGTTGCCCTTCCCTTTGCTTTGGGTGGCTATTCTAGTGCTCTTCCTCCTAGGCAAATCAATCATAGGCTTCTTTGGCAACTTTCCTTTGCTACGGAGAGCTCTTGTCACATTTGGAGTGACAACCTTAGGCGCTCTCTTTCTCGCTGTCCTGGGCTTGGCCTCTTTCGGAGAGGAAGGCATGATTCCTTTACCTTTGTCATCCTCTTGGGTTTGCTGTTCTTCTTGAGGCTGCTGTGTTTCATCTTTTGGAGGCTGCTGTGTATCTTGAGGAGGTTGTTGTGTGTCTTCTTTAGGCTGTCCCTGCTCCTCAATATCATGCTGTTGCCCTGCCTCACTTTCCTGCTGCCCTTGGTCATCAATATCATGCTGCTGCTCTGTCTCAATTTCCTGCACATTCTGTTGTTCAAGCTGCTGCCCTTGATCATCATCCTTATGCTGCTGCTCAAACTGCTGCCCTTCCTCTCCTTGCTGTTGTTCATCACTCTCCTCCTCTTGTTCCTGCTGCTGCTCACCATCACCACTGTCATGCTGCTGCCCCTCATCCTCAGTTTGATGCTCTTCATCTTTTCCTTCATGTTCATGTCCTTCCTCCTCCTGCTGGTCACTTCTTTCTCCTTCTCCATGCTCTTTTGCCTGTTCTGTAGTGAATTTGAGCTTTCTAGGAGTAGGTCTGCTAGAGGAAGGCGAGGGGTGATGAGTAGGAGATGTAGGGGATGTATGGACTGGAGGGACAGTGGAGAAATCCGGGTGACTGATGAAAACATCCCAAGAGACCTCTCTCTTTTCAAGCTGGTGAAGGATGATGATTTTGATGAGAGAGTGATGGAATAGAGAGGCTATTTGCTGTGACAGAGGCTTCTTTTGGACAGAGGAGGCCATTTTCTCAATGCTTTTGCACAAGAAGAAAGGAAGATTCAGCTGCTTGGTCCTTGTGAAATGCATCAATAGTCGGATGTGATATGCATAAACTCGGGAGAATCTCCCCTCACAAGTGAAATACTTCATGATAATCTTCATGAGGGGGGCATAGCTGGCTAAAAGGTAAGAGAAAGGGAAAATAGCAGGGCATGATTCTTTGTGCTCAGGCTTGAGGAAGGGTTTGTAGTCATCTAAGTCCAAATAGCTTTGTTTAAACCATTTCTCGCCAATATAGGGAATTTTAGTAGCCTTGGATATGGATCTCGGGGAAAACTTGAAATCAAGGCCTGCCAACTGAAAATGTTTGTCTCTGAACCTCAAAGCGCACAGATGTGTTAAAGGAGAGAAACTTTTCACTTCTTGTACCCTTTGGTAGAAATCCAAGCATCCCACCTCATGGAAATTGAATAAAATTGATGGGTGTGCATTCACCTCTTCGGTAGAAATAGGCTCATACCTTTTGTGCAATCCACTTCTGCTATCCTGCCTGGGAGGCGTCTTGCTATAGATGCGCTTCTGAAACACCAAATTGCCTCAAAAATTCTTGAAATGCCTTCTTCAAACAAAACTCTGTCTCAGCCTGTCAACTTACTGTTTGATCAAGCAACAATGGTTTCAAATGTAGTGTGAAATGCCCTTTTAACACACAACTCTCTGCCCTTTCCAAAACAATGCTTTTCACTTGGTATGTCACTCAACAAGTAAAATTAAGAACAAAAACACAGTCAATAAAGATACACAGTCAAAGTGATTTTCCTGTGTTTTGTGGTAAGGTGACAGAGCTTATTTTGTCTGGTGTGAGCTCAAAGACCTGTAGGAGTTTAAACAATCAAAACTCTTCTTTAACCAAAACACTGCTCCCTTTGTATGCAGCTCAACAAATATATTCAATAACATAAACACAGTCAATTAAAAAGTATATACACAGTCAAAGGTCACTGTGTAATAGGGCAAGGCAACAGAGCTTATTTTGTTTTTGATGTGGTCATAACCAGTCCTGTAGCAGTCAAATAATAATAAAATCCTTTCAATCAAAACACTGCCCTGCTTATACTTCACTGTTCTTTACATAGATTTTGACAAAAACACCTTCAAATTGTAGTGGCAGCGTCCTTACTGACTCTGCTTTATGGAACTGAAAAGGCCAAACACTGTTTTTTGTCTTTTTAACATACAGAGGAGACTTTTGGAAGGTCAAAATGCTCATCTAATGATCACTGTGTTTGAAAATTGACCTACTGTTTCACCCTTTAAAGCCTTGTGCTCCTATCTTTCATCATAGTTTTGAGGGCAGCTACAATGGCTTTTCATATCAATGCAAATTCAACACCCTTTAATGTTTCACCTCGAGCCAACAGAACCACAACAAATTTCGTTTTCACACAAAACTCAAAACTGTGGTTTAGACTGTGATCTTTAACCCTTCTCCACCACTTAACAGTTTTGAAAAACTAAGGGAGGCACATAGAAATACCTTGAGACTTGATGATGGCGTTGTTCGAAGGCTTTGGGCCGTTTTCAACACATGTTGGAGGTGTTTGAACCATTAAAAGATGCGCGACACGTTTGTATGGAAGAGTGCCGCGCAGGAAAGGGTGTCGGGTCACATGTCGGGCCGATAGGACCAACACCTACAGGTGCGTCGCGCGACCTTGTAACCTTGTGTAGTTTTTCCGCCTGAGCGCGCCACGCGGTTGTACAGGCGCGCCGCGCGTTTCTTCAAGCCCAAAAACTCTGTGAACTTCGTTCAAACCTTTTCCTCCGGTCTAGTGATCAGCAAGGGGAAACTTTGCTCGTGCTTTGGAGTTTGCACAATGAATTTTCAATGGTCTTTAACTCCTTTGAAAGCGAAAAAGCCAAAATATCTTTGAGTGTGACTTGAAAGGGTTTGGAAGACTTTCTCCTTTTAAACCATTGCCTTGTCATTTGAAAAGGGCACAAAAAGATTTTTGAATGTGTCAAGAAGGGCCCACACTTTGAAACATGTTGGTGTAAAAGGTCTGTGTATTTATTCGAACAGTGGCAATGGTTATGACTCTTTCCAAGGGTCAACTCTATTCACTGTGTGTTATACATTCGAAAAATGACTTCTGCCACTGCTGTCCCTTTGGCGACCCTTTCAAAATGGAGAATCCACTCAAAAATATACCAATGATTTATAAAGCACCTTGCCATTTTGCAAGGAGGGGATCTACCCTTTTTAACTTTAAACTAAAGTGTTTGCTCTAGCTGCTTTGGAGGAAATGATGCCCTACTGTGAAAATGATTTGACTGTTAGGTATCCTTGAAGTTTCCTCTTCTGACTGTGGGTGCAGAGAAATCAGTTGCATTTACTCATGCCTTCCCATCTCTGTTCATCTAAAGGGAACTTCTTTAACACCTCTCTCTTTACTCAAAATGCTTTGGTAAGGTACCTTTGACCTTTTTATAAGGAACATGCCTATATTAGCTTTGAAATTTTCTCCAGAATCTGAAAAACATGCCAAAGTCCTTCTTGCATTTAGTGAACAAATGTGTCTAGTTGCAATACCTTTCTTGGGAAGAACTAAACTCAAATTTTCCTTTGTCAACCTATGATGAGTAATCAGAAGGACATTCCCTTATGAGTAGGAAGATTAGTAATCTTTGAAACATGATCAGCATCATTGGCCTGTGTAATGACCTGTCCCTTAATCATCAGCAAAATTGTTTTATTTGGGCTTCAGACCGCTGTATTGGAAAGAAAACTTGATAAGAGATAAGTTTAACATTTTGGATTACAGTGGTACCCCTGCTTTCCTTCTTTGTCCTTTTACATTATTTCTCTGTTTCAACTATCTCTTACTGTTCTTACCACTCATCTTTTGATCAGTCAATACCTTGAAATCAGTCACTGCCCTGGCCCTCTGCTTATGAATGAAGGAGGCCCTTCACTTGACAAAATGTCTGATGTTCTTTCAACCTCTGTCTCAATTAAATGCAGAATGTTTGATGAATCAAATTGTTATTGGCTTCTCTTATACCTCTGCCTTAACTCATCATTTTAATGCAGAGATCTTCATTTGCTGTTTCACTGTACTCCAAATTTTGTCTTCTCAGTTAGTGAAAAACCCAAAAACAGACTTTACCTTTGGCCCTCTGCTTGTAGATGAAGGAGGCGCTTTCAAAACCCTCTGCTTATAGATGAAGGAGGTTCTTTGGTCTTCAAACCCTCTGCTTATAAATGAAGGAGGTTTTTAGTCATGTCATATCAGCAGCCTCTTGACAGTGTTGTTTTTTTCTTTCACTGTTCTTTCAGGCTTTGAATGTGGTCGCAGGAGCTTGATGAGAAACTCTTTGCTCTATAGCTGCATCCCAGGCTCAGGATCACATTGAGAAGCAGCTGTCTTCTCATGTGGAGCTCAAAATTGTCTTCTGAGATGCTGGTATGTTTCTGTCCTTGAAAGATCCATCAAACACTGTAAAAACACCTAAAATCAGCTTGACTTATGGTCTATGTATTGCTGAGACTTAAGGGTGCATTAGTGGCGCGACCTAGGGCTATAACCAACTTTATGAGCAGAGCAGGAAGGTCTGTTATGACTGGTCTATAGCAGATGGAGGTTTTTGGCTCTTGGATAGTTTGCCAAGGGAGAAATGCCTTAAAGCGCCACTTCCTAACTTAGGGGAGACTTTTTGAACAGATTCAGATTGTCTCTTTAGAGCTGATGGGCAGACTAGTATGGCTGAGGCTAGGTAGGATTTGATAATTGAGGTTTAATCTCGTCATGTGCAGACTGAAAGGTAGGAGGGAAAAAAAGTTTTATAGGTGTTTTCCTAGCTGGCAAATTTGACAAATTTTTAGATCGGCTGTTGGAAAACTTGGCTGTTACAACTAGTCATCACCAACAAGTGAAAAATACTGATGACTAACAGATATCCTTACGCCCAAAAGAGCAAAATTGAACGTATGATTGCAGAAATGTTAGAGGCGGGTATAATTCAACCTAGTCAAAGTTATTTCTCTGCTCTAGTAGTATTGGCGCACAAGAAGGATGGATCATGGCGCATGTGTCCAGATTATAGGGAGCTCAATAAGCTCACCATTAAAGAGAAATTTCCCATTCCTGTGATTGATGAATTATTGGATGAATTACATGGAGCAATTTATTTTACCAGTTGGATCTTCGTTTAGGATATCATCAAATTAGAATGAAGACTGAAGATATTCCAAAAAAAAAATTTCAAACTCATGAGGGTCATTATGAATTTTTGGTCATGCCTTTTGGCCTTACCAATGCACCTTCTACATTTCAAGGGTTGATGAATTCCATTTTCAAACCCTTCCTTAGAAAATTTATGCTAGTATTCTTTGATGATATACTAATCTACAGCAGGTCTTGGAAGGATCATGTTGAACATGTCGACAAGGTGCTCAAACTATTGCAGGAGAAACAATTATATGCAAAAACATCCAAATGTTTCTTTGGAGTACAAGAGGTGGAATATCTGGGTCATATTGTATCTCACGAGGGTGTTAAAGTAGACCCTAACAAAATTAAAGCCATTAAGGAATGGACAGTCCCCACAACCATAAAGCAGTTGCGAGGATTTCTCGGGTTAACAGGGTATTATCGCAAGTTTGTTAAGAATTATGGTAGAATAGCAACACCTCTAACAACATTATTGAAGAAAGATGCATTTTCATGGACTCCTGAAGCAACTAAGGCCTTTGAACATCTTAAAGAGGCAATGTGCCTAGCACCGGTCTTAGCTACGCCAGACTTCACAAAAACCTTTATTGTGGAGTGTGATGCCTCAGGAAATGGAATTGGTGCAGTTTTAATGCAGGAAGGAAGACCCATTGCTTTTGAAAGTTGTCCAATCAAAGGAAATTATTTACAGAAACCTATTTATGAGAAGGAAATGTTAGCAATACTGCATGCACTAAAGAAATGGAGAACTTACCTAATGGGAAGACACTTCAAGGTAAAAACTGATCATGATAGTCTTAGACACTTTTTGGAACAAAGACTATCTTCAGAAGAGCAACAAAAATGGGTCACAAAGATGTTGGGTTATGACTTTGAAATAATCTACAAAAAAGGAAAGCTTAATGTTGTTGCAGATGCACTCTCAAGAAAGAATGAAGAGGTGGAAGCATTGCTTTGTGCTATTTCTATTATCCAACCAGATTGGATAACCGAAGCAAGAGATGAATGAAAGAAGGACAAAGATGTATGGACACTCATTCAAAAGTTGCAGCAAGATCCTAGTACATCTGATACATTTAGTTGGAAAAATGATTCCTTATGGTACAAAGATCGCTTATATCTTTGTAAGAATTCCCAACTAAAACAAAAGATTCTTCTCGAATTGCACACTTCTCCTTTAGGAGGACACTCGGGATTTTTAAAAACTTACCACAGGGTGAAGAAAGAATTTTTTTGGGATGGCCTTAAATCTGATATTCAAAATTTTGTGACGGAATGTTTGGTTTGCCAGCAGAATAAAGTTGAGACAATTAAGACCCCGGGTCTTCTATAACCTTTATCCATTCCAAGTCAACGTTGGGAGGAGATTTCAATGGATTTTATCATAGGTTTACCTAAGTCCGAAGGAAAGAGTGTCATCATGGTGGTAGTTGATAGACTTACCAAGTATGCACACTTTTGTGCATTATCTCATCCATTTAAAGCAAGTACAGTTGCTACTACATTTATGGACAGAATTCAAAAGCTACATGTAAGCCCAAGGGTTATTGTGAGCGACAGAGATCCCATTTTTACTGGAAATTTTTGGACGGAGTTATTTTCTTGTTTGGGTACTCAATTAGCTCATAGCTCATCTTATCATCCTCAATCTGATGGTCAAACTGAGATAGTAAATAAATGTTTGGATGGATATCTTCGTTGTTTTGTATCTGATAAACAAACACAATGGGTCAAGTGGTTACCTCTTGCTGAATGGTGGTATAACACTTCCTTCCATACTGCAGCAAAAATGACCCCATTTATGGCACTTTATGGATATCATCCACCATCCATCACATCATGTTTAAGGGAAAATTCGAAGGTTCAAGCAGTGGAAGATCACATCGAGCATCAGCAGGAAGTTCTCCAACTCTTAAAGGATAACCTAAATTTGGCACAAAATCGAATGAAACAACAGGCAGATCAACATCGCAGCGAGAGAAGTTTTGATGTAGGAGATTGGGTATTTTTACGGCTACAACCATACAAACAAATGTCCCTCAAGCAAGCTAAGAAGGATAATAAATTATCACTAAAGTACTATGGTCCTTACAAGGTGTTGCAAAAGATTGGTTCTATGGCATACAAATTGGAGCTTCCTGCTTCTTCGCGAGTACATCCAGTTTTCCATGTTTCATGCTTAAAGAAGGTTATAGGTGAAAATCTCCCAGTTCAAACAATATTGCCAGAACTTGATGAGGAAGGAAAAATCATATTGGAACCTGAAGCGGTCATGGAAACAAGAACTCGACAGCTACGGAATCGATCAATTTCAGAGTATCTCATCAAGTGGAAGAACTTACCCACTGAAGATTCTACATGGGAGGACGAGAATTTTATACAGAAGCACCCGGAGCTACTCAAGCGTTGAGTACAACACTTTTTTGAAGGAGAGGGGCATGTTAGGTCCCTATATCACTAGTATAGTCCCTTATTATTGTTAGTGTAACCCCCTTATTGTTATTATTGTACCCTTATAACCCCCATTTTGTTATTATTGTGCCCTTAAATTATTATTGTTAGGTCGGCTAGGATTACATTGTGGCCCACTAGGATTACATTATGGCCCCATGGACTCCTACATATAGAAAGGAGGTTTTGTAAATTGTATCATCCAAGAATTGTTCATTTATGTAATGTATTGGAGGTTGCCCCCTCGAAGTGGCTTATTTCTAAGGCGTTGATATCTCTTTTCTTCTATTTTTGGAGCTAGTTACACAACAAAGCTTCCACATGCAGAGTTTATGAATTTGCCCCGAAAGTGAACTAAGATTGGGCATTAATGGGAATGCATTTTTATATGCATGAGACTGAGATTTATTTGGGGCAAAACTTGTAAAGCAGTTATATATATGCAACAGATACACAATTGCAATGAAGGTATTCAGATTTGCAGAATCTGAATTTGAAATGCACAGGAATGAAAATGTGGGCTTGTCACACTACAGCAACAAAAAATACAAACATACAGTGAGCCAAGAACTGAAAGGGTTGAATGAGATATATCAGTTACAAAAGTAAATGTAAATGTTTTAATTGATTTTATATTGTTTGTGATGCAAAGGCAAGTCTCCATAGGCAAACAAAAACTCCACTGTAATATTGAAATTTGTACATATTGCTATATTTTTCTGAATGAGCTTGACAAAGAAATGAGAAGGCAGAAGTCAAGGAGTCATGGCTGTTCACTTTGAATTCCCTGTGGAATACAAACAGTCAAGAGGTGAACTCTATAAATGATATCACATAGATATGCATAAAAATGTGAGAGAATGGAGAATTGAGGCAGAGAGGGTAAGAAGAAGGAAGAGCAGATAAAGATGCTGTGAAGACTCAGAGATGATATAAGGCTGATATGAAGGCTAGTGGACAGCAGTGAAAAGGAACAGAACAGAGCTGATATCCAGGTAAATCAGTGTGTGTTTTTGAAAGAGTGAGGAAGTTGGTTCTTCCATATCAAGTTGTAGCTTGATAGATGTCAGTTGTAGCTGACTGAGGTAGGAGCCTCCTGTAGGTTGTAGCCTGCAGAAAATAGATGGGAGTTGGAGCTTCCTTGCAAGTTGTGACAGGCATCTTGAGGTAGGGGAGCTTCCTCTGTGAGGTTGGCAGCCTACAGAAAACTTGGTGAGAGTACGGAGGCTACTTCTTGCATCACAACAATAATAAGATGTAGTTTTTCTCCCTATGGGTTTCCATTTTTATACTCTCCGTTTATTCATATGTGCATGACATTATGTGTCGACACTCGTATTTTTCTGGGCGACACCTGTCGCTCATCGCTATGATTGCTGTTCCATTGTATATTAAGTTGATTACAAAATCATGATGTGAATGAGTATAAAAGAAAGTTTAATAAGAACATGACTGCATTAAACTGATTCACCCCCCCTCTTAGTTTAACCAAGGGTCCAACAAACAAATCTTCTCTAGCCAATCTTTTGCTTGCATATAGTCAAGAGACCGAGCTGACGTTGAGAGGATTGAAATGTTCAAATAGGTCTTGACGGAATATCCCAATGATCCCATGGGCCTTTCAATTGCCATGCAAGGAAGATAGATATCATCTACCATGCATGACACATTCTTTGAAGGAGTTGGACTTGAAAGCAAAGAGGTTGTAGCTTTTTTGATTACATTACTAATGATGCTGATAATATGTTGAATGATAAAATAATCACTAATGATGATGACAATGTTTATGCTAAATTGAAGATGATGATTTGTATATGTTGAATTCATGACGATGATTATATATTTTTGGATATAGATTCTAGATTCTAAAAGATGAATGGTAAATTTGCCGTATCCGTTTCAAACCCTGTATCCGTTATAGTGCAACTTAGCAATTGTCCAAAAATAACTGTGTCAAAAAATCTTGTGTGTGTGCTAGAATTTCTCAATTTTCAGTGTTTTTATGGGGAAAATTGCAGTTGTGATTTTATTCGTTGTTTTCCGTAGCAAATAAACTGCATAATTAAATTTACAGTTAGAAGAATGATTTCTAGTTGCTGCAATAGATAAAATTTTCACATGGTATCAGAGCACAGTTGATCAGCCAGAGAGCTCAGCTTCGAAAGAAGGAATTTCACTGCTTAGTAAGAGCAGTAGGCCAAAATTCCCAAGGGTAGCGCGGTCTTTTGCCGGGACGTCGAGTTAGTTGTGGAAACTCGACTTTTCAGAGCAGAAAAATTCAATTTTCCAGATCGAGTGATTCCAAAGGCAGAGGGAGCAACACTGTTTCTTTGTTGGGCATATCTCTAGCTGGATGCAGAGGGTTTTGCAGCAGTTGCTAGAGAAAAGCTAGCATCGAGTAAGAGAGGAAAAACACACTGTAAATTCTTCAGCATAACCATGGTCAAAATTGACATTCAGGATGCTTCATATTTTTCTTCCAGGTTGGAGGACGAATTTTCTTGCTTTTCAGGATCAACTTCACAGGGTGTCTGGTATATAGACAATGGAGCATCAACTCATATGACAGGGGTTAGACAATATTTCTCTAGATACAAGGAGGAGCAGATGGACTTCCAGATTACTATGGGAAACAAAATGAAATGTACTCCAGTAGGGAGAGGTAGCATATCATTTCAGAGGGAGTCAGGAGCAAGCACTAGTGCTACAAATGTATTGCATGTGCCAAGATTAGGTGTGAACTTGATTTCAGTATCCCAGTTACAGGATAAAGGGTATGATATTCACTTTGTAGGGAAGAAAGTGTTTGTCAAACACCCAAGCTGGAAGAAGGTAAGACAGATTGGAGTTCGAAGCAACAAATTGTATCGGTTGCAGCTCGACTCTCCAATGGTACTAATAGTTAGTGAAAAATAGCGGTGGGAAGGAGCTGAATGAGTTATGGCATAAGAGAATGGGACATCTACACCATGGAGCACTCGAGATGCTCAGAGAAACAGTAACAGGGGTTCCATAACTTGGCACGGAACACGATGACGTGTGCAGGGGATGCGTACTTGGGGAGTATGCTAAGGCAACATTTCCAGGAAGTGACAACAGAGTAGATTGCGTGTTAGGACTTATACATTCAAATATTTGTGGCCCTATGTCCACTGGAGCTCTTAGTGGTGCTGAATACTTCGTCACCTTTATTGATGACCATTCCAGGAAAACCTGGATCTACTTCTTGAAGACCAAAGATGAGGTCTTCGATTGTTTCCGAGAGTTTAAGGCTCTCGTGGAGAATGTGACAGGGAAGAAGATTAAGTTGCTTCGCTCAGATAATGGTGGAGAATATATTGATAAAGACTTCACATATTTTTGCGCGAAGGAAGGCATCAAAAGAGAATGGACAACCCCATGTAATCCACAACAAAATGGGGTAGCGGAGTGGAAAAACAAAACCATAGTTGGGGCTGCAAAAGCTATGTTGTATGACCAGGATTTGCCTAGATTTTTATGGGCAGAGGCATGTAACACAATAGTACATATCCAGAACAAGACTCCTCATAGAGCATTGGGGAAGAAAACGCTAGAAGGAGTCTTCACAAGGAGGAAGCCAAAAGATAGTCACTTCAGTATCTTTGGCAGCGTTGCTTATTGCCACGTGCTAGATGAAAAGCATACCAAATTGGATCAGACTGTAGAGAAGGGGTTTCTCGTTGGGTATAGCGAGATCTCAAAGGCATACAGGATCTACATTCCTAGCAGTGGGAAGATTGTAGTGACAGGAGATGTGAAGTTCATGGAGGACCGAGCTTTCAATGAATCTCGTGAGATTCCCGCAGGTGATCAGAATCAGTCAGCAAAAGCTCCTTTGGTCCAACAACCGAGGCAGCCAGTGGGACCAACAAGAGGACAATCATAGGGATCAAGTACAATGACTAGTACTAGTATTTCCTCAGAGGTAGGAGATCCAGGGAGTTCTCAGCAGACAGAGCATCAGGGGCAGGATGAGGAGGAGCTATTTGAACCTCCCACCGCTAGTGGTCGAGCCAACAGAGAAGTTCGTCAGAAATTGAGAGATGCAAAAGAGTTTATTGGAAGTCCTAGGACGAACAAAAGACACCACAGACAACCTGATAGGTACCAAGCATTGGTGGCTCAGGTTGTAGAACCTTCCAATTTTCTGGAAGCTGCACAACATCAGGTGTGGGTAGATGCCATGGTAGAAGAGTACAACTCTATCATGACAAATGACGTTTGGGAGGTGGTGCCAAGACCTGAAGATGGGTCAATTGTAGCTTCTAGACCGATCTACAAGATCAAGTATGTTGCATATGGCAGCGTGGAGAAGTACAAGGCTAGGTTCGTGGAAAAGGGGTATGCATAGAAATAAGGAATAGATTATGAGGAGACCTTCGCCCCAGTTTCCAGATACACCTCTATCTAGTCAGTTATATCCCTAACATCTCAGATGGGATGGCAGATTCACCAGATGGATGTCAAGACAACATTCTTGAATGGGGTGTGTTGTCGCACAGATTGTTCAGGGCACCGCGACAACGGTTCACACTGGGGGCTGTCACCTTTATCCCCAATCTCTCTCTTTAAGCTGTCTCCTTGCAGGCTAAGGGAGGTAGACCCTATTTGAAATGAAGGATAAATCCAGGAGACACAGCTAAAACATCAAATACTTGATAGAAATAAACGAGATTCCACAGATTTAAAATAGATTTCACGTTAAGACCAGTGCCTTATGGAGTCAAACAGAATCCTGTTATGCAATTATAAACCAGTAAGTGATGACTAACTGCTGCTCATTAAAACACGATTGATTAATGATATTCAATTGAAAAACACCACAACCATGAATGAAAATGCCAGATGTTTGAAAGATTTCCAGATTTATGATGCTTAAATTAACCTCGATACAGAAAATATTTCTATAGTCAAAACTTTAGATAAGAATAAAATTTGCCCATTTGACTCTAGAAAATTTGAATTTTTTTTTATGTTTTTGTATTTTCTAGATTTTTTTAGAATTTTTTGGAAATTTTTAAATTTTTATTATTTTTTGAATTTTAAAATCAAAATTCTAAATCCAAGTAAAAAACTAAACTAAAAATAAATTAAAATTTCAAATCTGAAAGCTAACTAAACTCTAATTAAAAAAAGTTAGTAGCTAAACTAAAATCAAACTAAATTAAAACGAAAAGCTAAGACTTAAACTAAACAAAATTAAAAAATCTAAATTAAATCTAAAGTTAAATTCTAAAATTAACACTAAGAGAAATCTAAAACTAAAATTTAAACCATCTAAAATCTAAAGCTAAAATAATAAAATCGAAATTACATAAATCCTAGAGTCTAAAAATTACGCTAACATTAGAAACTCCTAAAAAAATATTCAAATTAAATTTAAACTAAAACTACCCTACCCTATTCGAACTAACCTAACGCTAAAAGAAAAAAACTATTGGAATTTAAAACTAAAAGCCGACTCAATACTGACAAAGACCTCTAAATTTATAGGACTAGATCTCTAATGGCTAGTTTGGATGATCCTCGTCAAAATAATCTCAACCGTCCAAAAGATTTAATTATCTTTTAATCCGGAGCGTTGAAATTAAAATTTTGGGGAAAAAACGAATTTATCATTTAATTCAATTTTAATTAACTCAAAAATATTATTTTTGAGTTAATTACCCCAAAATTTTGACCTTGACTTAACCACCAAGGCCCAAAGGTCCAATATTTCTTAAAATTCGCAATATTCCCTTGGCTTGGGGCTTTCAAAATCATTTTCCAAGGACTCACAAATTTAACCTTTAAAGATTTAATCCTAATTTAGGACCCTAAATTAATTAAATTTCTGGTTTAGGATTTTATTAATTAATTGACCAGAAAATTTAATTAATTGACTAAGAGGGGATTATAATTATTTTTCCAACCCTCTTTTACATGAGATAATACATTTACATACATGAAGGAGGAAAACCCATTCGTATAGACCCTCAAATAAATACCCAGTTCTGCGACTCAACATATGATCTAGTAGACCAAGTAGTTCAAACTACTTTTACAAGGACTCGATAGAACACTAGGACTCACTTAGCATGCTAATGACAAAATCCACCCTAGCTTTGGGGTGAGGCTGGAGGGAAAAACTCTGCCGATCACTTTCGTGAATCAGTGAGACAAAAAACCTCCTAGAATGGAAGTCATCAACAACATACTAGGCTTACCTAGGTTGCTACATACATGGACGGTCTTACTTAGATCATTTACATCATAAAATGCAGAATGGCTTCATCATTATAGAAACCTGTCATTCAATGACCGATGATGAACTGGATGATGTGATCTGAAATACAACCACGCGAATGATGACGCCTAATCTCATTTGAAAAATGTATCACATGGGGTAGCTGGTCATGGTCATTATCCGGCTTTCTATTGTATTGTTATCGTTGCTCAAGCAATAATGTGAGAACTGCAACTGTATCCTTGCCAACACACAAGATTACATAAGTAGCGTCCATCCAAATATCATCATATAACATTGAGCTCATGAAAAATAGAAGCTCTTCTTTTATTTATTATTCTACTTAACATGAAAAGTAAATCTCCTCTAACTGCAAAATGAAATGCTGAAATAACGAGGAGTAGGGTTAGAAATACGATACAGAGGATGCCCTGTGGCATCAGATGTGCTCAATATAGTGTATGCTGAGCATTTGCCTACTTTCAGGCAAGTCTGTAGGCTGCTTTTCAGATGTGCCATGGCCGATCTTGCATAATGTAGGACTTTGTCTTATCCGAATGTCAAGCTGCTCTCGATCATCAGACGAATCAAACCGCTTACTTCTTTTCTTTTTCTTCTTCTTTCTCTTCGTCTGAGTGGGTTGTGATGTCAGCAATGAGACTACTGTAGATTTCTCGTCCTTATCTTGAACTTCCTTGTACAAAACCTTTGATGAACCTGGAGCGCAACCAATCTTATTTTGAATATACTCTGTTAAGGGTGACACATAAGCTTGGTGTTTCTCAACGTCCCTTGTAGCCATAGTTAACTCTTCCTTAATGGGAAAAGTGACCTCCGTGTGATTAGATGGGAATGGCTTTGGCAGATAAGAAGTCTTTTGATCTGTTGATGAATCTTCATAATCAAATTTCCGCTGAAAATGTGATTTTTCCATTTTTTCCAACTTCTTTTGCATATCATTCATTTGATTAGAATGCTTAATATTAACAACAGTCATTTCCTTCGCATGACTCTCTTCAATCATCAACAATCTATGTTCCATGTTTTTTATTGATTCATCATTATTCGCTTTCATGGCCACGAAGAGCTTTTGCATACAGTTCATTTCCTTCTTATGATTTTCTTCCATGATCGTCATTTCCTTAACATGTTTTTCTTCCATGGCAATTATTTGATTGGAGTGATTAGATTCCATGATCTTTATTTCCTGTGCATGACTTGCTTCCATGGAAGTTATCTTATTTTGAAGATTGATTTGATTAGCTTCCATGTTTTGAATAATTTGCATAAGATTGGGTTGCACATCCTTAATCATCTGAGCCGGTTCCTTAACCTGACTTTCATGATCTTCTATATGTCTGTGATAGTTCTTACCAACAACGTTAATTTGATGGCTCGACCCTACCATTCTACTAGCTATGATTCTTTTGACAATGGGACACATAGCCTCTTCATGAAGAGCATCACAAACTCTACAATAAGGAGGAACTTCATCCACAAGATTAGTAGATTCAAGCGGATTTGTCGGTCTCTGCTCATAAGATAGGTCTCTTTTCTGCAAAGCATTATTATTTCTAAGTTGGGAATTCTGCATTTGAGCCCTTTCCATTTGAACCAACCTAGCCTGTAAGAAACTTATTTCTTTAGCATGTTCAGAGATCAATTTCGCTTGATTAAGCTCCATGCTTTCAAGCTTTTGCATTAAATTTTTCATAGGGTCATCATCATCTTCTTCAAAATCTAGAGTTTTGGACATTCCAGATGCTTTCTTATCCTTTTCAATCTCCTCAGCCAAAGATTGACAAGCTTTATAATTTGCAGTTTTAGCCCGCCTTAACTCATATGAAGTATCAGAATCAAATGCATCAATGTAAAAATTCAAAAGAGATCCATCAGGAGGCTTATGAATTTGAGATATTTCTCTAAGAATACCATTAAATCTCCTGTTAAATTCTTCAGTCGTTTCATTCTCTTTCTTTTTTATGGTACTAATCTCTATTACCAGATGTCGATCTTCCCTTTTATCACCATACTTTTCCTTAAAAGCAGTTACAATGGATTCAAAAGTATTGAATGAATTATCAGGCTTTTCCGTAAACCATTCAACAACATCTTCGCCAAAAGTAAGAACAAAAGTTTTCATCTTTACATCATCGAAATTATTATTTGTAACTGCAAATCTATTCCACCAGTTAGTGAAAGCAAACAAATGAGATTTAACACTAACTGCATCATTTCCTTGAAAGATAGGTAATTTATCCATTTGAGGGAGATCATGGGGATAACCTTGAATATTAGCGAAATTACACGGGGCAAAAATATCCATGATATCGTTTTTAAGATTTTAGAAATAGATCTGTGTTCAAGAATAGTCAAAAGGTCCTCAAGAAGCGAACTTCTTGGCAGGAACTCTTGTAAGAAATGAAAGAGTTGGAGTCGCCACTTGAACATGAAACTAATTCTAAAACAGAAGAAATAATCGAGAGCTAGCAGATGGATATCACGGGGGGATTCTTGTTTGGGACTAAAAAGATGAAAAAGTGGAGTCGCCACCCAAACAAGAAGCCAACCGAAATGTCCAGGTGCTAAAGATGCGATGATGCAATGATTAGAGATATGACGAAAGATAAGACGATGAAAATATGAAGAGATGAAAAGTCGCCAGAAAATGTGATTCCTTGTGATAGGCTAATGAATGGCGAAAGATCAGAAGATTATAAAATGTCGTTAAGACCAAGGACAGAAAAACTCTATCCCCGGCAACGGCGCCAAAAAATGTTGTCGCACAGATTGTTCAGGGCACCGCGACAACGGCTCAGACTGGGGGCTGTCACTCTTATCCCCAATCCCTCTATTTAAGCTGTCTCCAAGCAAGCTAAGGGAGGTAGACCCTTCTATAAATGAAGATAACAAATTCAGGAGACACAGCTAAAACATCAAATACTTGATAGAAATAAACGAGATTCCACAGATCCAAATTAGATTTCACGTTAGAGACCAGTGCCTTATGGAGTCAAACAAAATCCTGTTATGAGGTTATAAATGAGTAAGTGACGATTAACTGTTGCTTATTAAAACACGATTGATCACAATGATATTCAATTGAAAACACCACAACCATGAATGAAAGTCACAGATGTTTGAGATTTCCGTATTTACATGCTGAAATTAACCTCGATCTGCAGAAAATATTTCTCTATACCAAACTCAGATAAGAAATAAAATTTGCCCATTTGACTCAGAAAACTTGAAATTTTTTTTGTGTTTTTACTTTGATTTTTTTAGAATTTTTTGGAAATTTTTAAATTTTTATTATTTTTTGAATTTTAAAATCAAAATTCTAAATCCAAGTAAAAAACTAAACTAAAAATAAATTAAAATTTCAAATCTGAAAGCTAACTAAACTCTAATTAAAAAAAGTTAGTAGCTAAACTAAAATCAAACTAAATTAAAACGAAAAGCTAAGACTTAAACTAAACAAAATTAAAAAATCTAAATTAAATCTAAAGTTAAATTCTAAAATTAACACTAAGAGAAATCTAAAACTAAAATTTAAACCATCTAAAATCTAAAGCTAAAATAATAAAATCGAAATTACATAAATCCTAGAGTCTAAAAATTACGCTAACATTAGAAACTCCTAAAAAAATATTCAAATTAAATTTAAACTAAAACTACCCTACCCTATTCGAACTAACCTAACGCTAAAAGAAAAAAACTATTGGAATTTAAAACTAAAAGCCGACTCAATACTGACAAAGACCTCTAAATTTATAGGACTAGATCTCTAATGGCTAGTTTGGATAATCCTCGTCAAAATAATCTCAACCGTCCAAAAGATTTGATCATCTTTAATCTCGTGAGTTGCCAAAATTAAAAATTTTGGGAAAAAAACGAATTTATCATTTAATTCAATTTTAATTAACTCAAAAATATTATTTTTGAGTTAATTACTCCAAAATTTTGACCTTGACTTGACCACCAAGGCCCAAGGGTCCAATATTTCTTAAAATTCTCAAAATTCCCTTGGCTTGGGGCTTTCAAAATCATTTTTCAAGGACCCACAAATTTTGCCTTTAAAGATTTAATCCTAACTTAGGACCCTAAATTAATTAAAATTTCTGGTTTAATATTTTATTAATTAATTGACCAGAAAATTTAATTAATTGACCAAGAGGAGATTATAATTATTTTTCCAACCCTCTTTTACATGAGATAATACATTTACATACATGAAGGAACCTCATTCAGATAGACCCTCAAATAAATACCCATTTCCGTTAATCAAACATATGATCTAAGAGACTCACAGTTCAAACTACTTTTACAAAGACTCGATAGAACACTAGGACTCACTTAGCATGCTAATGACAAAATCCACCCTAGCTTTGGGGTGAGGCTGGAGGGAAAAACTCTGCCGATCACTTTTGTGAATCAGTGAGACAAAAAACCTCCTAGAATGGAAGTCATCAACAACATACTAGGCTTACCTAGGTTGTTACATACACTGACGGTCTTACTTAGATCATTTACATCATAAAATGCAGAATGGGTTTACATCATTATAGAAACTGTCGTCTGAATGACTGATGATGAAATCTGGATGATGGAATCTGAATGGCGCAACCACGTCGAACATGACGAATCCCATTTGAAAAAATGGGGGTGTACTGCTATGGGGTAGTTGACGAAGTGTGGTCAACAGGGTGATAGAGGAAGAAGTGTACATAGAATAGCCAAAGGGCTTCGAGACTCATGAGAGGTGCACTGATGTGTGTAGACTGAAGAAAGCTCTATACGGACTCAAGCAGGCTCCCAGGGCATGGTATGGTCAGATTGACAGCTACTTGCAGTAGATGGGATTTGTCAAGAGTGACGCAGATCCCAACCTTTACTATTTGATTCTAGAGGGTGAGCCACTCATCCTAGTTTTGTATGTGGATGATCTCTTTTTGACAGGATCATCAGGGCTCATCGACGACTGCAAGAGGAACCTGGTGGCAGAATTTGCCATAAAGGATTTGGGGTTGATGCACTATTTCCTGGGATTGGAAGCAGTGGCAGAAGGATGGGGAGATATTCCTTGGAGAAGGAAGATACGCTACAGATATTCTGAAGAGGCTCATAATGCAGGATTGTAGACCCATGTCTACACCCATGATCACTAATTGGAAGAAGATAGATGCATCAAATGAAAAGGATGTCGACCCCACCTTGTATATACAACTTATTGGATCTCTCATGTATCTGGTCAATACCAGGCCAGATACTTGCTTCATAGTCAATACCCTTAGTCAGTTCGTGGTAGAGCCGAAGACGGTACATTGGGCAACAACAAGGCACATTATGAGGTATGTGCATGGCACAATTGAGTATGGGTTGAGATATACCCGAGGAGATGATGTCAGATTATGTGGATTCACAGATGCAGATTGGGCAGGCAGTTCAGTGGATAAGAAAAGTACCTTAGGGTACTGCTTTTGTGTTGGATCAGGGATGGTTTCTTGGTGTAGCACTGAGCTTTGCAGAAGAAGAGTATATGGCATCAAGCATAGATACATGAAAAGCTATATGGCTTCAGAAGTTGCTTGTGAGCTTGTTTAGGCAAAGGATGGAGGCGACCAATGTCTACAGTGATAATCAGAGTTGCATAAAGCTATCTAAGAATCTAGTGTTTCTTGACAAGTCGAAACACATAGATATTTGATGTCATTTCATCAGCGATCGTGTACAACGTGGATCAGTCCAGCTATAGTATGTTCCCACAAAAGTGCAGCTTGTAGATATACTCACGAAAGCTCTAGGGAGAGCGAAGATCGTCTATTTAAGATAACAAATGGGTATGGTGGAGAACCCGTTTCAGTAGCAGAGTCAGATTACTTTGGATGATTCTCAGTTGTAGCAACAACAGATGAGAGGGAGTTGCAGTGCAGATGCAGAGTTGGCAGCAGTATGGTAGTGTCAACAGCAGCAAAGATGCAACATTGGAGTTGCACAGTGATTGGTGATCAACAGCATGACAGGATTGATATAGAGACAGGGTGTTGTGGTAGGTTGTGCAACACTAGACTTCCTCGCTAAGAGGGAGTGTTAGTTTTTGTGGAGAGGCTAGAATACATGAGACCTCCAAAACCCATAAATCGTTTATGGAAATTCAACCTAGAAGTCTCTCAATTAGATTATTAATAGTTTTTTAAATATTTCCTAAGTCTAAACTTAGGAAATATGGATAATTAATCACTATTATTTGAGAAAAGGTGAGAATCATCTAGAAACTCAGACGGATCAACATAGAATTAATTTGGGCCATCAATTATGTTTTAATCTTGGCCATTGGTGCTCCAATAGAGGATTATAAGAAGAAGTCAATGGGTAGATGGAGGATACACCAGTACTGATACTCAATTGCCTAGGCAGTTCAATTTTCTCAGTGGCAGTGATTTAGCAGAGAAGATAGAACCAGAGGGTGGGTAGAAGGTGGTAGAGGAGGGTAGCAACATTCCAGGAAGAAGTTTTCCCGCTCCGGGAAGAGGCAAAGGAAAGAAGGCCAAAATCCCCATAGGGTTTGCGTAAGCACTGCACAGACGGTGATGTAGGAGGATCAACGCAGAGGCAAGGGAGGTAATTTCAGAGGCAAAAATTAACTGTGGGGTGAGAGAAAATTATCACAATAATTTTGCCAGTATTTTCCTCAGATTAGATTGCTAGTTTAGCATCTAAATTATTGTACTTATAATTGTTGGCGAAGAATAATAATAAAACCCTCATCTGCTACATCGATTTTCCCGTATTGGGTTTTTCCCGGGACAATTGTCCAAAAATAACTGTAAAAAATTCTTGTGTGTGCTAGAATTTCTTAGTTTTCATTGTTTTATTTTCTGTAGTATTTTATGGTGAAAATTGTTGTTGTGATTTTATTCGTTGTTTGCCGTAGCAAATAAATTGCATAATTAAATTTACAGTTAGAAGAATAATTTCTAGTTGCTGCAATAGATAAATTTTCACAAGGACCCTTCTCAATCATTATGTGTCACCGCTTTAGTCACTTATTCCATTGCTATTTGATTCTTCATATCTAATATGAAATTTGACAGCGAGAAGAGAAGGATGAAGGTAAGCGATTGCAAACCGTTAGACCTAGTGGCCTTTGCCAAGTTTGGAGATAAGAGAGAAATGCCTCTTTCAACACATGCACTCAGAAAAGTTAGCTTGAAACACAAGGATCAATCCTTTCAGACCACTGCAATCACAAATTGTTAGCCCAAATACTTATGCGAATAATGGATTAGACTTATACAACACTAGCTAACAAGACCAGTGCTTGAAATTTGGAAGGTTTGACCTTGTAACACCTCAAGAAGACCTGCAACACAAATGTACCAGCCTTAAAACAAATTTTGGCGATGAATCTAGCTCTCCAAAAGGCCACGGCTAGGCCAAGGAAGACCAATGATGCTTGCGGCCTAGTGGAAAGAGGCTTTAGGCCTTTAGGCCTTCCTTGTGCTAGCGGATAGGCCTCCAAGGGCTTGAATGGCTAAGCCAATGAACTTTTGGCCCTTGAAACCCTTCTTCATTGGGTAAGAAGCCTGCAAAACCAAGATTAGTCAACAAAATGACAAAAATACAATGAGAAATCTCTACTAACCGTTGCCAGAAATCACCTTAGGCTTACAAAAACAAATTATTAGCCCTTGAAATCACTTGCAAAGATGAATTTGAGCCCTTCTAAGGCTGCGACTAAGTCCTTGAGGCCTAATTAGGCCTGTGGCCTTCTCGTGGAGGCTGAAATGGGGTTGCGGGTTGGGGTTTCAACCTTCAAACCCCTGCGGCTAGGCCAAGAATGGCCTCTAACCCTTCGGCTAGGCCAAACTAGCCTTAAAATGTTGAGAAAATGCCCCAAAATGCTTATGACCTTGAGGATCCACTTGTAAAACCACTTTAGAAAAGAAATGCTCAAGAAAAACCCTAGTTGCAGCGACAAAAAAGTCCCCTAGGGCTAGCGGCTTCCTCAAGGAGACTGGATGTTGCAAAAATAAGACTTGGGTTTTGTAGCTTGGAGGTTCCAGGCACTAAATCAACCCTTCTTGGTTGGACGACTCCTTCCAAGGCTGAAAACCCCCTCAAACCTTAATTGTCTAGGTTATGTGAGGGTTAGGACCTTCACACTTGAGTTTCTCTTTGAAATTTTAGTCCTTTGGCACTTGCAAGATGAATAAATAGAGCCCAAGAAACAAGATCCAGAAATTTCTAAAATAAAACCCCAAAATGATTATTTACAAATGAGAAAAATAATTTACAAGGGTTGAGAATAATTTACAAAATATTTACAAATTATTTACAGTAATCTACAAGAAAATATTAGCTCTAATTAGCAAATAATTCATTTATAGCCCAAGTAGATTTTCACAAGATAATTTGATGGAAATAATTTTAATTTTAAGCTGCAAACCCAAACTCTGCACAATAGATTCGTTAGATAAGCTCAGGGTTCAAACAAAATGCAATCACCTCAAAGTCCATGAATTTGGGCTTTCCCCATGGGCTGAATTTTTTGAAAAGATCTCTACACACTTGAAAGATAGATCATTAGTTTCATAGGGGTTTGATTCACACGAATAGGTTGGAGATCTAGATATATATGCTAGATCTACCAACTTCTAAGTGTTTACTCTAGCCCAAAACCTAAAGCAAGATACCTGTGCTAATAGATAGTCCAACCACTGGCTATGAAACAATAATCTTCAAGGATAGCATAAATTTGAGCATTAAATCCATTCAGCACATACCATGCATCATTAAGCGAGAGACACCTTGAATTGAAACCCCAATGTCTTGTTATTAATTCAGAAATTCTAGCAGAGCTTAGATTAGTACAAAAAAAATTTGATCTAGTGAGATCAAGATACAATATGGAGCTTGAGAGCTTCCTTATATAGAAAAATGAGAAGGAATAACCCCTCTAAGTGGAAATAATGGCTAGTTGCGTCAATCCATGGCTTGATCTTGGAAGAAAAATTTCAATCCCTTGATTAGCTGGCACAAATCTCCAAAAAATACAACCTTCCTTGTTCATTGTGCTGGAGGGATCAAACTTTGACTTCTAGAACATGGAGGACCTTCAAAAAATAGAAATTTTCATTACTTGTGCAAAATAATCATCTGTTTGGCCCAAAAATTCGATTTGTTGGAGGAAATAGTCTTCTGGGTCAAACGAATTTCTGGACTGGGTCCTTCTGCCTTGGAAATGAGACATTTTGTTTTTGACTTGAATTATTTCTTTTGAAAATAGCCTAAAATAGTTTTTTTTGATGAATTTTCCACTTGGAGGGTAATTAATTTTCCCTTCATTTTATTTTGTGGATAATTTCGGGCTAATTTTAATTTTAATTTTAAAATTTGCAAGAAATTAAAATAAAAAAGGCTCAAGAGGGGATTAATTAATTTTCCACCCTATAAGTGTATCTAAAAATATTTTGGTAATGGTGTTCTAATTATGAGGAACCATTCACCAAAAATATTTCTAAACACACTTGTACATCAAAATTATAATTCAATCCTTAGAAAGAGAAATAGACATAGACATAAACCACTTGAGCCTCAACCAAATTCTGTGACAAGACACATGATCTAGTATGAAAATACAGACTTGAAAAACACTAGGACTCACTTAAGACCTTGTCAATGAACTTCACCCTAGCTTTGGGGTATTTTTTGGGAGAAAAACTCTGCCAATTATCTGTGTTTACAAACACACATAATTTGGGGAGGTTGAAAAACTTCCTAGAGTGAAACATTTTGAGAAGAATCATAGCCTTACCTAGGTGTTGTTACATGGCTTAATAGTCATACTAGAATCATTTTTACAATACAAAGGCAAAATTTGGGATTACAATGATGAAATTGACAAAAAAATTTGTCTTTTGCTTTATACCCCGCTTCTTGGACTATTGACATATACATGTCAACATATGGCCTTACATGGGGACACGTTACTTCGACGAAGGAATGTGAGAATCCAAAATCTTTTATCCAAGAGAACAAAGAATAATCAGGTAGATATCCATTTTAGCATATATCAAAATCATCACAATCATCATCAAATATATACCAACTACTAGAATAGAAATCCTATTCTAACAATGAAATTTAATGACATGAAACATAAATGCTAGCATGAAAACCATCTAATGACAGAATTAAAATCTATCGAAGAGAGTAGGGTTAGAGATATTATACAAAAGATGCCCCATGGGATCAAATGTCATCTTTGCGGTCCAATCCAATGAAGTTGCTTGCTCACAAGTGGATCTATTAGTTGGTTTTTTGATGTACCCTGCTGAATCTTTGTTATCTTAGGCTGATGAAGGTCTTCAATATTACACTGTATAGTCTCATCAAATCTTTTCCTTTTCCCCCTCTTATTCATAAGGTGAGATGATGTGGGATCTTGGGCTTGGTCTTCCACATGCTTAAAGAAATCAGCCAATACGACATTATATTCTGTAGGATGCCCTTCAACCTTTGCATTGTCAGGCCTCCATGGGTTTTCAACATGATGTCTTCTTTCAACCTCTCTGTACAATCTGACCATACCACTTTCTTCCGCAGGAATAGTAGTGTAGGACAAGTTTAATTGAATGCACCCTTCGAGATCTGCTGCAAATTTCTGAGACAAGAGCATTCCCCATACATCTGGTAAATCTATAATAGCAATATTCATAGTAATTATCTTGTATGGGAAATTTGCCAAGCTTACTTGCAAATCCTTAATTACGCCGAGAACTTCAATTTTCTTCGAATCTATGGAACAAATATTATGATAAGGCCTTGATATTCTCAAATTCATCTGGTCCATAACCTTCTTAGTCATGACATTGGTTGAAGCCCCAGAATCCAGCATACAATTATGCAGTAGACGATCATTAACCATTGAAGTCAAGAAGAAGGGATGATGATCCTCATTTGTCATATAACAATTTAGATCCTTTAACTTTATTTCTTCATATTATGATGGTATTCCCTATTTAAGATACACCGATGGCTTTTAGAAATGCTGCTGTTAATTTTGGGCAACTAGGTCCAAACTCCATGTTGTGATTCTCAGATGACGATGCCAATATTTTTATTGGATTTCTCTTTCGAAGAGGTGTAAGATCGATCTAAAGATCATCTTGATCGGATGAGCAGAACATGTATTTCGAATTTATTCCACATGTGCAAGGTCGACCTGTTTTATCCCACATGCATAAGAGATGTGTCACACACCCCCACAAATGCCTATATATTGGAGAGACTTGGAGTTCATTTTACACACATTTTTGTGGAGGCATTTCTTCTCTCTTGAAGGGTGATGGAGCAACGTTCTTGTTTCTGTGATTAGGGCTTCTTGGTGTAGCGTCTTGGTGGAGTATTCTTGATGAGACGTCTTGACGTTGTGTGACACATTGGGTTGGCCAACCTTATGGAGACTTCCCTGGTTCAAGCATCCTGCTGACTGCCGTAACGCCACCATTCTTTATCTCTGTTTTTGGCTTGTCTTCTATCAATCTATTGGTATGTTCTATCTGCATCTTACATTCATTGAGCCCTAGAAGTTGAAAGTGTATTTGCATCTAGCATAGAACATCTTCAGAATTTAACATGGTTTCAGAGCTAGGAGAAGACAACGCCCAACTTATGTCAAGAATCTAGGGCAGTGAGATGAAGGCTATTCAAAGGGCAAATAAGGGTGCTATAATCTGCAGCAAGGCTGTGTGGTAGGCCACAGGCCATACCACCACAACAAAAGATAGCGTGGGCAGTCTGTGGGGTTGCCTGGTGCCCTACTATTCAGCGCAGAGGGAGCTGAGTGTTTTAAGGGTTGATGTACTATATATTGTAAGAATCCCTGATAATCACCCGATCAGTCATATGCCTCATTATGATGACTCTAAGTTGATCTATGGATGATGTCGTGCATTTAAGCATTTGGGCGGCCAGGTGGTGGTGCAATAGATTCTCTGTACTTTTGGGCGTAATAAGAGCATTAGTCCACTGACAGCTCGCGCAGGGAAGAAAAATCATAATAGCAAGAACAGGCAGGGCAGGCTTTTGATTATTGCTTAAATTCATTCCTTTGAGTGCCCATGAATGAAAAAAGATCTTTAATTAGGCACAGGGCTAAGTATTGTAGGTTTCAGCAATAAGATGTCCATGACTACGACTATTTCCAGCAGGTCTGTGAGTAGATCATCGAAACACAGTGCAAGGTTAATTGCCCTGACACCTGTGGATGCGAAGCTCTTGGCAGTATTTGAGGAGTCTGTGCATTCGTTTGAATACTCAAAATCGATCAATATATTTGGAGAAAGCAGCAGTGTTTCATCTGACTCAGTGAATGCATACCTTCAAAAGCTGCAGAGGGGGATGTTGATTCAGCGATTTGGGTGTATGCTTGCGGTGGAGGAGGAGAGCGTTGTAGTGGTGAGGTATAGTGAAAATGTTTCTCCATTTTGCAATTAGATTGCGATCTGCATAACCTGGTCTAGGTAGAATTCATACAGCTCGGATATTTCCTTTCAGTGGTAATACAAATCGTATGCACATCGAATTTTTTGATGTGCGGCCCTAAAAATAGGCCAAAGGGTTTCACACTTCCTTTTGCCTTCATGAGTTTCTTGCTCCGCTTCGCGAGAGTAGGGTCGATGAGCTCCCATCTGTTCGGATATTTAACGCTGTTAGTTCGAACCTTCGATGTCACAAATAACAATAAAATACCTCAAATGAACTCGTAGATGATTTCCAACCCTGAGAGCTTCTGATTACGTTCAAGGCCGAGAGCTTAGCCTTCCACAGTCTCGGAGGTG
The DNA here is from genome assembly GCA_034641835.2 of Pinus albicaulis. NCBI lineage: Eukaryota > Viridiplantae > Streptophyta > Pinopsida > Pinales > Pinaceae > Pinus > Pinus albicaulis. The sequence continues at coordinate 1,538,370,263 of CM076570.1, read as the reverse complement.
AAACTTAATTTCAAACCCCGAGATGCTGGATGTTGTGAGTGGTTCCCATGCGGTGCCGAGCATCGAGAAGCAACAGGAAGAGGGGGTGGCAGTGGCAGTAGTAGTAGAGGGGAGCTTATGATAATTGGTATGGATGGCGGACATTTTTCAGGCCTGCAAGTGCCGCTGCCCTGCAGAAAGTGGCCACCTTCACGGACGTGCATCTTTTGAACCTAATATTGTCCGTTGCAATAGCTTTGGTAAGCCCGCCATTCTTATCAGAATAGATGGAGGGTTGGTCATAGACTTTGAGCCAGTGACGCCTCCCGATGTCCCTGTATCTGCCGCTAGTGCACTGCAATCTTACAAGTTGGCTGCCAAGGCCATTTCCAGTCTCTGCTTGGTGGATTTTTTCAGTTGCTGTGTGACACTATGGTGCAGGAGGTGCGGGAGCTTACTGGGTATGACCGTGTGATGGCATATCGATTTCACGAAGATGAAAACGGTGAGGTAGTTGCAGAGGTGAGAAGACTTGATCTGAGCCTTATTTGGGTCCACATTATCCTGCCACTGATATTCCCCAGGCTTCTATGTTTCTATTCATGAAGAATAGAGCGAAGATGATTTACGATTGTTGTGCCCTCCTGCGAAAGTAATCCAAGACAAACAGTTGCGTCGGCCTTTGTGCTTATTTGGCTACCTCTTCGGGCACCTCATGGCTGCCATGCACAATACATGCTCAACATGGGTTCTGTTGCATCTCTAGTGATGTCAGTGACGATAAATAAGAATGGAAATGACAGTGGGCAGCAACAACCGCAGAAAGGAAGGAAGCTTTTGGGCCTTGTAGTTTGCCATCACACAAGTCCACCGGTTATCCCGTTCCCTTTGAAGTATGCTTGTGAATTTCTGATGCAAGTTTTTGGAATTCAGCTAAACAAAGAAGTTGAATTAGCCGCTCAGTTGAGGGAGAAACATATCTTACACGTGCAAACTGTGCTCTACGATATGCTTCTTCGTGATGCAACCGTTGGGATCGTGTCTGAGACTCCCAACATTATGGACCTTGTCAAATGCGATGGGGTTGCTTTATTATATGAGAAACACCTTTGGTTTTTGGGGACTTTTCTTCATTCCTCAAGTGTCACAAAGACATTTGATATACTCTGACTAATCTGATATGCTACTTGTGAAATCCTTGAGAGGATGTTCTTATAGGTGTCTTCCCTCATAAGAGGAGCTGGCATTAAGAGGGAGACCACAACTGTATATGCTCCTGAGCTAATATCGTTGCTGGAAGAAAGAAGAGAAGACCCCATGGCTCAGAGACATATGGCTCCAAAGGGGGACATTCCGGGAAAGCAATAAGCCATATAGATACCATAGGTATCTAGCTGCCATGAGTACAATATGAGCCTGGATCATTTGAAGAAATCGTTAAGCATCAAGTCTGGAAGGATGCTATACACAAAGAGTACGAGTCCATTATGAAGGATGATGTCTGGGATATGGTCCCGAGACCGAAGGACAAAGCTGTTGTCACCTCGATATGGCTCTATAAGATCTAGCATGGATCTTATGGGAGTGCTGAAAAGTCTAAGGCAAGATGTGTTGCCTGAGACTTCTCTCCAGGAAGGCATTGATTTTGATTGCACCTGTGATCTATTATTACCCTTGTTGCCACGCAAGGATGGAGTCTTCATCAGAGGGATGAGTAGACTGCCTTTCTGCATGGTTTAATAAAGGAAGAGATGTATGTGGAGCATCCTCTGGGGTTCGAAGTCCAGGATAGAGACTCTCATGTATGCAGGTTGAAGAAAGCCCTCTATGGGTTGAAGCTAGCCCCCAGGGCTTGGCACGAGAGGATAGATAGCTACTTGATGAAGTTGGGCTTCACTTGTAGTAATACTGATCCAAACCTTTACTTCAAGGTTGATAGAGAAAAAGCCTCTCATTCTGGTTCTCTATATGGACAATCTCTTCTTGATAGGTGTTGACCCTCTCATTCATCAGTGGAAGAGGGAACTTACTTCCGAGTTCGAGATGAAGGACCTAGGACTGATACATTACTTCCTAGGCCTAGAGGTCTTGCAGAGACCTGGCAAGATTTTCCTCTCTCAAGGAAAATACATTCTAAAGCTGCTGGAAAGATTTGGAATGATGGACTGTAAGTCCATGTCGTCACTGATAGAGCTCAACTTTAAGAAGTTGAGTGGCAGCGCTGCTGGGCCCATGCTAGCAAATCCTACTGAGTATCGTCAACTCGTAGCGGCCCTGATGTTCTTAGGGAACATCCGTCCGGACGTATGATGTGCAGTGAACACTTTGAGTCAACACATGGTTGATCCTCATAACATTCACTGGGTTGGTGCCAAGAAACTCTTGAGATATCTCTGGGGCACAACAGACCATGGGTTGAGATACACTGCCGAGAATTTGAGACTCTGTGTATATGCTGATGCCGATTGGGCTGGCAGTGTGGTGGATCGCAAGAGCACATCTTCACACTTGGGTTTGCTTCGAGCAAGAAGCAGAAGTCGGTAGCTTTGAGCACCGATGAGGCCGAATACATTGCAACGTGTATGGCTTGTTGTGAATCCACTTGGTTGCGAAAGCTCTTCAGTGAGCTATTCGAGCATGTGCTAGATGCCACCGTTATCTTGTGTGATAACCAGAGGGGGATTCATTTGTCAGAGAATCCCGCGTTCCATGATCGATCCAAGCATGTTGATGTCTGGTACCACTTATCTGGGATATGGTACAGTGAGGTGCTGTAAGGCTCGATCATACAGGAATTGATGAGCAGGTTGCAGATATTCTCACAAAGCCCTTAGGGAAGGTTATGTTCCTAACCTTCTATGAGAATCTTGGAATTGTGGAACGACCCTATTTGGAGGGTCCTGTTGGACGATGAGCTTTGGGAGCTCCATGGGGGCTTTGGGGATAGCTTCTTGGTGCTATAAGCAACCACAGGGCTAGGCTTTTCGAACCTAGTTGGTGTGCTTCCACCCCACCGTGATGATATTGAGTTGGTTTACCTTTCTCTAATTTGTGCCTCGTATGCATCCTACGCATGGAGTTTTGGACTCATGGGAATTAACTCTTATTTGGCCAATGAGGTGGGAAATGTGAATGGAGACCATAGCAAGACCGATGGATGCATCAGAGTTTGCCGTACTCTCTATGTCTCGGATGGCGCATGTCCAACCACTTGATCTAGAATCAAGTATAGCGAGGTTTCAGACCTCCAACTGACTTCGGGTCAGTGAAACTAACTTTGGGTTAGTATATGACTCTCTCGAGTCCAAGAGAGGTTTCAGACCTCCAACTAACTTCGTGTCAGTGAAACTAACTTCGGGTTAGTATATGACTCTCTTGAGTCCAAGAGAGGTTTCGGATCTCCAACTGACTTCGGGTCAGTGAAACTAACTTCGGGTTAGTATATGACTCTCTCGAGTCCAAGTGAGGTTTCGGACCTCCAACTGATTTCGGATCAGTTAAACCAACTTCGGGTTGGTGTGTGACTCCTTTGAGTCCTATAGAGGTTTTGGACCTATGAGCTGACTTCACATTAGCCGTGAGTGATGTCTTTGTGACTCACCTTTTGTTCTGAAATAAAGAAGACAACAAAGCAAGTTACGGCGGGATGACACACGATGTTTGGATGGCACTGGTGGATGGAGTTCTCACTAGTTGAGAGGGAGTGTTTATTTTGGGCAACTAGGTCCAAACTCCATGTTGTGATGCTCAGATGACGATGCCAATATTTTTATTGGATTCCTCTTTCGGAGAGGTGCAAGATCGATCAAAAGATCATCTTGATCGGATGAGCAGAACATGTATTTCGAATTTATTCCACATCTGCAAGGTCAGCCTGTTTTATCCCACATGCATAAGAGATGTGTCACACACCCCCACAACTGCCTATATATTGGAGAGACTTGGAGTTCATTTTACACACACATTTTTGTGGAGGCATTTTCTTCTCCCTTGGAGGGTGATGGAGCAACGTTCTTGGTTCTGTGATTAGGGCTTCTTGGTGCAGTGCCTTGGTGGAGTATTCTTGATGAGACGTATTGGGGTTGTGTGACACATTGGGTTGGCAACCTTATGGAGACTTTGCTGGTTGAAGCATCCTGCTGACTACCATAACGCCACCATTCTTTATCTCTGTTTTTGGCTTGTCTTCTATCGATTTATTGGTATGTTCTATCTGCATCTTACTTTCATTGAGCCCTAGAAGTTGAAAGTGTATTTGCATCTAGCATAGAACATCTTTAGAATTTAACAACTGCCCTTTGAGATGGAATCTTTAAAAGCTAAAGGACGGGGACAAAGATATTTGCATTAGCTATCCATGTGATCCAATCAATTTTCATTCTTGACTGATAAGTTTTGGAAGCAACCTGTTCCTTACTCTGATATTTACCCTTTTAGTGATAAGTGTATCCTTTGCTTCGAGCATTCTCTCTATACATTTGCGTGATGGTATCCTTTTCATCGCTGAAATTATTGATGGTAAAGGATGAAGTAATCATTTCCATGCAACAATTCTCTTCTTTTGTAGGCAATGTTGGAAAGTGTAACTAGGATTAGTCTTCATATTGACTATGTAATTATGTATTTATGTAAAGAAGAAGACAAAGATAATAAAATGTATTTTTGTACTTTCTTCATGGGTTTCATGAGAAAGATTTTATTATAGGTCAATAGACTTCTTCTTGATGTCTATTAGGATTTGTCTTCTAGTTATAAATGTAATTAAGAGTTATGTACATGAAGAGTCTAGTCAACAAAATATACTCCAAGATCTTGTCATGATACCGTGAAGAAATGACTCCTGAATGACGCTCCAAGATACCCTCAACGCTGGATTACATGCTCTCCATCTCGGCCTACATACAGTGGTGAAGTCGGCCTATAAGATTGTTGCAGGGTGGGCCTAAAAATCAGAACTGTGCACTATATATATCAAAGGTCCTGCAACTTATTTGACCATCAAAGAATGAGGATTTCTCTGAAGAAAAATAGGTTTTGTATGTAGACTTCAGATCAGGAAAAAGTGCGGGTATATTACATTGATAGATGCAGATTGATAAGAAGAAAGCTGCGGTCAAGTTTGAGTAAATTACGGACATCTCTGTGATATTGTACAACGTAATAAAGTCTGAGATAAAATGCAAGTTACAGGCAATGTTTCAAGTTAAGAGTGCGGATCTGTGATGCAGATTAGTGTGCAATCAATTTGAGAAGCATTCGGATGTCATGGGCTAAGATTGATGATCATTATGATATATGAAGTCTAAGGGTTATTGCAGTGTGAGAAAAGAGGAAGGTAAATCTGTGATTTACCTTCGTAATTACTGTCTATAAGAAATAGTAATATATCTTCATATTCAAGGATATGTGAAGTAAAAGACAAGATCTCAAATGATCTTGTCACCAATAACTGAATAAACAAGAAGAAGTGTTAGAGACAGAGTTCTCTAGTGTTGGTGCAGGATAGTTCAGGGTGGTGCAGGAAAGAAGGATCAACGTTGGAGGTCGTCAAAGGAGCAGTGTGAAAATTTCTGAAAGTTATTTTATGCAGAAATCTACTGTTAGATCTGGTTATACTTCTCCTATTTAAACAAGTTAATAATGCTGAAATCTTCTGGATTAACATCAAAGTAAACACATAACAGACTTTCATCGTCAGATCTAAAACAGAAAAGTACGTGCACACAGACAAAGTGACACACAAGATTTTCTGGACAATTGTCCCTGGAAAAACCCAATGTGGGAAAACAAGTCTTCTGGCTGCTGGAGGGTTATATTATTAAGTAGTTTCTAAATATAGAAAATCTGGGCACCTTACTAGTTAACCCGATAGAGAAAAATATAGATCTGCAGCTAACTTGCTGTTTTGAGACCAAAAGACTAACTGATCCACACCCTCAAACGGGATTTACAAGACTCAACCAATTTCTGGCCCTAGATACCTCAACGCTGCCCCTGAAGCCCCTGCGTAAGCCTTTTCAGCCTCTGCGTTCCTCTGCACTGGCTTGGAGAGGGTTGCGTAACCCCATAATGGGTGACGCAGATCCTATGCTACCCTAGAAGGGTCTCTGCGTAACCCTGGAGGGTCCCTTGCTGCCCAGCGCTGCCCCAGAAGGGACTGCGTCGCTGAAGCTGCTCTCTGTGTTGTGCAACTACTGTGTAACTGCTGCTGCTGCCTCTTCTTCTTTGCACTGCCTCTGGATGCTGCTCTCTGCCTCTTGCTGATTCTTGGCATTGGGATCAGATCATCCCCTTTGCCAGAACTACCCCTCTTTGTAGCTGAAACACTTCTGGAAATTCTTAGCAAACCACGCCCTAGAATTCCAGCTTAGTCTCAGTGCTCAGCTTTCGTGTGTGTTCTTCGACTGACCCTAAGCCTTTCCTTTATACTTTTCTCGTTGGGAAACCAACGACCATCATCAGATCTTGAATCAATGGCTAAGATTAAAAGAAAGCTTGATCCATGTGACTTAAGACAATTCCATCACATGTTTTAATTAATTACCTTTAATAATTTAATTTTCCTAAGTTAGACTTAGGTTCCTTAATTAAAATTATAAATTAATTAATTATCTCCCAAATTGGATGGAATTTCCCAAATCCTTTTCTGGGTCTTGGAGATCTCATGTACTCTAGTCCCTCCACAAATTTTGGGAGCTAAAGCACATCCGATGCTACCCCAACACACAAGAAAACAAAACACTCCCTCTTAGCGAGGAATGTGCTCTAATACAATGCTGCTTCACCCCAAAGCTCTGCATTGATCTTTGGTGTGGGTCTTTGTACTGATGCTGGAATTTCTTCCCTTCATCACCGTGTTGTTGCTGCCATTCCGTATTGTTGCCCATGACGCTGTCACCGCCACTGCTACCTCTGTACTACAACTCCCTCTTAATTTGCTGCATTGTGCTGCCAATTGCTACACTGCATCTTCAGTTGCTGAGAGAAGCAACTGAAACTCTTGCCCAATCTTTGACAGACAAGTCAGTTGGGCTACATCCTCATCACTGAAGCTCCATCGGCTGCTGATCTGTGCTGACATCTGGAGGATAATGAACAACAACAACTCTGCACTGCGTAAGCAGACCTCCACTGTGCTGTTGAAGTCACATCAGCCCCTGCACTGAAATCTCTCACGCTGCTGCTGTGCTGCGCTATCCTCCTGAAGCCTCTATGCTGCTGAAGTCACATCAGCCCCTAGGCTGCTGCTGCATCTGCACTACGCTGCTCCCTTCAGCCTTCAGATCCGCCTCTTCTTTATCCGTGATTCTCTGCACCAACTGCTCCACTTGTCTCACTACTGTCTTAAGGCTCCCGTAGCTCAGATGTGATCTAAGAGATGAGGTGCTCAAGGATCCCGTCCCCACTCTGTAGCTGCTCTACAGATCCATGTTGCCCCACTTTCGTGGTTCATGAGCGCTCATGGCTATGTCATCTTCTGATCCATCGTCCGCCACAATAGCCTTAGAAGTAGAAGCTTCCTTGTCCTTCTTCTTCTGTGGACAATTGTTGGCGAAATGTCCTAATTCGCCGTACTGGAAACACTTGATCTTGGATAGATCACGCTTCTTCTTCCCTTGCCACCTCTTTGCTGCCTAGGCTGCATCGTCTTCTTATTCCTTCTTCACTGTACCTGACCCCGTGCTGTACTGCTTCTTGGTGAATCTGCGGAGTTCTTCTTGACGGAGGATTGCCCACATATTGTCCCAGTCGGGAAGGTCTGCTTTACCCAAGACACTTTCGACAAAGGTTTCCCGCTCTTCTGTGACTGCATTGAGTGCAGTCCTTACCATCACATCATCCTCCACCTTCGCTCCCATGGCAGGCAACTGATCTCTGATCGTCTGTATTCTAAAGAGGAAGGGCTCTATTTCTTCTCCCTTGGTCATCATTAATGATCGCAGCTGATTCTCCAGAAGCATTTTCCTCTGGACGAACTTCCCCTCAAATAGCGCTGTTAAGGCTTTCCACATCTCATTAGTTGTTTTCTTTTCAGCTATATGTGGAACTATATGGTCGTTAACCACATCCATTATGAAACGTTTGGCATGTGCCGCAGCTTCCTCATGCTTCTTCATGAGATCTACATTGGTCAGTGTGGCCAAGAATTTTTCTCCATGGTCCCTTAGACCGTATGCCTCCATGACTACCAGGATTCTGGCCTTCTAGACTGCAAAGTTGGATAGGCCATTCAACCTATCCTGATCAAGTAGTCCGTGAGGTGCCATCGGCTCAGATCTACTCTGTCGGAACTTCCTCTCCTCGCTTCTCTATTGAAGCTCGGATCTAGGGTCCTTGGCGAAAAGGCACCCTCTGCTCCCTCTAACAACTGATTTCCTCTCTTGGAAATCTGCCAATAAACAACGAAACAACTCTCTTCGACCCTCTGATCGATCTATAGATTTCTTTGTCTAGAAACCCTCTGAGGAGCTGATCTCCTCTCATTCTTTGTAACTAGTGCTTAGGCTAAATTCTGAATCTTCAGAAATTTAACCCCACCAGCATTTTCTGAAGTTCTGTAGCACTTTTCTGGCACTTCTGAATCAATACGGCTTCAGATCTGCGTCACCCTCGCTGGCTTCTACGTGAACAGACAGTCCCAACACTGTATCTGCGCTGCCTCTGCGTAGTAAGTACGTGGGCCTGCGTGGAGACTGTGTAGGACTGTGTCACTCTGACCTCTGCGTGGCTCTGCTACTTCTGAAACTGAGCTGTCCCTTTAGATCTGGCTTTTTGTTGTTGCTGCTGCTCTCTTTGGTACTTTTTGCAGCAAGGATTCTTCAGTCTTCTGATGGTGACCCTGTTAGATCTGCAGTCGCTTTGATACCATGTGAAAATTTCTGAAAGTTACTTTATCTAGAAATCTACTGTTAGATCTGGTTATACTTCTCCTACTTAAACAAGTTATTAACGCTGAAATCTTCAGATTAACATTGAAGTAAACAGATAACAATCTTTCACCGATTCAGATCTAAACAGAAAAGTACATGAACACAGACAAAGTGACACAAGATTTTCTGGACAACTGTCTCCGGAAAAACCCAATGCGGGAAAACCAGTCTTCTGGCTGCTGGAGGGTTTATATTATTAAGTAGTTTCTGAATACAACAAATCTTGGCACCTTACTGGTTAACCTGACAGAGAAAAATATAGATCTGCAACTAACTTACTGTTCTGAGACCAAAAGATTGACTGATCCACACCCTCAAACGAGATTTACAAGACTCAGCCAATTTCTGGCCCTAGACACCTTAGTGCTGCACCTGAAGCCCCTGCGTCAGCCCTTTCAGCCTCTACGCTGGCCTGGAGAAGGCTGCGTAACCCCATAATGGGTGACGCAGACCCTACGCTGCCCTAGAAGGGTCTCTGCGTAACCCTGGAGGGTGTTGAAAAGTGTAACTAGGATTGGTCTTCATATTGACTATGTAATTATGAAAAGAAGAAGACAATGATAATAAAATTTATTTGTTGTACTTGCTGCATGGGTCTCATGAGCAAGAATTTTATTATAGGTTAATAGACTTCTTCTTGATGTCTATTTAGGGTTTGTCTTCTGTTTATAAATGTAAATAGAGTCATGTATATGAAGAACATTGTCATCATTAAAAGCTCCAAGACCTTGTCATGAACCTTGTAAGAGAAAGGCTCTAACATCCCTCAAGATAACTCTCCTTCTAACCCTGGAAAAGATGTAATAAAGTTGGCACTACATGCAGTGAGAAATCGGCCTCATAACAGTCATGTCAGCTCCCAAATAGTCACATCGGTTCACAAGTCAGGTCGGCTTATATACAGGGGCAAACAACTATTTATACCCACCTATGATGCACAAAAAAGTACAGGAAATTTGCAGATCTCTCTGTTGTTTCTTCTGTGGAAAAAGTGTGGACTGTCCTGTAGAAACAATTGCGGATTGGTTTGAAATTGTATGCGGATTTCAGAGAAGGTCAAAGTGCAAGTTAAGGAGAGATTTTTATGCAGACTTCTGAGGTTGGAGTCAAGGTTACAAATGCTGATCTTTATGAAGGATTTGCAGACAGTTATGTGAAAGGAGAACGGATTTGAGAGGACAAGGAGATGCGGATTTCAGGAAGGCAACAATACGGGTTTCAGGAAGTCTAGAATGCGGATTTCAGGAGTAAAGAGATGCGGATTTCAGGAAGTCAATAGTGCGGAATTCAAGAGTCAACAGTGCAGATTTTATGAGGTTGTGATCAGGGTTTATCACAATATTAAGATGCAGATTTACCTCAGTATAAGTAGCACAGTAACTCGGTGCTATGGCTGATCTACAAAGATGCTAGGTGCCATGATGATGCAAGTTTGCAGTAGTACAGTGACTCAAAAACCAACAATGTAATGTCATCCATATACATGATATTTGTTGGAGAGATGGTATCATCTGTACATATTGATGAAGAAAAGAAGGATCAGTGCTGAACGAAGTCTTGAAGCAGTGACAAGGTCTTGGAGGCTTTCATAGGTCAAGGGTCTGAGTCTTGGTCATGGTACTTGTCATTTGAAGATCTATATGAAGAATTCGTTTCGGGTTTTCCTCTCCAAGAGGGAGAGGTTTTGCCCTGGCTCGAGGAGCCTAATTATGCGTTTCTTGTATTTTGGTAATTGACTTGATGAAAGACTAAGTTAAGAAATAAGTTCACAAGTAACTATCATAGTAAGAGAATTTGAATTAATCACTAGCCCTCCAAATTCTCAACGGAGGGTCCCCTGCTGCCCAGCGCTGCCTCAGAAGGGACTACGTAGCTGAATCTGCTCTATGCACTGCGCATCTGTTGCGTAACTACTGATGCTGCCTCTGCTTCTTTGCGCTGCCTCTGGATGTTGCTCTCTGCCTCTTGCTGATTCTTGGCACTGGGATCAGACCATCCCCTTTGCCAAAACTACCCCTTTGTGCAATTGAAACACTTCTGAAAATTCTTAGCAAACCACGCCCTAGAATTCCAGCTTAGTCTCAGTGCTCTGCCCCCGTGTGTGTGCTCCAACTGACCCCAAGCCTTTCCTTTATACTTTTCTCGTTGGGAAACCAACAACCATGATCAGATCTTGAATCGATGGCTAAGATTAAAAGAAAACTTGATCCGTGTGATTAAGACAATTCCATCACATGTTTTAATTAATTACCTTTAATAATTTAATTTTCCAAAGTTAGATTTAGGGTCCTTAATTAAAATTATTAATTAATTAATTATCTCCCAAACTAGATGGAATTTTCCGAATCCCTTTCTGAGTGTTGGAGATCTCATGCACTCTAGTCCCTCCACAAATTTTGGGAGCTAGAGCACATCCAATGCTACCCAAACACTCAAGAAAACTAAACAACAAGGTCTTGGAGGCATAGATAGGTCAAGGGTCTGAGTCTTGGTCAAGGTACTTGTCATTTGAAGATCTATAATTAGAAATCCTTACAGGTTTTCCTCTCCAAGAGGGAGAGGTTTTGCCCTGGCTCGAAGAGCCTAACTTTGTGTCTCTTGTAGTTTTGGTAATTGACTTGATGAAAGACTAAAAATCTAAGAAGAGAAGACATAAGTAACTCAAGTAAGCTCACAAGTAATTATCAAGAAGAGAATTTGAATTTATCACTGGCCCTATAAATTTTCAACATGGTATTAGAGCTAAGGTGTCGAACACAAGGGCTACTTGACAAGAAGACACTCCAGGAAGTGAAGATCAAAGTTTGCATTGTAAAGTCAAATCAGTTTACAAGGAAGATTCTCAAGCTATCTCATTCAAAGGATCAACTCATTTGAGAAAATAATCTTTTCTTTACATTCAAGACATTATTGGAAGAAACATCATCTTTTGAAGATATCCTTCATCATCAAGGAAGCTGCAAGTCACTCTACTCAAGTAAGTATCTATGGCCTTACTTAAATCTGTCAAGATGACTTATTGTAAAGAGAGCAACAAATTGGTTGTGTCATCAAACTTTGGTGCATGGAAGAAGAGGACAGATTTGAATTTAATTGAAAACGAAGTTATGGATTACATCGAAGGATATACAATTCAACCCTCGAAAGAAGATGTCCCAACTCATGCCAAGTACATGAAAGGAGAAATCAAAGCCTAGAGGATTCTCATAGAATCCATTAAGGACTCACTCATTCCCTATGTATCAAAACCGAAGTCTGCAAAAGATATATATGAGAAATTGATGGAGCTATTCTTTGTGAGTACTGCAGGAGAAGCAATCTCTTTGAGACAAGAACTCTACAAAATGAAATTGTCAAGAGAAGAAGGAATCACTTCATACTTTATGACGATTTTTGAAATAAGAGACCAACTGCAGGAACTGGGAGAAGTAATGTCTGATACTGAGATGACTACAGTGGTGTTGAATGCTCTACTGGAGGAATGGGGAAACTTCACATCAAGTTTATACAGGAAGAAAGAAGCAACTCCATTCCATGATTTTTATGGTCTTTATGTAAAATAGAGGAAACCAGATTGAAAGCCAAAGCTGATACATGATCAAGTGATGTGAATCAAGCCTTTGCAGCCATATCCAGGAAGAAAGGAAGATTCGGAAAATTTGGACCTCAGAATAAAAGAAGAAATATGGACAAAGTACGATGCTTTGGATTTAATGAACTTGGGAATTATAAAAGAGATTGTCCTAAATCTGTAAAGGACAAGATTAAAAAGGAAGAAGCCCATGTCACATATATAAGAGAAGAACTTGATGCAAAGAAATCTAAGAAAGAAGAAGCGAGAGATCTCTATTATGATTGAGATCATCTTCCTCTTTAAGTGATTTCTGTTGGTTGTAAAATAGTATGATAGGAAGCAATGTATATTAATAGCATCATGATAGAAGCATGGTAGGAGCTCTTGGTGAAACAACTTCTGGAAAACCTCATTGAAAACAATACTGATGGAAGGCGGTCATGAAGATCAAGGGTCATCATGGAAACAGGCGCTGACATTTTTCTAATGGAATTCTCTATAATTCACTGGTTAGAAAGAAAGTAGAAAGGTTTCATCAAAGAATTCTATGCTACATAATTATGGGATTAGGATGTGATGACATATTAATGAAGCAGGTCAATGGAATGAAGTTCCTCATTCTAGTAAAATTGCTACAGGATGACTCAAAGGAAAAAGGTACGAGGCATATATATTTATATGCTGGCACTGGATGCTGTGTAGTCGTGTCATATGGTTGCAGGTAATGAACTTTAGAAGTATGATCTCTCACGGTGCACAGACAGATGAAATCAACTTAACATATCCTCATATGGAATATGGGGTGGTTGTATATGAACAAGGAACTGGAAATTGGAAGTTCCTGGGAATGAAGATGTGCAGAAGGAAGAGATCATGAAGTGCAACCATATCAAGAGGCAATTATCATCCGGAAGCCAAGAAGATGTGACTAGAATATCTCCTGGGAGGATATGTAGACTTTGATAGAAGTTTGGTAAAGAAGAAGAACCTTGACAAAACGCATCATTAGGAGATGTGTCAATCTAAATAGAGGATGCTGATGCCTACAGGAAGATGTCATGGTGAAAGATCATCAGTGAGGTAACTTTTGATTTAAAGTTCATATGTATATGTTTGTCTGGATGAATTTATGTAGGGCTGCCAATCATGTGAAAGGATGTAAGATCCTTGGAGATGGTTCGAAAGAAAGCAGCATGGCATAAAAGGTGGACCAGATAAGGGAGTCTGATGAATCACTTTCTTATAGATGACATGACTCATGGATGAAAGTGATGGATGATCTATCCCCTATGAAGCCAAAGGTTGAAGATTCCTCAATATCGAAATCCATGACATCGAGGGGAGGAATTCTTCATGAGCAGCTAGGTGTCTCACCATTGCTGCTACAGGTCCCTGGTTGAGAGGGAGCCTGGTGATAAGTTTCTTACTTGGAAGAAACTTGAAGCATGTCCTTCCCAAGTTACAAGGGAGTGACATATATGATTCTCTAATACATGTGTTATGCACTAGACCAGGACTAACATCCGTAAGTCTCAGTGTAGGTCATGTGTAGAGAATGGATAGACACATCATTTTGGTCTTCACTTGGGAAGACATAATGGAGGATTGGGTAATCATCTGAGATTCGATGCTCTTTGAGAATGTGATAGGGCATTCAAGATAAGAGTAGTACTAGTCGAGGACCGATATTCTTTGAGGGCTAGCTACCCAAGAGAAGAATAGTCCAAGAAGGTCATACTTTGGGAATACTTAGGTGGAGTATGTACCTTGGAGAGACAATGACTATGGTGTCTATAAGTCATGTGTCTCACCAGCATTGTAGCCCATTGTCTCGTTGAGAGATGGGGTTGTTAGTCAAGGCCTTGCACTAGGACAATGTTGGTTGATATGATGCTATACAAATGCGATTACCAATCCGATTCTTCTTATGAGATTCTTCAGTTTGAAAGTGACCATGTACCTGTATGAATACCTCCCTAGTTAAGAGGGAGTGTTGGAAAGTGTAACTAGGATCGGTCTTCATATTGACTATGTAATTATGTATTTATGTAAAGAAGAAGACAAAGATAATAAAATGTATTTTTGTTGTACTTGCTTCATGGGTTTTATGAGAAGGATTTTATATAGGTCAATAGGCTTCTTGATGTCTATTAGGATTTGTCTTCTAGTTATAAATGTAATTAAGAGTCATGTACATGAAGAGTCTAGTCAACAAAATATGCTCCAAGATCTTGTCATGATACTGTGAAGAAATGACTCCTGAATGATGCTCCAAGATACCCTCATTAACATTGGATTAGATGCTCTCCATGTCGGCCTATATACAGTGGTGAAGTCGGTCTACAAGATTGTCGTAGGGTCGGCCTAAAAGTCAGAACTGTGCACGATATATATCAAAGGTCCTACGGCTTATTTGACCATCAATGAATGCAGATTTCTTTGAAGAAAAATAGGTTTTATATGCGGACTTGAGATCAAGAAAAAGTGCGGGTATATTACATAGATAGATGCGGATTGATAAGAAGAAAGCCGCGGTCAAGTCTGAGTAAATTGCAGACATCTCTGTGATATTGTACAACGTAGTAAAGTTTGAGATAAATACAAGTTACAAGCAGTATTTCAAAGTGCGGATCTGTGATGTGGATTAGTGTGCAATCAATCTGAGAAGCATTCAGATGTCATGGGCTAAGATTGATGATCATGATGTTATATGAAGACTAAGGGTTATTGTAGTGTGAGAAAAGAGGAACCTTCCTAATTACAGTTTATAAGAAATAGTAATTTACCTTCCTAGTTACAGTCTATAAGAAATAGTAATATATCTTCAGATTCATGGATATGTGAAGTAAAAGATAAGATCTCAAATGATCTTGTCACCAATAACTGAATAAACAAGAAGAAGTGTTAGCGACCGAGTTCTCTAGTGTTGGTGTAGGACAGTGCAAGAAAGAAGGGTGAACGTTGGAGGTCGTCAAAGGAGCAATGACAAGTTCTTGGAGGCATACATAGGTCAAGGGTCTGAGTCTTGGTCATGGTACTTGTCATTTGAAGATCTATAAGAAGAATTCCTTACTGGTTTTCCTCTCCAAGAGGGAGAGGTTTTGCCCTGGCTCGAAGAGCCTAACTTTGTGTCTCTTGTATTTTTGGTAATTAACTTGATGAAAGACTAAATAAGCTAAGAAGAGAAGACATACGTAACTCAATTAAGCTCACAAGTAATTATCAAGAAGAGAATTTGAATTAATCACTGACCCTCTAAATTTTCAATAGGAAAGTGAACCTCTTGACTAATTATATTTATTTGCTCACTTGTTCCTTCGTTTAGGACCCTTTTGGCAAAAGCACAAGAGCTTTCTTCATGAAAACTCCCAAAAGGCCTGCAGAAAAGCAAGGGTTGATCAACAACATTTGTAGATTCCAGCGGATTCGACAGTTTCTACTTAGTAGGAGGATTCTTCTTTGGCCATGCATTATTATTACCTCTATTATTATTATTTCTAGGTTTAATATTTTGAGCTTGGGATCTTTCGATTTGAATTAGCCTAGCTTGCATAACATTCATTTCTCTGGCATGTTCTATTTTCATGTCTTTAATTAACTGAGTTAACTCCTTGATGGGATCATGGTCTACTTCTTTGACTTCTTTTCCTTTAGCTTTAGTTAGACCTCTTTCAAAACTAGGAATTTTAGACCTCCCAGATGCTTTCTTATCTTTTTCCAATTCTTTGGCTAAAGTTTGAGCAACTTTGAAATAATTCGGCTTAGCACGTCTTAGTTCACAAGAAGTATCAACCGTAAATGAATCCAGATAATACTCTAACAAAGATTTATCAGTTGGTTTATAATCTTGATGCATTTCCTTGCAATACCATTAAACTTGTTATTAAATTCATCAACATTCACATTTTCATTTTTCTTTATATTGCTGATGGTTCTAAGCAAATATCTTCCTTCCCTTTTATCCCAATACTTGTCTTTGAAAGCATTGATAATGGCTTGCCGAGAATCAAAGGAGTTATCATGCTTATCCAGGAACCAATCTATTACATCTGCTTGTAGAGGAAGAACTAAAAGCTTCATTTTGATATCTTCATGATTATATGCACCTTAGCTAGCATGCTTCATCAAGAAGGTTGTGAATGCTCTAAGATGGGCTTCAACAGTGATTGCATTATTCCCTTGGAAAGTAGGCATCTTATCCAAACTGGATTGTAGGAGATCATGAAGCTGACCTTGAATGTTACCAAAGTTGCAAGGAGCGAAAAGGTCCATGATGTCTTGCCCGACAGGGTTAGAGAAGAGCAAGTGGATATCAGGGAGGGCTTCCTGTCCGAGAAAAAATAGATGTTTACTAGAATGTAACTTGTTTAACCAAGCTCTAAGGGCCTTTTTAGGATCAGGGGCGGGGTTAACCAAGCTACCATGATTTCTTCTAGTATACGCTCTTGTGAATGGATGAATTAGTGGAGTCGCCACCCAAACAGGAAAGTAACCCAAATGTCCAGGTGCTAGAAAGTGTTGTGATAGTGAGGATGAAAAGATGTCAGGGCACGAAGGACAAGAAAATTGTCCCCGACAACGGTGCCAGAAAATTTTGTCGCTCAAATTGTACACAGAATTGCAACAATGCTCAGGGTAGGGGCTATCACTCTTATCCCTGCCCTCTCCGTTTAAGTTGTCTCCTAACTTCAGGCTAAGGGGTGGTAGTCCCTATGGATAAGATAATGAACAACTTGTTGGGAACCAACAAGTAAAGGAGACGCAAGTGAATGGCCTAGCAACTTGGTTGAAATTAAAAGGCAAATATGATTATTTAGCACGATTTGATTAGATTTCTTAAGATCACAATATAGAGACCAGTGCCTTTAAAGGTTAATTACTTGCACAATATGAATTAGAATTCCAAATTACCAGATGAACAATTGTTGCAATATGCAAACTCTATCATATATGAAGTGTAGGACCTTAGATCTATGTGAGATGCAAGCTCTTGATAAATTTTAGTTAGATGCCCTCTCTGTTGAAAAATATGTAACTAGGTTCGGCCTTTATAAGTATGAAATGTATTTTTGATTCTTGTAAATTATAAAATGAAAGAGAATAATTACTATTTTTGGAGCATGGGTTTCATGCTCAAGGTCTTTCATTTTATAGGTTCAAGCACCCATTGAGTGCTTCTAGGGTTTGTGCTAGGTCAAGAAGTCAAAAGAGTCATTGTCATAAGTTGAAGACCCCATCGGGCACATTGTAACTTGTAAAGAAAATTATTTTTGTCTTTAAAAGTCTCATAATACCCTCCAAGACCAAGTTGGCCTAAAAGGAAGAGCCAGGTCCACCCTTGAAGAGCCCATATATAGAAGAGAACTTGTCCTACTTGAAGCACATTCACTCACCACTCATTCTAGTGAAGGAAGAAGGAGAAGAAGGCAACAAAGGAGGAAGAGGATGAATAAGATCTTTGTTTGGGCTATCTTTCTCTCACACGTGCTAAGGAGGACTCGGGTTTCTGCAGTAGACCTGGGGTTTCTATCTACAAGTTTGATATTGGAGAAAAGAAGACAGAGGTCAAACGAAGGTCACCAAGTGTCATTCTCAAGCTCCAGAAGTGAGGGAAAGGAAAGCAAAGGTCAAGGGAAGTCTCTAAAGGAAGATCGAAGCTCACATGTGTAGAAACTGCAAGTGCAGGGAGGCCGAAATTTCAGATCTGTAGTAGGAGGCCAAAAATCTTGCATCAAGAGGTTGAAGAAGTGCTACTGGAAGAGATTTGACTGGGTTTGACTAGATCGAGGTTAGCACATCATTCGAAGAGGTTGGTCTTGGTCTTGGAGGGTATTGGTCTCAGTCTTAAGGTCATGGAATTCGTCAATTGAAGAATCTATAAGGAAGAGAAGGGATTTACGGGATTTCCTCTCAAGTGGAGAGGTTTTGGCCCTGGCTTGTAGCCTATATTCTGTGTTCTTGTTCTTCTTGTTTTGGTAGCTGTTTGATGATACACACATATAATAATAAGGAACAAAGCTAAGAAGTAAAAGGACATCAGAAGCATTGATCAAGTAAAGAGAATTAATTATAATCACTGCCCTATAGAATTCTCAAGATGGTATCAGAGCAAAGGTTGGCTAAGGGCATAATGAAGATCTCCACTACATTGAAGAAGTTCATCAAAAAGTGTTCGAAGGTAGCAAGCTATCTCAAGAAAGGCATCAAGGAAACATGGAGTCTCCTATTCTCTATAAAGAAGGAAGTAGTCAAGGAAAAAGGTGAAGGTTTCTTCTCAGTACTCACTGGCACATTCCAAGATGAGAGCATTTAGGTAATTGATAATGGCACATCTTGACACATGACATGTCATCACAAACAATTGAAGACATTATCAAAGGGAAAATCTTTTTGCTTAGTGGAACTTGTAGATAACAAAAGAAGGAAGTAATCAAGGAAAAAGATGGTGGTCTCTTTTGAGCGCTCACTGGCACATTCCAAGACGAGAGCATTTGGGTAATTGATAGTGGCGCATCTAGACACATGACAGGTCATCACAAACAATTGAAGACATTATCAAAGGGAAAATCTTCTTACTCCATGGAACTTGGAGATAACAAAATCTATCCTGTGAGAGGTATTTGATCAACCTCTATAGAGCTGGAGAATGGAAGCAACATTCACCTCAACAACATCTTATTTGTTCTAGGTTTGCATAAGAACTTACTGTTGATTTGGGGTAGCATCAGATGTGCTCTAAGTCTCAAATTTTGTGGAGAGGCTTAGACACATGTATTCCAGATAACCCAAAAATCGTTTGGGGAAATTCTACTCGGAGACAGTTTTATTTAATAAATTAATTATTTTTAATGAGTCCCTAAGTCTAAACTTAGGAAATTAAAATAATTAATGGGTATTAATCTAAACTGTGGGTGTAACTTCTAGAAGAAGACGAGGATCAAGCCAAAATGATCTTAGCCATTGATTAGCTTCTAATTTGGGCCGTTGAATGTCAACGAAAAGATTATTTAAGGAAGGCTTGAGGGCCATTTGGAAACAAACTGAGAGTTGATCAGTCAAATTGAATTGTTGAAGCTAGAGCAACGCAATGATTTCGTAGTGATCACACAGAGAGGGGTAGAGACAATTTTTGGTTTGAGGACCTTTTCCGGAGCCAAGAATACGTAGCAGAGAGGCAGAGAGATATGCAGAGGAGGCAACGCAGTGCCCAGAGAGGGTGATGTAGGGCCACGGAGGCCCCACACAGAGCTTTCCGAGCTGATGTTTGAGTTCCAGTTGGGAGATCGAAATTTTGAGCCGAGAGGGTTGGAATCGAAGCTCCTGAGAGCTGAATGATTTGGCAGAGGAGGTGACATAGTCTCCCAGATGTATTGACGCAAGCCCACGTAGTGACTGTGCCAAGGGTGTTGGGAGATCGTTGTTTCAACTACTGGATTAGCTGGGACTTGTAGTGTAGAGTGAGGTAATCTCACTAATTTCTTCTGCTGAGTGATATTCTCTGTGCTGGATTGCCAAAAAGGCATCCAAAGATTGTATTCAGAAATAAATGTTGTTTAATAATAAAACCCTCAGATCCGCTGCATCGGTTTTCTCGCATTGGGTTTTTTCGGGGACGTTTGTCCATAAACAACGATGTCCTATGTGACATTTTTCTTTATTGCTCAACTTCTTATTTCAGCATATTTAAATCAATTAAGTGAAGGTTGCAGTAGTAATTTGCTTCAGTATTTTTAGTAGACCAATGTAAATAACTTGTCCGTTTAATAACAAGTAGGTGAAGTAATTTCAGTTGGCTGTAGTAGGATTCTGACTTTGGAATTTTCACATGGTATCAGAGCATTGCAGGTGAAAGAAGAAGAGTAGATCCAACGCTGGGCAGGAGGACGAATAGCTGCAGGAGGAAACAATTCAAATCCCCTAGAGGGATTGCGCAATCTAGACCAGGAGGGCTGAATTTTCGAGGAAAGTCTCTCTCTGAGTGAGTCGACAGAGAGGAAGGACTTCCAGATCAAGGTTTTGCCATGGCAGAGGGAGTAGCGCAGAGCCTAAACGCTAGTGCTGGTGGGACGCAGTTTTCCGTAGGTAGCTTTTGTTGGGCAGAAAGTCGTCAAAAGAAAGAGAAGAAGCACAGTGAGAAAATCTTCTTCCTTAGGGAATTCCTAGCCGGGGAATTCTATTTTTCGAGAGCTGAGCAACAAATCTGGGTGGCATATCTACCATCTCCAGCAAGGAGTGCGTAAGCCAGTGCAGCGCTGCGCAGAGGAGAAAGAGAAGGAGCAGATTCAACATTTTCTAGATGGCAGAGATGGAAGCTCACGGGCTACGAGATCAGGATCGGTTAGAGGGAGCCTCCAACTACATGATCTGGAAGGCGAGAATTAAATGCCTTCTAGATGAATACGATCTCAAGGATTTCGTGGAGGGTATGGTAGCTGTGCCTGCAAATCCAAATCCGTTGAAGAAGTACACGACTGAGATGGCAAAGGCTAAGAGGCTGCTCCTAGATGGAGTCAAGGATCACATAGTGTCCCACATAGCTAGCAAAGACACAACTAGGTAGATGTGGGAAGCCTTAGCTATGGTATACGAAGGATCTTCCGAGTAGCAGAAGATGTGCTTAGAGCAGAAACTGAGGCAAACACAAATGCAGAAGGGGGAGCGTATAGATCCATTTCTCTCGAGACTTCAGGAAACTCATGATCAACTAGCATCCGTGGGGTCCACACCTTAGCCTACCGCGATGGTAAGGTTGACCCTAAACGTAGTCACAGAGGAGTGGCAAGTCTTCTTCCAGAGTATTCTGGGCAGAGAAAGATTGCCAAGCTGGGAGGAGATGTGGGTTGCTCTTTAGCAAGAAGAGGTAAGGAGGGACCTAGTCAAGTGTAAACTTGATGGCAACAGTGGCAGTGGGTCGAAGACAAAGGAGGAGGAGGAGAATGCAACCCTTGCATCTAAGGGGCAACAAGAGCAACAGAGACGGAAGAAGGACGTCTCAAAGATAAAATGCTTCAGGTGTGGTGAACTTAGTCACTACGCAACGCAGTGTCCTTTGAAGAAAAAGGACAAGGACGAGAAGCATGATCCAAAGGCTGTGTTCGCAAAGATCGAAGAAGATTGAAAAGTCTAGGGTTTTACAACTAATCCCTAGTAATGGTTAAATTCTCTAGTATGTACGCAATGCAGTGTCCTCTGAAGAAAAAGGACAAGGACGAGAAGCATGATCCAAAGGCTGTGTCCGCAAAGAGCGAAGAAGATTGAAAAGTCTAGGGTTTTACAACTAATCCCTAGTAATGGTTAAATTCTCTAGAATGTGTATTCATTTGAATCTATATAATGTTTGCTGAGAATTTATAGATAAAAAATCTAGGGTTTACATCGAACCCTAGTAGAAGTTATACATGTTGTGATTGCTTTGAGTGAAATCTAGGGTTTACATAAAGCCCTAGTGGAAAGTCTATCATATGACTTTTGAAATTTATTATATATCTTTATTTTTCTTTTGACTTATTTCTAGGAATCGCTATGTGGAAAAACTAATCTTCTGTCATCTTGATTGAGTTGCTGATGTGGTTTAGGATTTGTAACAAACCTGGGCTAGAAACTGAAGTATTGAAGTATAGTCTGTTGCTGATTATGTTTGTAAAGTCTAAATGCTTCCACTACTATAAAATTTTCATTATGACTCACTTCATGCTTCTATAGAATTGGTTGTACTTGCTGTCTGAGTTGTGTAGGTACATCATATTGGTGAAGAAGTCCGTAAGAGAAGTTGATATGGTAAGCATGATGAGAAGGATGGATGCCATGAAAGATTCTCCAACACCGACTGAAGAAGTTAATCTCCCTACATTAAGAGGGAGCCTAGATAAAAGAAATCTCGCTGGTTAAGAGGGAGGGCATAACATATTTTTTGATTGGAGAATACGTTCTGGAAGATATGCTGCTACATGTGAAGAAGGAAGAGGAATCTTTTCTCAAAGATTCAACTGATTGTCCTACTGAGATTAGTTGAAGAGCAACATTGAAACCTGAAAGGTTTGCTTTGAAAATGTATTGTTGATTGGGGTTGTGTTTTTACAGGTGAATCTCTTGAAGGTTTGATAAAATGCTAGTCGTCGATCATTTTGATCGGGAGAGATTTTTTGTTTAGGATTTGTGAGTGAAGCATTGCCTAGAAATACATCAGGCTGACACTTTGTTTTGATGTCTAGTAGGGAGGGTGGCATCGGGTGGATGTGCACCTAGTTCCTTGGGTTGATGGTTAGTAAGTAAGCTTGATGGTACCTATAGAGGTTGAAACCTTTAGTCCATCTTAGTCCCACTAGGATAGATTGCCTTGGTCAGGAATCTAGTCCATGGCATTCTGGTGCCTAAACGGTTGAGTGACCAATGGATAAATTTCCCTGGTCAGGAATCTAGTCCATGGCATGGCGGTGCCTAAACTGTTGAGTGACCAATGGATAGATTTCCCTGGTCAGGAATCTAGTCCATGGCATTGAGGTGCCTAAAATTCTTCATAGTTCACATAGTTGAGATCTTCCTTGTACTTGTATATTATGAATACCTCCCTAGTTAAGAGGGAGTGTTGAAGGTTGTAACTAGGTTCGGTCTTCATAAATTGTATTTGAGTCAATATTTAGATGTACTTGTCAAAAGGATAAAGAAAAGAATTTATATTATTAAATGACTTATTAAAGCATGGTTTTCATGCTTAGGTCATATTATTTTAGGTCAAATTCCCCATTGTGGACTTCTAGGATTTATTCTGAGTTTATAGTATCATTGCAGATTTAAATTGACCCATCTTGGGCTTTTAAATCATGTAATTAGGTTTAGTATTGAGTCAAATATGATTTATGGAGCCTCCACACAAAGTCGGCCTTAGTGTGATCAAGTCGACCTCAACCCCAGGAATTTGAGCTCATCACAAGCCTATATATACAAGCATATCAAACTCATTTAGAGCACTCACTGTCACATCCATAAATTCGATATCTACTGCTGCATAAGGAAAAAGTGCGAAGTCAAGGAAGGGGTCAAAAGAAGTGCGAGTTTGGACAAGGTGAAGGATTAAAGAAAAATCAAAATTTTGGTGCCTCTCTCCCTGTCTCACGTGCCCTAGATTGGAAGATCGAAGTCCCTCATTGTTTTGCTGCTTACCAGATGCTGCTAGATGCTGTTGGCAAGAGAAGAATAAGCCAAAGTTGATTTTGCTAGGTGTTGGTGCCTTGAGAAGTTGTATTGGGTCAAAATCAAACTCCTAGAAGCAAGATCGAAGTCTTTTGTCCAAGATCAAAGTCTCAGAAGGAAGGTCGAAGTTTCCAGATCAAAGGAAGTGTTGCATAGTGTTGTTGCTGCTACTGCTAGGTCGAAAGAAGGATCAAAAGGAAGGCTGATTTGGTGTGGAGGAAGTGTGAGTCAAGGTCTAGAGTCTTAGGAAAACTATTGAAGGAAGAATTACTGATTGGGTTTTCCCCTAGAGTGGGGTTTTGCCCTGGTTGCTGGCCTATATTTGGTGTCCTTGATCTATGTGCTTTTGCTTTGATATTTGCTTGATGAACTAAGAAGAAATAAGACAAGAAGAATATAATAAGAATTAAAGAACATCACAAGTAAATAGTCAAGAACAAGAAAATCTTTCTTCCTTTATGATTTTCTAATAGAGAAGGCCTTAGTACCACTACCACTAGCTTCACAACTAAGAAAGCTACGAGAAGATGTTCCACTGTAGCCATAGGAGCTTCTTTTTCTAGAGGATGAGCCATTTTGTAGAGGATGAACCATTACCTTTGCCCATAAAAGGGGTAGATGTAATCAATAGCGTATTTATCATTGTAAATGATTGATGATGATAAGATACGTCTATTATATATAATATTTTTGATGTAGTTGTATATTGGTTATTCATTTTTTATTGTTGACAAGAGTTGGGACAACTATCAATATCGATAATTGAAGTGTGATGTATCATTTGACATTTTAAGCTATACATCTTATATATTAGTATTCTTTTAATTTTTGTGGCAATTTGATTACTCGATGTTGTTACTTCAGATTTTAATGGAAACTAGTATAGATCCATCTTCATTCCAGATCTATCAAGCATCAAGAGGGATCACAATTTCAAATCTCTCAAGATGCAAACTTCTTTTTGAGTGGAAAACTTGAGGAAAGGTTTGCACCTTGAGAGATTTGATTCCTTTCAGTGCTTGGTAGATCTGGAATTAAGATGGATCTATATTGGTTGTGTTGGAGAATGTAACTAGTTTTGGTCTTCATAATTTGTATCATTATGTATTTTATGTAAAAAGCAAAAGAAAAGAAAAAGAAAAATTATTATTATTTTCTAGATAAGCATGTTCTTCGTGCTTCTAGGTTTTTGAGTCAAAGAGTCAAAGTCCTATTTTGGACCTATTGTAAAAGAAAATGGAAAAGAAATTTTAAATGTAATTTTTGAGATAGAAATCCCTCTAGATGCCAAGTCAGCCTGCATGTCAAGTCAGCCTTGCCCTAATGGACGTGTCTATTCCCAACTCTCTGAATTGTATAAATAGAAGATGGATGGAGCTCATTTGGACACGCACACTTATGGATTTGATCTAAACTATCTCAGAAAAGGGCAGAGAAGAAGTGGAGGACGAAGTCTGGAGGAAAGGATTTCTTCTTGGAGATAGGGTTTGTGGAAGATCTGTCTTGGTTTGCCTCTTGTTGCTGGTCTCTTGCCGATGAATCTACTGGAAGAAAATGAAGTTTTGACTTGGCATCTATAGGTGGAAATTTCTGTGGTTATGGGTCTTGGATATCTCATTTGATTTGATTCTATAAGAAGAGAATTTTTTGGGTTTTCCCCTTGGAGGGGTTTTGCCCTGGCTTGGAGCCTATATTTATTTTGTATTCTATTGTCTTCTGTGATCTTCATGTTTTATGGTAATTGCTTGATGAAGAAAGAAATCATAATAATAATATTGTTGACATACTCACAAGTAATTATAATGTAATGGAAATCTAAGATAATATTGGAAAACCTCCCGATTTCCATTAGGTTGGCACTTGGAATATTCTTATTTCTAATTTTATGTTTATTAATTAAATTTATATTCTTAGTATTCTTATTTGTAATTATGTGTATTAATTAAATTTATATTCTTATTTCTATTTAATAAATTATATGTTCTGAAATATCACAGTTATGAATATGAGTCATTATTATCTAAATTTATTTTAATGTGATATACATGTTATGAATTTTTTTTCGAACAAATTGTTTTTAATTTTATTAATAAAAACAAAATATAACAAATTGAATTGAATCGATTTATTATTTTTAATACTTTTTACTTTTTAAATTGAGCCGACATTATGTTTTATTATTATTATTTTTTGATCTAATGCCTCATGTTATGCACCACTACAACAGATCCCCATACTTAGCTGTAGCGTGCTTCTTGGTGCAATGAGAAATGAATATTTGTGTATTTTCATAAGTTTGCCAATACTTTTCTATATTTTGCCCATTTTTTCCAATATTTAAGTTTCAGGACTCTAGGGAATATATTTGCAGTAATGATATTTGCAGCATTGGTTTTGACAACATCATAGTTATGGCAGTGATCATTCAACTTTGTTACACTTAGGATGGTAGTACTTCTTGCAACCACTGTTCTTTGGCAATAATTTCGGTGGGTGCACATTTTTTGTAGAGAGAATTTTCATTGATATCATTGATTGCACAATATAATCTCATATATCTTCTGGTGGAAATTTTATTTCCGGGGCTAATAATTTTGGCATGATGTCTTAACCTTCATTGCTTTTATTTCTATAGGTTTGTTTTAGTTGTTAACAACTCAGATATGCCAACTCTGATACTATGTATTCTTTGTTCATTTTCAGGGAACAGGACTTTCAAGTAAAGCAATGGAAATTTGTGATTACTTTGTTTATATTTCACAATATGGGTGTGGCACTGCATCACTTAATGTCACTGTAGCAGCATCTATTGTTCTTCATCACTTTGCAGGTAATCTATATTCAAGCATTCGAAGTTACATGAAGAAGAATAAGGGGCTTTAAAACTTTACTATTGTTGCTGCCAGGCAAAACTTGTTTTCCAGATAATCTGCTCAAATCAACAGTTCTTGCACTAACATGTAGCCCTTGTTTGACTGATCATAAAAAAACAATGAAATTCATTAGATAATGCAATTGAAAGGAAAATTCATTGTGGAAATTCGTAATTGCCCCAAAAATTTGAATTAGAAGTCCAATTTTAGATTTTGCTAATGATTTACTGAAAAAGAAAAAATCTTTAGGTTTTTATTTTGGTTTCTTAGGCATCTTTTACGTCGCATAGTTGTCATTCACAAAGTTAGAGAGAGGTCCCAAATATGCATATATAGCATATACTCATTTATTTTGAAATAGGTTGCCGTTGGTGGAATTAACATGTTACACCAAAATTAAGCAACTTAGGGCCAGATTATTGACTCAAAATCTTTTCTTACATGTGATATCATTTTCCAAATGGGAATGACATCTCGGGTGATCTATACAAAATCAAGCAAGAAAAGCAACTTGCTTCTTTTCTTTTCCCATTGCCTGCATTGCAAAATATCTATAAGACAATCTTTCTCCATTCACAACCTCCACATTTATCTTACAAATCCTATAATGCAACTGATTTTTTCATTTATTCCTATTGTTCAACTTATGTTAACTTGCTAGTCTTTTCTTAGGTACGGCTGCCACACAATGTAGCAGGGCCCTAGGAGGGTAACCTATGAGACAACAACTATACCAAATGACAACAAAGGGAGAAAGATCCACTCTCACCTCAGTTATTGTCCTCTGCTCTTTACAGACTTTCACCGATGGGAAGAGTCCCTGTAGGAGGAAATCACTTGAAATGGATTTGCCAATGACTAAATATGGAGTGATTTCACAAGGCCCATTCAAGGAAAGACTTGATTAGGGCTCAAAGCTTCAAAGAAGCTAAAGGCTCTCCAAGAAAGACCTAGGGGAATGAGATCAAGACCTGGGGCTTGATATTTGCAACTTTAATAGGCTTGTCTAAGGCCTTGGTTCCAAAAGTGAGATAGGAACTCTCAAGAAGCTTTGTGAGATGATTAGACACCTTAAATAGGCTTTCACTATCAGTGAGAGAGCTAATTAGGGCTTACGTTAGACATAGGGTTTTTAGGATATACGTGGGAAGAAATTCCTCCAAAGTATTCACCAGCTCAAGGTAAGATAGAGGAAAGAGTCTCTTAGGGTTTCTTCCACTGAATATTAAGTTCATATGACCCTCAAGAAAGTCACCTACCCAAGAGATTCAAGCTAGGTTTCCCTTCTAGGGCACACCTAATGCATCAAAGTTTATGAAGAATCCACTGTGGGAACTCAGCCAAATTTTGAGATCCTTTAGAGAAAACACTAAGGAAGAGTTCCATCCAAACGAATTCCCAAAATTACTTCTCTAATGAAATTCACAGGACGCCCTAGCTAGCTGTCCAAAGGAGAGGGGCTGAAGACATAAAGGAGAAGAAAAGATAGAAAAAGGAAGGTTGATCACGAATTTTTCTTGGACTAGTGCCTAATCCTTGGGCTATGGAGTCTAAGATGATTCAATATTTGCCAAATTCGCCTTTGAGGGGCCTAAAAATGGTGCCCTAGAAACCACTCCTTAACAATTACCTACTTAATAACTATGACTTTTCATGGAAGAAGAACAAAGTCCCATTCACTAGGAACATTCATCTATTGTTATGCAATGAGTAACATGTGCAATTTACAACCAAGTAACCTTTTACAATGGTATTCAATAAATTAGGGCACAAGAGAATTAACTAGTTGCAATAATTCCACACATTAGACATTATCCTATAGGAATTTACAGGGTAAGTTCCGTAGATCGAGAACCAAAGGTCATCGCTCACAAACAGATCACAAATCAGTACACCAGTATAATCACATGGTTAAAACCCTCAAAGAGGGAAATAGTCCACGCCCTGAGCCAACGCGGCCACTTCAGGGAATTTTTTAATATAAAAGAAAAGTTACATATGTTTCTCTCATAAACGGTTATCGGACAAATGACCCTCCATGCTCTTTAAATAGAGATCATGGACCAATTGGGTGTTAAGCCACAGATCAAGTGTCGTTAATACCAAGGTGAGAGATAACCGTCGGATCACTACAAATTGTGACCGTTGGATTATAAGTTACAAATGTACATGGTAAAGAAACACACTTTACCTAACTCTACACTAGACTAAGTTATTCTTAACTATTTCCTATGTGTCGGAATATCCTAACATATCCAAGAGAATTTTTTCAACAAAATGTACTTCCAAGATGACAAGAGATATATCCAACTGTGGAAAAAGATGTAGCTCCAAAGGGAGAACAAAAATTTAGCTTCGAAAGATGTCGAAATGCATCGAGGAATCTCCAAGTAACATCCAAGAGAATAGTGAAAAATTTTTGTACAAGAGAAAATCCAAGTGATGATGATGCTCTCTCACAATGAGAGTGAATTGTATTTTTAGGAGACCTTTAGGAGGTCGAATTCCTATTCTAAGCCCCTAAGATTATTTTAATGTGCAAAAACAAGTCCTTGGTGAAAAGACCCACCAAGTAGCTTTAAAAATGATGTATAAACCATCCAATGGTTGGCCGAAATGATGACGTTGTTGGAAGGCCACATGGAGTCTTCTAAGTACCATGATGAGAGAGAGGGCTCCATAACTGATGCACAAGGGGATGGCCCATTGATTGTCCATATATGTCATCATGTGGTGCTCCAAAGTGGCTCTGGGCCACAAGTACTGATCTCATGGGTCTCTTGATGAATAATATGCTTGTAGGCTGCTCCAAATTAGGGCTTTGAAGATGGTGCATGCCCTCCCATGTCTTAAGAGTGAGACAAACCTCTTTTGGGCCTTAGATCAACTGCCAAACCATGTGTACATTGCTAAGCTGGCTAGGAGCAATGTTGGTCCAAGTGCATCATCTCATGAATAATGTGGGGCAACAAACAAGCTACTGAAGGTGATGAGGGTGCCCATGAGATGAAATAATGCTCTATCACATGACAGATTCCCATGGTTCTCAACGCATCCCCTACAAGTGTCAATATGATCCTTTGGTGGGATTGGGCCCCAGTTAAGTTAACCAACCCATGATGAAACCACCTTCCAATCATGTATAAGATCCAATGCGTCTCCTCACCATTAGGTACAATAATTCATTAGTGCATCTAAGTGGAGCAGGCTTGTTAATGAAGGGCACAAATGAGACTTCATAATGAGTTTCCCTTACAAATTTGGGGCTTTGAGCATGTAATAGTGTTACCTCCTTAGGTAGGAGTCGCTAATAAACAACCCTATTAGGTGTTCCCAACCCCTAAAGGGAAAGACATGTCCAAGGTACATCCTTCAAATGATAGGGGTCATGTGAATAATGATGAGGTGGATAGGGACATAGGGGTCTCTAGGCCAAATGCCATGGGTACATGGGTGGCAATGATGTGGGATGTTGACATATTTGGGTGTACAGACATAGGAGGGAGTAATCACGGTACATGAGTTACCCTGGCCTTTGTTTTTCCACCTTCTTCATTTGTCTTTCGCCTTTTCTTGATTTTTCCTTTATTTTATTGCTCGAGGCTCCAGGAGATGGGAGCTTGCTATGTGCAATGTAAGCAATGTTTACCCCCTTAAGGTGAGGCAGTTCATCGCTCACCAGGGGTTGGGACATGCATGTGTTCCTTAATGATGTAGGAGGCGCTCATAGGGGGCCTTAGGAGCCAGGGTGATGGCCATAATGATAAGGGGTAGAACTCATGTTTGGATTTTTCCCATTCGTTATTTTATTTTCCTAACCATCTTTTGCATTTTGTTGTATTATTCCTTTGGCATGATATTCTTTTAATCTTTTTTTAGCTGCATCAACTTTCGGGGCAGCGTTCCAAGCCCATCCCAAACATGTGGTCAAGAGGAGGGGGTGTACTAGAGCCTTGTGGACCTAGAGAGGGAAGATGATGAAATAGGGCATGTAATGTGCAGAGGGGAGTGAAAGATATGAAACATGAAAACAAGACCACGCTACCAAAATTAGGGTCTCCCAAGTAGTGCCCTTCCTAAAGCTATAGGCTAGTAAGGGAGGTCCCACGAGACTAGAGTTGAGGATTAACCCCCCTCATTTAAGGTGAGGGACAAAACTACAATCAAAACCCTTCCTCCTTCCAAGTCACCCAATAATCTGTACCTAATGTGCCCAAGGAGAAACAAGCATAAGCACCTGATTACACAATGAAAAACATACCTTCATGATTGGATGGCCTATCTTGAAACATCCACTCTCGACAAATGGATGAGGGGGCATATGACTGGCTCAAGGAGCGGAGATCAGCTAGCACAATATATTGGCTACATTGGTGGCTGTTAGGGGCTATTGGCTACTTGCTTAAGACAAATATAGGAGAGGATTTCTCCTAATGGGTTCTCCCATTGGAGGTGGGTAACATCTTGCTCCAACTAGGACATGAGCTCTCTGTAGAGTGCACAAACCATGTACTCGAACGACAGGTCATGAGAACACCAACAATCCCTTGGGACTGCAGACTTGTACCCTACACATCACAAACAATGTTGGAAGCATTTATCCTGGGCGTATTTTTGTCGCCCATGTTTTCATCAGATAATAAACAATACAGAAAATAGAATCTATTCTAAAATGCAAATCTAATCTAAATGCATCTATCCTAGTAAGAGAACATGTTATGATAATTTTAGCTATGCAGAAATCAATATGCAATGCAACCTACCCTACCATACATATAATATACACTGTCAAGTATCAAGGAAATGGGTGATGTGATTAGATTTGACGGGATTACGCCAAAGCTCGTCATCAAGTCTAGCAATATAGTAGTATCTTTCACCAACCTTACCATGGATATTGATAGGCATAGGGTTTTTGTCTACGAACATTATATCTCCAACCTTAAACTCCTCCTTAAGTTTTTGCATCCATTTCTTCTTAGGCTTTCCTTCTTTAGGGTTAGGTATTTTTAGGATACGAACCTCCTGGGAAGGTAGGATGGGACTAGGATCTTTCGATTAAGGCAACCTATCATGATAAGGGAGAAGGTCAAGTTCCTCAACATGAGTTGGAAAAGAGAGCTCCCTATAAAGAATGAATGGGGTCCCATCAAGCTGTGGGATAATGGCGTAAGATAAGTCCATTTGAAGTTGACCACTTTTAGTGGCACCCCATTTTTTAGACAATCACATTCCCCACACGTTAGGTATATCAATAACCACAATGTTCATGTGCAAGGATATATCTTCATTCGTAGCTAATGCTACTTTGAGGTCCTTAGCCGTCAACGGGAATGGATCTAGAGTCAAAGCCACATACATTCTTATATTTTCCGGTGATACTCAATTTGAGTTTCTTCATAACTTTTAGTGGCATGATGTTAGCGGAAGCCCTTGAATCCAACATACAATTGTGGAGGAGGTGGTCATTTGTGATTAACAAAAATGGTTCATGGCCAGGATTTGTCTTAGTGAAGTGGATGTTTTGCAACATAATAGGAGGGTCCTATTCATCGAGCCTTAAAGCTTTCTTCATTTGACATCTTTGGGATGGGATCTTCACAATCTCCTTTATGGGAACATGCGTACTCATCTTACTCACAACAACACCCCCATCAATGTCTAATTCTATCTCTTTATTTTTCATTTTGTGCTTGGGCTCCCCTTTAGGAGGGTCCTTTTTGTTATTGTTCTTTTTAGGGGGTCCTTCTTTGAAGGTTCCTTAGGAGGGAGATCCTTTCCACTTGATCTGCTAGAGCTTGAGGAGGGTTCTTTGTCATTCTTCCTAGAATATTGAAACCCTTTAAACTTCCCACTCTCCTTAGTATTTAGTATGGGTTCATCTTGTTCTTCTTTAAGTTTGACCTCATTGATTTGAGGATGAGTATATGTGCCACCTAACATGATATTGAAGGGTTGGGATTCATTGACCACATTCATTTGCTCACCACCCTCCTTATCTTCACTTTCTTCACTAGCACTCTCACTTTGATAATCTTCAAAAGATGAGTCTTCTTGTCCCACTACATTGGTTGGAGCTAAAGTGTCAATCACATTTGGTGGACCCTGCTTTCCTTCCTCATTTGTTTCTTGATAAAGGGTTTGTTCTTTCAAAGGAAAGTGGACCTTTGCCCCTTTTCAAGGGCGGTAAATTTGTTCATATACATCCTATCCATAACATTCATATTCTCAGATAGTTTATTAATTTTCTTGAGCGCAGTGACTAGGGTTTCCTCAATTTGGTCCCTGGCCTTGCTCCTTTTAGCTTCAACCTTAGCCTTAGGGAAATCAAATATCTTAATGTGAGTAGCATTTAGGTTTTGTTCAATTTCAATGACCATTACTTTTGCTTCGGCAAGATTTTTTGGCTTCTTATCCCTAAGTTGATATGTCAGGTGTCCTTGGACTGCTTTAATGAACTTGTCTAGGATTTTGGTGTCAGTGCGTTTGAGGCAATTAGGGATATCCTTAAAAATTCTATCAAACACCTGGATAAAACATCTAAAATCTTCATCTTTTTTTCTTTTTGAGGTGGTAGAATTTTTCAATGACATAGGCTCCATCAGCATCGGTGGCCCATCTTTTCTTGAAGAGGTCTTCAAATTGGTCAAATTCACTAATATTTGCTGGAGGAAGACTAAGGTACCAATCCCTAATGTTTCCTTCAAAGGTCAAAGCAAATAACATCATCACTACATCTTCATATTCAAGCCCTTGAGGGCCACTGCCCAAAAGAAGTTTTCAACATATGTTTCAATATTCTGATTAGCACTCCCTTTAAACTTTGATAACCATTCATGATGCTTCTTAGGTAGTGTGTGAGGAGCATCAGGAATTCCACTAAAATCTAGAGGTTTAAAAACCGCCACATTCCAATTCTTTGGATTAGGGATTTTGATTTGATTTTGATTTTGGTTTTGGTTAGTGTTTGTATTCATGTTTTCAAAAAATAGATGCTTTTCAACAAGGGGAGAATGCTCTCGTTGAGTAGCCTTCTTACAGTAGCTATGTTTTCTTCATGATCTTTGTAACCAAGCAATTTATGAGTCGCTAGAAGAGGATTTATAATGTCATTGGGAGATTCACCTCTTCAAATATGATACGAGGTAAACCTGCTTCCTCCCCAACAACACGTCAAAAATGTTGCCACACAATCTAGCAGGGCCCTAAAAGGGAAACCTATGGGACAACAACTAAACCAAATGACAACAATGGGACAAAGACCCACTGTTACCTCAATCAATGTCCCTTGCTCTTTACGGAATTTCACCGATGGGATGAGTCCCTGAAGGAGGAAATCACTTGAAATGGATATGCCAATGACTAAATATGGAGTGATTTCAAAAGGCCCATTCAAGGAGAGACTCAATTAGGGCTCTATGCTTCAAAGAAGCTAAAGGGTCTCCAAGAAAGACCTAGGGGAATGAGATCAAGACCTAGGGCTTGAGATTTGCAACAATGATAGGTTTGTCTAAGGTCAAGATTCCAAAAATGAGATAGGACCTCTCAAGAAGCTTTGTGAGATGATTAAACACCTAAATAGGCTTTCGCTATCGTTGTGAGACCTAATTAGAGCTTATGCTAGACCTAGGGTTTTTAGGATATACGTGGGAAGAAATTCCTCCAAAGTATTCACAAGGTGAAGGTAAGACAAAGGGAAGAGCCTCTTAGGGTTTATTTCATTGGATATTAAGTTCATATGATCATCAAGAAAGCCACCTATCCAAGAGATTCAAGCTAGGTTTCCGTTCTAGGGCACACCTAAGGCATCAAATTTTATAGAGAATCCACTGAGGGAACTCAACCAAATTTTGAGATCCTATAGAGAAAACACTAAGGAAGAGTTCTATCCAAACATATTCCCAGAATTCCTTCTCTAATGAAATTTGCAAGATGCCCTAGCTAGCTGTCCAAAGGAGAGGGGCCATAGATGTAGAGGAGAAGAAAAGAGAGAAAAGTGAAGGTTGATCACCAATTTTTCTTGGACCAATGCCTAATCCTTGGGCTATGGAGTCTAAGATGATTCAAGATTTTCTAAATTCGTCTTCGAGGGGGCTAAAGAATGGTGCCCTAGCAACCACTCTTTAGCAATTACCTACTTAATATCTATGGCTTTTCATGGAAGAAAAACAAAATCCCATCCACTAGGAACATTCATCTATTGTCATGCAATGAGTAACATGTGCAATTTATAAACAAGTAACCTTCTACACTGATATTCAATAAATTAGGGTGCAAGAGAATTAATTAGTTGCAATAATTCCACACATTAGACATTATCGAAGAGGATTTTTTCAACAAAATGTACTTACAAGATGACAAGAGATATATCCAACCATAGAAAAAGATGTAGCTCCAAGGGAGAATGAAAATTTAGCTTCCAAAGATATCGAAATGCATAAAAGAATCTCCAAGTAGCATCCAAGAGAAAAGTGCGAAATTCTTGTACAAGAGAGAATACAAGTGATGATGATGCTCTCTCCCAATTAGAGTGAATTGTATTTATATGAGACCTTTAGGAGGTTGAATTGCTATTCTAAGCCCTTAACATTATTTTAATGTGCAAAAACAAGTCCTTGGTGACAAGCCCTACTAAGTAGCTATAAAAATGATGAATAAACCATCCAATGGTAGGCCAAAATGATGATGTCATGGTGAAATGAAGCATTCCTATTCTAAGCCCTTAACATTAGTTTAATGTGCAAAAACAAGTCCTTGGTGACAAGCCCCACTAAGTAGCTATAAAAATGATGAATAAACCATCCAATGGTAGGCCAAAATGATGATGTCATGGTGAAATGAAGTCGTTGGAAGGCCACGTGGACTCGTGGAGTCCTCTAAGTGCCATGATGAGAGAGAGGGCTCCATAAATGATGCACAAGGGGATGGCCCCTTGATTGTCCACATATGTCATCATGTGGTGCTCCTGGCTCCAAAGTGGCTCTGGGGTACAAGTATCGTTCTCATGGGTCTCCTGATTAATAATAAGCTCGTAGGATGCTCCAAATGAGGGCTCTGAAGATGGTGCATGCTTTCCTATGCGTGAAGAGTGAGACAAACCTATTCTGGACCTCAGATCAATTTCCAAAACATGTGTACATTATCAAGTTGGCTGCGGCAATGATGGTCCAAGTGCGTCATCTCATGAATAATGTGGGGTAACAGACAAGCTACTGAAGGTGCTGAGGGTGCCCATGAGATGAAATAACACACTATCACATGACAGATTCCCATGGCTCTCAACACATCCCCTACAAGTGTCCATATGATCCTTTGGTGGGCTTGGGCCCTAGTTAAGTTGCACAGTCCCTGCCAATCAGGTACAGTAATGCATTAGTGCATCTAAGTGGACCATGCTTGTTAATGAAGGGCAAAAATGAGACTTCATAACGGGTTTCCCTTCCAAATTTAGGGCCTTGAGCATGTAATAATGTTACCTCCCTAAATAGGAGTGGCTAATAAACAACCCTATTAGGTGTTCCCAACCCCTAAAGGGAAATACATGTCCAAGGTACATCCTTGAAGTGATAGGGGTCATGTGAATAATGATGAGGTGGATAGGGACACAGGGGCCTCTAGGCCAAATGCCACCTGTTCAAGGGTGGCAATGATGTGGGATGTCCACATATTTGGGTGTACAAATGTAGGAGGGAGAAATTGTGTTACATGAGTTACCTCAACCTTTGTTTTTCCACCCTTCTTCATTTTCCTTTTTCCTTTTCTTGAATTTTCTTTTATTCTATTGCTCGGGGCTCCAGGTGATGAGAGCATGTTGTGTATTATGTAAACAATGTTTTCTTAGTTTTTGGTAGCATTGGACAGGTGTTTTAGTCTCGATTTGTGTGTAAGAGGCTAAGGAACATGCGATCTCCAAAAACTAGAAAAGGTTTCACGAGATAAGCTTGCGAAATGCCTCCATTAAATTAATTAATCAATAATTAAAAATCTCCTAAGTCTTAGGAAAATTGATTAATTAATCTGAATTAATTGAGGATGATCGAGAATGCCTTAGAGGCTCACATGGATTGATTCTAAGACGATATTAGCTGTTGAAGCTCCAACAAGAGATTATAAGAGCAGATAGATGGGATGAGGAGAGACACAAGTGAGGGAGCAATTATCTCGGTAGTGCGAATTTTCCAGCAAATAGTGATTTAGTGAGGGAAGAATTCGAGCCAGTGGAGGAGCCTAAATGATTGAGGGTGCAAAAGCAAAGAGATCTGGAGAATTTTCCAAAGTCTCTCCAATGCCAGTTTGGCAGGAGAAAGGAGGTTGAATATTTCTACAGAGAGGGCCACATAGCTAGTGCGACTGATCCAAAACCCCGTGTGAACTACTGGAAAGGAGGTCGATTCGATAGTTGGAGGTCGAAAAATTGTCTAGAAGGTAGAGAAACTTCGTTCTAGAGGTAGAGGGACGTCAAACGTGTTGAAGAATGTAACTAGGTTCGGTCTTCATAATTGTACTTGAGTCAAAATGAAATATATTTATCAAAAGAAAGCAAAAGAAATTTTATTATTATTTAAATTGACTTGTTAAAGCATGGGTTTCATGCTTGGGTCAATTGTCATAGGTCAAGCTTTCATTGTAGGCTTTTAGGATTTTCTATTTAAGTCAAAAGTCAAATTTAGTTTGTCAAAAGACTCCTCCATGAAGTCACCTTGTAGTCAGCCTACAAGTCAATATTCTACAAGTTAGCTTCTCAATTAAACTCATGTCGGCTTATTTTCAGTGGGAAACAACTATATATAGGCATGTAGACTTCACTCAAATTGCAAAGATACAAGTTCGAAAAATTTCAGAGAACAAGTTCGGTGCAACACAGTGGAAGGAATTCGGATGAGAAGATTATATGACAACAGGCCGAAACTACTAAGCTAACACAAAACGGAAGTTTGAAATCATTACTGGGCTATCATCATAGAGTCAAAGATTGGGCTACCATCAAAGTTCCAAGGTATAACTGTATTACAGAACTGTGTTGCTACTTCTACATGACCGAAGACAGGGATATCATTACATAACCGAGACATGACTTTGTTTCAAGACTTTGTTATCATATGTATGCTACCTCTACAGGACCGAAGACAGGGTTATCACCATAGAACGAAGGTATAACTTTGTTGTAGGACTGTGTTATCATATGTGTGCTACTTCTACAAGACCTGTGTCAGTGTCCCGTGTTTTGATAGTTTGGCAAATCAAAAGACAAGGCAACATCATAACCAATCTTTAGAGTTACAGGATCTAGTCCTCCTGTTCTCAGAGAGGGATCTCTCAAAAGTTTGTTTGCAAAGGTTTATCTTGTGTGCTTTGAGTATTGGTTTTAGACTAGTTATTAAGTGCAGGTGTTTATTTGTTTGTTTGGTTGGGTTGGAATGATACAACAGAACATGAAAGGCCTAGGAAAGATATATAGGACAGAGAAATATCTGGTTCATTGGGAAATGGAGTCAAAAAGAGGTCATAACAAACTCATCAATGGATATGGGATATCAAAGGGAAAATCTAACTTGGCCACATGATCCTTTTGTTTTTGGAATGAGATGAACATTAATGATTTGGAAAGAGAGGTTTAATTCTCAACAAAGGGAATTCGAAAGCATAATTTGAACAATAAAGAGTTCTTTGATAGACAGGGCTAACCATAAATTCTACAAATCACAGCTTTAAGCAAATTATGATTTCAAAACAACTTTTAAAATGAAATCTAAGATTCGGGGAACACCCTATTTCCTCAAAGATTTTATTTTAAATGACTTAGAAACATAAAATATTTACTGATAATTACAGTCATAGAAGAGGGAACACCTAAAAACATCTATGATCATAATTATAACGACCTTTAATCCAACTATTTAAGTGAGGACAAAGGGCAAGATCAAAACAGACCTCTTTGATTCGCTGTAAGAAAAGAAATTCAAAGGGAGACTTCAATAACATTTTTTAAGTGGCAGCAGACAAGCAGGGAGAACCATAAATCATGCTGAAACCAACTCTTTGAACTATTAAGGAAATAAAAAAGCATGAAGATTAAATAGAGAGATTAAAGACTCTAAAATACTTCAGCGGAAGAAAACATGAAACAATGAAGGATGAATAGGTCTAAGGTGCTTCCAGGAGTCATTTCATAGCCTAATACTTTATATCCTACTGTAGTAAGAAGTTATGGAACATAATGAAAACAGGGGAAAAACATTAAATAGTTTAGAATACTTCACCAACAGCCAAGCTCATGGATCCAATGATAGAGCCTTCTCAGTCACAAGCATTCAACAACATCATCAGGACTTCCAAGACTTCAATTTTTTCTTCAACTTCAATGGACTATGTATTTATTTCAAAGATTTTCAGTATTACAACTTGTGATCAAACAACAACCAACAACCAACCCCTCACTCATCTTCTACAGAAGTATATATAGAAGAATGAGGAGGTGATATCTGATAAAAGATCTCTAATTACAATTAATACAGACTTAATGGCTTCTTGGCCTTTGGGGGGCTCAATGAAGAAACTTACATGGGTGTACTCTGTATTAAATGTTTTTACATAAAGTTTAAGCTCGGTGAGATCTTTTTTTGACCTTTGAGGCTTTGTGTGGCATCGAAGTAACTCTGCAGATATTTTTTGTATTGAAGTTTCCTTGCAGAAGTAACTCCTCCGCCGCATTTTGAGACAAATATCTGATCCTGATCAATAAATTCGGATTCTAATTGAATACTTTGAGGAACAGGTGGAATTTTAGTAGCTGGGAGGAATCAATTTGCCTCAGATGTGGTAGTGGAGGCTTTTTTGTTGAAAAAACCCTTGAGTTTGTCTTTAAACTGTATTTTAATAGGGGATTAGGCTTTTGATAATTGTTCTTAGTCGTAATCCCTGCAAAATCTATCCTTTAATCCTCTATTCTGATAAATTTTGGTCTTTGACACTCATATTATTTGATTTTCAATTGCCTTGCTATGTTTTTTGGTGTGCAGGGCTACGCAGGGTTGATATGGCATCAATGCCTCATGAAACACCGATGAAACGCGAATTTTAGATCTTGCGAATGATTTTGGTATAAAAAACTGAAGGTGGGAGCATCGTCATCCTCTACCTTCGAATTTTCTTCAGTCATAGGGGAAAAACCCTTTGATCTATGAAAAATACGAAAAAGATTAGAAAATCCTGCATTTATATGTTATATTGCTTCAGAGGACATGTGGAGGGAGAGTGGTTGTTGGATGGCATCATCCAATGGTTAGGATTGATTGGGAGAAATCATAGAGAGGTGGAAGAAATGTTTAATCAGAGCCATCGATCGTGCAGAGATCGACGATCGAGAGCAGAAATGGAAATTCAAAGCGGAAGACATTGACTGGGCAATTGAAACGAGTCGATGGAATATGGGGGCGGAAATTGATTAAATGATGTGTTGTAGCTCGATTAACTGTCGGGAAACTTCAGTGAGCGATAGCCGTCGGATGGGCGGCCTCAGATCGGACGGTACACATCAATATCATGCCATATCCACGTCAAAATGTTAACGCACGATGGACGGCGGTTTTATGAACAGTGCCCAGGCCACGCGTCAACCGATGAGTGGAATCACTGGCGGTCGGGAAAAAACCACCCTCGCCCAAAGGCAATGCGATGAATACCGCGCAGTTTTTGGAATGGGTTAGTGGATGGCGGGTACCGTCGAGGGGATGGAATCCGCTCTGTTGATCTACAGATCAGATCGACGGTGGAGATTTATTTGAATTTGAACTGGCAGAATTTTAATAAAATAATAAAACCGAAGATTTTTAATATAAACCAAGGTTTAAAATATTATTTACGAAATGGCTTGGCACCCGACTGCGGGACCGAAGGTTATATGAAGGGTGAAATGACCGAGGGTTTATGGAGGAAGGGGTTTAAGACTTAGCCCGAGGGGGCTTAAGTCCACAATACATAAAAAATGTGATTTTTATGAATTTTCAATGGTTTTCAAGGGAATCTTAGGGTTTCGATAAGGTAAAGAAGGAGTCTTTAAACCTTATAAAAGGGATTTTGATGAAGGGGAAATGGGAAAAACATGAAAATGAGGTATTTTCATGGGAAATAGAGGGATAGAAAATGAGGTTAGCTTTGGAAAAGGGGAAAAGGGGAAATGGTGCTTGCAATAGTATTCTGGCTTGGAAATCAGCAGGATTTCTGAGTTCTGAAGGGAAACAGCAGTGACGATTATCCAAAGGATAGGATATTATCAAAAGAATTTAAGCATAAAAAATTTTAGCAATGAAATTGTTTCTTGAAGGCTATCCAACATCATTTAGCCACCACCTAATATGACAGAATTTATGGGTGGCTAACAGATCGAAGCCTATTGCAGGATTGTGTCATTACATAGAGGACCGAAGCATGATTTTATTACAAGATTGAGGCATAACACTAAAATTTGTGAAGGGTTGTCATATTGTTGCAAGAAAGATGTATTGAGTATAGACTAAAGAACGAAATACTACACACATGACTCATAACTAAAGAATAATGTAACAAGGTTGACTTGATGGATGGATGGAGTCTCTAGTCTAGGTTATGAGGGTCTTGGTCATCTCAAATTTGTTTTGATTCTAATGAAGGAAGATTTCTTGACTGGGTTTTCACCTACTCCTTTGTTTATTGTATGACATTAGTCTTGATGATAAGAACAAGATAAATTGCAAGAATAAAAACTAATAATGAAACATCACAAGATAATGTGATAATAAGAGGAATCAATTAATTTGCCACCCCAATGGATTTCTCAACATGGTATCAGAGCTATGGTGAAAGAAGGTTAAAGATCACCTTGTTGGCAAGAAGGAAATGCAGTCTTAGAAGAAAAAGGTTACTCTCTGATCTATACATTGAAGGAACGAATGGTTAATTAAGGAACATCATCAGTCATCAGAAGCTAGCTATATAGAAATATATTGTGTGAGAGAAGATCTTCTGTTCAAAATACGAACCTCGACAATGATATAGAAAGCCGACCTTGGACTGTCATATAAATTCAAAGGAAGAAATTTAAATGAAAGAGATTGATCCTTGTAACCAAAATGGACAGACATCCTAGGCACTTTCAAAATATGAATAGTAATTGATCCTGAAGTCTCCTCAAACAAAGGGTATTCAATGCTCTAGTAACCAGCTCAAAGAAATTGAGTAAGTATTGTCACTGTTACTTACTTAACAAATGCATATGCAACAAGTCTAATGGACTATCAAATCAAAGGCATGTAAACATGAGGTACGCATATTTATTCTATTTAAATGAGCTTTTAGATTTTCAATATATCTAATGTTAAATGGTCTATATAATCCTTGTTTATAGTTTGTTTAGGATAAAGACTGTAATCCCTAGATGACATACAAGAACCTTAATCCTTATCTTCTAGGTTTTATAAGTAATCTAGGATGTCAAGTAAAATCCTAGTGTTGAGTGGAGGAAAAGATAATTTGATTTTTGATAGAAAATCTAGATTGAAAATAAACATCATGTTCTTGGTATCACATGTTTTTCTTGAAAGTATTTGCTACAGGTATAAAAGATCATGGCTTAATACAATGATAGGATTTCGAGGAATCCTTACAAGGTTGTTAAGGAACATCTCCAGGCATGTCTTACAAAATTCTCTTTGTATAAAGTGTACGTTCATTATCTTTTGAAATATGTGTTACATTACTAACATCGTTGTGTCTAGCTCCCTGAATCATAAAGATTCTTATTTGGGTGATTAATCATTAGATAAATCTACCCTCCCCATTGTAGAAATTTGATAACCAACCCCGGTTTTCAGTTTCTCCTTATTTCTCCCATAAAGTAAATGCCCATTCCCATAGCCATACATTCAACAAGCTGGAAAAAATAAATATTTTCTGAAAACACAAATTCTGGAAATTTCGCAGTGCTGAAATGCAGAAATAAAAACTCAGAAAAATAAATCAGCCACACACAGAATTTTGACACGCTGATTTTTGGTCAACATGACCCTGGAAAAACCCCCTACAACTCTTGGGGAAAATCAGTTCGAAAGCTTCTATTTATTTCTGAATATGCTTTTACAATGAACAACAATACAAAGTAAAAATTACAGCGACACTAAAACCCACTTATCTCGATTTTCATGCCACCTTCCATCTTGAAAATCATGCTAAACAGCAAACAGAAAATTACAGGAAAAATTACAGCAATAAATGTTGTACTTGCTGCCTCGAAAAACATGCCAAAAAACTGCCTGTACGGAATTGTACAGACAGGACAGCAGTCCCTTCCTCGATTTTCGTGCCTAGGAAATCTGCCTCGAAAACCGTGCCCTTAATTGCTGATTCTGCTCCTCGAAAACAACGTCGTCCTTTCCTTGAAATGCGTGCAAACTGATGTACGGATTTTCTGCCTCGGTAACCATGCCAATAAATGCTGCTGTACGGATTTTCTGCCTTGGGAAGTGTGCCCTCCTGCTGTACGGATTTGCTGTGTGTCTTTTGCTGCTCTCCCTCTGCTCAGAACTTTCTCTTCAGCTTTCTCTCCTCCTCTCTCAATCTGCTCATGAAAGAATGAATGACCTTTTCCCTCCTTTAACCTAACCCTAAGTGACTTTTGGGGAATCCCTAAATCTAATGGCTGAGATAGCTTTAGATCTAGGGCTGAGATTAAATGCTCATTTAAATCTCATTTTCTATTTTTTAATTCATCCCACTTTAATAAAGACCCACTTAGTCATTTATTTCCAAAGTCACTTTTCACTTTCTAATTTCACATTGACTTTATTAAAGTCACTTTAAAATTAGACTTTAGTAACTTTATCACTTAAAGTCACTTTTAAATTAAATTTGACTTTATAACTTTATAAAGTCACTTTAGGAGAAAAATTAAATTCTTTTGGACACTTTTCCCTAGGCCAAAGATCAAAGCCTTAGGGAACCACCTGTCCTTCGGTAACCAAATTTCAACACTCATATCTTTAATAGAACTCTAAAAGGTTCTCTATAAAACCCTAACTTAAGGGTATGCCAATGATAATGTGAAAAACCCTAGCCTAGTTAGGGTTATTGGTAAAATTCTAAGAAAATGCTAGTTTTGATGTTTGAAGTTTTTTATGATGTCATGTTTGGGTTTTGGTATGGAAACCCTAATCTTTTAGGGTTAGATGGTCATGTATGAAATACCAAACATATGAAGTTTTGGTAATTTTGGGTTCGCTGTGTTATGCATTGAAACCCTAGATATTTAGGGTTTCGTAGGTTTATAAGCAAGACCCTTATTTTTGATGTTGTCCTAGGAATGAAACCCTAGGTATATGTTTGTCTGTCTGATCAAGCTTGTTATATGTCTAACTTCAATGTGTTTGAGTCATTTGGTTTGCCTGATATATGTTGTTATGATATGCTTGTGCACGATTATGAAATCCTACATATGTATATGTGTTGACCTAATTGTTGATGGTCGTAAGTCCTAGGGTTTGTAATTAAGCCCTTGTTGAAATTTAACATTGTTTAGCCTTGATGATGAATCTAGG
This sequence comes from Pinus albicaulis, assembly GCA_034641835.2. Lineage (NCBI taxonomy): Eukaryota > Viridiplantae > Streptophyta > Pinopsida > Pinales > Pinaceae > Pinus > Pinus albicaulis. Next base: position 1,538,326,150 of record CM076570.1, on the reverse strand, counting down.
GTTTACAACAAACCCTAGTAGAAGCGAGTCATATTGTTGAAACTTTAATTGAGTGGCGATTGGTTTTGATTGTTGAAGCTTGATGGCTCATATATGAAATCTAGGGTTTGCACTAAATCCTAGTGGGAAGTCTAACATATGAATTCTGAAAGTTGTTAGATGCATTGTTCAATTATACTTGTTTGAGTTGTTTCTAGGGTTTTCTATATGTTATAAAAGAATTTGTCATATCGTTGAGAGAGGTATTGAAGCCCTAGATATAATGAGGTTGATATGTTGATTAAGCTACTGATGTGATTTAGGGTTTGTAACAAAAACCCAGGCAAGAATTTGAAGTATAAAAGTATGTGAACCTAACTAAGATTAGGTATCTAGTGTCTAAAGTCTAATGCTTCCATTATTGTATGAGTCTGATAAGGTTTATGCTTCTATGGATCTGGTTGTACTTGCTATTTAAGTTGTGTAGGAACATAATCTTCAAGATGGTGAAGATGGTCGTAAGTAAAGTTGATAAGGATGATGAAGGAAGCTATATGAATGATGATGATCAAGATGAATTTAATAAGGAATAAAACCATGAAAGTTTCTCCGATATTATGAAAATAAGTTGATCTCCCTGAGTTAAGAGGGAGTCTGGATAGAAGAAATCTCCCCAAGTTAAGAGGGAGGGCATATTATAGTCATGATGGATAGCTTGAAGAAGAAATTGGAGAATTCTTTTTGAGGTGCTGCTAAAAGAAGGAAAGCAGGATTTGGTTGTAGAACATGTTGCTGCATGTGAAGTAGGAAAGGCAACTGTATAGTTGATGAATCTTCTCTCAAGATTCATTTGAAAGTCTCTAAGTCCTACTGTGAAAAGTTGTGAAGCAACATGAAGATGTTTGAAGACCCCGAAGGTTTGTGCTTACTTATGAGTATTTGATAGTTTGTTACTGATTGGGGTTGTGTTTGTATAGGTAAATCTCTCAGAGGATTGATAGCATGTTTTACATGCTTGTTGTTATCGATCAGTTTGATTGGGAGAGATTTGTTACCGATCTATTTGATCGGGGAGGATTTGCTACTAATTGGAATAATTAGGAGTGTTGAGGCTTTGTGTGTAATACACATTGCTTCGGAGGACATCTGGCCGACACTATGTGTTGATGTCTGGATTTCGAAGTAGGGAGGATGGTGTTGGTCATAGAGCTTTGACCTTGTCTTACGCACCTAGATCCCTAGGTTGATGGTTAACAAGTAAGTCTGATGGTACCTAGAGAGGCTGAAAGCTTTAGTCCATCTTAGTCCCACCTGGATAGATTTACCTGGTCAGGAATCTAGTCCATGGCATTGCGGTACCTAAACTCTTCGTAGATCATGTGTTTTGATATATTCCATTTACCTCTATAGATATATGTAAGTATGAATACCTCCCTAGTTAAGAGGGAGTGTTGAAGAATGTAACTAGGTTTGGTCTTCAAAATTGTACTTGAGTCAAAATAAAATATATTTATGAAAAAAAAGCAAAAGAAATTTTATTATTAATTAAATTGACTTGTTAAAGCAAGAGTTTCATGCTTGGGTCAATTGTCATAAGTCAAGCCTCCATTGTAGGATTTTAGGATTTTCTATTTAAGTCAAAAGTCAAGTTTATTTTGTCAAAAGACGACTCCATCAAGTCACCTTGCAGTCGGCCTACAAATCAATACTCTGCAAGTCGACTTCTCAATTAAACTCATGTCTGCTTCTTTTCAGTGGGAAACAACTATATATAGGCATGTAGACTTCGCTCAAATTGCAGAGATAGAAGTTCAGAAAATTTTAGAGAACAAGTTCGATGCAACACAGGGGAAGGAATTCAGATGAGAAGATTATATTACTATAGGCCGAAACTACTAAGCTAACACAAAACCAATGTCTGAAATCATTACTGGGCTATCATCATAGAGTAAAAGATTGGGCTACCATCACAGAACCAAGGCATAACTGTATTACAGGGCTGTGTTGCTACTTCTACAGGACCAAAGACAGGAATATCATTACAGGACCGAGATATGACTTTGTTTCAAGACTGTGTTATCATATGTATGCTACCTCTACAGGACCGAAGACAGGGTTATCACCATAGAACGAAGGTATAACTTTGTTGTAGGACTGTGTTATCATATGTGTGCTACTTCTACAAGACTGAAGCCTATTGCAGGATTGTGTCATTACATAGAGGACCGAAGCATGATTTTATTACAAGATTGAGGCATAACACTAAAATTTGTGAAGGGTTGTCATATTGTTGCAAGAAAGATGTATTGAGTATAGACTAAAGAACGAAATACTACACACATGACTCATAACTAAAGAATAATGTAACAAGGTTGACTTGATGGATGGATGGAGTCTCTAGTCTAGGTTATGAGGGTCTTGGTCATCTCAAATTTGTTTTGATTAAATGTTAAAATTGTTATAATAATTATTGTTAATATTGTTTAATATTAATTAGTGATGGTTTACTATTACTACTAATATTAGTTAATTAATACTAATAATAATAAAAGTCACATATTTTTATATTAAAATTAGTTAAATAGAATGGGAATAATGTGAGGGTTAATTTTATGATTGATATTTAAATTTTTTTATTATGAATTATGTTCAATAAAATTAATGCTTAATATTATAAATTATGGTTAATTGTTAAAAATGATATAATTATTATTAATATTAATTTTAATTTTAATTAGTAATAGGTAATTATTACTAATAATATTTTTTAATTAATACTAATAATATATTTATATTAAAATTAGATAAATTGACTTAGATTAAAGTGAGGATTAATTTTAGGAGATTTTTAGAATTAACAATAAGGGGGGTAAAGGAGGGGGCTTGTACTAAGCGATAGTGTAGAAGGAAACTAGGTGAGATGGAGGGGGACAAAGAGAATTCAGAGGGGGTTATAATGAACAGAGAGGGGGGAGGAGGGGAGAATGAAAGCTTTATGCGGATGTCAAGGGACATAAAAGGGGGAGACAACGGAGAGGCGGAGGTACAATGGGGTTGACTTAGAGCAATGAGAGGGAGGGAGGGAGGGAAGGGGCGTGAAAGCGGACGAGAGCAAAGAGATGCAAAAACCTTATGCGTGGGGAAATAAAAAGAGGCAATTTTTGCTAACCTCCAAACCACCGTCCCTGTTGAGGTTTTTGGGGTGTTTTATGGTTTCCAGCGCCTAATGGATTTTCCTTTTGAAATGGTGTTTTTCATTGGCAATTACCTTGGCCTCTTTGAGGCAGATATGGTGATAGGTCTTATTAGAGTGATCAGCCAGAGCCGAGGTTCAGGTTCTCCCATTTCTGATGTCGGCACCATGCTCTTTAACCCTGATTTTGAAAGACCTTCCTGTTTCCCCAATATAGCATTCGCCATAGGAGCAATTTATTTTGTACACCCCCTTTTTGTTGGAGGAGATCAGGGTTGTCTTTGACAGATTTCATTCTTTGTCTGATTGTCATTAGAGGCTTGAAAGAGGTTCCTATATCTTTTTTAGCGAGAACCTTGGTCAGCTTCTCCATGACTCCTTGAATGTAAGGGAGGTATGCTTTTGCGGTTAGGTAATCATCGAGAGGATTTCTTTGATTTTTGGATCTGGCTCTTTGAATGGCTTTGATGATGTATCTGTTTTTATATCCCACATTTATGAATGCCTTTCTTAAATATTCAATTTTTTCTTCAACGTGATTGTCATTAGAAATCCTGAAAGCTCGAGTGAAAAGGGTCATAAGTACCCCCATCTTCTGGGCGAGATGGTGGTGTGAACTTGCGTGGAGGTAACTATCTGTGTGCACCTTCTTTCTGAACACTTTTTGTCCAGGATCCATCTCTATTTCTGATAAGGAGAATGTCCAAGAATGGAATGCAATGGTTACCTTCATCTTCCATGGTAAATTGGGTGTCCTTGGATATGCTATTAAGGTGGTTTTGGAACTTTTTAAGCTCTTCATCTCCATGAGGCCAATCGACACTGGTGTCATCCACGAATCTAATCCAGAATTTTGGTTTTAATGGGTACGATTCCAGACGTAAATCGAATAATGTGAGGGTTAATTAGAGATCGAATTTTTCTTACGGAGTAGTGCTCGGACGAAAATTAGATCTAAGTGATTCGTGATTGCAATGAGGGGTAGTAATTCCGGTTGGAGATTTACTTGAGCTGGAGAATACACAACAGAGAAGGCAGAGAGCAGATCAACATAAGCAGCGTAGTCCCACGCAGAGGCAGTGCTGCAGCCTCAAGGGAATTCGAGATTTAGTTGAGGGTCAGCCAGATCCAGTGCCGGAGAGCCGGGGTGTGAGATCGGAAGAGGCCAGAAGGGCAGATCCAGCCAACAGAAGACCAGTGATGCATAAGCCACGCAGCGCAGTGGAGGGCTTGCTGATCCAGGGTTGTTGGTCAGTCAGGCTTCCAGATCAGTGTGAGATTTCTCTCACGAATTTTTGTTAGTTATATTATCTGCAAGTATTGCCAGAAAGGCATCCTAGATTTGTATTCAGAAATTTACTGCATAATATATAAACCCTGAGATCTGCCGCACCGGTTTTCCCACATTGGGTTTTTTCGAGGAAGTTTGTCCAAAAATAATGGTGTCCTGTGTTTGCATTATTCTTTCTTGCTCAGTTTCCTTTTCACAAATGTATTTTAATGAGTGTAGGTTGCCTCAGTATTTCCGGAAGTAATATGTTAATAACTTATTAATTATGAATTTACAAGTAGGAGAAGTAGTTCAGTTATAGCAGTAGGGATTCTTAGATCTGGGATCTTGGAATTTTCACATGGTATCAGAACTTGCATTGTGAAACAGGAAGAGCAGATCCAATGCGTGATGGAGGTCGAAAAGTTGTGGAAAGTAGCAGTTAGAACCCCAGAGGTATTGCGCAGTCCAGGCTGGGAGGGCTGAATTTTAGGGGGATCTCTCTCTAAGTGAGTCGACAGAGAGGTAAGATGTACAGATCGGAATTTTGCCGAGCCAGAGGGAGCAGCGCAGAGCTGGTGGGACGCAGTTTCTGTAGGCATATCTTGATTTTTCCGAGAATAAAGTGTCAGAAGAAGAAAAAGCAATGTAGTGAGGGAATTTTCTCTCTCAGGAGGTTCCTAGCCGGGGAATTTCAGTTCTTCCAAGGTCTGAGCAGTAGATTCGGGCAACAAATCTACGAGATCCACGAGGAGTGCATAAGCCTGTCTTGTGTTGAACAGAGGGGGAAGAAGAGGAGCAAATTTGACAGATTTTACAGCCATGGCAGCTCACGCACTTAGAGATTAGGACCGGTTGGAGGGAGCCTCCAACTACGTGATTTGGAAGGCAAAGATCACTTGTCTTCTAGATGAATACGATCTCAATCTCTTCGTGCAGAACACGGTCGCTATCCCAATAGATCCAAACCAGTTAAAACAGTACAACGTTGATATGGCAAAGGCGAAAAGGCTAATCCTTGATGGAGTCAAGGATCACATTGTGTCCCATATAGCTAGCAAAGATACTGCCAGACAGATGTGGGAAGCCTTGGCCACGTTGTATGAGGGATCTTCTTAGCAACGAAAGATGTACCTTGAGCAACAACTGAGGATGGCGTAGATGCGGAAAGGGGAGCGCATTGATCTGTTCCTATCGAGACTTCATGAGATTCATGACCAACTTGCAGCAGTAAGGTCTACCCCTTCTCCTACAACGATGGTGAGATTGGCATTGAATGCAGTCACTGATGATTGGGGAGTATTTGTCCAGAGCATCCTGGGCAGAGTAACCTTGCTAGGCTGGGTGGAGATGTGGGCTTCTCTTCAGCAAGAAGAGCTAAGGAGAGACTTGGTCAAGTGCAAACTTGATGGCAACAGTGGTAGTGGATCGAAGGTGAAGCAGGAGGAGGAAGATGCAGCCCTTGCATCCAAAGGGCAGCAGGAGCAGCGAAGATGTAAGAAAGATGTCTCGAAGATCAAATGCTTCAAGTGTGGTGAACTTGGTCACTACGCTTCCCAGTGTCCTTTGAAGCATAAGGACAAGGATGAGAAGCATGATCTGAAGGCTGCAACCGCGAAGATTGATGAAGATGAGTATGCCGTGTGCTCACACATCTCCAAGAGGGAGATGGGGCGACATTGAGCTGGAGTTCGACATAACTGCAGTTGGGCAGGATCCTAGAGGAGTCCACCTCTTGGATCACAACCTTGCTACGGGTGCCCATATTCAGCAGTAGCAGGCTGGAGGAGTTTTTAGTCAGTGCAACGGAGTTCAGAGACGACAGTTGCAGTGGATAGCAGTGCCAAGCAGTGCAGAGCAGAGCTGCAACAGTAGCGCAGTGCAGAGCAATGACAATGCAGTGCAGAGTAGCAACAACGCAGTGCAGAGCGGCAACAACGCAGTGCATTAGAGGGACAATGCAGTGCCTATCAGTAGTCAGTGTTTTCAACGCCGAGATGCATCCTGAATACTTGTTCAGATTTTTTGGAAGTTTTTTCAGTTGCTTCTCTCAGCAACTTAGGTGCAGTGCAGTGTTAGCAGTGGCAGTGCTAGCAGCAGATGCAACATTTGAGAGAGAGTTGCAATACGGATGCAGTGTTGATTGTGGCAGGGTCAGCAACAGTATAATGCAACAACAACGCAGTGATTGATGGGTAGCATGTCAAACATCATCAGCGCAGAGGGAGATGCTTCAGAGTCAGAGCAGTGTGCAGCAGGGCATATCTGTTAGAGCACATTCCTCGTTAAGTGGGAGTGTTGATTTTTGGTAGGATCAGATGTGCTCTAAGCCCCAAATTTTGTGGAGAGGCTTAGTCACATGCATTACAAATAACCCAGAAATACTTTTGGGAAAATCCGCCCAGAAATAGTTATATAAGAAAAATTAATTATTTTTAATGAGGACCCTAAGTCTAACTTAGGAAATTAAAATAATTAATCAATATTAATGTAAATTGTCGGTGAATCTTCTAGATAAAGCAGATCAAGTCTAATATAATCTTAGCCGTTGATTGGAGATCTAATCTCGGCCATTGATTTGTCAATGAGAAGGCTATAAAGGAAGACTTGAGGGTCATTTGTGAAATACGCTGAGAGGATCTAGAGATCGAATTTTTCTAGCAGAGCAGTGCTCTGACGAAATTTAGATCTAAATGATTCATGATTGCAGTGAGGAGCAGTAATTCCGGTTGAAGATTTTCCTGAGCCGGAGAATACACAATAGAGAAGGCATAGAGCAGATCAGCATAAGCAACGTAGCAGCTACGCAGAGCCAACACAGTTCCATGCAGAGGCAACGTTGCAGCCTCAAGGGAATTCGAGATTCAGTTGAGGGTTAGCCAGATCCAGTGCCGGAGAGTCGGGATGTGAGACTAGAAGAGGCCAAAAGGGCAGATCCAGCCAACAATAGACCATTGACGCAAAGATTGCGCAACGGAGTGGAGGGCTTACAGATCTGGGGTTGTTGGTCAGTCGGGCTTCCAGATCAGTGTGATAGTTATCTCACGAACTTTTTGTCAGTCATATTCTCTGCAGGGATTGCTAGAAAGGCATCCCAGATTTGTATTCATAAATTTACTGCATAATATATAAACCCTCAGATTCGTTGCACTGGTTTTTCCACATTGGGTTTTTCCGGGGACGTCCTGTGTTTGTATTATTCTTTCTTGCTCAATTTCCTTTTGACAAATGTATTTTAATGAGTGAAGGTTGCTTCAGTATTTCTAGAAGTAATCTGTTAATAACTTGTTAAATCTGAATTTACAAGTAGGAGAAGTAGTTCAGTTATAGTAGTAGGGATTCTTAGATTTGGGATCTTGGAATTTTCACATGAATACCTCCCTAGTTAAGAGGGAGTGTTGAAGAATGTAACTAGGTTCGGTCTTCATAATTTTTCTTGAGTCAAAATGAAATATATTTATCAAAAGAAAACAAAAGAAATTTTATTATTAATTAAATTGACTTGTTAAAGCATGGGTTTCATGCTTGGGTCAATTTTCATAGGTCAAGCGTCTATTGTAGGCTTTTAGGATTTTCTATTTTAAGTCGAAAGTAAAATTTATTTTGTCAAAAGACTTGTCCATCAAGTCACCTTGCAGTCGGCCTACAAATCAATATTCTACAAGTTGGCTTCTCAATTAAACTCATGTCGGCTTATTTTCAGTGGGAAACAACTATATATAGGCATGTAGACTTCGCTCATATTGCAGAGATAGAAGTTCACAAAATTTCAGAGAACAAGTTCGGGGCAACACAGTGGAAGGAATTCGGATGAGAAGATTATATGACTACAGGTCGAAACTACTAATCTAACACAAAACCGAAGTCTGAAATCACTACTGGGCTATCATCACAGAGTTGAAGATTGGGCTACCATCACAGAACCGAGGCATAACTGTATTATAGGATTGTGTTGCTACTTCTATAGGACCGAATAGAGGGATATCATTACAGAACTGAGACATGGCTTTGTTGCAAGACTGTGTTATCATATGTATGTTACCTCTATAGGACCGACGACAAGGCTATCACCACAGAATAGAGGCATGACTTTGTTGTAGGATTGTGTTATCATATGTGTGCTACTTCTATAGGACTGAAGCCTATTGCAAGATGTTGAGATTTTGTGTATTTGGGGTAGCATCAGTTGTGCTCTAGCTCCCAAACTTTGTGAAAGGACTAGAGTACACTTGATCTACAAGACCCAAAAATGGTTTGGGAAATTTCATTTGGTTTAGGAGATATTAAATTAATTAATTATTTTAAGTGTATTTCCTAAGTTAAAACTTAAGGAACTTAAATAATTAAAGTGAATTTAATTAAACATGTGATGAAATTGTCTTAAGTCACACAAATCAAGCTTTCTTTTGATCTTAGCCATTGATTCAAGATCTAATCATGGCCATTGGTTTGTCAACGAGAAAAGTATAAAGGAAAGGCTTGGAGTCATTTGTAAAGACACACAGAGGTAAAGAGCTGAAGCTAAGCTGAGATTCTAGGGTAGGGTTTGTTAAGAATACTCAGAAGTGTTTCAGATGCAGAGAGGGGAATCTGATCCCGGGGTCTAGAATACACAAGAGGCAGAGATCAGCTCAAGGACAACGTAGAAGAAGGCAACAACAGCAGCAACAAGGACAACACAGTCCCTCCAAGGACAACGTGATTTTCAGCAGGAAACCCTCAGGGGTCACGCAGAGACCCTTTAGGGGTAGTGTAGTGACTGCTCACCCAGTTTGGGGTAACAGTCCCTTCCAGAGCAGCGCTGAGGGTTTGGAGGACTTCAGAGGCTGACGCAGAGGCTTTCAGGGGTAGCGCTGGGGTTTCTAGGCCCTGCTCTTGGCTGAGTTCTGTAAATTCCGTTTGAGGGTGTGGATCAGTGATCATTTTGGCCCTAGATCAGCCAGTGAGCTGTAGATCTAGTGTTTTCTCTGTTGAGTTTTCCAGATCTGGAACCCAGATTTGTGTATTCAGAAATATTCTTAATAATAAGACCCTCCAACAACTAGAGATCGGTTTTCCCGCATTGGGTTTTTCCGAGGACTATTTGTCCAGAAATAACTGTGTCACTTTGTCAATGTGTGCATGAACTTATACTAGATCTGGATTGGTAGAGATCTATTATGTGTTTTGCTTCGATTTTAACTTGAATTTATTCAGTTAATAACTTGTCTAAGTAGGAGGAGCATTACTAGATTAACAGTAATAATTTCTACATAAAGTATAAGATTCATAAATTTCTACAAAGGACTGTTTCATTACATACAGGACCGAAGCATGAAGCCTATTGCAGGACTGTGTCATTACATAGAGGACCGAAGCATGATTTTATTACAAGATTGAGGCATAACACTGAAATTTGTCAAGGGTTATCATATTGTTGCAAGAAAGATGTATTGAGTATAGACTGAAGAATGAAATACTACACACGCGACTCATAACTGAAGAATAATGTAACAAGGTTGACTTGATGGATTGAAGGAGTCTCTAGTCTAGGTTATGGGGGTCTTGGTCATCTCAAATTTGTTTTGAATCTAATGAAGGAAGAGTTCTTGACTGGATTTTACCCTATGGTGGGGTTTTTCCCTGGCTGCGTGCCTATATCTCGTGTCCTCCTTTGTTTATTGTATGGCATTAGTCTTGATGATAAGAACAAGATAAATTGCAAGAAGAAAAACTAATAATGAAACATCACAAGGTAATGTCATAACAAGAGGAATCAATTAATTTTCCACTCCAATGGATTTCTCAATAGGACGACTCATATGGAGCCAGCTAGCAGGCTGTACGATTTTCCTAGGCCAGGCAGTGCGAATTCTAGTAGAGCGAGTTGCCAGTGAGAGAGTTTGGGCAGGCCAAAGGGAGGCAAAATTGTTGCAGAAGGGAAGTAATTTCTCTAAATTATTTTTCTAGATTATTTGCCGTAGGATTTCCAGTAAGGCATCCATATTATTGTATTCAGATTTTTGTTGTTGCATAATAATAATAAAACCCTCATCTGCTGCACTGGTTTTCCCTTTAGGGTTTTTCCGAGGACATTAGGCCAAAGTCACCGTGTTAATTGTGTGCACGAATTTCTCAGTTCCTGTTTAATTTCCGTAGTGTATTTATTTTGTTGTGAAGAATTGTTGTGTGATTTATTCGATATTATTAAAAAATATACTGATTATTAGTTAGGAGAAAAAATTCTAGTAGCTGTAGTTTAAGGAATTTTCACATGTTTACCCCCTTAAGGTGAGGCAGGTCATTGCCCACCACGGGTTAGGACATTCATGGGTTCCTTAATAATGCAGGGGGAACTTATAGGGGGCCCTAGGAACCAGGGTGATGGCCATAATGATAAGGGGTACAACTCATGTTTGGCTTTTCCCACGCTATTTTTATTGTCCTGCCCATCTTTTGCTGTTTGTGGTATTATTTCCTTTTGTGTATGGCGATGATATGTTTTTATTAATTTTTTCGCTGCATCAACCTCAAGGGCAACGTTCCACACCCAACCCAAACATGTGGACAAGGGGAGGGGGTGTACCAAAGCCTTGTGGACCTAGAGAGTGAAGATGATGAAATAGGGCATGTAATGTGCGGAGGGAGTGAAAAATCTGAAATGGGAAAATAGACTGTGCTACCAAAATTAGGGTCTCCCAAGTAGTTGAAAATTCACGATCCTAGTGTCTAGGATAGAATCTTAAATCATTGATGCTACTAAACCAAGAATCATAACGAAGCTACTTTGCACATCGGAATGTAAACAACCGTAAATATACTAGTGCACAAGATATACACAAATTTTTAAACAATCTATGTACAATAACCCAATCTTCGTTATATTAATCCAATTGAATAATACACCAGTCGAGGGCTCCCGTACCAGGGATAATGGCCCTCAAATATCCACAAGTTCAAGAATACAAATCTGGGGCTTGGTGTCAGTCCATCGACAACCAATCTACCATCAACCAGATACTCTAACCATCAGGATGATGTAGCACACTCTCTCAACTCCTCTTGGTCGTACCCTACCTACTCGGTCTTTCGGCTCTCAATATGCAACCCTGCCTCTATCAATGATGCAAGTCCATCTAGCCACTGAACCTCAGCTATCCAATCTGCTCACTAGTTGTGCCTTAGTCCATCAAGGGTAGAACACATCGAGACTCCTGTCGAGTTGTTCACAGCTCCACTTGTGAACAACTCTCAACTGCCCACTGCTGCTCCTCAGCTACTCAGGGACTCCATCCCACTATAGTCTTCATGTGCTGCTCCAATGCAGACTAACATAGGGCATGGAGGGCTGCCACGTATCACTGCAAGATGTCCATCTCCCACGATGAACACGGGCTAGGAGGACTGCCCATCTTCTGCTGTAGATGTCCTTTTCCACATGACAAGTCTAGGGTTACTCAAACTACCCCTGGCTGATCAGACCCTTGAGCTCAACACTTGCCACTCTAGAAACCACCTAAGTCCATGAAGATGGTGCACACCGGGCTCCAAATTGGGTACTATCACGCTGCCCTTCAACAGATCATAAATGCCCAATCCACTCTCAATACTTGGTTCACTCTCACGCTGTTCTGCAAGAGACCGCGAGTGACCAATCCTTGCTGTAGCATCTGCTCCTAGTTAGGGAATCCAACACCTATGAAGCCCTTCCTCTTGGCTGCCAACAAACTTCTCCTAGGACACCCATTCACTTGCAAGTCACATTGACTCAAGAGGACTAACATAGCTCCGCTCTGCAACCTCTTGATGCGCCTCTTGACACATGTACTACTGTTGATGAACTTTCTCTTTGGGATGTCCTAGGACATCATTAAATCAACCATCCAAACTGGTCCAATACTAGACCCAACAAAAGGCAAGAACGAAGAAATATCATACCTTTCAACTGTTGTCCATGGACTGAAGTCTGATCGTTGGTTAGGGAACACCTGTAACCCACATCAACCCTCCATCTGTGACCAAAACATCCACAAACACTGCGACCTCCTTGAATCTACAAGCTTCTGCCACTCACTGTCCTGTTAGGCACTTACAACACCCTGTTTAGGCTTGTTTAGCCCTCCAAACAACCACTACAGGTTTGCGGCCTAGTCTCCATAGATTTGTGATCTCCTCGGCCTATTATAGTAAAAAAGACCACTCCAAAATACGCCCAGAACAACTCCCTTCTCCTCGACCTACCTGCAGATTTCCACGCCTTCAAATAGTCAGAAGAGAGCATTAAATGACTCCTCTCCTCTTCGCTGAAGATTCCTCTACCTGCGGCCCAAAACAAAGATGCATTTCTCCTAGAGCGAGACCCTTACTCACTTCTTCGCTTGCCCAAAATTTCCCTCCATGACCTTGACCTCCTGCCTATAGGTACTCGGCTCCCAACAGTCTAGGAGGAGGCATAAACTATGCCTTCCTTCACCTTCGTAGGGCTCCTCTCTACTGCAGCCAAAACAAAGATACTAAGGAGGTCTAATTACTTACTTGTGTTGCTCTCGTGGATGTGTATTATGCCTCAACTTTGACCTATATTTATATGCATCAAGTGGCTCCAACGAATTTTTCTTTGGGAAACACTTTGACCTCAAGCTGACGTGCCTAACTAGACAAATTAACCCATCATATCTTCAAAAATTCATATCTCAACTTCTAAAACTCGAATTTCGACAATTTTCATTGTGTCTGGTTCATCTCGGTGTCCTCTATCATCTCCATCCATCACATGTAGAAATCTCTCCATGGTTTTGGCCCCAATATTGATGGGTACAAAAACCCAAGCTTGGGTTTCAAGCTCACAAGGCCACTTGTGGAGCTCCTTCCTCCAAACCCCCGATCCTCAAGGATTGGAGTACCTCCCAAGCTACAAAAATCAATAGTTAATCCCCCCATTTAAGGTGAGGGAACAAAACTATAGTCTAAACCCCTCCTTCCATGTCACCAAATAATCTGTACCCAATGTGCCCAAGGAGAAACAAGCATAAGCACCCAATTGCACAATAAAAAGCATACCTTTAGGATTGGATGGCCCACCTTCAAACATACGCTTTTATTGTCGATGACATCACCTCGAAGCATGTGATATGCACTTTGGAATGGAGCTCTTCACTTGTGTTGGTCTACAAGGGCTCATTGTATCTTGCTTGCAAGGGCTTGGGCTTGTTGCCACAAAATCTAGCCGGTTTTGTGAGGTCAACTCACAAGACAAGAAGTTAGAATTAGACCAAGGGACAACAATATGAGGTATGGCCCACTGTCACCACAACCACTACCTCCTGCTCTTTAGTGGACTTTCACCATAAGGGATTCTTCCCTATGTTAGGTCACCTATAGGATTTATCAAGTACTAGGGGTAAAGGTGACAAAGATTGGCCAAGGAGGGTTGCTCTTCTTAAAAATCGGGCTCAACTAGCACAATGAAGCAATTTGTCTCCTCCAAAAGGCCTAATTAGGGCACAACGTAACTTAGGGCTTGCGAATAAGCAAGGTTAATGGGCTTGTTATGGCTCAAACTAGCAGGGGTCCTAGAAGGGGATCCTAATGAGCAACTACTAGGTCAAGTGGCAACAATGGAATAATAGCCCACTGTCACCTTAGCTATACTCCCTACTCTTTACAAACTTTCACTGATGGGAGGATACTTGGTATAGGAGGAATCACAAGGATGAATAGATCAATGAATGGATGGAAGGTAATTCCTAGAGCCTATTCACAAGAGAGACTCAATTATATGGCTTACTTGCTTAGGAAGCAAGGTGATGGGCTCTCTAGGAAGCGCTAAGAGGATACTTAAGCTTAGGTTTGGAGAATATCCCTTGACAAGAAGCTTCCTAGATCTATGAATCCTCGTGGAGAAATGTCTTCTATGCAATTCTTATGGAATTTGAGTTATAGAGTTGTGGGATCACAAAGAACCAAAGCGGACCCAAACCAGGTCAAGGCTATGGAGTTGATCAACACTAGAGGGGATTAACCTATATAGGGAGGATAATAGGATCAAGGGACAAATTTTCTTTTGAAATACAAATGCAATGACCCAAGTGAGGACACTAACCCAAATTAACCTAGGGAAAGAGATGGTCTTGTGGTTAGGGTGTGAAAATTCTACGACAGTGTATTGGTTTATTTTCTCCTACTTGATTTAATTTATACAAGTTATTTTCAGAATTAGATTCAGAAAATACCGAAAATAAACACAACTACAACCTACACATGCAGATCATTCACTGAATAATTCACTCATGCAACAAAGTGACACATGGATTTTTGGACATAAGTCCCCAGAAAAACCCAAAGCGGGAAAACCGGTTCAGTAGATATGAGGGTTTTATTATTAAGTAGTTCTGTGTACAACAAATCTGGGTTCCAACCTTGGAAAACCTGACAGAGAATAAAAGATATAAGATCTACAGCTAATCTGAAGATCTAGTGCCAAATATCTGAATGATCCACACCCTCAAATGGGATTTACAGGACTCAGCCCGGATCTGGCCCTAGAAACCCTCACTGCTGCCCCTGAAGCCTCCGCGTCAGCCCTGCTACCCTCAAATGCCACTGCGCTGCACCAGAAGGGACTGTGTCACCCCTGGAAGGGTCTCACAGCCTCACGCTGGCCCTAAAAGCCCTTAAGCGTAATTTCTGAAGCCTCCTAGTGCCTTTGCGTTGTCATGCGTAGCACCTACGTAGCGGTTGCACAACACCTGCATAGCTGCTACCTTGCTTCTCTGCGCTGTCCTTGAGTTGCTCCTCTTGCCTCTTGCTGCCTCTTGGCTCTTGGAATAAGATCATTCCCTCAGCCAATACTACCCCTCACTACAGGAAATTCCACTGGAAATTCTTAGCAAACCTACCCTAGAATTCCAGATCTATTCCTCAGTTCTACAGAAATTGTGTGTCATCAACTGACCCTCAAGCCTCTCTTATACTTTTTCATTGAACCCTTCAACATCCGAGATTAAATCATCCATCAATGACTGAGATTAAAAGACTACTTGTTCCATGTGACTTAAGACAATTTCATCACGTGTTAATTAATTCACTTTAATTATTTTATTTTCCTAAGTTAGACTTAGGGAATCCATTAAAAATAATTAATTATTTGAATAACTTCAACACAACTTGAAATTTCTTAAATCCATTTCTGGGTCTTGTAGATCAGGTGTACTCTAGTCCCTCCACAAAATTTGGGACGTAGAGCACAACTGATGGTACCCCAAATACACAAAATCTCAACATAGGGCTTGTTATATCTTAAGATTCCACTGTCGGATTTGCCTGAAACTTGGAGGAGCTCTTGAGAAAACCCCAATGCATTAGCGAACCAAAATTCAAGGGTTTTGGATGGCTACAAAGAATTCCTCTTTGCCCTAGATGACCTACTAGGGTTAGGCCTAGAAAGAGGGAAAAAGGCGAGAAAAATATTCGTTTGAGTGACCACCAAGAGGCTAGATAAGTGCCTTGCCCTATGAGAGATGGAGTCAAGGTAATTTTGAAATTTGGAGAGACTTTTACCCAATCAAAGAGTCCTTAGGCAACTTCATATGGCAAATTAGGGCATGAACTCGACCACCAAAGGATTTTATACTTCGATGTGCAAGAATTGATGACTTATCAAGGTGTATTCATCATACATGACACATGTAACATATGCAACACCACAAAAGTCCAAAATTTCCACAATGTCACATAGATTAGGGCAAATTTCAGATCTAGAGAACATAAATCCCATACATTATTCATGTGACAAGATAAATGTAAAGAATAGACATGAAAAAGAACACTTACATGTACAGTGGGTATATCGAATCATCAATTCAAGACAAATTTGAAGCTCCAAGACCGAGAGAATAGTATCCAAACATCAAAATTCATCCATGAAACCAAACTCGTCCTCCAAAAGGGAATGCGAAATCCAAAAGGGAATGTGAAATTCTTACAAGAGCTACTAATCCAATCCAAGTGATGGTGAGAGGAATGAATGAGCCTCTCATCTATTTATATCATTCCTAAAGAGTTTGATTTGCCTAATTAGACCTAATTAAGCCCCAAATAATAAAATAATGTGCAATAATAACATCCCTTGGTGACAAGCCCACCAAGATAGCTCCATATTACAAAAATAAGCCTCTCAAGAGGGAAAAATAGTAAAGATGATGAGTTGTTGGGCCATTGAGAAGGCTTAGTGGAGTCTAAAGTGTGCCAAGTTGAGAGAATGGGCTCTAAACACCATGATCAAAGGGTTGGCCCCTTGATATCCAGGCAAGTCACATGTGGTGTAGCCAAGTGGGTGTGGGGGCACCATGACATCCTCATGGGTCTACAAGTAGATCGACAATGCTTGTAAACCATCTATAAGGGATAGAATGTTGACATAAGCCCTAATACTACAGAATGTTCTTGTAAATTATAGTCAATACTAGGTATATAAGCAGTGATTTCAAATCCCTAGGTTAATCATACTCTGGCAACTTTACGTAAGGCAGAGTTTAGTTTTTTTGGGGTGATAGTGGAAAAGTTGACAGATAAGTTTTCTTCACTTGTTTCCCATGGTGAGACACATCCTTGTTTGGGCCTTGGAACTTCTTCCAAGTGTATGGTACAACTGTGAAGCCGACTGTAAAGTGATCCAAATGCATCATCCTCATCCCAAAGGTGGAACACGAGCAGTCAATGAATGGTGTTGGGGATCCATGAAGTACTCTCTGCTATGGCAGAGGCCCATGGCTCTCAATGTTAACCCTACAAGTGCCAATGTGACTTTCTAGAGGGCTTGGACCCCATATAGGGATACCAAACCCTATATGGAGACCCACCTGCAGTGCTGCATAAGATCCAATGCATCCCCTTGCTCTCTAGTACAACAAATCATTAGAGTAATCAAGTTAAAGAACTTACAAATCATGGAATCAAATGGACACTTCATGGTGGCATTCCCTTCCATAGTGGGCTTTGGCATGTACAGGTGTGTCTCCATGCTGAATAAGGAGGTTAACAAATGACCCTATTACGTGGTTTCAACCTTTAAAAGGGGTGGCATGTCCATGGTACATCCATTAAGTGGTAGGTGGCATGTGATGCAACGATGGAATGGAGTGGGGATCAGGGGAAGGCTCCAAGCCACATGCCATGGTACAAGGGTAGCTATAATAGGGGAAGCCCACACTTGGGTATATGAGTGCAGGAGGGAGCCCTTGTGGTGCATGGGTTACCCTAGCCTTCGTTTTTTTAACCCTTCTTCATATGCCTTTTGCCTTTGATTGAGTTTTCTTCATAACTGCTCGGGGCTCCAGGGGATGAGAGCATGATGTGTAGGATACAACAGTAGATACCCCTTTGAAGTGGGGCAGTTCATTACCCACTAGGGGTTGGGACAATCATGGGTTCCTTAATGTGGGGGGGTTCATCTAGGGCCCATAGGAACCAGGGTGATGGCCATAGATTAGGGGTAGAGCTCATGTTTGGCTTTTGCCCACGTGCTAAATTTGTATGTCCCGACCATATTTTGCATTTTGTGGTACATTTCTTGTTGTAAGTGGCCAAATTATGTTTTTTCCTTTCTTTTTAGTTGCATCAACCTTCGGGGCATCGTTTCAAGCCCAAACCAAGGTGTGGGCAAGGGGAAGGGGAGGCTAACCCTATGTGGACCCTGTTACCCACCACTTCGTGGGTGATATCTCTAGGAGAATTTTTTTCTCCATGATGGACCTCAACGGGCAGCCAACAACCCTCAACTAACTCGTTGTGCCATTTCTCCACCACCTGAGCCAACCATGTGGTCCCTCACCCATTTGTATTGATCATATGTTTGAAGGTGGGCCTCTCGAACCTAAAGGTATGTCTTGTCATTTGGTAATTGAGTATTGGGTTTACTCATCATGGACACTTGTGGGCATGGATTGATGGATGGATTCGGCAGAAAGAGTGGACTTTGTTTATGCTTATGTCCCCTTGATCTCTTTTGAATGTTATCCTTGGATTTTAGTCTGGTGGGATCTCCTTTACTAACCATTTGGTTTTAGGGTGGTACTTCTTGGAAAACCTCGACTTTGGTTGCGTGGTCCTGTTCCCTTATCCACATATACCACTCCCCTTTCCATTCACTATACCCCCATTCATCATTTCTCCCACCTGGGTACAAATTGCCTCTCTGGGTCCACATAGGGTTAGCCTCTCCATTCCCTTACCCCACCTTGGGTCAGGCTTGGAACGATGCCTCAGAGTTTGAAGTAGCTACAAAAGAAAGTAAAAGCATAAATGGCCACATTCAATAGGAAAGCGTTCCACAAAATGCAAAAGATTGCCGAGACAAACATAATTTACACGTGGGCAAAAGCCAATACATGAGCTCTACCCCATACCCATGGCCATCACCTTGGTTCCATAGGCCCTAGATGAGCCTCCTTTATCATTCATGAACTCATGATTGTCCCCCTGGAGGGCAATGAACTGCCCTACCAAAAAGGGGGTAATTACTACTATATCTTACACATCATGCTCTTTTCCTTTGAGCCCCGAACAGTTAATCAAATAAAAATCATAAAAGGAAAAAGGCATATAAAGAAGGGTGGAAAAATCAAGGCCGGGGCACCTCATGTACCAAGATTGCTCCTTCCTACTCATTATATACCCAAGTGTGGGCTTCCCTTTCTCTATCTACCCTTGTGTCCCAATATGTGGCCCAGGATTGCCCCTCTCATTCCCTATTCCCTTGCACCTCTTTATCACATGCCACCGCCATTTGAGGGATGTACCTTGGACATATTATCCCGTCTAAAGGTAGAAACCACCTAATAAGGTACCTGGCTAACCCCCTTTGGAGCTTGGAGACATTAGCACATGCCAAAGCCCACTATGGAAGGGCATGCCATTATGAATTGTCCACTTGTTGTCCATGGTTTGTAAGCTCTTTTACACGATTACTTTAATCACTTATTGTTCTGGAAGGCTAGGGGATGCATTAGATCTTAAACAAGATTGTAGATGGTGTCCATTTAGGTTTGGTCTCTCTAGACAGGGTCCTAACCTTCCAAAGGGCTACATTGGCACATATAGGGTGTGTGTAGATAACCACGGGCCTACACAACAGTAGACAACACTCCATGGATTCCCATAGATGTTCAGAGATTGCTAGAGATCCACCTTTTGGACGAGGAAGATGCATTTGGTACACTATGCCCATCTGGCTCCACAGGTGCACCACACACTTGGCAGGTGTCCCAAGGCTTGTATGTTGACATGGCAACATTCATTCCATCATCTGAGTCCTTACAGATGGTATGCAAGCATTTTCGACTCATATGGAGACCCATGTGGTCATTGGTGTGCCCCCACACCCACTGGGAGCACCACATGTTTATTGTTTGGAGAACAAGGGGACACCCCCTTGTCCATCACTTTTGAAGATTTTATTCATCATTATGGCACTTATGGACCTCATCAGGCCTCTTGGAGGGACCCACGACATGCATAAGATTATTATTTGACCTCCTGAGAGGCTTATTATTTTATTTGTGAGCTTGGCACCAAAAGTTAGTTAATTTGCACATTATTTTATTTTTAGGGGCTAATGTAGGCTCATAGGGTAATTCAAACTCCTAATTGGTGTATAAATAGGAGTTAGATGGATTTATTTGGATCATCTGTTGGATTGGGATCTCTCTCTCATTAGAGAACTTTGTTTTTTTCCTTGGTGGATATTTTTGGATGATGGATGAATTTTGACGTATGGATTGGGTTCTTTTCTATCTTGGAGCTTCTTATATTGCAAATGTGATGCTGGTTGGATATACTCTCTAACATGTAAGTGAAAATTTAACGCTATTTTCATTTCGCTGCATACATTCGAACTTAGCTATAATTAGGGCTAATTGTTGTATGTGTTTAATGTGGAATTATGTATCTGTTTAGCTTATTCTATGTATGGGCCATGTTGGATGAATGAAATGTCCTAGAGCTTGTGTTATCTTGTTAAGCCTTCACCATTTGTAACAAAATATAAATGCTTTAAAGTCACTTTTCTTCTCTTACCTCTAACATTGGACGAATTTGACTTTTGAAGCCTCTTTGAGCAAGAAACGAAATCCACCTTCACCATTCTCCTTGAATCCATGTCCCCAAGTGAAATCAGGCACTAGTCCATCAAAAGGTGATCATTTCAACCCCCTTTTTACCCTTTTTCCCTTTTTTTCTAGGTCTAGCCTCATTAGGTCACCTATGACACCAATTTCCCAGGAAATTGACTACAAGAAAATTTCAATTTCCTAGAGTATTACTACGTTGGTGGGTCCCCTAGGTCTCCTCCAAATTTGAAGGAAATCCGACAGTGGAATCTCGGGATATCCGAAGCCCTAGATCTAGGATCAAGTTCTGCCCTGGTGTTCCCAAGGCTAGTACCTAACAGGATCAATTTGACATCTTCGAGTGAAAATTCTTGTTTGATCCTTTCCCCTCACCGTGGTCAAGTTAGGAATATCATTGGTTGCTAAAATCCATCCCCTAAGCTAGCTGGGTCCACTGTGGTCCCACTTTTCACTAAAGACAACTCATCAAGGACAACTCAGGAATCCAATTTCTATAAGGATTTTAGGGATTGGGAACCCCTTTACAAGCCATATTCTTCTCCCTCAATCCTCCAATCTTCACCCCCTCTTCCTAGAAAATCAAGTCACTTGCTTAAAAAGCAAGCAAGCTCCATTCTTCATCCTATCATAGGGAAAGGGTCTAAGGGGTCACTTCTCATACTATTTGTTGATATATCCTCTATAAGTGGCTTCCTAAAACATCGTGTCTCCTCCCATCAGTGAAAGTCTGTAAAGAGCAGGGAGCCTTAACTGTGGTAACAGTGGGCTAAGTCTTCACCATTGCCCTTAACCTAGCAGTTGCCCTCTTAGGAACCCCCTTTAGGTCCTCTGCTGGTTTAAATGGTAACATACCTAGTGGACAAATGTGGAACCGGATGTGAAACGTGATAAATGGGGTCAAAATGAGCGGTGGGGAGTGATGTATATGGTGTTGGGAAGTGGGACCACACAACCAAATTAAGGATTTCCCATGTAGTGCCAACCTTGAAGCTAATAACCAATAAAGGAGATCCCACGGGACTATGATACATGGCTAACCACCAAATCGGGCAAAGGAGATAAGCGTACAGACCTAGCCCACTCTTTCTACCGAATCCCCCCACCAATCCATGCCCAAAAGTGTCCATGATTAGTAAACAAAATTACTCAACTACACCAATGAAAAAGCCATACCTTTGGGGTCAGGAGGCCCACCTTCAAACATACGATCATAATCGATGGTCGAGGGACCACATGGGTGGCTTAGGCAACGGAGATAGTGTCACACCAACGTATTTGATGGTTGCGAGGTGTTGCTAGCTGCTGAATGAGGACCATCTAGGAGAAAATTTTCTCCTATGGATACTACCCATGGGTGGTGGGTAACATTTGGCTCCAACTGGGACATGAGCTCTCAGAAGAGTACACAAACATACTCGAACGAGAGGTCATGAGAATACCAACAATATCTTGGGACCACAAACCTGTTACCTACACATATCAAAGACCAAGTGTAGAAAATCTAAAGAGATTCAACTGATCTTGTAATATGTTAAAACAAAATACGGAATCAATTCTACAAATTGCGGAAACCAATTACGATCACCCAATCACATGAACAAGAAAGAGAAAGAATTTCAATTGCACAACAAAAAGATGTATTTGGGGAAAGCCTCAACTAAAAACCCCACTATCTGTATATTGCATCAAGTCAAGAATATGAAACAATGCAAGGCTATTTCGCTTGTTGAGAAACCTTTACACTATCTTTGACTGTCCCACATTGATCTCAGCAAGAATGGTCCGATACTTAACCAATTTCCTGCCTCTGGGTTGCTCATCCTTTCTTACACATTCTTGGAGGAATTGAGCCCCTATGAATTGATTGCGCAATTCATCTGAGGCGTCCTGCTGACCTCATGCATGACCTGTAAAATTTTCTAATTATACAACTGATAGTTCTCTTCCCTTTAACTCCAATCTCAACTGGGTCACTCTTAGAACTGACATGCAACAACTATTTATGGCGAATTATCAATTAGCTGATTGATTACTGCATGTGAATTAAATAAGATTTAGTTCACTGGACTTCTCACTAGCTCATCTTTCAATTAGAACTAGTTAAACTGATTTTAACTCAAATAATCATGTTAAACAATTACAACTTTAAATAAACTATAACTAGACCGTCTAAAACCTAGAGTGAACTTTACATGCCTCCAGTTTGATCCCCAACTCGAATTCACTGAGCTAACTAAGTCTTCCCAACTCAGTTAACTCGTACAAGCTCTCATGTGATGTGGAATTACAATTTCCTTCTAATTTAATTAAGGGAAAATTAAATTAGAAGCCCTTCTTGTTGCCAATTTCAACACTGCCTCTCAACAAGAAAGAGATTCTCTGCTACCCCGATCTTGTTTCTGTGGAACTCGAATTTGCTTCTTGACAGTGCATTCGTCAAGATGTCTGCATCCTGCTCCTCCGTGGGAATGTACTCTAATGACATAATCCGCCTCTGCACACAATCTACGAGATGGTGATACCAAATATTAATATGCTTTGACCTGTCATGAAAAATTGGATTAACTGAGAGTTTGATGCAACTCTGGTTATCACAATAAATCATCGTCGGATCCATCTGTCGACCAAACAAACCAACAAGTCTCTTCCTCATCCAGATGGCCTTCCATGTACTCTGCCTCTGTTGAACTGAGTGAAACTGATCTTTGTTTCGTGCTGGACCAGGAAACTGCTGCTGATCCTATGTTGAAGATGCCCCTTAATGTGCTCTTCTTGTTGGATGGACTCCCTGTGCAATCTGCGTCTGTGAAGTCTTGAGGCTTCACTCCCTATGTCCGTCTATACCATAGCCCAAACTCTATAGTGCTTTTGAGGTATCTCAACACATATTTGCCTACCTTCCAAAAGAGCTTGGTAGGCTTAACCATAGCTTGACTAAGCTGGTTAACCGCATAGCATATGTTTGGTCGTGTGTTCACCAAATACATGAGTGAACCCACACGCTGCCTATAAATAGTAGCATCTACTACTTCGCCTGAAGTAGCATCCTCCTTCCTCTAGTTTCCTACTAGAGTAGTCTCCATGGGTTTGCTGTCCTCCATGTGGAACTCCCTGAGAATCTCGTTGGCATACTTGCCCTGAGATATAAATAGCTCCCCATCTCTTTGCCAAATTTCCAATCCTAGGAAATAGTGCAAGAGCCCCATGTCGTTCATCTCAAATTTTCTTGCAAGTTCCTTTTTGGTCATGGTTTCACATTGACGTTTAGTCCGTGTTTGTAGCTCTGCTATTTTCAAAGGGACCCCTCTTTGGGGACACTTGGATAATCAAGGACAACTGCAAACTACTTTGGCTTTCAGTTTTTCTGGTTTCAAATGGATTTTTGTGGAAACATTGTTGTAAAGTTATTTTCAATTAGGTTACCCATCCCCTTTCTCTTGGGGATTTGCAAAATTTTAAGGAGGACCAACATGCTTTCCGACATGATATCGACCCACTCCCTTGTGGCAGTCCAGACTCATATGATGGCCTTTTTAACTTTCTGATTCCCGTGTTAGTATGATGTTAATATCTCGAACTCCATTGTACTTAGTTCTTTGATATAATACATGAAGCATTTTCAAAAGAATAAAAGTAAAAAATATACCTTTGAGTTCAATGTGATTAGCTAGCAGCCTAACACTGCTTGAAGGAAGTCAGGAAAAGTTGGTAGGATGCAATTTGTGAACCAGGTATGGAGATATATGAGAAGGTTGATAAACTGTGTGCTGAAGCACATTTTTCTTTTGACGATTTAATTATTGTGGCCTTCATATGATGTTTTAAGGGAGGGGTGAAATTCAAGATTTTCATGATTGTTCCGGCCATTTATTATCTGAGAGGTTTTGGGCTGGACTTAAGTAACAAATGATGCCTAGTCTCATGAAGAAATTTGACAAGGAAAATTTACGGCCGGGAACTAGTATGATCATGTAACTTGCACAAAATCCAAATATTTAATCAATAAAAGTTGGTTCATCTCGTTGCATGGACTTTATGCCATATTATACTAGAAAATATAGGAAAGAAATGCTTTTTGAAAATTTGGAACATTTCTATTGCCTTTTATAGGGCCGGACATTTTTTCGTTAGGACCACTATAGAGAAATGTATTTGAAGCCGTATTCAGTTTCAACAAATTTTCTAGGTCCTCAAAAGTATAAAAAACTTAGGATTCCTTTCATCTCTCATTCTTACATACTTCAGAGGAATATGAGCTGATTATTTTACAATTTTGTTACTTTTGGCTTCATTAATTTTGTAATTAGAGAATCCATTGGTTGATCTCCATTTTTGTAACGGATGCATTTAAAAATTTGTGGTGGCATACCTCGAGATGAGTGATCTGTTTCTGGTCATAAAAGATGCAAAACGAAATTGCTTTTAATCTGTCGATGGTCGAATCTGCCAATCTTATGTCTGCCCATAAATTTGGCAAAACTGCAGACTTAGGGGCATTTTCCTGTGAATTGATTGAGTGTTTGTTCTTATTATATATACATTAGTTCTTATTATATATACATTATTATACCAAGTATTTATATATGCATGCTTTGTATTTAGTATTTACTAGCATGTCTTCATGTCTTGTATCTCAAAATTCAGTACTTGTTTCTCAGTCACTTTATCTTGTATTTCTGTTGTACCTGGTTGCATTGAGAGAAGCAAGTTACATTTTAGAGTTCAGTGTGGATGAGATGTGTTATGTGCAGAATAATTGTACTTTAAATGAAAAGACCGTTGAGGCCTACAATGTAAAGAAGAAAATTAAAAGAAAAAGGTAGACTATTAGTTATAAAAATATGTATCATAAAATAAACCAGTGTACATCCATGTTAACCCAGGATCTCTTAAGCACAAAGAGGTTTACACCTCCGGATTCTTTTTGATCCCTCACAACGCTTAATAAACCCAGGATTAAAATCGATCCATACTGGTAAATATTCTATGCATTGGCTAATGATTCCTGTGCAAGTGTGTTGGCTGCTTGTAGTTCTTATTTCTGACATACATTATGATAATCTACCCAAAGTTTTTTATACTTTTATCTGATACATGGATTTCTGCCAGAAGATGTCATTAGTTAGGCTTTCTGTGTGTTGCAATAAATATATTTTGTATTTTGGCTGCTTGTAGTTCTTATTTCTGACATACATTATGATAATCTACCCAAAGTTTTTTATACTTTTATCTGATACATGGATTTCTGCCAGAAGATATCATTAATTAGGCTTTCTGTTATGTTGCAATAAACATAACTAGCCCTTTAATCTCTTTAGGATTTCATCCTTTTATCGAAGTGTTACCCCTTCAGTAAAAATGGAATGCACATCAATTTAGATTTCATATTGTTAGACTAATTATAATCAGCATTCTGCAACTTGTTCATTTTATTTGGTACCATTTTCATTTGAGCTTGGAGAATGCAACTTAAGATCGGTTGACATTCGTCTAGGTGGCTTACTATTGTGAAGAACTATTACCAACTTGATAACAATGCCTCACAATAAAAAATTAGAATTTCAAGGGACCGGTGAATCGGGATTGCCATTCTTAAACTCCTTTGTATCATGTTTTTCATTTTTCAATGTGACTGTGTTATAGCATTTGATAAAGTAATGCATTTAGATCTTATCCCAATTTCTTTGCTTCAGTTTGGGCAGGATTTTCTGAAAGGATGCGAGATGGTCAAAAATTTATCGTGGCCGAGAAACCCGCCAGACAAATTCGCAGAAACTTTTGTGCAGAACCCATTGAAGTTATTGTAAAGGAACGTAAAGATAAGCAAAAAATTGGATCCTATGACTGGTTAGATGATGGCGCAGTAGGCACAACGGATGAAGTCAAGGAGACGACTGTTGTTTCTTCCTCATATATACTTGGAAATGACAGTCAAACAGGGCCATTATGCATGTTGTTTGAATCTGATTCATAATTATGGTGTAAGTTTTGCCAAACTAAATCATGGTAACGGATGTTGGAGTGGGCAGGCAGTATATGCATATAAAGGTTTTGACTTCACTCCAAATCAACCCACCGTGGACAATTTAGGGCAGCAAGTGTTACAGTCGAAAATTTTAATTTGAACAAGAAGGAATTATTATGTATTTTGAACAGATGCCTAGCAACGAATGGATCAATGTTTCCTTTCACTGAAGTATTATAATGAAATTTATTTCTCGGTTGTGGTGAAAAGCCATGTTTACAGTGAGGAATTATATGTTAAAATATCTCATGGGAAAATAAAATATTAACAAAGCTAAATTTTATAAATGGTGGTGGTCTTTAGTGCGGTTTTTTGTGGATTTTTCTCGTCTAATTTCTCTAAAATTTCGCAAGAATTTATTGAAATTATAAGTTGATGGGTTACGCCTGCACAATCGAAGTGCCCTAGGAATTTTTCAGGCGCTGAATCCATATATACAGTCAAAAAACAGTTTAAATAACACAAATCAAGATTTCACCTCAAATTTTTCCGCCACACTGAAAAGTCCAAAAAGTCGCACTAAAGACAATTCCTTTTAGTTTACGGAGGAGAGTTGTCATATATATATTAATTAATTTGATCAGCGCTTCTCATACAAAATGTTTAGTTGATTGGTTGGCTGGGAGGATTTCTGGTAAATCTTTTGTCCAAATGATATGATTTTAGTAACACTCCCTATTGACATTATAGGGTACGATATATTTGACTGTCATAATTTAGTCTAGATTTAATGAGATAAAATATATTTTGCAATAAAATAAATATGTATTATTTTTTATATGATAATATTTTAATATAGGATAAATTGGAAGATTTTTCAAAGCGGGTCTAAAAGAACATATGACTAACACCTACATAACTGAATTGCTAAATCTGTCTTTGCTAAACACTCCCACAATACTAACTATTTAATCTGTTATGATAGAATCAAAATCACGGTCACTCCCTCTTTCCACTTGAACTATGTCATTAGAAAAGCTTTACAAATAAAAAAACACCCTAACAACTTTAATCAGGATGATGGATAACAGTTAAGCCATTTTTGGAAGCCCACTATACATTTGTTGGCCTCTAAATCTCATTTCCCTAACACTAATATCAATCCCAATGGTGGTTAATCTACCTTCCCTTTTATCTTTGATCCTTCTCTTGAGATTCTGTGGTTAATCTACCTTCCCTTTTATCTTTGATCCTTCTCTTGAGATTCTTTTGTCTTCTTTATTTCCTCCTTCCCCTACTTTTCTTTTTTTATCCTCTTTTTCATTTCTAAATATTTAGTGTTCCCTCTTTACCTCTTTCCTCTTCTTATTATTATATATTATTTTTTATTTAATTGTATCCTTTATTCCTATAATCTCATTTTAATTCTAGCTTAATTATTTTTCTTTAAATTCAATTTAATTTAATACTATTTTCTACTTTAATGTTATTTTTTAATATTTTTTTGATTCTTTTAGTATTCAAAATTAATACTATTTTTATTCTCTTCTAATCTAATATTTTAATTTTAATTTATTCTAACTTTCTTTTTTTATGTGGTTCACTGCTCCAGAGATAGTGACTTACTTCCCACTGGTTCAACCATGAAGTCTAACCTTGAGGATGTCGAAAGCATTAAATCTGTGACCTTTCAATAACAAAGATGCTTTAACTATGGAGACACAACTAATTGAGAAAACCCTCGAGAGTTTATTTTAATTTAATATTATTTTAATACTAAATATTTGGATAGTAATCACAAGTTAATTGTTCAATTCCATTTTAAATATTCACCCTATTATAATTTTAAAGTATTTCTAGATCATTATTCATTTATACTTATTTAACTAAATATTTTTAATACTTATCTTATCCTATTTATATTCTATTTTAATCTTATAATATTTTTAATACTTTTCTTATTCTATTTTAATCTTATATTAATTTAACATTATAGTATTCTAATCAAATATTATAATTTATTATATTCTACATTTATTTTATTTTATTTAAGATGTAGTCTAACTTATAGGCAAAATAGTCTTTTTCAGGTTTTTTTTGGTTAATTTTAACCAAATTATGGCAGACATTTTTTAAAAATTGAGTTTAAATTATTTAATCTATAGCCCCAGTGTTTTTTAGGGTGTTGAATTCATTTATACATTCAAAAAAGTTTTTTAAACAACAAAAAATCAATCTTGCTTGAAATTGCATCACCAAATTTTGGTGAAAAACACTATTTCGTAGTTAGACTAAGTCAATTATATAATACTAATTTAAAAATTACTTTTGAATTCTAAAGAAAAATAATAGTTTAATACTTACCAAATTAAAAATAAATATATAATTTTTATTAGTTTTATTTATTTTTTAATTCTTTAAATTAATAAATAATTTTATTTTTATTTATTCTACTATAATCCTATCCCCCAAAATCCCCAATAATCAACAATTTTCAATAATAAATTAATTAATATTAGATCATCATTGTTCACATCCTTTTCACCTTACCTAATGGTCATATTTTATCTCTTATCATCTATTTATTCATGGTTTGGCACTCTTCGCACCATCAAATTAATATCTATGTTCCTGAAGATGGGTGAAGTGTTCACCTAAAACACCAGACATTTCAATAATAACACACAATTTTCTAGAAGTCTTCATTATCATCAAGTTAAAATTTGAAAATCCAGTTTAAGATGAATATATATTGATATGAATTGGTTTGTATATATATTTTTTCCGAAGTAATAGGTTCTTTGGTGTCCTCCATAATTTTTTTCACAATGTCGGTTGCTGGTATATCATATTCAAAAGAAAAATGGAGGGAGATAAAGCTCCAGGTTTACAATGCGTTTCTGCTGTGTACAATGCCACCAGATGGCGCAGTTTATGCCATTTTCATTTTTACAGTCAGCTCTACATCTTGCATCTGTTGCTGCGCAGAGGAAAGAAGTGGTGTAAATTCTTACAAACTGCCAGAGAAGGAGACTGGTTTTACACTTCATGGTTTGGTTTTATAGATGTTTCGCTGTTGCCGCCTGCTGAGAGTGGGAGAGCGCTGTTTGTCAGCTTCCCTTTGAAGATTGCTTGATGTTATTCGTTTTTTCCTCCTGTGCAGATGGCGAACTTGACAGGAACAGATCCTGGCTTGTGAGAAGACTATACAGTGGCAGAGAAGCTCTGTCTGTGGGAGCAGAATCGCAGGTTTCAAGGGGCAGCATCCACAGTTCTTATGAGATCGATAGAGAGGAGGTGAATATGGTTTGGCTGGTTGAAGAGCGCTTTCATTTGGGCGTGAGCTATTACTAAAACAAAGAGCGCAGATAATGATGGGAATTGAAGTGTTTAAGGCAAACCAGAGAGGGATGAGGTTTGCTGCAGGGGAGGTAATCTCATTGAAGGTCAGCGCCATTAGACAGGAGGCAAGGGTTCGAGATTTCGCATAGGAGCTAGGTAGGGATCTCCGGGATCCAGATTCAATGGTCATCTGGAGGGTGGATCTGATTTTGAAGTGAGTCCAAGTCATGGCAGGAAGTAGTGTTGGTCGAGGCCATTGCACCTAAGGGTTCCGACAGAGTGGAGGCAAGCTTTATTAGCCAGAACATCAGCAGATTTGTTGAGAGATCGGAGGACGTGGTAATAATGGTTGCCATTCATCTTTTGATCCAAGGAGTGGCAGCGTTCAATGATTTGCTGCAGGGGCAGATTTTGAGCTTTTTTGTTGCTATTCATCAGACCAATGACTATGGAGGAGTCTCCAATGATGTTAGCCTTATTTATACCAAGCTTCATTAGTTGGAGCATGCCTTGAAAGAGGGCGAAGGCTTCAGCGCTGTTGTTGGAAGCTGAGCCCAAACCCCATTCATATTCAGATAGCAAAACTCCATTACCATTGCAAATAAAACCGCCAGCTCCAGCCCTTCCTGGATTGGATTTGGAAGCCCCATCGAAAAAAAGGTAATGGATGTTGCTATTCCTGAGCCAGCTAGCAAATTCTTCCTCTTTCATCCTTATCTTCCATCTACATCTGGAGCTGTTCCTACTGTTGGGGTCGTTGCTGTTATGTTTTATGCTTCTTTTGTCTAGAATAGATCCAATGTAGCTCCTTTCTTCGACAGTTAGGTCCAATACCTTAAGGTTCCCTTGACAGTTGGTGGATAGAACTTCCAAGTTGAGGTTCCATGCTTTATTGTATAGTTTTCTAACAGCAGTATCTTTACCTTTGAATATCATTCTGTTTCTTGCCAGCCAGATGTTCCAAAGGATGGTGCAGGGCAAGGCATTCCATATTCGTCGAGCAATGTTGTTTGCTTTTTTCCCCCATGGATAATTTTTTTTCCATATATGAAGCACTTCAGAAATGCTAGTGCCCAGCTCCCAGGGAGGATTGTGACTCCGAAAAGCTTCCTTCCATCATGCTGAGGCAAAAGGGCAGTCTATAAAAAGATGCTGACTTGTCTCTTCTTCACTCTGGCAGTTTGGACAGCGAGATGGCCCATTTATACCTCGCTTTCTGAGGTTTTCTGCAGTGAGGGCTTTCCCTCTTAGGAGGATCCACAAGAAAAATTTGATTTTTGGGAGAGTTTCTGCCTTCCAGACAGTTCGCCAGTGCGCCCATATTGCCATGGGATACTCATTACTGCAGATCTGGTGATAAGCAGTCTTAATAGTGTAACTTGTGCTTGAGGGGTCCCATTGAAAGTCATCAGCAAGGTACCGCTTGAAAGGGGCAATACCATGAAGGTAGACTTTCAGTGTGCTGAGACTGATTTCTGCATCTACAGGTATATTAGGGAAGGACCAACCTTTCCAGGCATGAGAGTGAGTTTCCCATTTTGATATCTGATCCATAGTTTGAATCCCTGTACTGCTAAAGAGAGCAAGTATCTGTTGAGTTCCAGGTCTTTGGTTGATTGGCTGTTGCCCCAGAACTTTATCTTCCCCAATTCTGATGTTGCTACCTCCTTTTGGGACTTTGGAAGTGTTTTGAGTAATAAGAGGTATAGCTTTTTTGCACTGCCTCCAAATAGTTGAGCATGCTTTGTTTGGGAGTTCATGGTCTAAGAGTTGTTGCCTTGGGTAATTAAGGTATTTTTTTTCCAGAACTGCTTTCCACCAAGCATTCCTACCAGATATAAGTCTCCAGATCAGCTTGCCAGCAAAGGCAAGATTTAGGAATTTAGAAGATCTGATTCCCAGTCCTCCGTTTTCACATGGCTGAGTAACCTGCTTCCAACTTACCAAGTTGTATTTCTTTTTTTCTGTTCTTCCTCCTTGCCAAAGAAAATGTCGAAGAAGAGCTTCCATTTTGGAATGAAGATGGGCAGGGGCTTGTAAAAGTGTGAAACAGTACAAGGGCAGAGAGGAGAGGCCAGCTTTAAGAAGAGTTATACGTCCTGCAGGATTAAGCCAAGAGGTGCCCCAGTGTTTTATCTTCCTTTTCATCTTGTCGATGATAACTTCCCAGGCAGTAGCTTTCAAATTGTCGGCACTCACAGGCATGCCCAGATATGTAAATTGCTCCCAATTCAACTTACAAGGAACCCCAAAGGTTGTAGCGATCCTATGGAGAACTTGTGCTGAAGTGTTCCACCCATAAATACAGCTCTTAAGGTAGTTGATCAGGCCTCCAGAGTAGCGCATATATTTATCTAGAAGAGCTTTGAAGCGGCGGGCGATGATGTTTGAGGCTCCCCCCATTAGCAGAGTGTCGTCAGCAAACTGAGAGTGATTGATGTTTTTGACCCCATTGTCAAACTTAATCCCGGTGATGAGGCCCATGCGACGATTATAATCCAGAGCTCTGCTGAGAGATTCAGCCATTAAATTAAAGAGATATGGCGAGAGGGGGCAGCCTTGTCTAAGACCGCGGGAGGATTGAAAGGATGGTCCAGGTCTGCCATTGAGAAGAGGGGAGATCCAGGGTCCTGTAATGCAAGCTTTGATAAGGCTGATGAAGGGAGTGGCAAATCCCATCTTTTCAAGCACAGCAAAAAGAAAGGAGTGCCTGACACGGTCAAAAGCATTGGCTAAGTCTAACTTTAAAATGAAACCTTTCTCATTTCGGGTTTGACTAGAATGTATAGCCTCTTGGACAAGAAGAATGGAGTCCGAGATTTGCCTATTGGCCATAAAACCCCCTTGGTTTTCAGATATGAGAGTGGGAAGGATAGGTTTTAGGCGAGTGGCCAATATCTTTGTCAAAATTTTGTAAGAGGAATTGCATAAAGAGATAGGGCGAAAACGGGAGAAGGTCAAAGGTCGATTTTCTTTAGGGATAAGGGCAAGGTGGGTTGCATTTGTGAACCCTCCAATTTTGCATTTACGTTGAGTCCATCTTAACATCTTGACAAGATCCTTCTTAATTATTCCCCAATATGATCTATAAAAGCAGATTGGGAAGCCATCTGGTCCTGGGGCTTTCTCTGGCTGGAGGGCCCATATGGCAGCATGTACTTCATCTTCATTGATTTCCTTAATCAAATCTGCATTAATGTCATCATTGATTCCTTTGGGCAAATGCTGAAGGAGGTCAGAATAATCCTCTATATTCTTGGTCTCAGTTAAGAGATTGCTGTAATAGGTTGAGGCAGTTTGCTTGACAGCTGCTTGAGTTTTTTGAGGGCAGCCTTCCTCATCATTGATCATGGTGATGTTATTTCTGATTTTCCTGACTGTTGCTTGCTTATGGAAAAAGACTGTATTTTTGTCTCCACCTTGAAGCCAGAGTTGTCTTGATTTAATTCTCCATTTCTGTTCTTCTTCTCTATTAGTCCGGTACAGCTGATAATATAATTCATTTTCTAATGCTTTGTCCTCATGAGTCAGCCCATTCTCCTCTATTCTCCTATGATTTTCTTTCAGTTTATTTTTCAGCTCAATTTTGATAGCTTCTGGTTCTTTGTAGTTCTGCTTCACCCAATCCTTTAAGGCATATTTTGTATTCTTCAGCTTGCTTTCCCAAATAAATCCTGGTGATCCTTCTATGTGTTTTTGCCAAACTGATTTGACAGTCAGATCCACAATAGGATTGCTGCGCCAAAGAGGGTTGTATTTGAAAGGCAAAGGCCCCAAGGGGCAATGAGCTTCAAGGATAATGCTAATGGGGTAGTGGTCTGAAGCCAGATAAGGCAGAATTTCAGCATGAGCAGTGGAAAACTCAGAGAGGAGAGAGGTATTTACCAGAATTCTGTCAAGGCGCTCCATTATGTTGTCTTTGCCCAGCCTGCGGTTGTTCCAAGTGTACCTCCGGTTTTTTGGGATGATATCTACTAAGTCACTTTCTTGCATAATGTTTTCCAGCTTTGCTCTGTTTGGATCATGTGCAAATATGCCTCCTTTTTTTTCATTGGCATGTAATATAAGATTTAGATCACCCCCAAGGATAATGTTGCTGTTTTCTTCAGCTTGGATGTCTTCTTGTAAAGTGTCCCAGCACTGCTCTTTGTCTCTGTAATGGTTCGGTGTATAAATATTGTAAGTGACTATTTGCTTTTGCTCTTCCTGGTTTTTTAAAATGACTTTAATCCAGTGAGGATTAATAGTTTTGGATGTGCATATCCAGATATTTTTGTTCCACATGGTGGTGATGCCACCGGAAGCGCCTCTTGCTTCACATGTTTGTCCCTCATAGTGTTTGAGCTGTTCTATGATTCTTGTCATCTCTTGCAGACCTTGCTTTGTTTCCTGTATCATTACAATTCCTGGCTTCTCATGGTATGTGAGATCTTTCAGGGCAGCAATTTTTGAGGGGTGCCCCAGTCCCCTACAGTTCCAAGATATAACTTTCATCATTGAGTATTGGAAATTCGGAGGGATGCTCGTCCCCCTTGCTCTTTGTGTGTTGCTTCTTTGCTGTTTTGACTCAGTATGTAGGTTTCTATGGGGTTTTGAGTTCCCATAGCAATGTCTTTTTGAGCATTTTCATTTCTCTGTTGCTTGCTTGATTTCCTACCAGGCCCTTTTTTTTGGGATTCTTGATTGACTCCATGTTCTTTCGAGGAGCTTCTAGTAGATCGAGGTGGGGGGGGGGGGTCTGGAGAATGGGAGGGAGAAGAGTGAGAAGGGGAGTAAGGGATGGAAGGGTCATTTTCATTCAGGGGTTCATTTTCAGGAATAGAAAGGGAACTGAAGGGATTTGAGGATATCAGGGGAGGATCAGAGGTTGGCCCCGTGGTGGGGAAGATGGGTGGGCCAGGAAGAGAGGAGGGGGGGGGAACTGCTGAGGATGAGGCTTTGGGCTGAGCGGAGGGGGGGTTAGGCTTGGGAGGGGCAGATTTGGGAGGGGCCTCTTCATGGATTGCTTTCTCGCCAGAGGCTGTCTTCTTTTTCTTAACTGTTTCCCATTGTTCTCCAGCTTGAGCATGTTCATCATTAACTATTTTTTTACAGCGATTGGCAAAATGACCGTACTCGTGACATACCTTACATTTGAATGGAATTTGTTCGTAGTCCAGTTGCTGAATATGCGTCCACTCGTCCACCTTTAGCTTGATTGCTTCTGGAAGGCCCTTGCCAAGATCTACTTCGACACATATACGCGCACATGCCTGCATGTTATCCTTGGGTTCGCTCCGATCAATGTATTTTCCAACAGCATTGCCAATAGCACGGACCGAGTCATCTCCCCAGCAGTGGAGTGGGAGATGTGGAAGACGAACCCAAACCGGAACAACATTTGGTACATCCAGCTCAGGATCGAAATCTGGTGTCCATTTGTTCAGATATAATCCGCGAGAGTCCATGAAGTACGGCCCATTTCTGAAGATTAGGTCCTTGTCTGCTCTGGTTTCGAAATGGAATGTGTAATAACCTTTTCCACAAAAACGAATGGAGATTTTCCCTTGTACTTTGTCTGCCCAGTTTCTTTCAATCCAACGCTGAACAGTTTTCGGGGAGGGCCAAAGGCCAGTGAACTGACCGATGAGCCCCCGCTCAGCTAAAGAGAGTGCAGCCATCCTTGGAAGAGCTGGAGGGAGGTTAACTTCTTGCAATCCGTCCAGCTTCTTTACAAACTTGGTCATAGCTGGGCGAGTTCGCTGAGGATCAAGTGATTTGATCAATGCAGAAAACGCATCTTCCGCTGTCTGAGTAGCATGGCCCTCCGGAGCAGCAATCGGGGAGGCCATGGAGGGCCTGAGGCCGAGGGCCTCGCGCAGGAGGAGACCAGTCGGCGGCTAGG